>CM040748.1:19139000-19808000 GCA_022829145.1 Albula goreensis
GCTTTGTTTGGCAACTGGCACAGAGGAGACTACATTATATTTGCACTTTTAGATTTCAAAGGATACAGGAAACAACTGTGTCCATATCGCCCTATTATAAAAATAGAGTAATGTGCTATAACAAGATAACAGGTTTTTTGCAATTGAAAAGCATTTTCTAAAATGGAAGATTTAAAAATTCACAATATTCACCATGCAGTTGCAACAGATACACTAACTGATATTGTAAAACAAAGGCACTCAACATATACTATATATCTTTGTACACTTTTTCCACAACATAAAACATACAAAGTGAAGTTTTAAAAAGTTTTCAATTAACTTGTTTGGTGACCTAGAACAATTGAAAGCATGATACACTCAGCTCCTTCCTGATGCAGTTCAGAAACAAAACATTTTTTTTCAATGACTTGGAAAAAACTACCAGTGTTATCCCTGGAATTTGAACCTCATCAGAACAAAATCTCTTCCTATGTAAAAGAAGTCAAAGTCTGGGAAAGTATAAAATTATTTTTCCAGTTGTTGCTAAGAAAAACAAAGCGCCTTTCTGACTTCACATTTTCAACAATTCATCATAAAAGGCAAGATTTTACTCTTTCCTCCCTCACATGCACACACAGATACTCTCAAGTGCATATAAAAAATAAAGACCAGAGCAAACCTGCACAACAATAGCTACAATTTCTAGACAGCAGTAAATGAGAAGTAAATGAGCAAAACGACTCATCTATTGTCCAGGTAATGAAATGAATGGCAACAGCCCTAAAAAGAAGCCTAATGAGAACTCTTTGCCGATGTAACCGCACAGAGACCACAGGCCATAGTCAGCTGGCCGTGCGTTAGTGAGTGAGAAGATCCGAACTTTGGCACTCTTGAGGATGGCCCTGAAGAGAGGTCCACCCCCCTGCCCCCCACACGGGTCCTCAGCAGTACTCCTCTACCTGTGAGTCTGGCAGGTCGTTCAGGTCCAGGAAGACAGAGGTGTTGGACAGCTTGCGGCCATTGCTGGAGAGATCCAGAAGCTCTTCGGCTGTGCTGGGCACTGAGCTGATGTACATGTCCCAGACCTGGTCTGGAGACTCCAGGTCAAGCAGCTTCTGCTTGATTTTAAGGTTCTTCTCGATGTTTCTCCGTTTATGTTTGAACTCCAGGATAGTCTTTGTGTATCTGTTGATGGTTGTGACAGAGGAGGCCATGCAGGCAGTGAAGGAACTCCATGCCAAACTGATGAGAAAAGTAAACATTTGTGAAAAATTTGAGCCAATTATGGACGCAATTAGTAATCTGACAGTTGAAACCCCATCTGTTTTAGGGCAACTTTTCTGGTGAAAGGAAGCGCTTTCATTGTGCAAGGACATGTCTACTCGAAGCATCTTATTGAAGTCATTACTACTGACAGGTAGTAATATAATTATTAACATTAATATCTGTAATCTTACATGTAGGACCAACTGTAGTCCCAGGTCTGTGGCTTCCAGTCTTCAGGACCTAGACTCACAGTTAACTGGAAGGCTGTGGTAAACATCATGTGGGCTACCATTCCCAGGAGGCCTGTGATACAAAAGATAGGCTTGTTAACAGTTTATGAGTTTCTCGAAAAATCTCTTGACCAATTGTTTATTGTTGTTAAAAACACCATTTTATCTGTGATTAAACAGTCTGCATTTTCCAAATGGCTTAGTTCAATTGATCAGGTGTTAACACTTTCAACAATTAGGACCCTACCTACCTGACACTGACTGATTCAAGAAAACCACTTTCTATAAAGGAATAATCTGTCACAGCACAATACAGAAATTGAAAGCATTAGTTTCATGGTAATTGGGTGTGAATAATATTACTTATTATAAGCAAAAGGTCATGGCTCAATGAAAAATGGAATGATTTGATTATTACTTTCTGAAAATGCAATGGCATTTGGTCTGTAGGTTTTCTCCTAATTTGCTATGTAATCATATGACTGTAAGAAACTACTCAAATTCTGAAAATGACAAGCTGTCATAACTACTACTACGACTAAAAAATACTTCCATCAGCCTCAAATAAATGGTACCTCGCACTCGTTCTTTGTGCGTGTGCATTTGTTAAATGTATGATTTGAACAGGTGTTATCATTGCATTTATTTCATTTTACAAAGTGAGAAAAAGACCATCACACTGTTCCTCACTATGGATCACAGGGCTGGCTGATGACATGTGACACATCAAGTCATGCTAAAGGAGGGATGCGTTACGTCTAAAGTGTAGGACTGCTTTTGGCCCAAATGATCAGAGTTTCCTTAGCCGTTGGCTGGGTGTAACTGGCTTAAGCGTGAAAAGTCACCAACACTTTAATACTTCTGTTGATGTGTTTGTTTATCTTCACGATTCCATTCCACAAGTTGGCTGCCACACATTGGTCATGTTGATCTCAGTAGAAAGCATGGAAAGTAAGCGCAACTTTATAACTGAAATAATTATACTCCACTCTCTGAGAATAAACTCAGGTTTGACACAATCTTAATAAAAATAAACTATGGTTCAATATTACAAATGAGAATAATCACCACATCTCTACACCCCATATATTAATACATTATAATTTGCAATTCGTTATGTAAATGAAAACATGATTAATTTCATATGAAGAATTTTGTAAATAATACTGCGCTTGAAAATTTTCATTAAAAGCACACCAAGGACACAGCAGGCCTTGCATTTTAATGTGTTTTTTTTTTCTTCCACAACCAAAACACATCTGTGATCTTTCATTAGATTTCCTGCTAAGGCTTGACCATTAAAGGCTTCTGGAGAAAGCTCCTGCTTTGCTGCACTAGGAAACTTCAGTAACTCTCATTTTTGATTTGTGATGTAGTTAAAGGGGCATTTATTACCCTTGAAACGCTTTAGGGAAATGACTCCCTGGGTAGTCAGGTGGTGAGTGGGCTTTTGTTTTTCATTATTTCTAATCTGAAAGCAGTCATCACACAAGCCCACTCTTTCTCACCAACAAGTTTCTGTCTCTCTCATACATAAAGGGATGGCAGAACAAATTACTTTTGCATGGCCCTTTGAACTCATTGGGAGAAAGCTTTATTGTCTTAAATAATTTGAAGGAAGCAGATGTGATTCATCTGGCTGACCACATGGTGTCAGTATTGGATAGCATTTTCATGGCAGTCTGACATCCTCTGGAGTTTCACAGATTTCTGATACAACCACAAAGAACCAGAACTGTGTTAATCTGAATCAACAGTAACTGTTGTGATGCAATATCAGATACATGTAGCTTAAAAATGAAGCTGGTTTAAAAATGGGAAGGACATTGCCATTACTGTACAGCTATATGTGTAATATGTATTTACCAGCTTCAATGGACTACATTTATTCATTATTTATTCATGAATCATGGTGTGAAAAGGTGGACCAACCGGAAACAATAAAGAATCCCCAGATAAACCCAGTAACGTTTTTGATCGACCTGCACACAATGATCTAAGGCTTGCAGCATATTGTATTGCATGTTGCACACGGCATATCTATGAATGTACAGCACAGAGGTGGGAATAAAAGGCTCAGCTCAGACTCCCACCTCAATGTCTGCCCCAATAGTTACTAATCCTATTCAAATATCCAGTCAAATTGAGATCAGACCGGATCAAAGCTTGGGCTGGAAAATCCGGGAAGGCCTTATGAAACATGTTGGTGCATGATCCATTTAGTTCAGCGAAAGAGCCTCTTTCTTCAACATCTCAGTCAGTGCCATGAAGTGACGTTTAACAGAGCAGTGTGCCATGTGCCATGTGCAGGGACATTACTATTTCTGCATAATCATAATCTCTTAACACAGGACATTTCTTGGGGTACCCCTGTGGTCCACATGTCTTATTTGATAACAGGAAATATATCTAAAGCAATATTTTTGTGGTATGCTTATGGTGGTATTGCTAGGAGACACTGAAACAGGACAGCATTTAAAAACACTGACCAGGTCTTTAATCTAGTGAATAAATCTAGTGACAAAATGAATATAGCACATAATTAATTTTTTTCTTGGCAATATTTAAAAAGATGAGTCACTTTAAAACTCAATTTTAAAAGCCCTGTCTCTATTTGAAAAAATGAGCATATACTGTAGATTTTTAAAAGTCAACTATGTCATGTCAAATATATCATATATAAAATACTTCAAATATACATGGGATCTCATGTTAATATTAGTGTGCAGTGGGTCATGGCTCAGGATGAGGAAAAGGCTGTGGTTTGCTCTGAGATGGGTGCAGGAAGAACACAAGGAAGAAAGAGTGGAGGAACATTTGTGGCTGGGTATGCCAGATATCTTCGCCTGACAACTGAGGGAGGAATCTCCTCCGAACATACCTTGCCACCAACCAAAATACACAACCCTTGCATCAATCCGATTTCTTCATAAGCCACAAAATCCCAATATTGCACAAGGAGCAGACCAAATTTGAGGCTCGGCTCATCAATTCAGCAGCCTCACTCCTTGTGTTCTGGCTCTCAGAGATAGTGTTCCTGATTTCCCTCTACTCCACAGTTTAATAGGCCCTCATATTTAATTAATAAAGCACAAAGAGAGCTCAGATGTTCTGAGGTACTTGAGGGTGTGCTGTTATTTGACAGATAACCTTCATGACTTGACAAATATCATAAGGCTTTTATAATGTTTCCCAGAAAAGATTTAAATATCAACAAGGATTGAATAACAACCTCATTATTTGGAATATTTTTCTAATATCAGGCTTTCCATGGCAAGTGAATGTTTTTTCATCTGAATATATTTAGCTAGGATCTAGAACTCAGAATTATGCCATTGAGGATATTGCATCGTTTTCTTCTACTGGCTTTGTTTGGAATGGAGTCTGTGAACTTTTCAAATGTGGTAAATCTTTAACTTCATAGCATTGTTTAAATAATTCTAATTGGATATTATGCACACTGGGATACATACTGTGCCAGCTTATGTGGGAGCATTTTCCAATGCTCTTATTTTTACACATTTTTGACAGGACTGTTTATATGGTCACTTCCTTAAATCCTTTCTAAGTCCTCTCTGTTTAATTGGTAACCCTCTCCTGCCTCTGCTGGATGGAGTTCTACATTGCAGTATGGACCATGGTTACATAATACCTCATGGTCTCTGAGCATTAGGTCTCTGTTGGGAAACAGCCAAAGCAAGTCTTAACCGAACATTTCTTAATCAGAATCGAGAACAGCATGTTGGCCACATCAGAGCAGAGGAATTGACATCATTAGTTTTAATTTAGCAGCCCATGCAGGAGCACCCTCAGTCCCCCATGAGTGCTCTTTGTGCTACGAATGTGGGCTGGAGCCAATCAAAGCAAAAGTTCATTCTCCATCAGCTGGATAAAAGCTCTTTTAACGATTCACAAGTCAATTTAAAGGGAATCTTGCTTTAGAACAGAGAAGATGCTAGAAGCAGTAGAAAGTGATAGGCATGAAGCATACTGCTTTTTCCTTCTCGTACACACTGGGGCCTTCCCTTCCACTTCCATCGAAATGTTAAAATGTACACTGAAGACAAGGAATATTGCATAAAACATTTAAAAAAATTTGCTTTCATGTGAAATTCAGGTATGTACCCTAAACTCTAAAAATGTGTTTTATTATAGATGACACTATGGACATTTCAATGAGCCTATTGCGGGATGTAAAAAAATGACTGGGGTGGATTGTCAATGAAGTATAATATATAACACAACCCACATATTAAAAAGAAGATTTAAATTATTTCAGACCCCATAAGCATTACATATAGACCATAAAGGTGGATGCTCTTCCAATGAACAGTCAGTGAATTCTGTTCACAATCTTGGTGTAACAGAAATACAGTTTGTTCCCTAAAATGCCTCAGGAGGCTAATGCAGCTGACATTTTGTGAATTAAGAGCAAGGTCACATTGAAGGCAGGTGATCTTTACTGTCAGGTTACCTGACAGAACGGTAAATATCGCAGCGAAGGCATTCAGCTTGAGTCCGTCGATGACGTTGCCGTAGTGACAGACTTCTATTGACATGAGGATCCCGCCGGTCGACAGCAGAACGATGTAGAGACATTCAGCCACGATGCACAGCCACAGGACTCCTGAGAACAGTCAGAGGAATGATCAGAACAAGCTGCACTTTAAATACGTTCACTGAAACAGAAAGTAGACAGGTATCAAATAACTGAATTCCCATAAGCATTTAACCTTATATGCTGCCTATTTTTCTTCGTCTGGAATCAGCTGAGAGAGCAGTCCTGGGAGGGCACAAGTACTCATTACCAGCTTTGTTCAGCATCAGCCCTGATGGGAAGCTCATGAGCGATGTTCTCTAAACTCATATCCGCGTAAAGCTCATACCTCATGAGAGCTGCATTAGTGTTCCACTTGTGTCAGAAAGAAAAGAAATCTCAGGAAACGTAAAAAATAAACTGAAAATTGTCACAGTTATAGCAAAGCACCACATCATGATTTATGTGTGCTGTATCATTCTTCCAAGCACAATGCAACCATATCATTGCTATGCAAATAGAGAGACAAACACCCGCTGTTCCTCCTCTCTGTCTGTAATTTTGTCAGAGAGAGCCAGCTAGTCAGATTTAACAGTCATGCTGACAGTTTCAATGGTTTGCAATTGATTTTCTGTTGTTTTATAATGTACAGCTATTAAATATGTGTTTTTGCACACTCACACTCACATACACACACACACACACACACACAGAGAGAGAGAGAGTGAGAGAGAGAGAGAGAGAGAGAGAGAGAGAGAGAGAGAGTAACTTTTGGCCCACCACATGACTTCATATACTTGTTTCTGAACTGCAATAAATGTGTCTGATTTTCCTGTTTCTTTTGTGTCCTTTTTAAGGAAAATTGGATTAATCCTTATTTTCTCAGCTAAAATTCAAGATGATATTCATGCTTCAAATCTGTAATGTGACAAGATGGGCGCAGTTATTTATGAGTCAGCATTCAAGAAATATTTTTTACTGGTTTACATATTATTTTACCCAAAAATGTCCAGGCTCAACATACAGAAAAAACTCCTGAATGATTTGTGACACATTTTGAAAAAATGTATAAGAAAAAGTTGTATATGGAAATTGTGAAATACTGTTTTTTTTAAGGAGGATAATGTGATAAATCTTTATGATTTAGGAAGTAAAAGGAGCACACCTGAGTGAAAAACTAGCTGATTTGGATGGCAGTGGTGTTTGCCACACCCATTACCTGATTGTCCAGCTTCTTAGCTACAATGTGCTAAATGGTGAATCAAGCTCATTATTCCATATAAACTAAGTATATCCTTTTGATCTGAGACAACTGAATTTCTTCATTTCCCTGGTTCATAGTCACTTGCGAAGATGGGAGGAATTTTACCACAGGACCCTAAAATTACAGAGGCATGATGCACATAGCAGTGAAGAAAATGTTTTGGTTACTATATTGAATGTTGACTATTCTAATACAGTACCCTGTATTCTTGTTAAACAGCACACTGCGTGATGTGCACACTGTTCAGCCAGAGCCAAGGCAGCCACAGCTTGGTTGCTGAGGACTCCTCATGGGTTGTGGGCTGAATTATGATACTCTGCAGCGTTCACACCCCTGCTATCTGTATCATTTACTATGAAGGAGCCCTTTGGGCTTCCTTGTCTCTTTTGCTTCTCTTTTTTTTTTTTTTACCAGCGAAATTTACCAGTGAAAGGAAAATTTTCACTGGTTCCTTTCAAATGCTTGAATGATATTTTGATGTGTCTTCTATTCTGAGGCAAATATATATCATCTTGCTATTGGTATCTGCAAAGTCCAGTTAGGGCATCTCTTATTCCTTTGGGTTCTATGCATTTTTACTTATTAGATACCATATGTACAGTGTACCATGTGTTCAGTAGTCTAAGACAATGTTACTCCCTGTGATTGTAATTTTATTTAGTTTTTTTCTGTGAGTAACCTTCTCTCTGATCCACTAAAGCCAAGTATTTATTTATCCACTGCTTAGCAATGGAGCCATTTCCTCTTAGCTTGTTATTTCCACGGCAAATTCCTGTGCAGGTAACTGAGTGCTGCCCAGGCTCCTGACAGTAACTTAGTACAGATGGTGCCATCTTTATGAAGACAGTATTTTCAGAGCTCTTAAACTGTTCAAGTGTTTTACAACATTGTTAATCAACTGTTCTAGTTGAACAGTTCTGTAACATAAATAGATTGAAAACCTAAATTAAATGTTATTAGTGTAACATTTTTTAATTTGCTTGGGTGGTCACATGAACCACAAACAATTTTGATTCAGACAAAATATTTTATAATAAAGTCTGCAGCCTACTGTAGTTATACCACAGAATTTAGCAACCCAACTGACAATGTTGTGTGTGAATATTAATTAAAAAATAATTTTTGTAATATCTACCTCCCATTTGAGTGACCAGAACAATTCAGATTGACTCAGGATGGGAAATTACATTAAACATCTGGAATATAGCTGAGTCCACCTATACAGGTTCTTGACTGATCTATTGACTGATTCACATCAGTACTACAAAAACAGTTGACTGGAAAAACAGAAATAAGAAAGCACATCATAAAAGAAGATAACACATGCATGCAGTAATAAACATAAAGCATATTGTAGTTCTAAACAATGAATTAAGCTGTATTTTTCCTTTTCAGCATTAAAAATGGTAGAGTTATGAATAGTGCAGGAGAGCCTACCTCTTTCATGTGAAGGCGCAATATTAAGAAAACTTCTGCAGTTTTCCCCTGAAAATGCATAAAGTGTATACAATTAAAAACAAGGTATTGCCATTGTACTATCAAAGATTGCATGCTTCACTCAAATGGTGGCATCACATATGATGGTAAGTTTCTATACTCAACTGTCATAATTACATGATGGCTAGATTGCTGGATTTCCTTATAAATTCTGTAACTGACAGCAGCAACTTAATTTAAAGAAAAAGCTTGTTTACTAGTAATTAACCAGTTTTTACATCCTAAGAAAAATATTTTAGAATAGCAAAATAAAATATAATCTCTCAGGTGGAGGTTTGAGAAACAATGACTCATAGTGTATAAGTCATATATTTTTATATTAAACACGTTAGAAACAAATATCCTCTCAACCAGAATATTACAATGGTATTCATATTTACAGTTATTGCAATGTACCTGTCATTATTTAACTGAACCACCTCATGGATCCTACTCAAAGAAATTTCAAATAGGATATTTAACAGCAATCTGATTTACTAGATGATGTGAATGTCTTGCAGATTAAATTATGAGTGTTTATGGATCCCTTGATTTTTATTGGTCGCTGGTGGGATATATGCCATTTATTGTTGAATGGGTATGAAATAAAATAATATGAGTTTATAGGAATTACACAGCATTGCCAAATAGTTCTGCTGGTCATGAGAAGCTTAGTCATGACAGAATCAGTTCTAATGTGAACATGTAATAAAAAAAATAAAACAACACTTCTTTGCGATGGATGGCACAGAAATTTCATGATGATAATTTAATTACTTCTTTTTACAGAGCTGTATTAACACTCATCAAACAGATAAGCAATATCAAGCAGCAAATACCAAAATGCAAAAGAGAGAAAGGCAACAAGAGGAAAAGTAGATGAGGAGCAGTATGTTGCTAGTACCCACCAGTGTTTACCAAAAGTTAGCTCTATAAATGATTTAAAAGCTGAGGGTATGCTGTGTGCTCTGTGTGGTGCTTACCGATCATGTTGACGTTCTGCTCGCAGGAGAACCATATGCCTGTGTGGAACTTCCTCATGAGGAACTTGTCCTCCCCAGTCTCCCAGATGTACTGGACCAGCCGGCTGTCGTTAAGGTTGGAGCTGTTGTACCTTATGCAGTACGGTTGTTTGAGCGTGACAGGCCCTGTGCAAAAAGGCTTGACCACTTTCCTGGTGCCCTCGCACCAGTAACTGGTGGTGAGAGCGGAGACGGCAAACAGGAGGGCGATGAAGTTCAAGGTGAGAGCCAGAGAGGCTCTCCGCCGCCGGTCTATCCCCATTGTGGAAAGGAAAGGCACACAGAGAATCCTCTAATCCCGCCTTTCAGTACCCACCGATTGCTCCTTCAGCACTCATAATCCAGCTTTTCATTAAAAAATCCTGGGGTAATTACAGCGCTCTGCGTGTCCTGGCTGTGCCGCTCTGTCCCTGGATATGCTCATTTGATGAGCAGATACTCTCTCTTTGTACCCTCTCTCTCCTCTCTCTCTTTCTCCCTCTCCCTCTCTCTCTCTCTCTCTCACTCACTCCCCCTTCATAGAGTTCACAGAGTCAGTGAATAGATCACAACATGCCTCTCCCCCTCTGCCTGCCTCTCCATACAATGTCTTATGCTCCCTGTTATTGGAGGGCAGAACTGTTTCAAATTAGGGTAAGAGGTTTAGGTCCATGGGCCAAGGGCTTATGCAGACCGTTTATCAGGGTCAGGCACAATGACAGACTTGGTAATCAAGTGCGTGTTTTTCTTGACAAAAGCATTGCTTAGGACTGCCCATGCCCATTTAAACCCAATATAAACTATTTCTGTTAAATATTCTCTTTTAACAACATTATGCACTGATTTATATTATGTATGTTACATGTCATTTATACCAATGTAAACCCTATTTAATTAAGAAGGATTTCAATGTAACAAATTGATATAAGGCATTTAAATCAATTAAACTTGACAAACAATATCATGTGGATTTAACCATCCAAATGGTTTGTGAGTAATCAATAATATCTGTGATTGGCAGTAATAGTTCTTTTTTCTGACCTTATCCGTTGCTATTTAACTACATTTTTTGGCTTTTTGTAAACTTGTATTGTCTCTTTGCTGCAGCTCTACTTCAGTAAGGCACAGTGGAGCATGCACTCTCCTGCTAAGTGCTTCCTGCCACCTGCCACATCTCTCCCCTCCACAGTCCAGCAGCTGAACTGCACAGTCAGACTGTCACGTTAGCAGGATGAGACAGGAACACGGAGACTCATTACCTCACTGCCCCTGCAGGTGACACTATGGCCACTTACACCTCTCTTTGGCGGTAGCATGGCCAGGATTCAGACTGTAGAGTGTCTCTCTGAATCAAAAGTGTACTGCAGCCCCAGGTGACCGATGAGGCCATAGGTTGGAGGTTGAGACACTCTTCTGCATTTATTAGCTACCATAGTAGCATGCACTGAATCACTTGGTGTATCTTGCTCCAATTACAGGCTAACTTCTTGTAACTATCTAACTTGCATGAAATTTGAAATAACAGACTCTTACAACATCAGGTGTTAAATATAATCGTGATAATAGTCTCAGCAATTTCCCTTATCTTTTAAATCCATTTCCCTTGTGCTGCATATGGGATGGATAGGTCAATACCAATGACAACACGCATAGAATGGGATGAGAAATTCCCCTACCTGTCTCCTGCATTCTGATGTCATACCCCTTATAGTCAGAAGGACAAGGATATTTATGTGTGCATAACTGGCATAAAACTATTTAGACTCCTTTTGCTGTGTGTCAATGCCTTGAGAGCTGATCCCATAAGTTTTTGATACCCTTACATGTTAGTTTTGGAAAAATGATATTTAACCTTCCCTAGATAATAAAGCACACATGTGCCCTTGCAGTTAAAGGGGAAAATAATTGATCCATGTATGGCCTGCATTTTATGGATCTGTCATGTCTCGAGGGAGGCTTTATTTCATTTTGAGGTAGTTGGCTACATTTCACTCTGTGAAGCTTGGCATATATGTCATTTTCAAAAATCAGAAATATCCCTACATTTATAATGGTACAAGTAAGGACTCAGATGCGGACGTAAATTTTAAATAATATTTATTGATGATAACAGGGCAAGTCCAGAATCCAAAAAACAGTGTCAGGTACAAGCGAGGGTCAGACCAGGAAGGCACGGCAGAAGCACAGAGATGTAATCCAGGAATCTAGGTAGAAACAAGCAGGCAGGGGTCTGAACCAAGAGAGCATGACAACAGTACAGAAACGCAGTCCAAAACTCAAAAACGAAAACTAGCAGAGATCAAAGACAAGCAGGTAGGCAGGCAGATAACAGACATTGAAAAAGGCTTGTAGCGAAACTGGAATAAATCACAGAGGCAAACTCGCAACGAGGACTGAAACAAAGGGAGAATAAATACAAAGCTAACGAGGCAGAACAAGTATCAGGTGGGATGCACCACAGGTGAATCACATATGTAATCAGGAGACGAGTGACTGGGCAGGAGGTGGGGCAGGCACAAGGGGGAAAGAAAAGAAAAGCACATGGACAGCGGAAACGACAAAAACCAACACATATGAAAACAGCCGAACAAAACATAAGAGAAAAACACGAAGTCACACGGTATTACTGACAACGTTGAATACATCTCACTGAGATGTCAAAACAGCTATGTTGCCCAGAGTAATGTTTTACTTGCATGTTCATGTCCAAGAGCAAGAGCTATGTTTATTTTACAAAAAAAAAAATGGTAGATATATTTCTTTGGCATCCTGTTCAAATTTTGTACATGTGCAGATTACTATATTTGCATATTTGACTTATTTTTAAATATGATTGTAAGATCAGTTATGGTAATAAAATGGGATTGTATATAGAAAGAGTCTGACCTTCTGCCCAATATGTACATATGTCAGACTGAATCTACAGACACACCCAGGGAGAATCACATGTACATGTGTCAGACTGAATCTACAGACACACCCAGGGAGAATCACATGTACATGTGTCAGACTGAATCTACAGACACACCCAGGGAGAATCACATGTACATATGTCAGACTGAATCTACAGACACACCCAGGGAGAATCACATGTACATGTGTCAGACTGAATCTACAGACACACCCAGGGAGAATCACATGTACATGTGTCAGACTGAATCTACAGACACACCCAGGGAGAATCACATTAATGGACGGGTGTTGCATGACCACTGCTCCTCTGTTCAATCAATATATTCCATGAGTAAAAGAGACATACAAGAAAAACCCATCTGCTAGCAATTTGTAGTACTATGGGCATCAGAAATAATATTAGTTGAATATTAGAAATATGTACTATAGCAGTAATAAATATATAATAATACAATTATAACTAGTAATAAAATGTAATAAAAAAAGTTTTAAATAAAATATTTCATCACATTTTTCATGAAGTTCTTATGACGCACTACTTTCTGTTGGTCAAATATTCTTGTTATTTTTATGACATTGCTGTTGAGCAAAGACTGAAGTCCAGAATGAAGAGTGAGAATATGAAGATGTAATTTCGAGGAAAATGACATTTGATCAGAGGACACAGATCATATTTGGTGTGTCTGGCCCCCTGGTGAGGTGCAGTCATGGTACTCTGCCTGATGTTTTGCTTCAACAGTTGGGCAATGTTGTGTGAGACAATCAGGCAGCAGCCCTTTCCACGGTGAAATAATGAAAAAGACCTGTGGACTGAATGAATAAGTAGACACTTCACATACAGTTCCGGATTGCATTGATACACATAATTCCAATAAATAATCACCAAACAAACATGGAACTGTCTAGTTAATGTGGACACAAGTTTATGTTGAAAATTTTTCTTTGGTTATTTTGTATAACCATGCAATAAAGTATAAGGCTAGGATTCAGTCAAAAGAAAGGTCTCTTTAAGGGCGTGTACATCATGTCTTTTGTATTTTATTGTTCTCTGAAATGTGTTCTTTTCATTTTAAAACAGAACAGAATATGTCATTAAAGTGATTAAAGTGGGCTTTGATTGAATTGCATATGCCCTTAAAGAGAACTGATGAGTGTAATCAGGTTCTGCCCTATGTCTTCTATGTCATCTGCACTGTAGAACCGTCTGTAGGTGAAATTTTCCTGGAACTTTGTCAATTGCATTCATTCCTGTTGTTACCTGTGAATTTTGCAGCTGTAAATCATTGACCAAAGAAAGTGACTGTGAGTAGAAGCTTTTATCAAGCCCATACAATGTAAGACTGTTGTAAAGAATACCAAAGATTAAGCAGAAGCTCTGTAGGTGTAACAAGCACAATGCTCAGATGACTTCATTACCTGTGATTCATTACTCTTCATGCATTTACTCACACAGGGCTGGCAGGTTTAATGTTTTTCTTAAAGCAGCTACAGCACACTACTTGTGTGATATAACATAAACACTCTCAACTCTTTTGAAAGATTTCTGGTTAATTAAAATGTGCCAGGTTTGTATTAGCATCTGTGATGTATTACCTCAACATGAAGTGATTCAAAGCAAATCTTGTTCAGCCTGAAGAGCAGGATGATTTACTCACTGCCTAAGTGCGTATTTCCCCTTCTACTTCATTCCCTTGAGTATGCCATGCAAGGGAAATGCACTTAGATAATGACAGATGTTAAACAGACAAATTCCACTTTTTCTGTAGATAAATATATTGACATGATTACTCTCAGCTGGTAAAACAATACATAGGGCAGCTGCAGCCCTTTTTATAAAAAGTATTACACACTACAAAACTATACCCATACTTATGATTTCAATGTAGTGCTTTCAGATATATATGGTATTTAGACAGACATATGAGCTGCAAGTAGCAATCAATCAAACACTCTTGTAGGTCATATTTAATATTCATGCTGTCAGAATACATATAAATTGACAAGCAGCGCAATGATGGACGCATCTGTCTTTGGAAATCTACTCTTTTTCCCCCAAGCTGCCCTGTGAATGATAAGAACCGTATTTCATCTATTAGACTTTCTCTGCCTGCACTAATGACCTCTGTCTGCACTAATACATTTGCATGCTAGACTGATTGGTGGGGGAGGAGGGGGAGCAGCAGAACAGCAGTCTCATGCCTCATGGAGTTTTGAAGGTCTTTCTTCAGGATGTTAGAATGACCTCAACATCACAGCTCAATTTCACTTATTTAGATACTATCCAATGATGAATACTCAGATTACTAGTGCCCTTGGTAATGAAGCACACCACTAATGTTGATCATTTGACAAAAAGGTTTATAATATCAGAGGGCTGAGAGGTTGTCTTATCCTGTATTTCACATCTACAGAGGAGTGGGGTTGTTCCTCAGAGCCTGAATCAGAGACCCTATCGTTTAGCTTGCAGTTTTTATTATGGACATTATTATGGTCTATCAAACATCTGAGTACATCAATGGTTAGTCTTGGCTTCTTGGCTAAAAGACATATGTACTTACATTTTTAACTCTGTCTCTGTGATGGACTGGGATGGAAGTACCAGGGCCTATTTGTATGACAAAGATTTCTCCTCTTTCATTTGTATGGAAGTGGCTTTTATCTAAAATTAAATGTGTTCAGATTGTTTTCAATGTTTAAGAGATATTACAGCTAACATTTGAATTTTTACTTTATACACAGTGAATGACTTCTTACGTACAGCATTCTAAACTGCACTGGAGAACTGCTGTTTGACCAGTTAATCTATAGTTTGCTATGTATAATAACTCTTAATATTTTTGTAACAATATGCTAAAAACTAGGGGCTCCAACGTTTGTTTGCATTTTTATTCAACCACAAAAGAGCTCTTTGAATGATCCCAAGCAGTTACAGCTGCTGGTGCAGAATGCACAGACCTGGCATAGAGAAGGAGAGGGGCTGTTCTTGTAAGATTATGTAGGGTCGCAGGTGGTTGGGAGCAGCATGAAATTATAGCATGGATGTAATCTTAATGGGAATGACAGCATGGCCATGCCACTGTCATTTGATAAACAAGCCAAGTTTTATATAATAAAGATTCCGTTTGGAGTAGCCTCTGGCCATTTTGGTGAAAGAATGGTAGAGTAAGGATCTCATGTAATATTTTTGTTGAGAGGGCATAGAATGAGCCTGCTACAAAAGTTAATGAAATAGATGTGAACAAATCTATTAAAAATACCAAAATTACAAGCTATAAAACACCAGGTGATCAATCTTGCTCTGAAGTTAGTCAGATCTCCCTTTTACTTCAGTCTGACTGGTAATAGCCAAGGCAGTTGCAGGCATTCCTTTTTCAACATTTATTAGTTTTTAATAGCCACAGACTCTTCTCCAAATCTTAAAAGTGCCCTGATCTGTTCTACAGTCCCAGTACTGAACACAATCCCTGATTTCATCACCAAATGAATTCAACCACTTTTGCATATCTGCTGGGGATTTCAGAAAACAAAAGTTGTTGTTGTAATTCCCACATTGCATGCCCCAGTTATATTACTTATTTTGGCACATAATTAATATATTTTCTAAGACAAGGTTACGTCCATCATTACTAACAACAGCTGTCCTCTCCTCTTTGTCAGTACACTGACAAGCCAAAGATCTGATATTATAGCCTCAATGATCCAGGATGTTTACCAAACTGTCTAGTTAATATGGGAGCATCCTATTACTATTTTTATTATGATTATTATCCAATATTCTATTAAATCCACCTGTCTCTTTGAGAGATGTCAGTCAGGTTTCAGTCTCACGCATAATACAGAGATGGCCTTTGGTAAAATATGACTTATGGCTGTCAATTCAGGCTGCCATTGCATCTTCGGGTCCAATCTTTCATATTGCTGACTATTCCATTCTTCTTAGTCGATTCCCAGAGTTGTTTGTTATTATGGGACTGTCCAAGAGTGGTTTGCCATTTATTTAGTAGACTCCAGACAATTATCTTCTCAGAAGGGGTCAAGGTCTGTTGTTAAATCTCTTACAGATGGCGTCCCTCAAGGTTCAGTGTTGGGGATGATTCTGTTTATCATTCACATAGTAGTCCTTGAGCAAGTCATCACAGGGTTGGGTTCTAGATTCAGCACTATGCAGATGACACAGATATGTATTAAAACAAAATTAAATTAAAAATTATACAAAATTAAAACAAAAACATTCTCACTCTCACAGTGTTACAATCAAAAAACTGTCAGTAAGAGATCAAGTTATGGATAAGCTGCATTTCCTCAATACAATCACGGATGTAAAATCCTTTAGTACTTTTTTCCTTCACCCTTGTTGTACTTCGAATGTAAATGTATATACATACTAACTGAATCAAACTAAATCTGAGAAAAGACATTTCTCTCTGCACTGTCCTGCTTGTGGCAGATAAGGTATGAGTAGAATGTTGAAATCTAAAATGTCTGTACAATGATTTACAGTGGTGACATGCTTTGCTTTCTAAAAGATGTTGTTGATCAAAAGATTGTTGTAAAGATATAACTAATACAAAATATTTTTGTTTTTCCAATATTAAAATCCAAAGGCAAAGCTATTTACTAACTGTGGTACAGAGGGTATAACCATACCTGAGCAAACCCTGACATTAAAGCATGATGTTGGTATGTTTTATATGCAAAAAAATAACTTTTCGAATGAATAATATGTGCTGCCAAGTTACATGAAAAACTGGCAAAAATGCCAGACTGTCTCACACTCAGATGTTTTATTAAATACACTGAGCTCTCTGTCCCAGATAGAAATCTATCTTTTGCTAATGGACATGAAAAATATGGAATAAAAAGCTGATGCCAAGCAGAAATGAGAAATTTAGTCCATTACTAAATCCATGCAAATGCATGCATCTAACCTAACTTCACTAGTGCACATGGCTGAGGGATACTGTAGACATGCAGGGAAAATGGTGTTATAGGACAGAAGATGGTCTTTCAGCTCCAGAAGCTGAGCATGCCCTTTAAGTCTTATAAATCATTACGACTTTACGCCCTTCCACGATTAAGAGCTGCAGCTAAAAGGTTGACCTCCACACAAGATAGAAATATTGGATGGGGAAGAGTGGGGCAACACACAGAAAATTCACAACAGGGGAAATCCAACGTAGCCATACTTGGAGAAATAAAGCACATAAAGCACACAGTGGTAGTAAACCTTAGTTATTTTTAAATGTATTTATTTAAATTTGTTTCTTTTTGGCAATTTACATATGTAAATATTTACATATATGTTTACATATTGGATTACCTGGTGATCTACATATATAACAGATGAGAATGGCTGCATAAAAATAATCGCTTCCCTTCAGAAAGTTGTAGTGTGTGGGTTTTAACACAACCGATAACTGAAGGAAATGTACCAGAGGTAAATCCTATGTTTTCCAGTGATTAAATGTGTCAGATGATCTGAGGCTAACTGCTTTTGATGTAGTTCCATTTAACAGACGGCTCATTCAGAATCGAAAGCATATGTCTGAAAGCCCTATTAAGCTTACAGCTGGGTTCTGGAATCAATTAAGGTAATACATTATGAGACTATCCAAGGCTTGCAAAACAAGTGTTGTAATCTTATAATAGCTATATTTGCATTGTGAATGAAATATTACATGTAAGTGCATACTTTTAAATGAGGTTCCTATTTTCAGTCTGTCTCGTTTGGTTGCTGTTAAAAGTTACCTAATATTGTTTGAAGCTTTTTTTGTACTATCTTTTGCATCAGTAATCACAGTTTGATAGTAAATCACTAAATACCATTATTAGTCTAGATTTAAACAGTTTGTTAGATAAGTTACAGATGGTATGCAAGTTATAGACTGTAGAAATGTCCCTATTATATATTAAACATTTTCGGTATAAAAACCTTGGTATAAAAATCATTTTACAATTCTTGCTTCTTAATAATGTAAAAATAGTTATTTCTGAAAGAAAGTGGAAAATTAAGTTAATAAACTGATTTTTACTCTGTCCTGATTCACTAGCTGTAAGGGAGACAAAAGATAAAGCAAGTAATTAGTTACCCAACAAGTGCTCCTAATTATAAAGTTATAAATTCTTCACTTATTGGAACTTATTACAAATATAACTACTACAAATTAGTTGTAATAAAGAATAATAACTGATAATCCAAATGACTAATTTGCTTATGTTCTTCTGTTAACTGTTTTCATTAGTTACACTAAGATTCCCTTATGTGTCTAAGAGTGTATAAATAAAATGGCCCCTTACTGTATGTAATGTATGGAATGTTCACAATATGAAACTGCAATTGAATGGAATTTGCCTAAATCTATCAGAAAGACTAACTCACATTTGCTGGTGATAACATAAACAGATTGGACCACACTCCCACAAAATAGCCAGAATTAAAGACTAGAATTGATGGGTTGAGAGTTAAATTAAATAGGGCTTAAAGCAAAAGAAAATAGTTGAAAATAAAAACCTGTGTAACACAGTTATTCAGGTTGAGTTACAAAACAACATGTATTGCATAAGCAGTGCCGGAAAACAAGCTGCTTTCTTTGTTCCTCTGTATGAACCTCCCCAGAGCCCAGAGTGGCCACATTAATGAGGTAGTTCCCTATATGTCCCTACTTCTCACTCCTCACTCCCACACAAAAAGTGAGTGAACTTGTGCAATTAGAAGCAATGGTCTTAATGCTGCATAGATACTACTGAAAAAACAACCCTTCATTCTGAAAAGATCTTTGGTGTTACATAGGTCTTTATTCTAAGCACAGGCAGCCGGTCACAGGGTCCCTTTGGCTTCTTCTTCATGGCACACAGTACCTTTCTGCATTCTCACTCCTTGTTTTTAGGAAGTCATTAAGCCCATATTCCAAGGGCCCCCCAAGGATGTCAGAATGAAGCTTTTGCAGTTTAAACCCCCCTTATCAGGGCCATGCACAGACCTTTCGTGGAACGGAGGGGAGTGGGGCCGTGATCAAAATAAATATAGAGCACCCACCACAGCACCGAAAACAGCAGAAAAAAGTCATTGTGACTGAATTTGCAAACCAATCTACTTATTAGTTTAAATGTAGGCAAATGTGAAGTGCATTATGCATATATTTCTAAAATTCATTGGATAGGTCATTTAAGACATACATTTTTTCATGGTCTCATGAAGTTCAACACTGAAGTGTTACCTATTTGCTAACAATCAGTGTACATTAAGCTACAATACAGTACTCCTGTCTCACACGCAAAAAGCTTTGACTTAGTTGGAAGTTGCAAGACCTTGGTGATGACAGACAAGTTTTTAATGAGGTAACCAGAGATTCAAACTTTCAAGCTAAACATTTAATGACTTGTCCTGATATTAGTAAAACAAGGAGTACTATGTCTCTAAGACTTAGTGAAATTCAATCAAAATGGACGTTACGGACTTTATGGAAGGCTGAAGGTCTAAGAAAAGGATTTGCAAGGACAGACCTGCACCAAGTGGAGCTGAGGAAATATTCCCAGTAGAGGAAGAGGAATGGAGGAGGAAAAAGATTACAGAGGTTAAAGCTGGATGTCATCTCATGTTGGTGATTAAATGGGATGGGATCATAGGCAATTGTGAGTTTCCCCATCAAAGGTGAAGGAAAAGACCACTGTAACTGGTACTCTTGAGTGTGGAGTAAGCCGTTAACACAGGGGCACAGTCACCCAAGGTTAGCCACAGCTCAGAGGCTGAATCTAACTTGGGAGTGGCTTGGTGAAGGACAAGACAGGGGGTAAAATTAGAGGTAGAATGGACAGATGGCACAGGTGAGTGAAGTGGGCCAGTAATGGTGGGGAGAGTAGAGATCACCCTTCAGGGATGGAAACAGAAAGTAACGGGAACCAAAGAGAGGAGGCAAACAAATGACAGAGGGCTAATTATAGTTGGATGACTCCAGAGGGGTGGCACATTGGTCAAAGGATGTGCGGCTTTCTATAAGTACAAGGTCAGTTTTCCTCCGAGATTTATGAGTCAGATGGGAACAAGCTGCTTGTTTCTTCCAAATGCAAACTGGATATGGGTTAATAAGTGTACCACTCTAATTTTAGTGTCCCCAATAATTATTTTTACATTTATAAATTAGGACAACTTACTACTTTCAACCCTAAGTGTCAATGCCCAAACTGCCCATTTCAGTTTAAGTCATTTAGGAGTATCTCAAACAAATAACAATTTCTTTTCAGATGGGTATGAATATTTATAATTTGTAATGACAAAACAAAGGAGTAATAGCTTCGCTACACTTGCAGAACATACACCATATTTTAGTATATGTTCTTTGCCTGGTAAATGTAGTTAATAAACTGTACCTCCTCAGCTTCATCTATGAAATGTAACTAGTGCATAGCAAAAATCTATACATTAACACACAACTCTACCTAGGAGGAGAAATTGGGTGATTTTTTTTTGCATGTGTTTTCTTATAACACTGTATATACTGTGGTGTTTATGAGAGCGAGTGGGTTAGGGCACTGACCGTGGTCTCAGCTCACACTATTGTATAGCCACAGAAAATACTGCGTGGTGTGCAATTGCATGTAGCTAGTTTCACTTAACTTAGAATTTCTAATAATGCGGATAACGGAAATATTTTACAAGTATTTTGTGCTTTGATCATATGCTTGTACATGAGTCATGTCACATAGACTGATTAATGTCATACCACTCTGTCATAAATGTGATTTTTGTCCATGTTGACCATTAAAGGTGATTTCTGAATTCAAAATGAAAATGAAAAACTACCTATTTGTTAGCAAATGTGGGTGATAAAAGTGATAAGTTTTGGAAAGGCATAAAACCCATGACGTTATTGCGCTCCAGCCAGCCTGATTTACTGTACTAAAAGGCATGTCCAATTAAGATCAATGGCAATTTTGTTTGGAAAATCCATTTTACCCTGATACCGGTTCCATCTTTTGACTCCATCTTTTCTTAATATTTGAGAATTTGCATTTATTTATCACCAGAAATATTCATTCTGAACAACACTGTGAATGCATTCGATCAGCTCCTGCCCCGTAGACTGTTTCAGGAGAATTAGACGTGCACAGTAAATTTCTACATCTGTCCACACTTTTATTAGTTCAATATAGCGGTCACATGCAAATCTCTCATGTACACCAATAAATGAACTGGTTTTTGCCTGCTCAGCACATTTACTGCCATCACTCACTCTTTTATGCATTGTAGGTAGGGTGGTGGGGAAAAATTGCATTATACTTTTAAACAGATGCATTTATGTAAGCCATGCTTAATGTGCACCATACGATCAGCTTTAAATATATTTAGATTTATCCAACTTCTAAGCATGGAGCAGCAGAGTGATTTTTTGTATAACTGGAGCTCATTCAGAAAACATGCATTTTTCTTCCTTTGGGTGCTTATATTTTCAGACACACTAAGTAAACCAGGGAGTGCAGACGATAAATAGATTATGGTACTGTAGTATGAATGAAAACGGAGTTAGTGAGAGAGGCTGATGGTTGACCTACATACATGGAGATTTTAGTGATGTTTCTCTTTAATTTACTGTTCTTATCTTGTAATATGTGAGAAAATCACCGGACCCACGCAATATTAAAATCCTCAATCTTGTGCCTCACGATACACAAAAAACTCAATCAACTAAAGATCCTTTGCACGTTTTAATATTCTACTTTTAACCTCATTATTCACTTCAAGACCTGCACAGTGAAGGTCTTCATCATCATCATTATCATCATCATATTCAAGGAAAAACAATACATTTTCAGAATGTGGCTCAGATAACTACAATCAAAGAACAAATGCACGCACACCCAACACAGGGCTGCCCTTCTGTACAAGACAAACCCTGGGCAATTTTATAAAGTCTGAGGAGCCATTGCAATGGGGTTGGGGGAAGGGAAGCAACAAAACCTAAATGAAAAAGGGGGAAACAAACATAATCTATGAATATTGTCAGGGGAGCTCAGACATAAAAACAAATGTGAAATCTTTTTGTCTAAAGACATTTTGATATAGTATAGCTTTCAGCGCATTAAATCACCACTTAAGGAAATAAAATGTGAAGCACTAAACACAAAAAAAGGAAATTAATTTCTTATACAGAATCCTACTCTGGATGTGTCTCTGAGAGGATTAGAGACTTGAATTTCACTGATCTGCACACTGATTCCTTTAGACTTTTTTATTTAAATGTGCTAAAATAGAGATAACAGCAAAAAAGACAAACTTTGATTCAGCTCTGAAAAGGTTCAAAATCTTGAAATTTAAGTGTAAATCTTAAAAATGATTCAACCCTTGTGATTTTGCTCTATGCCTCTGGCCACATGGTATGAGCTCATGAAAACCTCATTGTGATGGTACTGAAAGTAACCTGTCGTATGGAAAAGGCAGAGTACTGATCTAGGAATGTAGCACTGTTTGCATGTGTATTAGAATGAGAGGGTGTTCTGCCATGCATGGCTGGGTCTGATGATGTCAATAGAATCATTTATTCAGTTAGGTAAAAGTACTATTCAGAGTGAATGAGGGTGGATGGCAATTATAGGTAAATATCTCTCCTGAAACTGCATAAAACAAAACAACATTTTTTAAACCATGTTTGTGTTCCTCCAGCTGATTAGCTAATTTTCCTGTCTTTTATGAAAAAAAAAAACATCAGGTCCATCTTTTATACAAATGTAGGTTGTTTTTTTAATGTATTTTTGGCATTATTTAACTTATTCACAGGCAAAATGTTTGTTTTAAGGACTGAATCCTAAGTGACATTTGTTTAAGCTTGGAGTATTCTGTAAAATATATATTTTTGTAAGGATGAGGGTCCTGTCCTGTCTACTTTACATATACAATAACAAGACATTCCTCTGAATTACAATGCATTCAGATGATCACCTTTTCATGCCTTACCCACAAAGTTTGAATCACACTTTCCACTTGAAAAGCTTTGCATGACAGTGTGCAAGAAAACCAATTGCACACAAATGTAATGTACAGTTTGATACATCAGTAGCTGCCTGCTTGTCAGTCTTCACTAGCTTTATACCCACAGTTTAGCCTTTGTATCGTTCTTTTCACTGCTATTGACTAATAGCTCTTTCGCTGAAAAATAGCCACAAGTTTATAGCCAGTCATATGCATGCTGGAATATTGCCATATCCCCCACATGCTAGATGTTGTGTCCTGTAGCTGTTTTAATGGACAGTTTGTCATGTTTTATTTAGGAGACTACAGGACATATTTAATTTCATATTTCATAATTTTTAGTTACTAATATGTGGTTGCCAGGGAATCCTAACTCTGGTTTTATTGTTGGTTGCTTCAAAATGAGAGTTGCCAACAACTATGTAAGTACAGATTCCAATCAGTATCATTTTAATGCATTACAAACAGAGGAAACAGTGGAAGTCATTCCATTATGTACGTAATCAATAACATTAAAGAAGACTCAGATCCTTAGATTTGTCTTAAAACCTTAGAACTATCCCCACTGCACCAAAACTTTTTGAGATTTCACAGTATTTGGCATGTGGCTCTTTTGAGAGCACAGAAACAACTGTCACAGACATATCCCAGTTCACATCTTATTTAGCACTGCCAGTAATGCTGGATGCTACATCAAGGCTTGCCAATAAGCATGTCTTTTTCCTCAGCACCCAAAGGGAGCTTATTGCTTTAAATATATATATATAATGCTGCTGCAAATTTTCCAAATAATACAACTTCATAATTTATACTGTTATCAATCAATGAGCATGTGTACAGGTATATAAATATAGAATATAAAGCCCAACATTTGAATGCACTGTTTCCTTATATTATGGAAACATATTCTTGACCAATCAATAATTCCTTTGCTCATATGAAATCCATATTCACAAAGCAGCACATTCTTAAAGATGAAAAAATTCAACGGTGCACCATTTGAGCAACTAATGTTGGCTTTATATGTGTATTTATTTACAATGGCTACAATGCAATAATGCTATATAATGCAATGCACAATCCAGTAAAGGTGACCTCTGTATCTTTAAGCACATTGAAGTTTCTCAATAGAAATCTTGGTCCATAAAAACATAAGGTTCAGGTATTGCAATAAAGTGATGATTCCTATTGCAATGAACCATGACATTAACGTGTACCATACACTACTTCTTTGTGATGGCAAGTGTCAGTAATGTGTTTTCACAGTATGCAATCAGAAAATGTACAGTGTAGCATACTATTTTTTTTTTATGGTGTGGAAAATGAGTTTCAATTTCAGACAAAGGTAAAACAACCTACCAATAGGTAGTGTAAATTAAAATCATACATATCAGAGACATGTCTTTGTGGATATATTATAACATTCAGCTGTGTTCATTCTTTAAAAGTATACCTTCGTCAAAACACAGGATACCAGCTTCTGCTTTTTGCATGCTGTAATCCATGGGCTGAGCTTCCACTGATAAAATTTGAAGGTATATACATGATTCACAGCTTTGTTCAGGCAGTAGTCACCCCATTGAGCAATGAAACATTGACAATGTTACCGACACCAGTCACTCCTGTACTGGATGAATCTACAGCCAATCATGAAGTGCGTGTGGGGCTGCTGGCCACAGTCAGCCCTAGCATGTTCCGGATGGATTCCACTCCATGGGGCCACACACTGGGCCGGTGGCTTAACAGCATGATGTTTTTACATCACTGTAGAAATCTAAAGTTTGTCATTTCTGTGTTTTTCTCAAGCTGCTCTGTTGCCGTTCAAGGAAGTGTGAAATTTTTTGTGACTACACATTTCTAGAGAATATATCATGAATAGAGTAGAATAGCTAACAGAATGTTCCCCTGTTTTTGTATTTTCTTTTGAAAGTGTCCACACCACCTGTCCACTCCACTTGAACTTTAAGGAAGTAGTAATGGTGACATGCCCAATAATTTTGTCCCATGGTCTATGCTACAGCAGTAATGGGAATGAAGGAAACCAGTCAAGGGCAATTTTTATGAATGGCCCACTCATTTTACAGATGAAATATTAAACCTCTCCTTTAAAGTGCTGGTTGTAGAAAATCTAATACAGGTGTTACATTATAGATTATAGTGTGGGACCATGACTTTCATGTATAAAAAGTGATTTCAAATGTAGCAGTGGTCGCAGAGGCAGATTGAACACTTATGGTTTAATCATATGTTCTGTAGGTTTAAAGCAAGCAGCAAATGTATGGATGAATAGATGGAATTTAATGAAAAATCTGCTGGGCATCTTTGGTCCATTCCTCAACTTTTAAAGTTTAAAACTGCAGTTCCTCATCCAATGAAAAAAGCCGAGGTGCAATTTGTCTTTTTAGAGAACACTTCTTAAAATGATTTACTTGTTCATGTATCAAAGCAATAGAAACGTTGCAAGAGTCTGATTTAAATACGAGAACACACACACAGACACTCAAAGGTCACCACGCTGATCGATGTTCCCCTCATATTGTGCGTCATCATGCTCTGTTATCCTCCCTATCTTGCTCTTTTTATGCGTGTATTTCACTATTTTGCCAAATAGCAGAGAATGTGTTTAAAAGGGAAGTACATTTTTTTGTATGTACAGTACTATATTGTTCAATCCTTAAGATATACTTGCACTTTATAACACATTTTTGATACTTATGAAAAGCCAATGTCTCAAATGTGCTTTGATATGGTAATAATTGGCTTTAAAATTCAGCAATGGGTGTGGACATTAATGTAGGACTGTACTCTATTTGTCGACAGCAATAAAAGGTAGTGGAGTTAAGGGGCAAGCATCTGACCTGAAGGCAGCTTTATAGCTCAGCTGGTACACATGCCATTGTGCCCTTGAGCAAGGTACTCAACCTGAATGAATATCAAGCTGAATCAGTGGGTAATGCATAAGCTTCGTAAGTCACCCCGGATGAGGTTTTATGCAACGCACATATGTAATGCAGTGGGGAAAGAACGAGTCAATGGCAATTGTGCAGAAGTAGCGGGCACAGTGGACACCTGAAGGTTGATTGGCAGAAGCCGGGGAGGAGATAAGGAGCTCTAGCTGCCATGGCAATGGGTGGCCAGGACAGAGTGTTGGATTAAGCTGCTAAAGTAATCAAGTATAAGCCTATTTAAGCTTTTAAAATTTCAAGAAGAATGTGTAATTGATTTTTTTCCAGGAAGAGGACATGAATGTAGATTTGATATAATCAGAGCACTATATTGATGTTTTGATGTGATTAAGAAGCAAGGGCATGTAATTTCGACAGAGACACTGCCCTGGCAGGAACAGTGATTTGGGAGATAAAGTGTAAGGTAAGCACGGAGAATGATGGATGCAGGGTAGGGGAAAAGAGGGCAGCTTGGAGAGGCCACCGAGCAGGCTACCTCCATGGAAGTCACTTGGATGTTTAGGTTCAATTGGCATGGCTAAGATGCTAACAGACTATCCCAGTGACACTGAATAACAGATCACAGAGACGATTAAAGCTCCTGGCAGAACAGGCTGTCTTAGTAGTCAGGCCCAGCCCTGCGAATGACAGATGTTTATGTAATATCATGAGGGGGTTCCATTGGCACCCTAACTCATCATTATTTAGTGTAAGCTGGTTTCAGCTAGCTGAATG
Organism: Albula goreensis; assembly: GCA_022829145.1. Classification (NCBI taxonomy): domain Eukaryota; kingdom Metazoa; phylum Chordata; class Actinopteri; order Albuliformes; family Albulidae; genus Albula; species Albula goreensis. The sequence goes on from CM040748.1 coordinate 19,166,313, forward strand.
CTGGAAGCGGTGTTCAGCATTTTAGGGGCATATATCTGTGGAAAGGCACTTATGTGGGTCAGCACCAAACCTCGGGGAGCTGTGATTAAATACCCAACAGGGAAAAACATCAACACCTGATACTGACATCAGTATCCAAAAATCTTCTGCCTGAGGTTTGTGTCACCTGTTCAGAATCCTGCCTTTTCACTGTTGTGTTTTGGCACATATAAAACTGCTTGACCGGGTCAACATAAGAAATGGGCTTCTTTAGCCCATAGGCCTGATAGGAATGCAGTCCATCACATTTTGCTATCTGCCAGGTAGCAGTATTGCTTCTGGTGGGTGCACTCGATCACTGAAATTGAATAGAATCCCATGGGCACTCAGTGCGTGCCGAGACAGGGATACTGCCCGAGACCTTTAATTTACTGGTCTTAACCTTCCAGCTGTACTGCAGGAATCTAGGAGCAGGCTTGTACTGGGACAGACATCCCGTTACATTGCTTAATGAATTTGTGCACGTGCCACACCAGGGACAGATGCAGTGAGTGGATTTATTTGGCCTTTTTCCACAGTTACTGCACATAAATGTGTGTGAAGCGCAGTTAATTAGATAGAGCGGGTAAGTGAGAATGGTGTTCATTAATGATCAGAGCAGCAGCTAATGAATTTGCCCTGACTGTACATGACATCTCCAGGAGTCTGGGACCATGACCCAGATTTTTTCTTGTAAAGGAACAAGAAAATCCTACTATCTGCCCAATGAGCATATTGCAAAGAGAAAACATTTTTAATGGGAGAGGTGGAAAAAATGAATGCTCTCTGGTGAAGTAAAGGCTCAAACCTAAAAGCAAATGTTGTACAGTCATTTGAAGGATTACCCATTAGCAAATTAATTTGCTAAACTCTGTACTTTATCTTAATTCTTGGGTCTAGACTTTATTGAGACAATTTGTGAACAGATTTAGTAGTGAGAATTTAAATGTACTGAACAAGAACTAAACAAAAAAACATGTTTTGTACTTGCACGACAGATTTCTAAAGTGAGCATGAATGCATCATTTCTGATTTTTAATTAAAATTCAGCATTAAAAAGAATCATGAATGTCTCTGACTTTTTTGGCTCAAATTCCCCAATGTACTTTGATTATCCATTTCAATATTGGCTTTCCTGCTTCTTATTGATAAGTATTGGGTGGCTAAATACACCTGCCACTACACTGCAGTGTAGCAAAAATTCAATAACTTGTGAATTAAGTGGCAGGTCACATGGAAAAAAAAATTGTTTGGGAAGCAGGTGTGAGCCTTGCAGCTGGGTGTTCGAGTCCCACCTGCACCGTTACTGGCCAAGAGGAGGCCTACATTGGTGAGGCAACAATTGGCCTGGCACCAGAAAGGTAGGAGTCAAGCCAGCTCAGTGTGTCAGTCTCGTTGTTCTCTAATGGCCACTCCTGGTCAGCAGGGTGCCTGTGAACACAGGCTGACTTTGTCACCCTCTGATGACATGGAAAAGCATAGTTGCAGGTGCACGTGTTCACGGCTCCATCTTCCTTTAGGGTTGCTGCATGAGGCTACACTGTCTAGGTGTGAAAATAGGAAATCCAACAACACAGGTAAATTACTGAATATTCAATATAGACTGACAGACCATGTCAATCATACACAAATTTACACATAATTTTTTCATCAGTCACATTATGCAACACATATTAAATATTTTTCACTAGTGTAATAACAATGGTTTCAGAGGTTATACAATAGTTTCGGGGGTGTTTGAATGACTGGCCTCATGTTCTGGATGGACTGGATTTAAATGAAAAACTTTTCAATTCCATGAATGGTGAGCAGAGGTCAGTGGATGTGAGGATGCAAGCTGGGTACATCGGGCAAAATTAACATTAAACTTGTGCTTCCAAGCCAACGACAATGACCTTGGGAAGCAACTACAGTCTCTCTGCTAACCAAGCTGCCTACAGATGGGGCAGCTGCAATATGCTTAGGCATATCTCTGCTCTGCAGAGGTGAGAATTGTGGATTTGGAAAGATGGACAAACAAAGCAACAGGGCCACTCTCCCCCTCCTGTAAGCCTTCAGATCCTGGCCACTGCTTCTCTGCATATTTTTGCTTGGATGGTCAAATCCCTTGGCCTGCAGGTTCCAGCACTTGAGCTTCCCTGAACACAATTGGTTGAATGGCACATTAACAGTAATGAAACACAGCATTTATGGAACAGAAAATGAGAGAGTGAAGAGGGAAGGAATACGATGGATGTTGTTTTGAATCAGGGAGATGAACAGTGCAGAACAAGTCTTTCTGTTTCTCAATTGTTATACAATGCTGGTGGCTGGCTAATTTCCCCCGTGGGTGAGAAAAGCCTTGCATGGACTTTGCCTTGCCAACTTCAATCACTGTCACTTTGGAGCTCTGTTCTGCACAGAACTACATGAAATCAGCATGTGCTGAATCAGAACTAAGCATGGGTATGTCACAGAGTTGAGCTGTGAGCCAATAAACTGATTTCTCATTGAAGGTAAGTTGTTCTCTTGACAAAAAACTTTTATCAATCCATTATTTAGTCGATCTAATTCAAAGGATTTCATTTTAACAGAAGATGTGGCATTCAGGGATTCCCCCTTAGTATTTCAAGCCTTCCTCCTGCCATCATGAATCTGCTTTGATCTATTTAGCATTCAAGCATTTTTTTTTCTCCAGCACACAGGTCTGAACATGGCAGTGAGCCCACTGTCAGAGAGAGAAGCTGGCTGTCCAGGTGGAACAGGTGGGGGAGGGTTCTGGGCCCCTTCCCCCTCCGTCTCAGCCTTTCAGCAGCAGCTGCTGTTTGATTCACAGCCTCATTGTCATTCCAGGGACGCCAGCCTAATGTGTCTCCAGGAAGGCCTGGCTGTCAATATAAATCTAAATCCTTCTGCAGAATTCCCAGCCTCATCTTATCTCTGGTTAGGTATGGATAACGAAGAAGTCCCTCTTTATCAAAATCATCCTCCTTAATGCAAATGAGCTTGCAGTGGCTCTTTCCAGCCATAGGTCACCTTGCTGTTTGTGTGGGAGTTGGTCAGAATGTACTCAAAGTGACCCTATTGTAAATGCTTGCAGGGAAGAACAAAATGTACTTTTAGCCTATCTCAGCCTTTGCCAGACCGAATCTTCTAAAATGCACATGCTGGCATCGCCAGTATAAACAACACATGTCAACTTCCTGTTCGAAAATCTGAAAATGTTCTACCGTACCCAGGCAGCCCAGACATATTAGGGCTTTTTCAGAAGTATTGGAGTTTGATAAAAATGCCATGGTTATAACTGTAGGGTTTTTTTTTTTTTTACCAGGGCCTTTGAGAAGTAATTTTGTCATAAATGTTTGAGATATTACTTTGGTTCAAGGAAGGGCTTATATACAAATACTGATAATTTTAAACTTTGAGGTCACATTTACGTCAATGAAAATAATCACTTTTATTGATGTGATTTATTAATCATAGAAATATTGATTGAATCACAACTCAAATGAGTTGCTGCATAATTTGATGGCAAAAAATAGGATACAATCAGTGTAAAAATATATTTTTATTTGATATATGCTGAGGCAGGTCTGTTTCTGGAGCTGTCTTGGCTTGTGGGAGCTGAAAGGATGGAGGACAGATGAGAGGCCACTATCTCTCCTAATGACAGGTTGCTAGGTGGCAAACATTAAACACACACATGCAGCCACATTGCCCTAACAACAAAACTACTTTACCAGATATAACTTGTTGTAACAAAGACATTCACTCTATTTACCAATGTACTAGTTTGGTTCATGGAACACAACAGTATAATTGACTCCTTTGGAAAAGAAAGAGCAAGCATGCTCAGCAAACAAAGGACATCATAACACTTTTTAATGGAAAACACTCACTGTAGTGTCTAAAAACACAGTGGTGCATAGAGAATGTTTTTTTCTCTACAGATACTGTATCTGTCAAGGATCAGCTAGACGAGGAGTGCAAATCTTTTATTAATGGATTGTATATGTTTGACCTAAAAATGTCCTTCTTTCTCCTTTTTCTCCTCTAGAGAATTTTATGGCAATGTAATCAACAGAATTGTGTCAAACTGTCAAGCCAGCCTCTGTTATGCATATAGTTACATTATAATCACCCACATTATTATAGTTTGAGTCAAAAGATTCCTATGTATTTGGTGCTACACAGAACCACTACCCAGTAATTTGGAATCATACATGGTTTATCGATACTAACTCTTCAATACAATTGAACCATTTCTGGTTCTATAGCACCAAATGGTTCATTAATGTCTGTATATACTACCAAAAGGGCTGGCCTATGATTACAAGTAAAGAACCCATAGAACCTTTTTTCTTTAAGTGTAGTTCTGGGAATAGTGTTGGGAACATGAGGTTTCATTGTGTGTGCCGATGTGCGATGTAACATATGTTTTCATGGGAACACCATGTGCTGTCACCCCAGCCAAATGTCTTTCCATCTTTTGCCACTTTAAAACTGCTGAATACATATTTTAAAGCCATATTTTAATGTAAATTAAATGTAGTATTATGGATTGGGAGTGCTTTCTCTTGTTTGTCTTGAGATATGTTTTCACATCACATTTTTGAGCCTGTACCAGTTGCAATGAGACATTTTTTTTACTCACTTTACTCACATTCTACAATGGGTTCTAAGAGTTACATTAAGCCTTGAAAAGTACTATTTAACAGGTCTGAAAAATGAATATATTACCCACTGCCAGTGGGTAAAATAGCATAATGCTACAGTAACGTTTTTAAATTATTTTTATATTTGGTAATATGGAATATCGAGGAAACCAAAAAGAGAATGGTTAACTGAATCTAAAGTTCCATAACTATGGCTCTCATAGCTCCTGCAGAGGGGCCAGAGCACTGAGGTCTGCAGCCACACCCCTCTGCCACATGTAGATTTTTGGAGGCTTAAAGAAACATTGGCATATTGCTCATGGTGTCGCCCATATACTTCAGCTTCATTTGCAAAGTGAGCACAAAAATATGCAGGAATCTTGAAAAGCAGAGTGATAAAAAGCACACACAATACCAAAGAGAAAGATAGAAAAATTGCATCGAATATGGTATAGAATGGCAGATACACATATTGCATCAAGAATAACCCCTTATCTAACATGTGAAACATATAATTACGTCTGCCTTTCTGTGACCTTCTGGCAATGAGCCAGATATTGATTGAAGTAAGTTAATCGATGCACTAAGAAAAATATGGCCACTTGGGCATAACTATTCCCTCTATATTATTTCCTAGAGCTTCCAGCACTGCAGAGGTTTATAGCCTCATAACAGGAGTAAAAAGACCCCTAGTAGCACTGCAAACTTAATACCTATCTAAAACCTTATTACTAAAAAAGCAACATTTTCTATGTGTTACTGTTTCAACATCTCCACATCTGTGAACAATATGCAGGTCCTGTTTTACAATAGGAATGCTGTCCATTCCCTTAATTAACATATCAAGATGACCTCTTATGCCGAACAGAGTGGTTCTGCACTCAGGAGATGTAGTGTAACGTCAGGGAGATGAAGGTTCTGGAACAATTGAAGTTGACAGCTCATTAATCATACCGAGCAAATTTGTTCCAGTGAATAGCTTGGATTTTCCTTACCACAATATTTCCTGCATTGTTAATTGGAAAGTGAAAGCTGTAAATAAATTCTTTTCAACTCTTTTAAAACATTTAACCTCCTGCCCTGAATTTATAATTCATACATACAATGCATTTAAACCAATGCTTTTGGTAAATAGAAACCATAGATGTTTTGTTCAGTTTTCACGTTGTCTATTCTCCATATTCAAGTTATTCACCAATGCTGTGTCACATGTTCTCTGCTTTTTTATCACCTCCCACTGAGACTTATTTTAATTTCTGAATTCAACATTATCAATCACACACTTTCTCCTTGGTGATGAACAGGTGTTGATGCTCCTTCCAGTACATCCACACACACACACTGTCATGATAGGCAATAAAGGAAGTGAATCACACTCGGCTGTCAGCCTGTATCACTTACCAATCTCAAATCAGTGTGTAACGAATGTGGGGGGCTCTCATCCTGAGGCCAGTGACAGCTGAGCGACAATCACAGCACTGAGGAAAAAAAGTTTGTCAGCAGCCCTTCCTACAAAAGCACTCTTGTCATTGCAATCTTTCTTTTTGCAGGAATGCGGAACCTGCCCAATGTGCACCAACTCAATCAGTACTCACTGTACTGAGAGGGGTTCTTTTATTAACTCTTAGTCATTGCAAGGATAATTTCACATACTACTAAATGCATTTGTGCACTGACATGATGGTGATGAATTTGTGGCTCCATGTGATTCAATTAGTACAGATCCCTGTACAAGTGAGTGTACTTTTGTCTACATTAAGGTGATATGTCATATAAAATCTGCTGCTGGATCTGGATCCAAAAGTAAATACTAGATAATAATAAAAATTGATGAGTTTTACATCTCTATTTTCTAGTCACAGGAGATCTAACAAGGAAATGGCAACAATGGGCTAGGGCAAGTTTACAAACCGACTCATCAATTTCAGTGTGTTTTGCAGAATTGTTTCTGACAATCAAAATTAACATTATAATGTATATAAAAATAAATCAGTTATTGCAAAAAGTAGCAGGTATTTTTGTATAGAATTTGAAGATAACTGACTGTTATGTCATCTTTGTCAGTTACTGACAGCAAACAGTTTGTACAAAAAACAGTGGCTTTTCAATATAGTAAAAACCAAAGCATTAAATCAAGAAAGTTACACTTTCAAATAATAAAAAATGAAATACACAAAAAAGACATAAAAGCACTGCTGCTAAAGAATATGTGACCCAATTTTTCTTCCTTCAATAAATCACAATTGTAATGGCTGAGAGTGGTATGCCAGAGCCTTATGTTACTGACTCTGTTCAGACTGGTGTTCTCTGGGCTCCTCTGTTCTCCTGACACCAGCAGGCAAACCCACACCCTGTAGAACTGAGTGGGCTCACTGACAGGAGCTGTTTGATCAGCACTCTGCCATCACTGTCCATGTCCTTGTGTCCATGGCAGAGTTGTCAACTCATCTGTAAAGTCATTGCCAATCAGTAAAAACAGCATGATTCTGGTACCCTCTATAAATCTGTATCAGAGTTTGAAAGTCTGTGAAAAGGTGGGATTAAAATATGAATAAAATATTTATTTTATACTCAGACCATCTTGTCAGTGATAGTCAAAATGAAAGCTCAACAACACCAGCCTATAAGCATGGCTGGAAATTGCATTGTCTGATGTGTGGCTCAAACTCTTCGTTCTCATTCAAAAGTAGTAAAAATTTAAGAGTTTATTAAAACAAAAGTTTGAGAGAAATATTTTCAGACAACCCCTCACCCAAATACCTTTATCTGAGTGATTTGTTCATTCACAATTAACAGTTTGTTCTGGCAAATAATGATAGAATTTGTACAAAACAAAGCTGTGGCAATTGAGATGAAAAATAAATTCTGATTGATCCTCCAATGTAAATCAAATGATTGTCATATTCGATCATTTGATTACCAAAGACATGGAGTGGTCTAACAGACTGTAGCAAAAGCTGATGTTATATCAGGAAAACTCTTTAAAATTAAGGTTATTCTGGTTTTGTGACACACCTCTTAGTTAATTTGAAGTGATTCATGTACCCTGATGTACCCTGGTGAATGAGAGGAGGGCGGGGGAGGGAAGAGAAGTATATATCTGCAATGCAAATAACCTGACAACATATTTCATTATCATTAACATAATCTGGGCAAATAGTGCCAGCTGAAAGATGCTCTGCAGGAAGGTCCATACACATTGTTGCATTTTATGAATCAGCTCAGAATATAAGAATTATACATGAAAAAAAAACTTAGGTTAAGTTTACCATTTTAATGAAACTAAAAATGACAGCAAGAAAACGTGCTCATTTGTCAGTAAGTCTGACCACCATTATTAGTAGGAACTGTGTCTAGAGAACATTTGCAGACATTGTGCTGGTTAAAATACAAGCTTGTTCTGTGCAAACAGGTGAACCTGACATTTTTTTTTAACTGAAGGAATGGTATTTTAAAAAGCTTTCTTTTGTTCTTGAAATATAAAATTGTATGGCCGGACCCAAACATTTGCTAAATAAATATTGTGTTCATACATTATTTAGAAAGACAAGAGTGTCAGCTGCACTGAAAATACTGCAGTCACAAGCTGAACTATGCTTTGAGGTAATTAATTTGTTGCTGGGATTTTAAAAATGCATATGTTTGTGTTGGTACGGCAAACAGATGTTGCCATGTTTATGAGTATTTGTGTGTGGGCGTGTTCATATATTTGTATGTGCGTATGTGTTGTGCACTAGTGCTCTCGTCTAATTGGCTCTCTGTGCTCATTAAAGCTTGGGATTTGGCCTCTGGGCCTTTAATGTGGTCTGCACTTGCTTCAGAGCCTCTTTCATGTGGACCTCCTGCAAAGGCTGAGCTCACAGAGCCTTAAACGTAGAAAGTTCCAAGCAATTACCCTCCATCAGCTTGCAAACAAACTGCAACATTGGAATATGCAACAAGCATACTGTAGGCTTTCAATGTAAGTCTTTGCTGAAGACACAAATGCACACATAATATATTTTTACATATATCCTATTCATCGCACTAGTCAAAAAATTCATAATGCACATAGAATATTATTTTCCCTGTTGACGAAAAGGAAGAGTATATTTATTTATTTATTTTTTTACAATTGATTTACTAATGCTCAAATATCACCGCTGTCCTATTTTAATTTTATGAGTATATCCTTAACCAAAACTGGGAAGTAACACTTTGCTTTAAAACTCTGTCTGAGGTTTCTGAAAGACTGTCTATGTATGTGTTCATTTATGCTTTTCATCATGCAATACATGAAGCAAAAACAAGCAGGTCCATGCAATCTCCAGTGGTCTGAGGATTGCCGAAGATTGGCCAGGAATGGCTCAAAGAGCAGTTCCCTGGAGCTGGGGTGAGTGGACCTTATTTCCTGCCATCTGCATTATGGAAAATGGCCTTTCTGCATTTTCATTTATTTTCATTTTATGCTCCCCACATAACTGAATTGCCTTTAAATAAGTAACAAATTGGGTAAATAATGAAATCTGGCATGATAAATGGTGATTTGATGTATTGTCCCAGAATCATTAATACATGCATTGACAAATTCTGATCAAATTGAATAAAAAATACTACAAAGAAGACTGGCTTTAAACATGAATGCAAGGTGAGGGAGGTGGACACAGTTTTCTGAATTGCTGTATGATCTGCCCTAAACTGAAACAAGACATAGACATCATCAAACAACACAACACCAGAAGGTAGTTTTGATTTTCCAGCTGACTGAAAGGTACATTATTAAATGTTACTGGCTCAGCTGTTCCAGAAATATAAATGTGTAGGCACAACAGAAATGAAATGAAAATCATCCCGGTGGCCAAATATGCAAGCAATGCATATGGCTAGTACCTGGAAACCCAGCTCTCACTATACTATGCAACAATAAATAAAATTGGCAAAATAACCACAAAACTGTGAAAAATTAAAACAATGCTGGTTGATTTAAAAAGGAGTGACTGTGGTAATTGGGTCGGTAGGCTGACTCATTGAATATTCATGACCGTATTGATGGGTAAAACATTTAGGCCTCTATGAAACCAATATTTAAATGTTGTCATTCATGATTTTGATAAAATGTATGAATGAAAAACAAAATACAAATACAATACAAAATATGACACATATTGTTATTGAAAACAGATCAATTTCTTGACTAGAGGGTGCCTTTTTGACTATTCTGTCCACTTCTGCAAATGATAGAATTTCACAGATTCCCTTTGCTAGGTATATCCTTTAACTCCTATGACACTCCCATTCCTAAAATCAGCTCTCTGCAGCATGCTGTGTCATGTCCTCTCATTTTCCTTTTGGTTATGGTTGAAATCTGTATTCCAAAGAGAAGCTTATTTGCTAACAGAGCAGAGCACATATTGTGAAAAATTGATTAATGTTTTAGTGAAGCAGTTTTGTAGACAAAGATCAAATTTGACTTACACAAAAAGGATATTTCCCTTTGCCGTTGAGTTATAGCAAATTCACTCCTAAGACCTCATATTGGACATTCCTGTAATTCAGATTTCTCTCAGGAATCTTGTAAAGGTATAAAACTTACAGATTTCTCCAGTGAGTGTGAGGAAAGATGGCTACATGTCAGCACTCCAGTCCTCTCCTCCTGTTGAACCATTTTAACACCTTTTTTCTTCACCAACAGCTGACAGATACAATCAACAGCACCTGGCAGGTCTGCATTGAAGAATGGAATTAATAATTCATCTGAGCATCTGGATTAATTTCCCCTACTCACCCATGAACCTGCCCTGGAAATGAGATTGGTTTGGCTCTGTCTCTTTTTCTGTCTTTCTCTCTTACCTAATACATACATGTACGGACAGTATTTAAGATACCCATATATGTAGTAAACCTGTTTTTAATTAATTAATAGATACATTTATCTATTTGAGGTTAAGACAGCCTAAAAATGGAGACAGCAGGCAGAAGGGAGAGAGAAAGACAGAGCCTAAGAAACAGGAAGAGCTGGGGCTGGGGGAACATTAATACATAGACAGGTTAAAGTAGGTTGTTTTTAATCATGGCGGCTGGTTTCATTAGAGTGGCCTTGATTCTTCATCAATCACGGCCTGTCACCAATGATGCATCACATGCACTAAAAGGGGAGCCGAGCTCTCAGGCTGCTCAATGGCTTAACATGCTGAGATTGTAATGAGATGATTTTCTCCTTCAGAGGGCTAGGCTGAAACCAAAGCTGTCCTGCACCCTCTGCCTAACAGTGGAAATGAGTCTCCGTGCTCTTGCGAGCCCTAAATGAGATTTTCTGGCTTGGGGTCAGTGTTACATGGGTGTAAGAATTAATCAGTCAGTACTTTCATGCTCCTGAGATAGCTCCATGTCAGAGGTTTATTGTTGGTTGCGTACATGCTGGGGTGATTTTAGCCAAATGAGGGTAACAAATCTGCCTCACAGACTCATTTAACTTCATCCATCACTCACTTGACAAATGATCACAAGACTTATGATGGAACAGATATTATTATCAGACGTTAACACTGTGGTCTGAGACACCCCACAGCTCAGCACACTTCTATTCAGTACTAATGGGAATGAAAGATTGATCTTCTTTTCCATCTGATACAGTCATTATGACACAGTTAACGATCCAAAGACACACTGAAACAGATGCAAATGCACTATCATAAAATTTCAAGTGCACAAAAACCCATGCAAGACAAATGTGAGTCATTTTGGAGAACAAAAGAATGTTAAATTATAAGAACAAGTCATTCAGCCAAGCCATCTAAACTTGGTGTATTACAAAACTGAAATGTCTAGTACTTTCCTCCTGACGTAATTTACAAATCCATTCATTGGCAATGAAATCTCCATTGGTACACTTCTTTTGCTGCAAATGCATCTAAAAGAATGCCTCTTGGAGTTCTTGTATTTTTATCAGTGGCCAGGACTAGATAATGTGAGGCAGGCACAATGTGTTCTCTGTCTTTTTTAACTGAAGATCAATAGCCTGATGTTTTCGAGGGGCTCAGGATATGAGGGATAGTAGTATTGTAGGGGTGTGGACTAGCAAAAACGTGTCTCCACAAAAATGACTCATCGTTTGGCATCACACCACCTTTCCACACCAACCTGGGGAAAGACTTGTCTATGTCTGAGACCATGAAGCCAATGCTGCTGTCCTGCACATACCCAATATTACATGAGGCAGGAGGGAGCCAAAGGCATCACTTCTACAGTTTTCTGTAGGAAAGATGGACACAAAGGAAATTGCCTTAGCACAAGAAATCAATGCTGCAAACAAAGTTCAGTCAGCTTAAATACATGCAAAGCACAGACGGTGCATGATTCATGTGCTCTGAGCTCTACTTCACCTGTGTTATACTGTTTGGAGAGTAATTTTAAAAAACGTTTGTGGTGTTCCAACACAGTATTAACCAGTGTGGTACGCAGTTAAATGTTATTGGTGCGTAATTGGTGGTGATCATCTATTGGTTGATCAAAAAGTATATAAAGGCAGAATCGCCACTAGGGCTTGCTCTGAGTACTCCGCTCTATGCTAAAAGTTATGTGCCATTGGTGACTGTAGTAATAAATAAGACTTTGGTGTTAGACGTAAGTCTGCCGAGTGTGCTTCCTCCTAATCTTAAACAGCTTGAGAACTTTTATTTAGTGTTTAAACACGACAACTTTATCTTTTCATTGATCTCTTTTTCAACATTCTGAATTGGTGAATGCTGACAAGATGTAAACTCACAATGTACAGTTTTTCTTCAGACTCGGTCACAGATCTGTTCAAATTATTCATTCACTTATGTAGTCATTTTTGAGGCCATAGTTTTGGGTTATATAGCAACTTTTCTGTTAAGTGTCTAACTGTCTGTGAGCTTCAAATTGCAAGCACTGTTCCTGTTTCCCAATTTACTTTGTTTGTCCGTGTCCTGGTGTTTTCTCAAGTCTTATTTTCTGTGCTGATGAAACCATGGATAGCTGATTGTTTCTCGCTACCATCTGATGGTCCTTTCTGCTTTCCTGAGGCATAATGCCTGTAGATGTAGTGTTGTCCTTGCTCTCAAAGAGTAAACCAGTCGAGCAGATTTGGTAACTCAACTCCCTGACACAGGATTTACTCATATGCCCTCATTTCAGACAGCTGAGACATATCCCTTTGCCTTTCAGAAAGTCTACTTTCTGTTTGTGTTGAGTTTTCATCATCTTCTCACACTGCTTCATGCTATGCTGTCCCTTACAGAAAAGACAGGGCTTGATGAATGGACTGACAAGACAGACTGGGCCTTTCATTACTGGTTTAGACTCTGCTGTATGTCTGATTATCTACTGGTGTCACAGCTGTGATAACACTTTTTTTCTTAAGACTCTTTTTCTCTGACTTTGTGTCTCCTTGAGACTTGACTTGTCACTTGGCTGTAGCTCCATCATTGATGTTACTGAACAGAGGCTGCAATGCAGCCATAGCTTGCTTGTTCGCAAAGTCAGCAAGGTCTAGGAATTTGGCTCTGTATATCCTTGTACCATAACAATACCATAACTTGTACTTTCTGGGATGTGCCTGTTACTGGCATTCTCATATTCTGTGTCATAAAGCTGGTGAAACAGTCTTTTGCTGTCTAACACTCTGCTGAACATCTAATTCAAGCTGATCATCAATTCCATCACTTAGCAAATCAGATGAGACACACAGACCCTCAAACTACTCCAAAGTATTTATCTTTCCATCAGAGGCTGCTGATTTTAGCACTTGCTTTTCCTTCTGAGCCTTTAGCTTGATTCCCTGGTCCTCTAGAACTTGCATTTGTTTCAAAGTAGCTGATTGAGTTAGCAATGCAGCCCTTTCTGGTCCAGCCTTTACATTGGCTAACAAGGCCGATGATAATGCATATGAAGCATCCCTACAGCCTGACCCAGACTTATTCTTACTCCCGGCAGAAGGAATATGCCATCTGAAGGCCTGATGTCTTCATTACATATGCTGATGGACCCCTTTTATCCAGCACTCAGCTTTCTTAATGAAAGCATTAATGGAATTAATCTTGGGTTCAAACCAATGCAGCTAATCATTGGTCATAATTGATCATTAACTTGCTTTGGCACTGTCTGCTGAAGTAGCTCCATACAGATATATTCAGCTCTCAAAATGCTTCATACAGGTTACTGAACTTTCATTAACTTGGTCTTGACAACCCCTAAGTTATTGTTGTCTTCCATCAAACAACCGAGCTCACCGATTTTCGTGTAAGCTCACCTAACAGGGAGCTGACGGGGAGAATCCTATCTGATTTAATATATCTTCCATAGCTTTCACCACTGGTTTCACTTTCCACTTAAACACTGTAGCTAAATCTTTCACACCCATCATAATTACTGTGGAGCTGAAGCTTAGCTCTTTACTCAGAGCAGGAAATGTCTCTTTTTCTGTCTAAAAGTCTGATACAGTTAGCAAACTAGTCCAATAGTGGGCTGTAGCAGTAGCAAGCCCACAGAAAAAACCTTCTCGTGTGACCTAAAAATAGCCCAAATAAAAGGATGTTCCATTTTGGCCAATATTTAAAAAATATTTTGAAACTGTGTTTTTTCTTCTTACATATTTTGTGTCTAAAAACATATTTGTACAATTTTGTATGTAAAAAATAAGCCAGGATCACCCCCAAATGTGTTAATTCAGCATATATTGTAACATTGTAACAGTATTATGAGTGCTGCCAATTCCAATTTGATGAGGAAACAGCCATGCTGATACCCCTATAGCCAGGCTAAATGAAGAGACAAAGGAGTATAGACCAAAACTGGGAGAGTTACAAATAAATTTTAATTTTTTTAATTGGTTAGTCATTCTAGTTATGTAAGTAGGGCCCTTTTAACCCTATCCAGTGAAAACAGAACAAAACAATCCCTGAGGTACAAATTTACTTGATGTAAAAATAATGTAACTTTCTAATAATTTACATATGTTCTTGATATCCCAAGAAGACGATAAAGAGAGAGAGAGAAAACATCCATTCAACTGGGAAAAGACTAATTTGAGTTGCCAGTCCCATTAAGACCAATCACTTTTTGTTCATATTTCAACAGATAGAACCTGAAGAAATCAATTACCAAGCTCCCTTAAAGCTGTATAATGATAATACTGCATAATGGCCATATTCTGGAGTAATGGAAGAACCTATTTAGTCCTGTGGAACTAAAACTGGATGCTGCTTTTTTATTATTCTGCTCTCAACCTGCTGACCTGCTCACCAGAAAGCATCAATAATTTACCGTTTTCTCCAGCTTTGAGTAGGGTACGGCTGTCCATGTTTCTGTCTGCACTCCTCCAGTATCCACAGAGGGGCACACCTGTTCTCAGCCAGCCTCTCTTCAAAACTCATCAACCCCAGTGACATGTGGAGATTAGTATAGTTCTCAATTTCCTGTACTCAATTCCATGCTGCCACTCAGGAGACTGTGGGAGAGGAAGTTTTGTGTTATCCAATGAAATTAAGCTGTGCATTATTGATAGGGTTTCACCAAAATGTCTCTGTAGTCATGGTGCCTGTGTAACAGCTGTTAAGCTGTTTTGCTCTCCACCTGATTCCACCTGAAACCTAATATTTTGGAATTATGACAGGGAATGTTTCAAGATTTACTCCAAATACTTGAGTAATGAACGGGTATTTTCATGTTTTGTTAATATAGAATCCTGCCTGCTCTTGAGAGAGAAGCAATATGTAGGTTGTGGTTATCTTTATAAAGACAATAATGGTGAGCTTTTATAGAGGAGGAAATAATTTGTAGGCAAATTGCTTCGAAACAGACAGGTTTAGTTGGCTTTCATTCCTGGCTACATTAGAGGAAGAATTTGAGAGTAATGAAAAGACATTAGAGTCTGATACCTGTGCTGTCCCCGTTCCTTGCAGCTTACTGCAGCTGGACAAATTACATTTAAATAAGTGTTTACTTGCATTTTGCCTATTTCCTCCTTGGCTAGACAGGAACGTGAAAAAAGGAAAATCCACCTTGATTGATTTTCCGGATCTGCACCTTGGCAGCTGCTAATGGGGGGAGCTGCCACGGTGGGATAACCAGCTCTGTGAGGGAATATACCTCTCCAATGTAGATTTTATGTAGAAAGCCTGTCTGTTAAGCTGAATATTTCAATATTTACGCCCATCTTTTCTTGTAGAAATTTGAAATAAAAGAAGCATTCTGGGCACTTACCTCCAATCTCCTTCTGTCCCCAATATCCATCATTAAAGCAATTATGGCTGTCGCTCAAAAAACATTAACACATCAAAATGCCCAAATTCTGCCAACACCACTTCCAAAGCCTCATAACTTATTGATTTTTCTAGGGAGGTCACAAATGCAGTTTAAGGAATGATAATGAAGTCACTAAGTTTATATGAAGTTTTCAAACTAATTTTAATTGAACTAATTGTGCTGTGATAATAACAAAATGCATATACATTAATATGAATATACATTGTACAATAAATGTCAATTTTTTCATGTAAATTTAGGTCAATAAAATACAAGAAAACAAGAGGTTTATGATGTGCCAAATATTTTTAATATTTAAAAATAATAATAATAAAAAGCAAAATCTATGCCCTTTGTGTGTGCACAGGATCTGATTAATGAATAAACCAGACATTACCCTGATTTATACATATATGATGGCTGTACTGCTTCCATCTTTACATTGCAATTGACAGGTTCTCCAGTATGAATTATAGATATGCGACTTTCTCTGGTAGAAGGGAAGAGTGATTTTGCTGTCGGGTGTCTTGAACCTTTGTTTTAGGACATTTGATCATAATTTTGCCAGATGACAGCTTGGTGTGCAAAAGCCCTGGGGGACTGGGGGACCCCTGGCCTGATTTTTTTGTTCATTACCTGTTGTCTTTGTAATATTTTTATAGCAATAAAAAAGATAAAAATATAAAAAATACAGTTTGAAGAGAAAGAGAGGAGACCTTGCGAAAGACACCAGGGCTCCAGCTGAGCTTGGCCCAGGACAGTGCTGGCCATAGGGCATGTGAGGCACAGCCTGGCTCAGTCACCCTGAGAATACCGTGCCTTCTTCCTAGTTGATCATTTTGTTTATTTTCTCAGACCCTAACATTTATTAACATGGAGTGTACAGTTCTTGTTGACTTGAAGTAGTCACAAATTCTTGATGAATCATCCTTTTTAAATTAATCTCAGTGCTAGGTATATACTGAGCAATGTTTTCCAAGTTCTCTGTTACATTCGCTGAATTTTAATCTTTTAAATATCTTACAGCTATTAAACATTTGAAAGTAGTCCACTCCTCATTGTACATTGGACTTTGATTAGCGCGTTCCTTGACAATTTGTTGCTGTAAAAGAATGCCCATGGTGGGTGACAAATTTCTGGCTGCACTGCAGATTAATGGCTTGTTCATACTGGCCTAACTGCAGTACAACACAAAGCAAAACTTTGTGAAAGAAGCAGATAGTGAACTGACTCCCTACAGTGCCTAAAGATAATGTTGCAATAAAAGTTATCATTTGTGCTGACTGACAATATTGCTTCCCTATTTCACTCCATTAGTTATTTGGAACTATGTCAGTCACTTTCAGATATCCTTTGGAAAGAAAAAAAATATATACTGTGCCCTTCATAATGTTTGGGAGAGAAAGCCATTTTTTCTTGTTTGGCTCTGTGCTCCACAATTCTAGAATATTATAATTTTCAGATTAGCTTGTACTGCAGGCACCTTCAGCTCCAGCTTGATTTGGAGGCAAGTTGCCTTAAGTTTTTTCTTCAGCATATGAAATGCATATTCAATTTCATTCAGATAATTTGGCCAACATAGCCAGTCAAGAATTTTCCAGTTTTGGCCATGAAAAACCCTTTTTTTTTTTTTTTTTTTTTTGCTGGACAGTAAATTTAGCTTTAGGTGTATGTATTGAAAAGGCAAAAGTCTATAAAATATTACAGAATAAGAAATGTATTACAGTACATGTAGATTAGTCAGAGTACTATATTATTCTAATTGGTGTCAATCAGGTTCTAAGGGATAATGAGGTGTGAGAACACATCAAAAGGATGATAATATTTTGTGTTTTTGACAATGAAAACCATGATGCCATCACAGTGAGAAACATACATAAATAGAATGCTGCTTCTGCGTTAACACCCTGTTTGGTGGAACAGTGAATTCAGATCGCTGCATTCAATACCTCTGTGGTTCTGGTTTATATTAAACAAGCCAAATCATGTATATAATTGGGAGACAGGTACAGAGAAAAGTAAAGGTAGCGACCCTCTCCCCCCCACAAAAAAAAAAAAAAACACCAAGGTAAACACAGTGTGCCACCTACTCACAAACTGATTAGCTTAAATATGCATGCATGAGTGCATGAGCAATCAGACATTAAATTAACCATATTCATGGTTGAAGTGCTCTGTGATTATGTCTCTAAAAGTCAGCATACTTTACTTAGTCATATTTTAACTTCCCTACTATTCATTTAGTAAAGGTTAGGCTAAACATTGTACATAATTACTGCTGTATTTTTTGATAAGATTTTGTCAACAAGCATGTTGAGTGCCATTGCACTTTGGAGGAAGAAGGCAGGCTGATGAGATTACTGTACATGACGTGGGTTTGGGGGTGGGGGGGTGGGTTTGGCTGCATATACACAATAAAGTACAGTACTCTAAAGATGATAAGATATTCAACATTATAAGCATCTGAATTATACATGTTACCAGATGGTGTATAATAAATATGTAAAGACAATATACAACTTGGATTTTTCATTAATATAATAGTTTATATATTGGCTTTTTGCACCCACGGAGATACAGATAGCTGAATTGGTATGAGCATGTGGAAGTGCAATTCAAAGTTTGAGGTGAACTTAAGGTTCTTAACTTCACCAGGCCCCTAGACTAGGCACTCTTTATCAATCACTTCTTGGAGTCAGTTGAATACATACAGTTTCCTGTAGTAGCATTCAGAAGAGTATGAATGTATTGAATGTCAGAATTTTTACATAGTTAATAATTTACAGTTATAGTGTAGAATGCAATACCTCACATAAGTATTTTTATGAAATCATTAGTTTGAAGGATGGTTTTACTTCCTTACTAGCTTTAATCAAAAGCTCGCTGTGTCTTTGCGGGCCATGTAATACATTTGTAGCCTACTTGGTTAACACTGCAATCTAACTCAATGTAACAATTTAAGACACTATATGATGTTTAGTCCTTTGTTTTATATTTTGACATTGCAACATGTTTGTAAAATTTTCTTACAGGCATTTCCTTAGAAACATTTGCTAATACCAGAACTAAAATGTTGCCTGTGCACAATAAAGCATAT
Organism: Albula goreensis; assembly: GCA_022829145.1. NCBI lineage: Eukaryota > Metazoa > Chordata > Actinopteri > Albuliformes > Albulidae > Albula > Albula goreensis. The sequence continues at coordinate 19,185,306 of CM040748.1, forward strand.
TTCTTTCAGAGCCCTATTGCAATCATCAGTTTATCAGAGCAGTGTTTGTTAATTGGTCATAATCTTCATGTTGGGTCTTTAAACACATTTATCCCTTAAAAAATGGAAAGTATGAATATGCTTAAATGCATAGTCATTTTGCTGATGTTAGTACACTGTAGTGACCCCAATTACTATCAATACAAGCCTAAGCTAATTGCTAAACAAGGGGTACTCTTTAGAAAATTGTGTTGTTTCAAGAATTAAATTTATTTTTAATTGCAAGATTCACAGAAATATGACATACTTACTGTCTTAAACCACTTGCTAGATGTAATGGGCTTATGTGTCACATGCAAACTTGTGAAATATTTACAGTGCCAGTCACCTAAAACTCTCAGTTTCTGTATTAATTGCATGAACATGACCTTAATTTTTCACATTTCAATGTTTCACATCAGTCATATAAAAAGCTGCTGTCACTCCCTCTTTGAAAACCATTTCTTTCCAGTCAGGGACTGAGTTTGTCCTCAGAACACTTCTGTTCCATAATATAATTGTGGGTCTTTCTTGTTGCCAGCCACTGTACATATTGAATTATAAGTACATAAATAAATCAAAGGAAGTACATTACAGGAGAGACTGAGGTGCTTTGTTCCACCTTAATCGAAACTAGAGCACCTGAGAACTGGCTCCCTCAGCTCTCTGTATCTGCATTTTAATGAGCATTGAAATGTCACAAACAATGGATGTGTAAAGTAGCCGGTATGTGGTTTAAATAGACTGGGTCTTAATTAGCAACAGATGGTTTTGTCTGAAGTGTCATTTCCATCTGTGGATAGTATCTTATGGTGAACAGCACACTGCATACAGAGAAGGTGAATTAATTAAACATGCTCACTGTCTTCACCACTATCCCCCAATTATATGGAAGATTGTTATATTTTTGGCTTCATTCGGCAGTGGAACAGAATGAGGTGCTGTGGTTTCATATGATGACAAGTGCATCACAGCTATTTGAAGAGAAATCAACGCACAGGAAATATACAGTAATACAGTTAATACAGTAACATCTATTACATTACAAATGCAATGTAGTTATGTTTTCAAACCAGGGAGGAAAAAGAAGCAGAAATCACAATAAAACGAAATGTTCGTTTCTTCATTTTCCTCTCATAGCTGAAGTAGCACCAGGACCGTACAATATTAATTATCAGCTTTGCATAGTGTGACAAGGATCCCTTGTTTCTCTGAGTGATGATAGCTGTTCACCCCTGTAAGTTCTATCTCAACGCTGTAGGGCGCGTCAGTGATTGCATGTTGTGGGACTGAGATGAATGGCAATGGACCAGCTTCTGAAGAACGTCTGTTTGCCCAATTATTCATTCCTGGTGTGGCTGTGCAGCCGTGATCCAGCACCATGGCGATATGTAACTATGAATCTCTTGAGCAAAGTACTTTACTTTACGTACCTCCATTAAATTAAATGGCCAAAGATATTTCCCATCATTTGCATAAAGTATTAAAAATGCAAGATCAATGGATATAGAAGCCTGATATGCAAATGAATTCAATAAATATTGCAGTTTTAAATTAAGATTAAGAAAAGAGAGAGAAACTAATTATCATGCAATGTGGACACCCATGTAATTACAGTGGCAGAGCTTAAATATGTCCAGTGGAATCAGTTCAGTTCTTTGTGGATGTGCACATACAATTTATTTCATCACTCTCTCATAACACAGCAGAGAAATGCCTAAGTGTTTTTACAACTGTAGTTTTCATTGGATACCATACTACATACAATATGTATCTTCAATAATTATTTTAAACTGTTATACCAAATTATAACTATTATACTAATAGTGTGCACTGCACCCTGAATATGAAAAATGCAATTGCTTTCTCTGTTCTTATTGAACAGATATTGATTCATTGTCAGATAATACTAATAATTTGTTGTGAGCAAATTAATTCCCACCTGACACCTTTTTGGGTTTCACTTTGATATTAAAACTTATGTGTTAATAAAACTTAACATATTGCAGAATGAAGGTATTATGCATACACATACCTGCAGTCTGCAAAAATGGTGCAGGTTGAAATACTACTAAGAACATGGACCTTCTTTCACCATTACTGTGTGTGAAAATCACTGTCTCTCTGTATTACCTCAAAATGGCTTCCCAATATTGGGGAACTTGTATAACTGCTTACTGCCCACTTTTGATTTCCACACAGAGGACAGATTATTGATTATTGTACATAAAAAAATGCAAGCTTGCTAGAAGACAGACAGGTAGAATGTGGTTGTTCAGCAACTTGTCAGTGCAAGAACCATGCACTAAGCAGTCAGGTCCTATCCAATGCATCCACCACAGCACTCTAGCATGCACACGCCATGGCACTCTGTTAGGAGGGGAGGGGATGGGATGGATACATCAGCAAAACCTGGTGTCAGTTAGCAGGGAATGCTGTAACCTAAAAATACATTTAAATTATGTACCTGCTGTGTAACTTCTGGGATAAATTAGAGATAAAGGATCTTTTTAGCCATCAGCGCATCAGACACACTCTGTTATGAAGACTAACAGCATAATCACTGCTGTTTTTCCCCCGTGTGATATGCATACTGTATAATATGCAGAACTTTTGTAGAACTTTTCTTTGCAAGGCTCCTCCAGCTGTGTGGACAGTATAGAAAGAAAACACAGCTAGTGGTTGTTTATTCCTTACATATATAATCTTCAGTGTGTCAGAACTCGTGAATGGACTTAGGTGCAGACAGAGATGAATAATAAACTGATGTTTATAAAGCAGCCAAATCACAATCCAAAAATAAAAGTGAAGGCTAGGCAAAGATCAAAACCAAGAAGTCAAGGCAAAAGTACAGAAACACAGTCCAGACAGCGAAGACGGAAAACGGGCTGGGAAAAGCAGATGACGCAGACACGGCAATCAGGCAAAAACAGAATCCAAAAAATTGTAAATAGAGAACCAGCAAAAGCCGAAACAGGCAAGCTAAACAAATACAGAGAAAAGGCTTGCAGCAGAACAGGACAGAATCACTGAGAAGAACTTGCAATGAAACAAAAAACCAAGCAGGACATAAATACACAGACTAACAAGCAAATGAGACACAGGTGAACAATGGGGCAGTGAAACAAATCAGCAATCAAGGTAAAAAGACAGAAGGCGGGGCAGACACAATCGGGCAATGAAAACAAAAGCACAAGGACAGGGAAACGGAAAAAGGAAAACAAACACATGAACAGAGCCAAACAAAACAGAAACCAAAATGACAGAAACAACGCATTACCAGGCAGCATTACTTACTCAGTGTGGTATTGTGAAATAGTGTCCACGAGCAGCTTTCTTAGAGGGTGATGGAGAGAGTCATTATTAATGTGGATGAATAGTTTTCTCTCATAAAAAAGGTACTTTTGGGATTGTTTCTTTGTTTTTCTGAAATTGTTCACCCAATGATAATCTCTTACTTGTCATAGTATACCATGGCCTTGTATCCCAAAGGCCATCTAGCTTGTGTTTATGCCTGAGGGGACCTGATCAATGTTCCTCTTAGTGCCACATTATCCAGACTTATTCAGGGCATTTGATGCCTACTGAACTGCTAATGCATGAAATAAAATGTCATTTTTGTCTGAGCACACAATATGCTATTACATGAGTTAACTATGAGATACACCAAATGAGACTTGACACATTGTGGTTTTCCATTAGCAGGTCTAAGCTTTCTGATGTGAACTAACAAAATTGTAGGAGGACACTTTCCAAAGTTCTTTCCAAAGTAAATCATTTGCTTTCCTGTGGAGCAATGATTTTGCGATGTAAACATGGGGGATAACATATTGTCAAGATGTGGGACCTTATAATCTGTCATACCATATGATTGTTCTCTTAAGGACTTAGAAAAGACTTCCCCACATGTTAGAGATGCTTAACACTCTCGGTCATAAACTAATAATGACATGTTTGTGTTAAAGATTGTGAGGGGAATAACTTCAATGCTAGGCAATGATTCATATTTTCAATTCATGTAAATAATCATTCAAATCAATATACAACTGCCATCCAAGGGGAAACTCCATATGATATTCCAGTCATTTATTTTATATTAATTAACTATTCTCTTTTTGCATTAGAACTTGCATGTCACATCTCAGAGATAGGTATTAGGTTTTAGTATTGTATAGTATTTCACATTGTCTAAGATGGTCTAAGATAGTTGGTTGGAGTGAACAGGATTAGATGGACATATTTTTTGGAGAATCACATTACATTACATTAATGATATTTGTTAGATGCTCTTATCCAGAACAACTTACAAGGCAAAGTGCATAAGAATTGTACGAAAAGTGAAAAGATAACCCTAGAGAGGGGTAAAGTCCCAAGTTCCAAAGGTGTTTGAATAGATTAGGACTCCCCTACTGACTATCTAAGGAGAAAATAAACAACAGCCTAGGTTAAAACAAATCACAGTTTCACACAAACAAATAAGGGTACAGGCATTACAAAGAGCAAAGGAGGGGAGGGTAGAGGTGCAGCCTGAAGAGGTGAGTCTTCAGTCTGTGCTTGAAGGTGGCCAGTGTCTCTGCTGTTCTGACCCTCACGGGAAGGTCATTCCACCACCGGGGGGCCAAGACGGACAGTAGACGTGACCTGGAAGTGCAGGAGCGGAGAGGGGGCGGTATCAGGCGACCAGAGGTGGCAGAGCGGAGGGGTCTGGGAGGGATGTAGGGTCTGATGATCTTCTGGAGGTAAGCTGGAGCTGTCCCCTTAACAGCCTGGTATGCTAGCACCAAAGTATTAAATTTGATGCGACTAATAACAGGCAGCCAGTGGAGTGCAATGAGCTGAGGGGTGACATGAGAGTGTCTATGGAGGTTGTAAATCAGAAGAGCTGCAGCATTCTGGATGAGCTGCAAGGGTCTGATGGCAGATGCCAGAAGGCCAGCAAGAAGGGAGTTGCAGTAGTCCAAGCAGGACAGAACCATTGCTTGGACCAGAAGCTGAGTAGAGTAGGTGATGAGAAAGGGGCGGATTCTTTGGATGTTGTACAGGAAGAACCTGCACGCCCGGCTCTCTGCCGCAATGTTCTCGGAGTGTGACAGTCTGTTGTTAATCACCACTCTGAGGTTCTTCGCACAGGATGACAACGAGACCAGGGTGTCCACAAGAGAAATGGAAAAGTCAAAATGGGAGAGGACGGAGCTGGAAAGAAGAGTAGTTCGGTCTTGAGCCTAAGATGGTGCTTATCCATCCAGCTCTGGACATCCCTCAGGCAAGCCGAGATGCGACCAGAAATCTGTGTGTCTGATGGGGAGAAGGAGAAGTCACATGAAACATGAAACAATAAAAAACACAACTATAAAACTGCACCAATAGAGAAAAGGCAAGCTAATAATAACAGATCTAGCCCTAACCTCAGCTTGTATAATCATTTTTCCAGTTTTTCCCAGATCATCTTATGCAAGTAGATTATGCAAGTAGCATCAGTTTTGATGTGCAAGGGCACATTACAGTAGAAAGTAAGGAATAAATCACGACAGGTGGTGCAGTTCTATGGAAAATAACCACGACAGGTTGGTGTAATGTGGCATTGAGGCGAAGCCCATTAACCACCCTAATGTGGTTTATTTCCATAGAACTACACCACCAGGAGAGGTTTATTCCATTTATACCGTGGCTACTTACCAAAGAAATAATTTGGCACTCATATTAAATTAGGCTACTATTTTATTATTTTTGTACAAAGTACATCCGCAGAATATAGTCCATTCATATAGTATAGCTTGACACATCCAAATTTCAAAATTGAATTATTTTAAGTTGTAGCCTACTATATTAGCCTACATTAAAAAATACTATACAGTACACATCTAGGCTTCGGCTACTGAAAATATAGTAACTGAGCTCACTAACTAGAAATTAATGATATTGCCAGCTAAACAGTGACCGCTTAGCTGGTGAAGTGGATAACGTTACATTTGTGTCCATCATCTTAAACGTACCTGTGTGGAATCAGTGGACAAGAATGCAAGGTTATCCACTTCACCAGGTAAGCGGGTACTGTGTAGCTGGCTATATCAGTAAGCTACATCGTACTCATTTATTGAAATTAAACTGAACATTTCCATTTATTGTAAAATTTGACAATGAAAATGGTAGATCAAACCAAGTACGTGGGAGACTAGATGTTTGAAATTCTGATCTCGCTATGGTGTTATGTTCAGGGGGTATGTTATTTTGCTGTTATGCTCAGTTGTAAATGGAATCTTCAGTGAAGTTAAATGATCTTGTGTTTTACTTTTTTTTTTGCTGTGCATTCACTGGGAAATAATTAACACCCCTCTAGCCAATCAGAAATGAGTATTTAACCACGCCATGGTATAAAGAATAATAGTGCATGAACTCATCTGTGCTGTCATATTAAAAAGCGCAACCTGTCCTCAGTGTGTGGCTTCAACACAAAGTGACTGACTGAAGGTCTGCTTTGGTGACACCTGTGGAAAGGAATTTTTTCTTTTGTATTACAATTTTTAATTTAGATTTCTTCTCAATTGCATTTTAGTCCTTAGCAATATTGCTTTTCTGTTCCCTTGGGTACAACAAATTATGTAAGCAGAAACTTTTCACTCAACAAGAGAGAATATGCATAATTTTCAAGGAAATTTGAGTTGCATTCAGGCTGGTTCTGCTTACAGATAGAGACATCATTTCTAACATAGGATGGGGTGAACAAGGGATCAATGGCAGAGAACAAAGAGTTGAAATACACATCAAAGGTCCTTTGGATTTAGTCAGTCAAGTTCAGTTTTGTTCTTTATTTCCTTGCAGACAAGGAAATTTGTTTTTAGTAGTCAATTTATATTACAGCCTCATTCAGTTGTATGTTACGCAATCTGGTATTTGCCTGGTGTTCTCTTATTTGACTGTATCCCATACTATAGATTATATGTGGTGTAGGTCTGAAGAATTTGATTTAAATCCTTACATGTAGAAGTGTGAATGCATACTTCAAAGAAATGTCATTTTTAATATGTAAGCATGTAATTATATATTAAAGTTCAGACAAAAATCTCACAAAAGGATAAAATGTAACAATATGTTTCATTTGATTACATGTTTTCATAGAATTCCTTAAAAAGGCTATGTATTATGCAATTATAAGTCTTTGATTTTAATTTAATATACTCAATACTTTTTGATAGTTTAAATATTTGTGCAAAATAGTTTAAGGGGTATAAATCCAGTATTTCTGGATTCAGATTTTTGTGAGGAAACATGGGGGTACATTTTGATCCTGTCTTCAATTTCAACTAAAATGAGAATGTAAACCCTTGTTTCTGAGGAAACTACAATTTGTATTTTGAGCACATTTAGTGCCTCCCTGGATGCCCACAGTGCATTCTGGGAGAACTGAAGAGGTCTGGTGAATAGATATAGACCATGAATTTCTCCCAGTCTGTATTTATCACCTCTGTTTGTTTTCCAGACAGGCATTCATGCTGTACCTCATCATTGTTAACACCCTGTAAGGGTCAGCACTCACCAGGATGCATAAAACATGTTGTTGTGCTTATGTGGTAAACCTTTCTGCCAGTACACTATGATGTGTTTCAGAAGTCTCTAAAAAAGACCTGGCAGATGCTTGCTGTTGCATGTTCTGTTTTGACACCTTGCAAATACAGCGGTGACCATTTCTTATGAAATCATATAAAAGCAGTTATTTTCCACAAAATCATTTCTTCACAATATTTTGGTAACTGACCCATTTTTATTTTATATGTGGGCTGAATGGCTGCTGTCTAAATTATTTTGTTATAATTTCACTGTAGAAGGTGGACTTTAAAGTAAGCACTCAGGGAGCACAGGGAATAATTTGAGGCAGTTCAAAAAGCCCTGTTTGAAAGAGAATCTGAGGAAATACTGGAAATCCCAGCACAAAGAGAATCCTGCTCAGGCTTTTTAATGAGACTGCTTCTTCCACAGCATTTGTGGCTTTTGGATATTTTCTTTGGAAGAGATTCCCTTTCATGTGATGTTTTCTTTCTGGAAGCCTCAGGTGGACCTCTGCTAGAGAGGAGCAGGCACAGCAGAGGGTCCCCAGAGCTGTCAGCATGTACCCTCACTTGCTACTTCAGTAAGGAGGTACTCATCTGGCTTCTAATTTGCATTGTTTGTCAGTCTAGATCTCAATGAAGAGACAGTGTAAACATTTCAGCTGGAACCAAACACAATGCATTCTCTTTAAGGACATATTGCAGGTCATTCAAAATGGATGCAGCATTATGTTTCTTTGAGTATTACAAAGAAAATTATAAACAAACATGCCCATTGAAATGTATGTTTTGTTTTCGTTTTTAACATATACCATTAAAAAGACCAAAGTCCATTTTGACTGAATTCCATACGACTAAGTTTGTTTGATTGGGTCCCAGTTGCTCTACCATTAGGACAGCCCACTAATCTCCAGCATCATTAAAAATACAGTTTTTTGGCCAGCAGTAAGGTAAAAGACAGAATTGCTGTAAAATAAGAGCAAGCGGTGGAGGAGGAAGGAAACTGCAATGCACAAGGCAATAAAAAGAATGCAGCAATTTTCCTGTGGTGTTGATTGGACCCCCGCCCCCCACCCTCTGCCCCCACCACCTCTCTGCAGACAGACAATAAATCAAAATAATGACAGGATCAGGCAACTGGAGGCTAATTTAACTAGAAAGTAGATTGATAACATTGACTGCCAAAATCCATATTAAAAACATTCTCTTCTTCATCATAGTGTTAATAGGAAGTATAACAGTCCACAAAACATATATTTTCTAAATATGACAAGAGGTTTATAAGTGTTCAAAACCACTCACAGCTTCTACTGTGAAGTGCAGGTGGAATACCAGATGTTGATATTCATTCAGTCATTGATTCATTCATTCATTGAAAGTTTATTTGACAGGGACCATGTATAATAAAACTTGATATTTTTTCCATTGATATATACCAGTGCATGGCACACATAAATAAAGTGTGGATAGGTCTGACAACATGCATCATTAATGTAGCTTTTTCTGTATACCTCATAATATGGATGTCAGTCTTGATCACACAAGCTTCGCATTCAAGCCTCAATGCTGCTACTACAAACTGTATTTAAGGTAAAACAACAACAATGTATTTTAGATGTAATATTGAAATGTAATCCACTGTTTAAGATTTCAGGGAATGATATTCTATTGCATGCATTGCAATCATTTACATACTTATATATCAAATATGTCTAAATATAATGACTTCAGAGGTCTATGAGAACACTACTTTAGTGTGCAATGACAAATGAAAAATAATTTGTGGTAAAGGAAATTAATGTTTTAAGTCTTGTCCGAGAGTTATAAACTGAACATTAATTTGTCAGCTTTTTATTTACATTGTAACAGTAGGTTACAATTTTATCATAACTTTAGCTTTGTCCAAGATATTACGCCTGTATGTACATCAGATCACAGATATAATACGCCTGTATGTACATCAGATCGGACAATGAATGAATGAATTAATTGTTGGCACAGAATCCTTTAAAAAAATGTTGTCCCTCTGTCTTAATATTGATTAAGCAAAACTATTTTGCAAAATACAAAGTGTTCCTTAACAACAGAACCTGTGTGGTCAATTCCTTTCAGCAATTAGTTTCACTTTCAGGACAATGTTCCCCTCCAGTCTAGGTTAATGAACTATTTAATGCAACACAATCTTACAAAATGCATCTATCCTTAATGGTTTTGAATCAACATATGGTATGCTATATCATTTATCACCAGGAAACAAAATGCAGTGCCCATCAAAGAATACAAATCTCTTACACAAATACCACAGTTGCAAGTAAGCCTGTTAGAATTCAGGTACCTTCAACTTGAATATTTAGGTATGGATAAACTGAGAAAGAGGTGGCTCTTTTTGTTGAAATTGGCTTGCTATATAGCATTGCAGAGATTATCACAGGGTTCAATATTCAGAGCAGCATGTAGATGGAAGGGAAATGTCATGCCCCTCATCTATCAGCCTAATTAATAAGTGCCCTGTCACATTACACAATCTGAGTGTCACGCAGGAGGAGGAGGGGAAGGTGGGCACATTAAAGAGACAGACTCCCTTTTAATCATGCACATCGTGAGAAATTAGAATGGTTACAGAGAGCAAGGGAGTGGAGCTCAGCTGAGCGAAAAAAGGATTATGCTGGAAAGTGTGTGTGTGTTTGCTTAGTGGTCAGTGGATGAGGAAATAGAAGTGCTTTAAGATTGCTAAACCTGTCATGCAGTAATCCTATAGTAGCAGTCCCAATCTGCTACTGATTTACCATTGCAGCCATGGTTTACATTTTATCTGATTTACTGAACTGTATTTTCACTTCCCTCTGACAGGCTAAACTTAACTCTATGTGGATAACCCTGTACTCACCTTAATTCTTCAGTCTGTACATGCTGTCAGTAACTGACTCGTATGTCTTGTGGAAACTGAAATTTGATTAAACCTACCAGGGGACCTTCAAAAATGTCAAGCACATATCTGTATTTACGGTGGTGAGACCGTTAAGGGAATATGTTATTCACTACTTCAAGGAAGCTATGGTAAAATATGTCCTTCAGATGGATCATGATTGTATCAATATTAGGTTGCAGCTCCAGGAGAAATACAATTTTGTCTGAGAAAATTCATCACAATGTACCTGGATAAAAAAGGAGCTGTTACAGACTGTCCAGACTGGTGCTGCAATCTCCATGCCATGTGAAATACATACATCTCCAAAAGCAATATGTCACAGCGGTCCAACCAACCATTGGATTGGTATACAATATTGATGTTTCCTAGATGGTTTTCACATGCATTCTAATATGCATCCGGCTCAGTCAAGGTAGAATGGAAATGGATTCATCTGAACATTTTACAAAGGGAATGGAACAACAAGCATACAGTCGCTCCAATATCTGTTGAATCCCAACAACTTGACTGCAGAACACAAAAAAATTTGAAGAACATCTGCAATTTTAAGTGTTTTTCTTTTACCCTAACAATGCATACTGATGGTGGCTAACATTGTGAAGTGTTTGCTATTTTGTTATTAAATACTTGATATATGAAACAGCTAGTCAAGATACTTGTCAAACTTTATTAAGGAATAAAAATATAAAAATAACCTGAGTTAAGCATGGACAAAAACTATAGTTTAGAATTATTTGTGACATCTATTTATTTATAGTTATTTACCCACTCATTTCCTGACCAATATGCATCACTGTAAATAAGGCAAAGTGTGTGTGCTTTGCAAGGACAAGCTTTGTTGATTCTGTAAATGAAAATGATTGATCGCCATTTTTAATGTGCTGATTTCAAATTAAAAGTGGGCCAGTGACGCAAAGCAGCATGTGTAATTCCCCTATCTAGCCAAGCACATTGAGACCAATGATATGTTGTTTTTAATTTTTCAGCAAATGAAAAAGATAAAAACACTGAGCACCTGGCACAGGTGGTGAATTACTCTGGCCTTAACCTAATGATCACACAGATCATTATATTTCCCCCGAGTCGAGACAGTGATCACCCAAGCATCCCACAAAGTGCATTGAACTCATAATTAAAAAGAGCCCTACGCTCTCCATTGCACTGAATAAACTGGGGCATTGTGAAAACTACAGTAAAGGAAGACATGAGAAAGATAGTTATTATAACATTTTAACAACATGTTCAAATATTAAATAGACAATAATAAAAACAGACATTAATCAGAATAAATATGTTGACTATTTACATCACAACAGACAAAAATTCCACCCAGTGGAAAATACAGACAATACTACATTGACTACAGTTTCCAATGTCATTGTTTTTTTTCTTGCTAATGATATGAAAGAAGCTAGTACTAGTAGTTAAAAGGTAAAAGTAAAAGATGATTTCATGCATCAATAAATCTGTTGCAATATATGACCTGAACTCATGAGCCAGACATATGGATATATGTTTAACAAAGCTGCAGCGAGTCAGTTTCCACAGACAGCACTAAAAATTAATGATATTGAAATCTGCCCAAACATTTTGCCCACCAATTATATTGTTAAAAAACCTATTGCAATAATGGTGCTCAAGAGAGTCACTTTGAGCTTGCAGATTAAACAGTCTTCATTACTTGTTGACAATTAAAACCTTTTTTATGATGATAATTCACCCCCTACCTCCTCCTCTGAAATCACCTCTTGCTTTTTAAGTTTCTCTTCCACTTAAACTCAGAGCAGCTGGCTTTACCTCAAAACTAAACATAAGCATACATATGAACCTGTTTACATACACATGCTTCCCATGGGTGAGAGAAGAAATGTCCTAGTTTCATAGGATAATGGACAGTATGCACCAATCTAAAGGGTCTGGACAAAAGCACATTAAAAGAAAATATGGAGAAAACAAACGCCTTTTTTAGTCACTCATCTAGGCCACCAAGGTAAAGGACCAGTGAATGCCCCGCTGTGAATACTGGAAAATGTATAGTAATGACAAGCCACCTACCAAAGATATTATGGTAGATTAATGGGGCATTAACAATGGCACAGAGCTGATGAATAAACTCAGCCACTGACTGGCCAGCTTAACCTGAATCAATAGTGGTTCTATGTTGCTCCCAACCATGTAAGAGACGCTGATAGGCATTTATAATGATTTGTATTTTTTGACAAAGAGGAAATTATAAAAAGAAAATAACTTGCACAACCAAGAAGTGAAAATGAAAAGCAAAAACCGATCCCCTTCAGCCTAGCAGGCTATACTTCTTATAGAAGGTGTAACTCAGGCAATGGCTGACACCTGAGATGATTGCAATTCCATCTTGAGTGTGCCTGTTGTGTCTGTTAGTGAGGCCACTGCTCTGTCAAGGTCCTGTAGTCTTCCCACAATGAGGGAGGGAACAGGAGCTTACAGCACCAAAATGAGAGGCACAAGGCCCTGTGTTCCTCCCTTTACTGCCACCACTGCCACAGTCTGGATTTTGTCTCATCAGTATGCCAGCAGTATTCAAAGGCAGAATAGAAATGAAAAGGCACCTCAAAAAAGGAAAAAAAAAATGCTACACACTTTGTCACTAGGGGAATTATACCAAACAGCATTCAAGTAGTCCAGAGAAAAGTGCCCTGCTTTACTATTAGTTATGCTTTCTACCATTTACAAACAAAGATGGATGCTCAATGTCAATGGCATTTATATTGGATTTGATCTAAAGCAGCAACAAAACATCCAAACCTCTCTATTTCTGTGGCATAGACTCAGGAGGCTTTATGAACAAGCTGTGAAATTTCAGCTGTGCAGAATTTGACTTGTGGGGATATGATCATGAGTTTTCAAAGCTGTGAAAAAAGAACAAGGTACTCTTTATGTTCAAAACTAAAAATTTATTCACTTACTTCATTGCACCGGGTCTGACTTGAAAATAGATTTACCTCAATGATAAATTATAGGTTAGATAACTAAATAATCTCTTTGAAGTTGCACTGAAAAGCAGCTGACAAAAATATCCAGAATGTTGAAACATTACAGTTGAGACATGTAAGAGCAAGTGCGGCTAAATCATAGAGGGTAGAACTGCATACATTCACAGAATGTTCAGTGGTGAGAAACCTTGCTTTGCCATCTCCAGACAAAGGGGAGATCAGTTTGGTACCATATGACTTTACTTACTAGAAATGCATTATTGGAAATGTGTGGGCAGTGTCCCACATTTGCATGACAATTACTATATTCATACCTGCAAGAAATCCAACATACCCTTGACATTGTCAGAATTTTGTTCCCTACTGGTATTTACTTATTTACCTATTTGCATTTATATGTAGAGATCATTAAAGCTACTTGTGTATATACAGTCATGTGTAGTTTCATGTAGCTAGCCACACTAGAAAGCCTGTTTCATAGATTGCATATATAGTTCACTGCAAATACCATTTAAGCATGACATGTTTTTTGCTCATAATTATAAACATTTTCCAACAATGATCACATGTGTCTTCATTGTTCAACTCCTAGCTCTTCCCCAAGAATAGCCTTTCACTTATCTATGTCTTCTTTGATGTTTTTAAGCCTACAGTTGAAATGTTTTTCTAGTCATAGGTAACAGAGAACACCATTTCTGGCAAAAGGAAAAGGACTATGAAAGAAAAGAATCAGTGGGTCCAATGAAGCAGATTTACACTTTTCAGGGAGTCAGTGGTTGCTTCTGAAATCCTGCATCATTGTATTTTATTGAGCAGCCTGTGGACAAGAATCTGTTTCTGTCTGTTAACAATTTTTATTTGCTTTTCATCCTACATTGTAATGTCCACCTGCAAAAATCTCCATCCATTTTAGAAAGAGCAAAGGAGCTCACACTCTGATGTGTACCAATTGTCACTTCTAGTCCCCAGCTTTACTGCATGTGAATTATACACTTCCTGTCCAGCTGGCAGAGGCGGACTGCAGGCACTTATGACCGCGGAAGATTGCTGTTGTGCTTCAAGACACAAACAAACCAGCTGACTGAACTAAACCACCCTGTGAAACTAATTATGTACTGCCCTTTAAGGGCTGTTGGATACAGTTGGCATTGGCATGGTCTGGATTTGATACTGGACAGTGGAGACATTCATACTTGGAACATATTAACACGATACACCACATTGACAGAACCATTCTGAGAAGGTTTCACATAAACTGTACAGGTATGCCAACAGCAGGCACTTATCTATCCATTCATATAATGAAAATAATGTGCTGTTGCAAAAATGTGATCTGTTTTGCTTGTCAATTTGAGGTAGATTATAGGAAGGATGATAACACAACAATATAATCTATGTTCTTGCTTTATTGATGTTATGGTTGTGACTGCTGTGTGCTATTTTATATCACACAGCAGTCACAACCATTCATTATTTACTGAATCAGGCTGCAACAGTTCACTTAATTTAAACTGCCATAAACATCCTTATAGTTTCCAGCAAAACATGTTTACTATTCCAAAGCACCAATAATAATAATACTAATAATAATATTAATAATAATAAATGCTTTATTATATTGTTTTCTTTTATGGTAAATCTAAAAACGGTCATTATTTAAGACATTGGAAAGAGGCACGGGTGGATGAAAAAAATTAACTTGAAGTTCAGCTTTGTCAGAAAATAAAACAAAACTGCTTTTGCATGAATTTAAGCCAGCTATCTATCCTTAGTGAATTAGTCATATGATGTATTTTTTATTTCAGGGTCACCCACCAAAAAAACTGTCGGTTCACAGCTGCCGTAACCATGCAGTTACTCATTTTTACTGTGTGGAGGTGTCTGCTGAGTCAGAGAGCTAGCTTTGAACAAAAACCTAATGGAGACA
Organism: Albula goreensis; assembly: GCA_022829145.1. Lineage (NCBI taxonomy): Eukaryota > Metazoa > Chordata > Actinopteri > Albuliformes > Albulidae > Albula > Albula goreensis. Next base: position 19,200,693 of record CM040748.1, read on the forward strand.
TCTCTGCAATATCACAACATATTCTTTGTGACATGTAATAAAAAAATCTCACCAAATTCACATTACACTGAGACAATTAAGCAAAACCTTTCAGCTCCCATTCAGCACATTACATTCATTAATACATTTATCTACAATAAATGACCAAGCAGAGCTGTAATAAATACACTCTTATCTCACAATCTGTTTTATTGAAATGAACAATTTTACCATTTTATTCAGTGTGATGAGGACTTATTTATATTTTCATTCACAACATCCTAGTATGTTTATTTGTTTTTACTGCTTTTATTCACATATATATATATATACATATAATTTGTCATATTTGTACATTGTAGGCACATTTTTGGTCCCAGGAGAACTGAGCGTCCTCTTATTGAACACATATAATGGGTGGAAAGACAGCTGCCTTTTGCCATATAAATACTGCTATAATCACTGTGAGTCAAAGATACAGCCTCAACTGTAATGAAAATGATGGCAGTCTGGGGATATTCACTAATTCACAAGAGGGCTCATTTGAAATTAGCATGTTTCTATATCTTATGATTAATTTAAAATAATTATTGTCTTCAGCAGATCAGCATCTGGCAAATGTATTCATTATTAGATATCCACAGTACTTTGTTAGCACATTTTATATGACAAACAGATACATTTTCTAAAGCATTCACATGCTTCCTTAACTTTTGTTTATGCAGTACATGTATTGCTTGATGGATAGATGGATGGATAGATAAATCAGTATGTTGTGTGCTGACTTTATAAACACAAGCATATGAGACTAAGGGCATGGTAGCTTCTTGTTTGTGCCATCAGGACCTTCTTCTCTGTTGAGAGGACGTTCGGTAAACAGGCAAGGCAGCAGAGAGACTTTCACCTGCAGTGGGAACTGTGAGTGGAATGGCAGCTAGGAACTTTGAGATAGACAATACATTATGCAGAGTAATTGAGCAGAGGAAGATTTTAACCCGGGCATATCATTAAAAAGAGTTTAGCAAACGATGAAACACAGCCACCCACACACTTCAGACGATAAGGCGGGTAATGGCCCGCAGTGATTCATGAGGCTGATAAGCAAATAATCAAGCTGCCTGTCTCAGCAAGGCTTGTTTTGAGCTGTGAGTCAGGAGGCTGAAAATACAGAGAACGCTTCTCAATATGAACAGCTTCTCATGCATGGAGTTCCCACAGAGATAAAGCAATTGCATGGTGCCTCTGGACAAAAACACTAAAGACAATGCCCACAAATATTTGTTTTCTTTTTTCCCCCAAACAATCACAGTTGACACAATCACACAAAATGTAATGTTGAAGACCCTGTTTTTCCAATATTATTGTCAGGTCAAAAGAAATAGCTAGTGGTGACATAGTAGATCAAAGACGTAGTGGAAAAGGAATGCCCTCATTTTCTCAGCAACTTTATCACTATGACAGCTGCATCACAACTAAGAATATTTGGGCTGGCACAATGGAATGTTTTGGGAGCAAAAATACAATTTATTTTTCCAGGCAAAAAAGTAATATATTCCCTGAAATGTCCATTTTATTATGTCCATTGTCCATTAGTGTGCAGCCCTACTGCAGATATATATATATATATATATATATATATATATATATATATATATATATACAGAACATTAAAATAATAAAACAGAGTTTCTGTGTAAAAATATTTTTCCTCATCACACTACTTTTCATTAATGAAGTATAGCATTTAGCTCTGTCCCAAAACACCAAAGGGAGTTTTATGGAACGCAAACATATGCTCTAATTTCAGTACAACAGACACTACTAATAAATGTTATGTTTTTAAACCCTGGAGAAAAGACAGAAGTTGCACTGGGCCTCCTGTCAAAAGCCTGGAGTTCTCTGGATTTAGGAAGATGCCTTTTTATCTAGGACTTCAATACAGTCAGCAACTGCTCTTCATAAATAAGCCATTATGGATAATGCACCTTGACATACCGTGGGTGTGCAACACATATGAAGTCACCATATTCCTGTCACACAGTGCCCCCAAGATTCCCTAAAGCTTCTGGGTTCTTATGTAAATTTATTGGCAGGAAACCACCAATGAACAAGATTTTTTTTTCCCACCCAATTTGGAATGCCAAATCTTATTTACAACCCATGGTAATTGCTTTTCATTTCCCCTCAATTTGCATTTCAAGAAAAATTAAAATCCACATTCGGCACTGGTTCTTATACTCAAGGAAACACAATTAACCATAACATAATTTCAAGTTATCGTGAGGCCAGGATGTGATGCATAGAAAACTATAATGGCTGGTAAGTAACTGCTCACACAGTGTTGTATATCACATCTTCTATGTCTTCATGGAATATTATATTAAGTGAGATGATGTTTGCTGGTTTAACTAAAAAAAAATCATGCTTTACATTCATAGGATATTTGGTAGTATTTCATATCTCATACCTGTGCATGATTATTAAATTCTAATGACTTTCTTCAAAGGGTTAAAACATTAATGTTAGTTATTTAGCAAATTAACAATGTACTGTATATAATGTGTGAATATAGATCTCGCTCGGGCTACGCTCATATTTTTGCAGGGGAAAATTTTTTGATCACTTGCACTGTTGATGTCTGGTTCCATCAGCCTTATTTTTATCATTTCTCAATGAAAAGAAAAGGGATCTCAGTTAAAAGAAAAACACATCTTACATTTCTTATGTTGAAACATGGTGATTGTGGTTTCTTATGTTTCCTTATTTTCTATTATTTATTAACTACCCCCACCCACATGAATGACTTTAATATTTCAAAAACAGAATATACTATTTCATGTTGACCTACATATCATCTTATATACATAATCCACAAAGGAGTTAAATTAACAATCATCAGAGCTATCAAAGTGCTGTTTCCCCAAGTGCTGACCCATAGCACCCAACACCCACTTGATGCACACTTCACCATCCACCCCCAAACTCAGCCAGTCTTAGGATTCCCCACAGACAGCCACCAACACTTTGAAGTTAATTCTACATGGTAACAGGAACTGCAAGAACATTATTTTGCTATCTGTGTCATTTGGCGCCAACACAGATGTAAGGAGAGAGAAGGAGGAGATATGATATGAAAAGCCAAAAGATATGAGGACAAGGAAAACAACAAGAAGTACAGAGATGCAAACTCTATAGTGTGAAAAGAGCTAAAGAAAAAAAAGAAGACTTCTTGCAAGCAAAATGTGATGAAATCCAGTGTGGATTTGAGAACAACAACTCAAAATTAGTGCAAGAAGTCATGCATCAGCTAACCAGAGACAAGACAGCTAAAACTTTCGTAACTGAAGATGGTGGTGGAAAACTGCAAACAGAGAATGGAATGATACAGAAAAGATGGATGAATAAGTTGAAGAACAAGCTGGCTTCTGAAGTGAACGTAGCACAGTTGAACAAATCACAAACGTGAGAATCTTGATCTAGAAATATAAAGGCCATCAGATGAAAATCCACCACGACTTTGACTTCCACAAAGTATTTGATAGAGTGTGGAGAGAGTCTCTGTGAATGGTTATAAAAAAGCACAAAATAGGCATAAATCTAGTGAAACCGATTTAGGCACTCTATCAAAAGAGTAGCAATGCAATCAAGCAGTAATGCACTGGAAAAGTTTCAAACGTCAGTGGGAGTTCTCCGTGGATGCATTCCGTTGCCATGCTTATTTAACATCTTTCTGTAGCAGATTATGATGGACGAACTGGAGGACTTCACTGGCGCCATTAAAGTTGCTGGACGAAGAACAACAAATCTCAGGTTCACAAATGACATAGACCTCATAACCAGATCCAAGGAGGAACTAGCGGACATAACCAAACACCTCAACACAACAGCATGGAGATATGGTATGGAGAAAAGCGGTGAGAAAAGTAAAGTGATGGAAACATCTCAGGTGACTAATGAGGAACAGCATGAAAGCTGATGAGAAGTGAAAGCTGATGGGAAAGTATTGGAATCGGTGGACCATTTTGTATACCTCAGGTTTATGTTGAACAATCAGTGCACCTCAGACTTGGAAGTGAGGAGAAGACTGGCAATTGCTGAATGTCAGCTTGCAAAACTAAACAAGATATGGAGTAGCAAGAACATTTCCCTTCCCACTAAAATAAAACTGATGCACTCACTGATTACATCTGTTGCTCTGTACACAGCGAAATGTCGGGTGTTAATTTAACAGTAACAGTGTATATTTGAGTCCAGTTGTTCTCATATGTACACTGTCATGAATATTTTTCTGTTTACAGATTCAAAACCTGGACATACAAAACATGTATCGAAAACAGAATAAATGCTTTCAAAATGCATTGCTACAGGAGGATCCTATAAGGGTGACATGGAAAATTCACCCCACAAACGACTCTGTGAAGCAGGAGATACGAAAACTGACAGGGACTCTTGAACTGCCGATGGAAACTGCTAGACCACAAATGTTCCAGTGGTTTGGACAGATAACAATAAAAAATGGGTCCTTAGTAAATACCATCATGTGCGGTCCAGTTGATGGAAGAAGAGGTGCAGGAAGGCCGAGGGGAGAATGGGTGACGGACATAAAGAGATGGACGGGGAAAGCGGTGGGGGAGTATATGAGACTGGCAGCAGATTGAGATGTTTGGAGACGGGTGGTGATGTCATCGAAGTGCCCCAACAGCCCTCGAGCTACGAGAATGACCTGACCTGACCTGACATATGTAAAGTCACAGATTCTGTTTCTACAATGTTCTTTCTGCCAATCTGTACAGTATCATCGGGCCTCTGTGTCAGTAATATTCAGTATGAAACTTACTCAGTATGAAGGATATATACCCACACACACATACACACATGTCTGGTTGAGGTCTTAGCAAAGTAAAATTCTCCTTACAACATAACTTACAACATAATATCTATGTAAAGCAATCATAACTTGTTGAGATGTACTTTTTACTATAAATCAGTTGTTGTAGTACCTTTGGTAGACCCTAGGATATTACTAATTGTGCCTACTTGCTGGTTGTAGCCTTGCTCTTTAGTTTTTGTCAAAGCTACACTTAGAGGATCGAAAGGTGCACTGGTGCTGGAGGCAGTCTTCCCAGTAATTGATTGATTCAGATATGGGATTTTTTGCATATGATGTAAATTTTGTAATAGAAACATTTGCACAATAATTAGAAATCACAGGAGAGGATTTGGTGTTAGAAAATATGATTTTGGAGCAAAAATTCCATTATATGTGGCATTGTTTGGGTTCCTGTACTTTTTATTTTGATATTATTTTTTTGATGATCATGAAATTTTACATTACTTTTGCTATATTTTGTAAGTGTCCAAATGCATTGCAATGCTCAGTTAACACAATTATGTTTTTGAATACCCATGCCATTCATACACGTGTACATTTGCATGTATAATAAGTACATTTTATTGCATTAAAGGATTGTTAGCTTGACTTAAATTCTTAACAGAGAATTTTAAGTTTTTTAAAAATAGACATGGTTAATGATACAATATTGAATAATTATGTAGCTAGATACTCTCAGTGGTAACTTGAATCAAATGAATTTAATCAAGGACAGAATGAATGACAACTCCTTTCTCTGAGTAAGCATTGCTGAACATCTGATCAGATTAGGTAGGTATACAAGAATTCTCCTTATTTTTTATTTGCACAATTGCAATACACTGTGAGCTCAAGACATGGTAAGGTAAGTCAGGCATTGTGATTACAAAAATGTGTTTCTCTGTAGTTTTATTAACTTTATACTGCTTTGATTCTGTTTGTGTTTTAGTTATTTCCTTGAATGTAACTGTTTTCCCTCTGAAAATGAAGTGCTTTAGTCATTAACCTCAGAAGTGCTTCAATAAACCCAGAATCTGAATTAGCAGGGGAAATTGTCCACATGCACAATGAATTTTCATTTCACACAGTAATAGGTCACAGAACAGAGAGAAACTTCCTAGATGAGATGATTTCTCTTTACAATGTACAGCATAAGTGATTCTGATACTTTGTCAGGGTGTTGTGCAAAGCTTATGAATCAGATTTAATATTGCAATTCACAGCAAGTTATTTGATTAAAAAACTTTTTGTTATTATGTATGCATTATGTTTCAGGTTGAGTCATTCTTAATCAAGCCTTATTGTTTGTCTCTTACTTCTAACAGCATAAATACCTAAAAATAGGAAACAGAATCTGTTATATTGTTACATTATTAATCTCTTTTGGGTAGGGACGCTCTGGGGTTTTTTCTACTTATTTTCTATGTGTGCTGCACAATGTGGCCCAGTTTTAGTCAAACAGCAGCCTTCTTTGGCCTTCAAAACATACCTATTTTTATCCTCAAACAGCATTGTTTGCGAATTTCCACAATGATAAGAGTCAAGTTGCAGTGTAGGTCCTTCAGCTGTCTCTTTTAGCTGTGTCATTGTTCTTGGAATAATGTCATCCTGGTAAGTGTTTCTACTAGCTCTGTTAAGAGCTAGATGCAAGGCATCAACATGATACTTGCGAAGGACTCATAAACATTTCAGTCATACTCATCAGACAAAAACATCTATTATTCTAAATTCAGTAAAATTCACAAGGCATGAAACTGAATTCTGACTTCCAGTTAAATGCAAATGTATTTGACTGTCAGTGCTTAATCTAGGCCATCAGGTTTCTTTCACATATTGGGTAAGCACATGTCATAAGCCTTAGGAGGACATGCATAGTCTGTCATTTTTAACAAAACCTAAAGTTTGTTTCACAAATCTGTAATGTCTAGTTACAGTTGCTGGCCTTCCCATTGCTGCAATGTCCTACGTCATTCCAGGTGGGTTCAAACAACTGTGCAAATCCTCCAAAACAGAATGCAGCCAACCACTGATTATTTTTCACTGTGCAACCCACAGCTTGAGGGCAACTCTCTGAAGGTAACAAAGGTAGCATGTCCTTGAGTGACCAGACCAGTTTCTAATGTTAAGTGAGTACCAACTGAAACTCTCCCTCCCTGACTTACACTACTGCTAACTGGACTTTGCCTGTGTGACAACCAACCATAATTGGAACTGGTGTGGTCACTTATTGCTGAATATCACTACATCAAAATGCAGAGTTGTACCTGGATGTACCACCCGAGAGCCCTGTGGCTCACTGATACCAGCCATTTTCACGCCCATCCCCTGCTCCTCTGATCTCTCTCATTAGATAAAAATTGCCATGAAATTATTGTGAAAACATATAAAAGACCAAAAAAAAAAACATATACCAACTTCCAGTTCTGAAGCTCCAGCAAAAGGTCAGGATCTTGTTCAAGGCCAGGCACATCTAGCTAGAATGTTTAAGATTGATTTATGGTGCTCATTTAGGCTTTTTTGATGATACAGAATAAATGATTTTAAGTATTGACAGCCTACCTTCTCGCAACTAGAGGAGGAGTGTCCATACTGGTTTGAATCAATTCCTTACCATCCTTACAGGGTAATTATCTGTTCTTAATAATGTGCAACAGCAGTTCTGCTTTCAGCAAGTCTTGTACATGCTCAGGCTATCATTAGTTAAAATATCCTTGCTATCTCGGTTTCAGCATGTGTCATTTGAAGCATAGCAAAATCAATATCTCTGTCAATTCTTCAGCTGTGCTGAGAGGACGTTTATAAGAATAGGTCTGAAAAGCACTGAGCCATTAACTAAGTCTGTGTGATTATTGCAGGCACTAAGGTTTTGTCCTGAACTAAGACTATTTAGATGCAATTGCATGGAAGAAAATCACCTCCTTTCCCCTCAGTGGAAGTAATCCCCAATACAGGCAGTTTCTTGCTCTATTAACCGGAAGAAAGGATAATATCAGACCAACAACAGAAAGAATGGTTACAACTGCTATATTAATTACTGGGTTTGTCCTCTGAAAAAAGATATGTTTATTTGAGAGTAATTATACTTAAAATCAAAAGTTTTAGATCTGTCACAATATGTAAGTTATTTTCCTCATCACTGTGATCTAAGGCTTGCTAGCTGTCCGTTGGGCATATTGGAACATATGTCCTTTGTAGCAGGCTACTCTTGGTCTTACGTTCTTGAACTATACTGTCAAAAATAGGATAAAACTTATGATAGGTGAATATCTGAACTGCAATTTAGGTTCTCATGCTGGAGCTTAAATAACAATAAAATTCATTAGGGACAGCTCATGAAATTTAAACTAGATTGTGCACTAAAAGTGCACATGACAGTACACAGTACACATTGCAAAGCTGTGACAAGGTACTGGACATATACTGTAAATATACTACATTGTATATTAACTGCCATTGCCTCCAAAGCAAATTGCATAATGTAAACCACACCAGTTGGAATACCGAGACATGATCTTTTTCCTGAAATGACTTCAAATGAGATGATAAGTCTCTCTGCACAGTTATTATTAACTGATAGCAATGACTGATACATACAACCAAAAGACTCTATGGTTTGAAGTATGTTTTTTGAATTTACTTTTGTTATTTGTTTTCACTCCACCAATATTTCATATTATATATGGTATCTATATTGAAAAGGGTAGAGACTAAATTGAAATTGATTTATTGATGTATGTTGAGGCGCATTCAGTCCCTGACATATTTTGTGACTTAAAAACTACCAAAAACAAAGCAAAAAGGACAGTCTCTGCCATATTCATACAGATGCATTTGTTTTTGTAAACTGCATGATTTATGTTAGAGTTCTGTCAAATTTCTGTGTCCTTCTTCATTTTAATAATTATTTGATATAAATAATTTACTTGATAATAATATATAGATTTAAAATAGGCATACTCATTTTCTAACCATACAATGGCAATTTTATTCTCTATCAACTGTCTTAGTCATTCCTCTAAATTTTGTTGGCCCAAGCTAAAGTCAACAAGGCCAAAAAGAGAAATACAAAATAACTGGATGTTATAAATACTGATGAGTTAGTTCTCTTGAATTGTTGTCCAATCTGAAATCTTATATTCATTATGATTAAACTTGGAATGTCAGAAATGGATTCTGCTGGTGTTTAGACATTCTCCTCGTTCCACTTGAGTCTGAGGGGGGAGAAAAAACCTGTGATTGGACTCAAGGACACAGCTGTGACCCACTGGTTGTTCATCAAGATGAACGGCAGTCTTGTGTACCGTGATGAAGATGATTATAGATGTCCCTGGTGGGGCGGCAGTCTGCCAAACAAGTGACACCCCTCCACAATATGCCTTGGGATTAAATTAGATGACACCTTGGTAAAAACGTCAAGTTCTAATTTTTGATGCTGTGTCTCAGTGACAGACCTTGCAATAGACCAAGAGCGAGGATTAATTTTGGGAAGCAACAATCACCTTCACTCGCTCAAACTGAAACATGATCAATCTCTGTCTCCAGGAAGTATAATAGAAAAGGTAAAACCAATAATTCTACTCTTTTGTGGTATTTACTAAAATGATACATGATACATTATTTACAGACGCAGAATGTATACTTTACAAGACATCTAATCAACTTTTCAAGTGCTTTTTGTTTGTCAGCAAGTGCCCATAAATTCACTTTATTGAGGTTTTGTGTTTTCCCAGTTATTTGTGTCAGCTGGAATACATAAGATGGATGCCTGAGGACTCAGAAGTAACTCTGATGAAGTGTAGCAATGAGAAATCATGCTACCTAACCCTTGATTTCAGCTGCATTTGAGAGAGAGAGCAGGAGAGGAGACAAATGACACAGGGGAATACAGTCTCAGTCAGTCTGACATTCAGAGGAACTGCTGTGGAATCTTGAAGAGGAAATGAGGGTGTTTTTTAAACATGCTCCAAAGCATGAGCATGACTTGTGCGCGGTATTTTAACTTTACTTGGATATTATATTGCCAGATTGCCTTCATCAAAAAGCCTGTGTTCTTTCAGAGTTTGTCCAGAAGACTGTTTCATCTTTTCTAAGTTTTAGTTTTAGTATTAAATTGTTGATTGAATATATGCATGTTTTTAAGCTTTCAATAATACTTAAAAGCTTCATCTTAATTCATTATTTTTCATATGTTTAACTGTGTTTGTTTATACTACAGCACACAAAGAAGTAAATTATGAAATATAATCCAAATCTTATAATCTTAAATATAATACTTTGATCTGCTCACTGGAGATAAATTATGGTCACCTTGTTATTTGTGCACAGATATAAAAATATTCCATCAAATATCAATTTTATGTTGAAGTTCTGATTTAATACTACAGTTATTTATTAAGATGTATAAAGATGTGGTTTCATGTTAGTCATGAAGTTTTTAATGGTTATTTGCTTACCAGAGAAAGCATCTTATTAAATTCTAATAAAGGGTTAATAGTTTAATGTTCCTTTTATGTGCCTGCAGCACCTTCCAACTGCCATCATACACTTTATGTTATTTTATTGTTGAAGACAAAACAACCCCAAACTGTTAACAAACCACTGATCACAACTGGTATCTTCATCCTCTGAATTAGCACTGGTACATGGGTTATAGTAGGGTCTGTGGGGCAACAAGATTTTTAAATTAACCTCATGAGAAGTAATTAATTACGATTGCCCCTCTGTTATAACCCATTGCTGGGTGCTGTTCAGTTAAAACTATTGGAATGTGTTGCCATGGAAACTGAAGCTAGAGTGAGAAAGGCATATATTGACCCAGGCAATAGATCATTGACACATTTGATGGAATTTAAAGGAAAAAAAGAGATCATTCATGTAGAAGTTTATTTGACTTGGAGAATGATGATCCAAATCAATTCAAATCAATTGGAATGATTCGACCCTACTTCCTATTTGATACCTGCGTTCAATAGAAGGCCTAATTGGAAGCAAGTGCTCACAGGTCTAGGTCAGGATTCCAGGGCACTATTCATGAGAAGTTATGCTATTTCAGTTTTTGCAACTTAATGGAACTGGACAAGTGAAAATGCAAGGTATTAATGATTGGTGCTGGGAGAGGTGGAGGGAGGAGAAAAGCTCCTCTCCTTGTACTGCTGTCAATCTCCTGGTTCCCTCCCTCAGCCTGGAGAGATAACCAGGGGTGTGTTCCAATACATTTTCTCATCTACTCCTTTCCTCCACCCGTTTCCTCCCCTCCTTTCCTACCCCGGAAATATGCCGGAAATATGTGGAGGAAAGGAGGGGAGGAAACGAATGGAGGAAAGGAGGAGATGAAATGAAAATTGGAGCAGCTAATCCAGTTCGCCCGTCTTCAAAGTCGACGTCGGCTGTTGATGAAGTAGTAACTTCGACTGATTCTGAGGATACCTAAGCTTATCATGCTTCTCAGATGCCACCAGTACTTTTCATGCATTAAAATATGTATGTCAGTAATTTGCATTCTGCTCATGGTTTAATATAATCATATGAACAAGGAAATAAATAAACATGCCACTACAGTAACTCACGGAGTTTTACATTGGTAAAATTACCATTTGCAACTCAAAAACATAAATATATCGAGTCAGTGTGGATCTGTATGGAAAAGCAAACAGTAATGTTTCCCTATTAATGTAAATCATCCGTTTGCTGTTTAAGTTTGACACTTATTCTTAAGTGTTGGTAAATCCCCTGTTATGTTTGAGAACTTTTTGATGGTGAAATATTCTGTGGGATGGTCTTTTAATCTGACTGGTCATGAGCACAATGATGTCACCCAGAAATGTGAAAAGACTTCCGTGGTAGGATGCACCACTGTATCCTTCCTTTGGAGGAAAGGAGGAAATGAGAAAGGATGAAAGGAGGAGGCGAGATTTCATTTCCTACCCTTTTGGAACAGTGGAGGAAAGGAGGACACACAGATCAGTTTCCGGGGCACGGAGGAAATTTGAGTATTGGAACGCACCTGAGAATGATTTCTAATCAACTCAGCTGTGAGCACTTGTGTCCAATTAGGCCTTGAATTTAAGCACAGCCATATAAGCTGAAAGAAAGACTTTTTGGGTTGTGTGTTGCCTGTTTTGTGGCTGTGCTGTTTTTTGGTTTCCCCTTTGTACATCTATGTTTATTCTTTGTTTTCTTGTATTTATTTATCAGAAGGGGATAAATAAAAGGCCATTGGCCCTTGTGGCCTCATCCCATCTTTCCTCATTCTGGTTCCCATACATATTTTCTGCACCTGGCATAGAACAATGCATGACCCATTCAGACCCCAATTATCCAGACACTGGCTTAGGCATATGGAACACCAGAGCAGTGTTATGTGCAGGGTACCTGCTCAAAGACCCTTTTGGCTAAGGCTCTTGAGCTCACTTGTGCTTTGTTAAAACAGAAAGGCATTCTAGGTTATAGAGATAAGCTTATTATCTGACATGGGATACAGGTTGAAAACACCTTGGATGCAGAGGAGACACAGATAACTGTTGCAATGCAAGGAAGAGCATCTGCAAAGAGGCCTGGGATACACAATGACAGGTGCCTAAAAAATATGCAGAATGCTAAAACCCACGCAAAGAGCTGGGGCTGTCACAGAAAGGCTCACTGATTGTCATATTTTGAGACACTCCTGCATTTATTTATTATTTTTTTTTTGTGACAGGTCATTGTGTGTGCCTCACTGTTGATGATGCTGTCCTACCTAATCGGATTATTTCTGATTGTCTCCCTCTACTATTGTACTGGCTGATTTCAGAGCTCACTGCCTAAGTTTCTCAGTTGGTTGAAATTGGAAATGTCAAGGAGAAGGCATACCAAAGCAATCTATTCAAACACATAGAGCAGTTGCTCTCAAGCTTGGTCCTGGGGGACCCCTGTGGTTTCACGTGACAAACGATTTCTTGATAAATGAACACACTTTTTGGCAGGGCTAGCTCATTGCCATTCGGCCTGTCTTTTGAATTCTTCACATCTAACAAATGATCTAGTTTCAGTGACCTGGTTCCAGATTTTGTGAATTAGTCAATACTTTCATTCATTAAAAATGCAAATCTTTCTAAAGTAGAACAGTAGATGTAACCATGATTACATTTTGAGCCATAAGTCCTTTAGCCTTACAGTGCAATAAAATAATGAAACCAGAAGCTTATCTATTTTAGATTAGTCTGTAGGCATCTGTAGTCCTGGGAAGTAACATATGGTATTAATTCAGCCATAATGTTGATTAAAATGGTAAATCATCCCTCAAGACATCAAAAGTGCCCAATTAGACAATTAACAGCTTATTAAAAATTCAAGGGTTGTGACTGTGGTTGGAATGAAAACCAACATTTTCTAGTGCCCCCCAGGCCTGAGTTTGATAACTCATGACATTTACAGCACATTGCTAGATGCACAAAATAATTTTAATGAATGGCATGTTTCAGTTGAGTTAATTGGACATAGGTAACAAGGAGTATTAATATTAAAATAAAGCTAAACTGGGTAATCAGTATGATCTGTTTATGAATGTAACTGACAGGCCCTTGTGTGGAGCAGCCCTGTGACCACAGTATGGCCTACCAAGGGAAGAGCATAGTTGGCAAGGTATTCCTCGTTTCATAACTCATTGCCATTTGTCATCATTTAGGTCATCCTCCTCTCACTGAGAAAAAAATACCAGAAACCTTATCAAAAAAAAAGAGTTCACCTGGAAACAGGGCTAAAATATAGGTCACCGGGGCAATATTAATGTGACAATAATTCCATAATGCATTTACAATACCTAGCTGGCACATGCATATGGTAATGCACATCTAATACACTTATGAAGACTGTCTTTCAAACTGCTTGAGAGAATGTTTTAATCCTGAGTAAATCAACACACTTATCTCAGTATTGATTACATGTCTGGCATGAAGCCAAATACATTAGCTGCAGTAATATTTAAAAAACAGTGAATAGCACTGTGAGGTTGATCAATCAAGGGAATAGTGGCACTCATTTCCATAAATTCTCCTATGTTTCACTTGTGCAAAATGTACAGCTATAATAATATCCTCTGTGCAAACTATTCAAATGAGCTAGCTCACACCTCCAAGTCAGTCAAAAGTATATGAAAAGCACTTGATTGGGACGTAAGGAAACACAAACAGGATGAAGGACGACTGCTGGGTTTAAAGAACTCTGTGAAAGAGAATACATGAGCTATGTCTTTTCAGCTGTCTGTCAGCAGACAGACTTAGGAGTCTCACAACCCTTTATTCACCCAGTAGTTTGTGCAGACGTGCTCTCAGTGAATACCAACATTTCTTTAAATGTTTTGGCATATACACTATACTAATTCTCAGCAAGAATAAGGGCACAGCAGAATCATTTTTGTATCAGACACAGTCACAAAAAGTATGCTTGTCTTTTCAGTGTGTTTGCTGTACAGTTTAGGAATATGCGGTTCCAAAGGAAATCATAGGACACAAGCCATTAAAAAAAGTATGTGTGACAAATGTGTCCTTGCACTTAGGAAGCCAGTTAGTATCAATTTCATATGGATTTATATCACTGATTTAAATTTGATATACTCTATTAATCTTTGTTAATACATCTCAATTTTCTACTTTCTCAGGTCAACTTTTTTTGACACTTTCAAACAAGGCAAGTTCACCTCATACCCTGTACATGCACCATGCACAGACATTGTGGATATTTTTCTCCCAGTTTTTCATCTGCCTGTGTTGGCACTTACTTGTCAGCCTCACTTATGGACCACTCCTACTGTTAAACAAAAGGTATGGGCTGAAGAGAACAGTGATCAAGCTTCAGCTGACAGAGTTTGCGGCTTATCTGCCAAACAAGAGAAGTCACTTTTACTCCCAATTACTGCCTGTCTTTGTGCCACTGCCAAGACAAAACTACACATCCGGTTAATGAGGTGACAGGAAGATTCACAATGAGCATTTAAATCTTTCACTAGTACATGTCTACTTCACAGGGCTTTTCTATCTGCACTTTCCACAATTTATCCCATTATTCGACCTATCTCAACTCAAGGAGCACACAACTACACAGAACAGCCATGGAACAACAGCAAAGCCACAAACAGCAGGACCTGGATTTAAAAGGTATTTTAATTTCAATTTCCTACAGTTCCAGAAAAACATGATGTTTGATGTTGAACATTACCTTAATGTTGTATTTCCTCCTCGGAAATTTAGGCTGGTAATGATAGTGAATGGTAAACACAGTATTTGCTGACTGAATTTGCATATATGGAAAAACAACCCTATTTTTATACTTTGATATTTTGTTTCAAAATATCCTCCTTGTTGTCTTTATTTCACATTTATTGAATGTTTTCTCTGTGCCCACAGGTATCACCTAGCAACAAATTGCATTATTTTCTATAAACTGTCTGAGCTGCCACAGCAGATTAGTAGGGCATATACTGTGCATGACAGAGGAGAAGATAGACATACTATTTTATTGTGCAGAAAGTTAGCAAGCTAAATATTTATCAGGACTTTTATTATTGTAATCAAAAACAAGAACTTCATCATTTCAAAGTCCTAAGTGGATGAGATGAACTATGAATGTATGGTTGCAAAATGACACAATGCAGCATCAAATCAATCAAATTGATGACTCAAAATAATCTTTAAAATAATTTTCTGAAGAATGGACATTAATTTTAAATTCACCATTTTCCTAAGAATATTCTGAAAGATAGATAGTATATAATACCAAAATACACAAATTGTAATCCTTTCTTTATCAAAAGAGATGCTAACAAAATATTTGCTTTATTTTTAAATAGGCTAGCTGCTCTCATTTTGTAGCTATACACTGTAAAATTAACTAACAAAAAAGAAAATGAGCAAGCTCTCCTGTTACTGTGTCCAGGCACTCAATCTTATTTTTGGTATAAATTGCCTATAATCTGATTGGTGCCATCAAATTCTTGAGGTCGTGTTAGATTTGATAGATTTCACACCCAACTCTCCTTCTAACTTGTACTTTCACAATCCCACCAAACAGACTATGCAGTGGTTGGTGATAAAACTGTGCTTTGCTAATAAAGAAATTTCAGGGCATTTCAATTACTTCACTCCCTAAAATGTATTTACTGCAGCTGATTAGCCTGCAAGTCAAAATTAGCTGCTATTATTAAAAAGCAGAGACATTATGCATTAGAAAGGGATCACACTTTAATTCACAGGTCATAAAATAACACAAGAACAGAATCAGTTCTAGGTACACAATGAACCATTAAAAAGAGCCTTCCTTTCACATTACAAACATTGCCCTCTAATTGCTGAACAAGACAATCAATAATATAGCCTGCCATCCCATCAATAAATGTGGGACCCAAGGGAATCAGGGAGAATTCAATATATTTTGTGTTCTTCCAGTTTCAGCCTGACTATGAACATACATAACTTCATGATGACACAACTGAACTATCTTACAACCAAGTTAATCGATCAACCCCTCACACTTCTACTTCTACCTGCCAAAACATTTTTTATACAGGTATAATCTCCGTGTATTGCCTCTCCATTAGCACTGACTGTTTCATAATTTTTTTCCGTTTTGCTATGGTCCCATGGAGTCCCTTTTATTTCTGTTTAAAAATGCAGAAATCCATCTACACCTACACCAGGGTTAAAATTATGTGGTTCATGACTGATATCCAGTCAAACAAACATAAGTCAAAGAGACTGCAGACGTCTGCCAGAAATTGTGGAAATGACCAAATATTCATTCTCACAGCATTGTGTAAGAAAAGTAATTCAGGAGGAGGCAGTTCTCTCTCCAGCCAGACTACTCAGATGGTCTTTTCAATGTCTGTTCATATCTGTCCATGATGTCAGCTTTAGCAGTCTCTCTTATCATAACTATCACTTCCTCATTAGCAGATCCGTTCTCCTGTTTCCTCGCACATTCACTCAATGCCTTTTCATGATGGAAATTACAGAGAAGAGCCAGATAAACTAATTATTAGAAAAGTGATCACATCTGTTTCTTCAAATGGCTTTGGAAATTTGGAAACGAAAGCCATATAATGTCAAATGATAGAAGTCATGATAAATCAGATGTTCATATGAGCTAGTTATTCAGGAGACATGCTTTTCAAAGATCGTTGATACATTAGATGTTTCAGATGAAAATTTTCAGGGATTGCACATTTTTGGGATGTGGGAAGGGGGCCATAGTTAAGGGGGCAAACCTGACCACAGGAAACCAATTAATGACTCTGTTTACACAGGGATAGTTTTTCTAGCGGGAGATCAAGTAATCCTCATCCAATATTTTTAATGCGGCGAGAAACAGCCATGTAGGTTATTTTTACATGTAGGGAAATTAATATTGCTTGTCCAATTCTTTGACATTGAGTTTGTAGTTTTAATTTCATGACCTACCTTTTACCATCCCCACAATAGTCCAAGTTAAATATATAAATTGTCACAAAAAATATACCACTAGGTACTGAGACTGACGTCACTCCCCTGCTGTGAGGTAGGTCTATGCTAAATATCTATAAATAGATTTCTGACTGTAATTGATGAGGCACATTCAGATTTTTTTTGTTTGTTTTTGTAGTATAGATTGAGTATTGTATACAAGCTGTACATTTTTTGCTCACTTTTATAAAGCATATAGATCCATTTATCCTGAAACATTCGGGAAAGTAAGACAAGTACATTTTAACTAGATGATATTATTGGACTGCAATGAGTACCCTTCTGGTAGCTATATTTATTTGGTTACTAAGCAACAAGAGTTCCATTTCTGAATTTACTGAACATTAGCATAGGTAGCAGCTAGTTATTTTCTCCATGCAACAATATGTGAAACGTTGGGCAGCCCACTCTTGAAACTGGGCCGACAACAGCAGTCATCAAATCTAACTGGACTGGACTCTAGCTAATTAAACCATGTTTCTCCTGTTTAGAAACACCATTAGATGACATAAAAAATCACTTTGCTTATGTACAGACTAATGTATTCATTTGGGTTTGCAAGGAATTTCATTCACACAATTTTGAGAAATAACAAGCCAGACATCATCGTAATGAGGTTTCTTTATAAACTAAATTCAGAATTGATTTAACTTTTTTTTATTTTTTGTTTATATTTGTATATATTATTTTCTTTTAATAATATATACATTTATGTATTGTTTGTTCTGTAGACTACAATTTAGTATAGAACGGTATCTTCGATTAGCTTATCTTTGATACATTTTACATTTATGTAATTACATCATTTCAATCAGTGTACAGATCTTTGGCTGCACCTTCTGGAGTGACGAAGAATTACACAAATTCATTTTATACCCTGTGACTGGTCTTGCAGCATGACACTATTTTAGATGAGTATTTGCAAAGCTTCAACCTTTAAGTGTGAAAAAAGGAAAATGATTTAAAAATGTATGTGCAATTTTAGTGTAATTATATGGATGTCAACTTACATGCATTAACTTACAAATATCTAACACAAATGTTCTGTGTTCTCAGGGAGACAATCAGCAGGAAATTGGAGAATTCACAGTAGCTTCCAGGTCATGCTAGGAATTGTTTGTAATTACCTGTGTGACATAATTCCTACTGCAGAGATACAGCACTTGCCTCCAGAGAATGAGATATCACCAGCTTTATAATGAAACTTAAATGCATTTCTTTAATGGAATGGTGAGATGTATAAAGTTCAGAAAGAGGATCTCAAATGCCACTAATTTGTATCCAGCACAGGTCCTGGTCACTTTGCTGTAGAATGAGATGGAGTGTCTTCTTCGTGATTGGAATTACCAGGTACTGGGGCACACTGAGTTTGTGGAGTGTGTCTGTACAAACTTTTCATTTTAAATTCAAACACATTCACAGCTCTTTACTGCCCCCCTGAGCTGCTCTTGTGTTAACCGTCCCAGGTTCTTCACCATTCTACTGAATATCTCCCATATCTTTAATCACAACTCTGGACAAAGTAATGGCTATACAGAGAAGGTGGAGTTTGATGCTTAGTTATGTTTTAAATTAGATTCTAGTTGGTGACACTAGCTTTTGGATGGATATCTTGTATCTTTTGGAAGTGCCCTATGCTTATGAGGTGGTTTGTGGATATACCCAGCAGACAGAATTCTGTATGGACCCCTATGTGGAGAATATGCTCACTGTATGTTATTAAAAGCAAACAATTAGAAAACGGAATCCTTAAATGCTGGTTTCATTGCAAAAGAAAATGTTAAATACAGTAAGGTATCTGCACTTAAAATCAGCTGTGCTCAAGAAGGAGCAGCAGTCTGTCAGCTGTTTCAGCAGGGCTGGGGAATTTCATGGAACATGTGCCAGGTTCTGTGAGATTGTTCTCCTCAAAGACCTCAAGCAGAAATGGCAGGAGCTATGTTTATAATAAGCATGGAAAGCTTCCTTGGTGAACTGTTTGGGCTGCAGTTAATCCTTCTGGAACCTTGTCTTAGAGGGTGTACATTTCCGTTTTCAGGTATCACAAAAGGCAAGGCATCTGATGATATCACAATAAATAGTGGGACATGAGAATAATGTCACAGCTCCTTACTTTGTCAGTTTTGAGTCATAAATGGTCTTCCTGTTTGTGTGAAAGTAATTTGGCCAAATCTGGTCAGGATCTGGGAAAAGAAGTAAACATCACTGCCTGTCTACATAACCGTGAGCTAGCCCAAAGGAGAAACATCGCTCATTTTCTAACCAGATTACATTATGAAGAAACCTGAGTGCTGATTCAAATCAATATGTTCAGGTGAATTGTGCAGCATGCATTCGCACTAGAAAAATATTATTAATTACAACAATTTCTGATATTAGTATCTGATGTTAACTATGTTCTGCTGCACTAAAATGTTTCAACCATAGAGTGAAGTGTATCTAAAAAATACCCAAGGAAACAAAAAGTAAAGGAAACCAATAGCAGAGTAGCTAATTACATTAAGTTTACACATTCATTTTCAGCAGCAACATCTATAACAGTTTAACTAACTGTGTTAGTTACAAGACATCATGAAAGCTTTGGACTGCAGTGAGTTTGCACTGGACAACATTTAGTAACCAGCTGTTGCTAAATAAAGGCAAGAGACTTATAGAAAGATGTGGCTCTCAGATAGAAAATGATTGCTAAAGAAAGCCAAATGCCGTTCTATCACTGGAATTTGTAGCTGTTCTTGTTCTCAGTGGTCTTATGTTTTGAAAGCAGTTCTGCTTTCTTTCAGTGAGACCTACAGGTCAGAGAGAAGCTTTACCATTGCTCACACAAACCATGCCCTTATTTGTAATCACACAGCTGAAACTGTTGGCTGCATTGAAGTTTTACATGAAAGGGCTCTGAATGTTGTAATCCACTTGACTGATATGTCTATACAGGTCACATTATGAGGAATTCTATATCAATTATAGCCACTTTTATTCTCAACACTCCATGGTTATTACTGAATAAATTTACATTGCCTTTCATGGTTGGATCTATTCCATATTGTTTTCCTCAGTTGCCAGCTCTAGTTCCTCTGCCACACATTTTATGATTTTACACACACAATGAGATAAAGTCTATACCCTGGAGCTCAAATGCAAGTCTCAGGTCCACCGTGAACTCTTGACCTAGGTAGAAACAAACAAATAACCTGAACATAGTTTTGTTTGCCTTCAGCAGCTGTCTTTTCAAGAAGGATTTCACAATTTTTGCCAAACCTTTCCAGTTCCCTCATCTGTATACAAAGCTGTCCGACAAGCAGATAAACTCCCTTACATTTTGGAAATTAATTATCTGATGGCTATCAGGAAACCAGAGAAAAACAAAGAGCTATGCTTCATTTTGAAGCTAAGAGCTTTCTCAAGAGTGTATATAGTTTCAAAAGAATGTAGTTGGACAGACAAGAATGTTCTTCCCACAATGCAACAGTTTTGTAGCTTGAAAAAGAAAGTTTTTCTTGACGGTTTTGGGTAAGGCTGGGTTGGAGGCGACAAGAATAGTACAAAACCAATCAATACTGGAATTACCAATGACATTTACAGGTTCATATTAAGATTTACAAAGATAGTACACAATACAGAAATTACATCTATAGCATACAAAGATTTACTGTCAACCTCACAATCAGTATAAGAATTATACTGGTTTATCTTTAATATATTTCCAAAAGCAACAGCACAACTTTTTTTTACTATATTACAGGAATGTAACTTTTACATGCATTACACAAACTGAATATGGAAAGCTGGAAAGCGACTGCATTACTAATGAGGACCTGGGGAGGACAACTGGCCTAATGATATATAGAGTTTATATACAAAACATCATCAGATATTTGTTTGTTTGCATTCTACTCAGATAATGTTCCCTCTAGCATCTGGTCAAGAATGTGAAATTTATGTGAACATCTGCGTTCATTCTGTCCGGTTTGTTAATGTTTAGACTCTCATGGTTCGTGTGTGTGAGAAATGGTAAATAAAAAATAAATCATTTTGAGCATACTGACAAATTTCATGATTCAGTATTCCTGACCAAGTTTTTTGTATTAGGGATGGCTGGATTATAATTTCTATAAAACAAAGATCATTTTATCCCTCATCTCCCTGCTGCTGAAGTGGGTATTGATATGAAATGTCAATTGCTTGCAATTACTCTGTGGCCCAGGATCAGTACAGTCAGTTTCATTAATCCTTGGCCAGATACAAAACTTTGACAGAAGTGACCTTTTCCTTGGTGATATCAGCAGAGAAGCACATGTACCTTGAGTAAGGACAGCTTTTATGGATTTCATGAACTAAAATGATTTGCTTTAAATGCATTTGTAATGGTGGTCATTACTATAATAGTGAAGTACTGCACTTCCTATTCCACAATGGAACAGTTTTACTGGATGAACTACTACAAACTTGCTCTGTTGGGCTAGGTTTACTCTGCAGGTAGAAAAACTGTTTTTTTCATACCTATACTTTTCGTCAAACTGTTCATATGCTCTGTGTATATGACACACAAATCTGAGACTTGAAGATGACACTGATGACAGAAAACCCCCACAACAAAACAAATAATAATAATAATAAAAAAAAACTGAAAGCAGCAGCAGTCAAAGCCTGGAAAAGCATTTCCAAAGTTACAAAATGTTTGGGGATGTTAGTGGGTTGAACACTTGATGTAGCTCAACCCAAAAATGACAGATTCTGTAAAATGTTAAAGCATTTGTAAATGCCATGGATTAAAAACTGACTGTCAGTATGTTTGTATCTTTTACGTACATATCGTTACGTATCTATTTTTTAACCAGGTTTTTCTTTATTTTTGTATTTACTGCTGCAGGCCTATAGTGTACCTTGGGGGTCAACATTACTTATATACCCTTTGTACAAACTTTTAAATGTTAAAGGTTTAACATAAGGCTTGGTGTCCCTTCACATATGCTGTTCTCCTTGAGGCCACTTATAAACCTTTGGCTTCACCAAAATTTTGGCAAAAAATTTTGGATGTCACTGGGGAGGGGGTCTACTGGGAAACAGTATGGGATAACTTTATTTCTGCTTCAAAGAATCTCAGTCATCACTTAATTCATTTTAATTTTGTCCATCAGATCTACCTGACCCATCACAAAAGGTGGAAGATGTGCTTGTGCTCCACTCCCTTTTGTCCATTCTGTCCCCATGGAGCCATGGGTACCTTTATCCCATGGTTTCGAGTGCCATGATGCTGGCTTTTAGGTCACAGGCCTTTTCTTCTTTATCCAAAATTCTTAATACATAACTCCCATGCGAATCTAGCTAGGCTTTCAGGTGCTGAGAAATTGCTTGCCCGTTGCTGGAAGCCTCCACATTCTTTGTCATGGTTCCATTGGATTTTTACATTTATTCATATAGTCTACATGGAACTTTCTATAGGTTGAATCCATGGGGACAAGGCTAGTTCTGTGGCAGCTTGGAACCCTGCTTTAGAGAGCGTTCGAGGTCAACTGTAACGATGGTTTTTAGTTTTCTGTGGTGTGTGATGTATAAATATGTTACAGTGGAATAAGAATTTAGTATTGCATTAATTATCATGGCTACTCATAGCTATGACTGCAGCTTTGAATGTATTGCAGTACTTCAGTATAGTGCTGTAAGTCTCACAGTGTTAGAAATGAACCAGCTTTGTACTGTGCTCTTTTGTGTACCTGAATTTATCTGACAAGCTAATATC
Organism: Albula goreensis; assembly: GCA_022829145.1. Taxonomy (NCBI): domain Eukaryota; kingdom Metazoa; phylum Chordata; class Actinopteri; order Albuliformes; family Albulidae; genus Albula; species Albula goreensis. Next base: position 19,223,749 of record CM040748.1, read on the forward strand.
ATTGGTACCTTTTCTGCCTCTTTGAATTTACGGGTTTCAAAAGACTTTCCCTGGGCTATGAGCTGCCAGGTATCACTGCAGTAAAGAAAACAATAACAACCATGCACAATAATGGCACACATTCTGCACTAAAGATGGCCAGGAGACATAGGGGGATATTTATTCTTAAAGGGATTACAAAGGTCACACACATGTCAGTTGTCTATTATCTGCTATAGTTCCAAATGGAAGCTATCCTGTGAATGAGGCAGAACTGCAGGAAGGACATTAGTGAGGTTTAGTTATGATGTTTATTTGGCTGAGTTATGTGAGGTAATCTGAAAGACATTCATTTTCTGCACTAAATTGTTTTGTTTTTTTTTTTTCCAGAAATGTCTTCAAAGCTATATCAAAGCCAGAAATGTGTCAAGTGACTGGCTTGAGAATTTGTACTCAATAATATATTTTGTGTGACAAAATGTATTCATAATGGTTGCACACACTGTTTACAAGTTGGAATAAAAAGAAAATGATCAAGTTATCAGGTAAATTAATTTCCTCTGCAGCATATGCAACATATGAACGACATTCATAATTACTATTGTTTGTATTTGTTGAAGACTAATGTATCTGAAAGTCATTTCTGCATATCTGTCAGCTAAAGTGCAGGCAATGTACATGCATTAACATCTGATTCACTTTCTCCTGCATACCTCCAACTATGCAACCATTGTCATTTTGAGAGTGAAACGGAGGCATGACAGAGAAATTACATCAAATAACCAATAAATACTATTAATCAAGTGTAAACATTAACTGCATATCTCTATTGTTTCAGGTACAGACATCTGTCACTATACACCTGGGTACATGATAGAGTATCAATTACTGTCCATACTCTGCATTATGCAGAAATGCTTCTACTTGCCATGTGAATGGTGCTATAATTTATGATCATGTTTATATTGTGGTCTTCATGAAAACATGATATGTGATGGTGGCTAAAATAATGATTTGTTCTAGGATCCCTTTGTCAGTTTTGGGGTCACTCTGAGCATTGAGTTGAGGCGGCTGCTGCTGATGACAATGATTCTTCATTTGTTTATCAGCTTGTTGCTGTTGGGATGTGAGGGTGTGGTGTGATGTGTGTGAATGTGCTTTAGAAGAATGATACATTTATTGAACCCACCCCCTTCACAAAAATCCCAGACCCATCCTTGTCATTTGTCTTAAGGCCACTCATCAGACTGGTCATGAGGGTGCACTGAGGATTCACTCATATTGTTTGTGTTAAATTAAAGAATCATGCCTTACTGTGAAATCGCTGTGAAGGGGATTCATTTAAAAACAAATTAAGTGTACCTCATAAAAGTTTTACACATGGAAGAGGGTGTGTGTGTGCGTGCGTGCATGCATGCATGTGTGTGTTGTGTGTAGTGCATAAAACAAACAAATCTCAAATATATAGTCAGGAAATCAATGTTTGTGAAAAGGCATGGTTAAGTCAAATCAAGAAAATGTTAAATGGAAGTATTGATGATCAATGTTATTTGCATACTTGCATAATGTTGATTCGTGCCTTTGTTAGATAATAGGAGTGAGATGGCCTGTTTTGTTGTTTAAGTGGGCCATTAGATTATCAGACTAAGATGGCCTGTTTTTGTTGTTGACCTGGTCTGGACAGGATGTTCTCAGATGTTGGACTCAACAGCCTGTTTATTTTTCCTCCTATGACCCTGTGAGATCGTCATACTCCTTTAGGGGCCCCTGCAACTCCCTTTTGCCTTGACAAGAATGTAAACAAATGGCAGAGTCATGCAAGAGGACCCAGAGAACTACAGAGCAGTGATGTGGGGCTATATGTACTTAAACGTTCATTATGTTGTTTGGCTAATGTAAAAAGGAACGGTGTGATAATACCACTTCTGACAGCCAGCGTTTTAGCTTGGTGGAAACCCAGGATTTGTAAAAAGAATGTTTGGTCATGCAAGCAAGCATAACTGAGTTGCATGCCATTAATGCCAGGCTAGATGAGTACCACAGTTACCATGCACGGTATTCTCCTAAGAACAAGAGCTTTTAAAAATGATATTTAGCTATAGCTGTGATGTTACATTTCCACTGTTAGAGGAAGGCAAGCCCATGGAAGTTGGTTTGAAATTATTAAGATACTGAGAGACTGGGGGGAACTGCATTTTGAGAGGAAATGTTAGCATATTTCCACCTGAATAACGACTTCGTTTCTCACCCCAAACACATGAGGAGGACCTTAATGATGGTGTGCTCTAAACAATTTATGTGTCCACAAGGCTAAGCCATTTAATTTCCCAGATACCACCTGTCCACAGTACCAAACACATTCTGACCCATTTGCAGCAAGCTATAAACATAACACGCCAAAGGCAGCCTTACTTTCCATCCTACATCCAGTGTTTACAAACCATGTAAATCTTCACTGACACTTCCGTGGTGATGGTGTGGCTCCACTCTGTATTTTAGGATATGTTGCAGATCCATGTGAGTACAGGTTCTTTTTAATGTGTGTAAACAATAACACTCATTGTGGTAATAAAATGTATTTGTACAACTGACACAGTGCTGAACTTGACATTTTTTTCCAATTCTTTGATACCTTTTTATGTAATCTTTTTTTTTTTTAACTCTGGACCTCATAGTCCTTCCAGGACTTAGAACTTCCAACTGTAGTGTATGTCATGTTCTCTGATAAACGGAAAGACACAATAAAAAGTTAAATACACCAATTTTTTCAGGAGTTTGGATTCAAAGCAGTTGTGTGCATCATAAAAAAACATGTTTTACCTGTCTAAATTCTCTATATATTTTTCAGAATTTTATCAAGTTTCCAAATATTTTCTCGTAACTCTCAATAAATAAGGGGAATGTGAGTGGCTACAGAGATCATAAATAAGAGGGCATTTAACCAAGAAATATACATATTGCTGGAATGCTGGAAAGGCCTCTGTGAAAAGATCACATATCTACCTATGATTAAGTATCATTTCAACAGGTCATGTATCTTTATAATACTCTTAGAGGGTAGTAGCCTACTTACAAAATAAATCACTAAGTGGTACCAAAACAAAGATTAAACTGTCATGATTAAAGTAACATAGAAGTACCATTCAAGCCATATCTGAAACCTCTGCTTAATGACAGTTATAATATGTGACATTGAGCTGTGTCATGAGATTGGCAATATTAGCAAAAGAAACAACAAATCACTAAACATTTGTATAAGTGTGATCTGTCAAATTACAAAATAAGGATAAGCAGGTTTTGCTCTTGCAAATTAGCTTCGCTTCCCACAACTTCACATTATGGCCCTCATTGTACTTTCCACCATGAATGACTGCGGGCACTTCAAACATTCTAGGGTTTGGAGTGTTGTTGGTTGGTTGGATGTAATCGATGGAATTATATTGTAGGGGTAGAGTGTCCAGTAAGGATGTGATCAATAGCATTACATTGTTGAACACATGCTGACAATGTTACAATGTGTCTGCATCACAATCGGCTGTTCTGTGGCTCAGAACAATGCTAATGGTCCTCTGATCCTTTGATACTATTAGCTTTAGCATCTGCTGTCTCTTAACCTGCCACCACAATGCATTTATCTTTTTGCCTCTACTGCTAATCTGCAAAGGACATAGATCAGGGATGCCTGAAATTATTTGGTCATTTTAATGAGAATTTCTGTCCCACTAAACCATTCTTTTCAACTGGGCTCATAAATCTAAGTATAAACATTAGAGGTAAAAAAAAAAAAACAAACAAAACAAAAAAAAAAAATTAAACTAAATTAAGCTACACAACCATTTTTACATATATACAACCAAATGTATTTTTTATAACATTTTAATTCAGAAAAAAACCTGTTTTTATTATTTAAAGTGCATACCTAATTGATTTGAAATAGAAAAATGTCTCAAGTTTAAAGAGGCCATTAAGTGCAGCAACAACGTCTTTAGTTTGTTACTGAACATCTCCTTACTGAATAAGAGACTGAGAATGTTTTGCTATTTATGCACAATTTCAGACCTGTGCTCAAATGCATTTTCCTGGTAATTCTGTCATTGACCCAATGTCATTACCCTTTTACATTTTCCATATTTGCTACATTATTGCACAGATAACTTCCCTTAAGCATAAACAAAAATTACTTGAATGTAATGAGAAAACTCAGGCTTAAAGCAATGATCAACAATATGTGGACATTATTCTACATGATGCAGACTTCTGTTTCACAAAAGGATCAGAATGTTTAGTTGGCCCATACATTTTTCCTCACCTAAGTAAATCAGCAGTGACAAGAATCCATGTCCAGAGCTGCATGCATACATTGTTTGACTCTGACAAAAACAGACAAAAACTAATTATGATCATGACCTATATCTATATTTAGTCATACGTGTGTAGCAGGTCACATTCATATTAATACCAATATAATATGGTGAATGTAACAGTTTTTTAAAGGGTTTCCATTTTTGTTTTCCTATGGTATCTGTTGAGTGTATCTCTTGCTGTCATAAAATTTACATCTTGACCCTTAGTGAAAGATCATGGGAACTCCTAAATTAGCTCCATTTGTAGTCAGATACTCAGGGCACAGAGAGTGTAGACAATGTTGTTTATGTTTGTTATTTCTAATTCTTGTCTCCACATAATTGGGTGATAGTGGGAGAGAAGGCTAATACTGTAAATGTGATGAAAGTAGTAACACAGCTCACAAAAAAACCTTCCATTTGGATTCAATAAGGATTTATGGATTCTTTCAAGATGATATTGATCTGTTTATTAAGACAGCAGGAGTATACAAATTCTAGCTTCACATAGCACATTTTGCAGTCACAAATTATTATATGAATGGGCCAAAATGACATCTCAATTCTCATATCTTTGTAGCCAGCACACCATACCAAATTATGGCTCATTGATACTCCTCAAATCCTCCTCAAGGGACACTGAGCCACTAAATCACCCTGTAAATGAAACACAATTATTCCTGGCAATGCATCACTAATCCTAAAAGTCATCCTCCTGCACAGTGCAGGCAAAGCTTCCTGCTTTGCCCTCAAGATTTACCTCAAGATGTCCTATTTCAAACCTTACTTTATTTTAATCTACAGACAAAGTGTCTGTATCTCTGTAAGTTCCTTGAGATGTGAGGTTTGCCTAATTTTTACAGTAAAATTTCCCTATCCATGGAATTTGTAAGTTTACAATAAGAGAAATCATGTATCCCATAGCTGTATATTTTTAATTGGCATTCTTAATTCTCCCTGTACTGTGGAATTGAATGATTATTACTTGATATCATTTTTCTTAGATTTTACTGAACAAAGTACACTCAGGTTGAATTACCTATGCTCTGACCAAGATGACACCTACGATATCAAGAACATTTTCCACAAAAGCTGCAAATAAATAATCATATGAATTCCATTTTTTTAAGAAAAGAGAAAACTTTTTTTCCTTTTATATAAGAAGACATGAAACAGCCCAATGCCTGTGACTAATGCTACAATCAGCTCTCTTTGTGATGCTGAGGAGAGACATATGGTGTTTTGTATTTGTTTTATTGGGAGAATGGCCTGTGATGATAATGTAATCACACCAGTGTGCTGAAAGTCAGTTTACTGAGAGTTCAGACCTGTCACCATGGCAGTCAGCTCCAGCACCAGCCGAGATGAAAGGCTTGCTTTGGGGCATTAATACAAACTTAAAAAAGTTAGATAGACCCGGCACAATGCAATTGACACACAAGGCTCATTATTGACCCTTTTGATTCCTGCCTGTAGAATCTAATTTTCATGGAGCTGTGTGGGAGATGAGGGTTTTGTTTTTTTTCTCCCTTCCAGATAATGGAGACTTAGTTCTGTTTCTTTGTTTTTTCATTCTCTTCTAGTTTGTGAAGCCCTTTATAAATTATATCCACAAATAAAATACCATTTGTGGGAGGCAGTAACTTACTGACTGAGTCACCATCAATATGTCTGCAGTGGACCTTTAAATAAATAAATAAAAACAGCATGAAATGCAGATACATTATTGAACCTTCTGCCAATCCTCAAAATCATCAAATAATAGTGTAAATGTGCTTTTGTGATTCAAGCTGTATCTGGGTGATGTGCAGAGGGTGAACTACAATACAACATTTGTGTCATGCCAAGGCCCTGTTTCTCTTAACACATCTTAATGAGGCCTAGCAAAAAAACTCAAATTGCCAAGGATTTTTTCTGCAATGTAGAGTGTCAATGGAACTCTTATTGCCAACTGGGTTTTGTTACTTCCTCTGTTTCTTCCCCTGGACTGCAGTCACCCTGGTCTGGTATAGTTCTCCTGTTTTATCTTGATTGGCTGAGGAGCACCAGTGGGGAGCTGCCTGGGGAGTGAGGCAAGGCAGAGACTGTCAGTCGTGGTTTTGGTACTGCAGAGTGCCGAGGGAATTCTAGGGGTCCCTGATCTATTGATGACAGCAACTCCAAACCCTTGCTCACCATTCACTGCCCATTGCTTCTTTCGCTTGACATTTTGAAATCAGAAGACATCGTGGTGATCTGAGTGCTTGCATGTGAGAGTGTGTACATTTCATCTATTAGATCACGCTCCAGGACAAATATCTGGAATGAGCAATGGGGCCAGAGAGCCAGGTGTCCCCATGGACATACAAAGCATGAGGTCACGAGGTGCCACGAGGGTGCTGAGCGTGTAAACACTGAGCCATGTCCACTTCACCACCAGCCTGGCAACGGCTGAGGCTGGTATCAAGGAGTACTAGCCTGCCTGCCTTCCTTCTTCTGCTGTCCAGCCCTCAGGTAAGAGACCCCAGTCTCCTACTCTCCACTGCACCTACCGCTAACCTGTCAGTTACACACTTCTCAAATGCTACACGCTACACACTTCACAAATGCATCTTCACAGCCTTCGAATGGCACAATTTATATTGTGAATGTGATTCCACGCATTTACAAAATTTACAAAAATGTTTTAAGTTTGGGTTTTTAGGAAAAGCAGCTGAAATGTACAAATGCCATTTTGCAATACAGCTTCATTATATAAACATGGCTTTTTGTCATGGGAATGTTATGTGACTTTTGAAATCTTGATTTGGAAAATTTTACAGTTTACTACAACATTTGATGTAATTAAATGTGCTGTATATAAAATGGGCTAAGTTAATTGAGTCCATCCCTTTATGTTCTGAGCGTGATAACATGTTCATGGTGCATTTCCAGATTAGCCATTTAATTAAAGATGGATTTTTCTCAGATGTTTAATAATTTCTGTTTCTGTGTTGGCAGTTGCAGGTATGTAAACAATATGTTTGCATTCTATTATATTTGCACTAAAACTGTAATCGTCTTGCTTTGAATGTTATGTTTAACACATGTATCAATTAAGAAATAAGAGCAACAGAAAAATATATGTAAGTAAAATAGTATTTTATTTTAATATAAAAAGTACAAATGTAATAATAATAATAATCCAAAAGGTCAGATTACAGTATTAATATTACAATAAAGTATTACACCCAGTCATTACATGTAACGTATAAAAATATGTAGGATTTCTTTATTTGATACAGTAAAGTTGGAAAAATGCTGGATTATAATACAAACAGATTCAGAACAGCATGGTAAAAATATGTATTGAACAAGAGAGCAAGAAAAGTCCATTAATGTAGCTCTGCTAGGCTAAGTTTCACCATCATTCCAAACCAGTCATGGCTCTCACAAGAATATTAAAGACTATATTTTTTAGATATTCTTGCCAACCACATCTTTCATCAGTTGCCTACTGTTCACGTTCTCTTGATTGCGGCTAACATATGATATATAATAGTTATATATTATATATAATATAAAATATGTATACAATAGTTATAACCTTTAATGAGAATTATTTATAATTTAATGAGAATGGCTCACAGTGCGTGACAGTACATCTTACCAAATATCTGTATCCAACTGCATCTTTATTCGTCAGCAACAAAGCAATTTTTTACACAGTGAAAGCGAGCTCTCATTATTTTCTCCCAGCAGCTCAGAGCGTCAAAGCCCAGGACACAGGCAAAGACTCATTGCATTTCATAGAGACAGTATTCTGTCCTGGTGTCCATCCAGGCAGTTTGGTTATGAGTGTAGTTAGAATTAGTCAAATATTTACAGACATTTGGTTTATAATGAAGAAATATTAAAAAAAAACATGGGTTATGGGATTAAACAAAATTAATTCAGACTGCTAATATGTGCTTTCATGACAGGGAAGCAGCAGTGCACGTATTTAAAGAGTCGTAATGTGTTTTCCTGAAAACTCAAACCTTGGCCTGTCAAATTCAATAGCTAAATCAGTAAAAGGAAATGTCCTTGAGCTATTTTTTCCAGCAACCTACTGTGATATCATTTCAACAGAGAGATGTATTCTGTTGATGAAAATAAGGTTTTGTTTTACAGTCAAATTCAGGTATGTATAGCTTAGAATAACTTTTTAGAATAACAGTATTATTTAACATAACTAGTACTACATTATCCAGATGTAATCACTGGATCACAATGTGGATATAAAGACAAAATCGATTATGGTCATATCACAAGAAAATACACTTTGTAGGCAATGTCCAAATAATCTGTGCTGGTCAACCAACATCATCTTTTCCCGTGGACATTTACCTAAACACTGCCATCATGTGGACAAATATTGCAGATCACTCAATGTGTGCTTGGAGGAAAGATTAAACCACGCATGTTAAAAAATCACGCACGTTTTAAAGTTTCTCTTAAATTTGACAACTTGAAGCAATGCAGAATGGGCTCTGACACCTCTCCCTTTTCCCCATTTCTTTTTTGATGCATTCCAAAGGTAATGGGCTCGCTACTTGAGGATATCATTTATAAACGGACTGAATATCAGGAAAATTGTTCCAGGACCTTAGCATCCACTTACTTCTTAAAAACTGGTGAGCACAAATTGCACTGTAATATGTAGTAGTGTTCTTGTAATGCATCTGAAATAAATAGAGGATGAAAATGTTACTCCCCAATAGCTCCCCAAGCCAAAGCAAATAAAATGCAGGGAATCCGTTCTTGCTTATCTAGTAGTTAAACTCTCAACTTGCAAAGATTCATTGGCAAAATGTTATCTTTCCTTTTTGAAGATCCACTGGAGATGAAGCATGTTGAACTATTGAACTGTGGCTGTTTAGTGTCTTCCACTACAGTTTTCTGTGGGTAGGAGAAAACAGAAAAAAAAATGGATTGCACTGCCACTGAAAATGAAGAACATTTTGTCTTTGCAGGAATTTATTGCAATGGGACGTTTGACAGTTTTGTCTGTTGGCCACACTCACCCCCAGGCAATGTGACTGTGCCCTGTCCCATATATCTGCCCTGGATCAACGAGGGTAAAATCATATTTATCTCCACACTCACTTATACAGTACAGGCATCTACAAAAACTAATATAATTAACATTTTCTTCAGCTACATCGGATAGATGTTGAAAAAAAGGGTATGTAATATATTACAGAGTATTATAGAGTATGAAAGGCAAATAGTGCCTTTTATATTCTGTAATGAATCACACTTGCAGTCCTTGTGAATCCAAAACATTAGCAACGCTGTCTCTGAAGGGTGAGTCATGAGACTGCTATAGTACAACTACAAAGGTCAAAGACGTCCATGTGACCAAGAACGTGATTTATACAGTCTGTCCTCTTTAATATGTGATGCATCCTCTGAAAGAATTGTTAGTGCTTTTGCTTGTGTTAATATAGGTCAAAATTTAATGCTATAACTGCATTTAAAAGAAGCATATCAAGCAGCAGATTAAATCTGTATAATTTTGAGCTGTGTGTTAGAGGCTAATTTGAGTGTCCTAGTATTTGTGGCTGGCCAAAAATGTTCAGAGCACAGTAAGTGTAAAAATGATCCAATGCAATGTTGTACCAGTACTGTATTTTTCAAAAGGCTATGAAAATAGACAAAAAGGGAGGAGAGCAAATAACATGTCCCTCACAAAGGTAATTGGCAAACACTGCTGAGGCATTGTCAAATCTCATCATCAAGGGAGCTGGGTAATGCTAATTGTTCAATGCTGAAGTGAACATCTGGCTTCAAACATGCAATGGTCTAACTTATATCCTGCAAATGTTTTTTTTTATCCAAATAAATTTCACCCAGTTCAAAATAATTACTTAAGCCATACAGTAATAACTCCATCAGCCCATTTAATGATAAACCCCCAGTAGTCACTGCATTGATCTTTACAGTTTCAGCACATCCCATTAATTCTACATTTGTAAACATGAAATAATTGACAAATCAAGTCAATGATGTCAGTATTAGTTATTGTTTACTGTGAGCCACTTCTCATGTAACCATATACAATAACATAATAACAGCAGATGAGAAAAACGTATTTATTTTACAGACACATGTGTATCCTTATCCTTTATTTGCCAACTTTCAAATACACCAAGTTCATGCTTTCTATATTTCTACCCACAAATCATTGTTCAATTTAATTACACTTGAACACAACTCAATTCAGTTTAATTATACTATTCCAAGGATGTTTATTGAAATTATTTATGGAAAATCCTTAATTTTCTTATACTTACTCTGATGTCACTCTAGAATGTTTTTTAATCTTTTCAAGTATGTTTAAGTTTGCAGTTTGCTGAGTAGCAATATGTTACTTTATTACAGAGTTTTGGCCTTGTAGTTTTGTAGCCTTGAGGTGTGTGAAAACAGTGGGCTGACATTGATATTTCCTCTCCTCCTAGGAAGCCCAGAGAGCGTGTACCGAGAGTGCACCCCCAGTGGCGCCTGGAGGACTGTGGAGAATTCCACCGATGTGTGGCGAGACCACTCAGAGTGTGACAAGCAGCAGTATTACTTCAAGCCACAGGTCACAGGACACCAGTGACAGCCACAGACCCAGACAGCCAGAATTACTTATGGCCTAAGCCTTCTCTTATAATCTTTAATACATTTAAAATTTTCAGTAAGGATGAATTAATAGTGTAACCTCATTTACAACTGATTACATTTCAAGTGTATTAAATTGTATTGGGGTACCTTTTTTGCATGTCATATCACATACATTTCATTGCAGTACAGATAATTTCTTCACTTTAATTCAGTCTGTTTTAACACAGAGACAGGAAATGGGCTTTTATGTAAAACTAGCTGTTTGTCTTCTGTATTTCTGTCTCCCTAGCTGCTGTAGCAAAGCATCTCTTCTAAACCCATTTACAACATTTCTGTCTATCTATAATGGATGGTACCTTATTTAAATGTATTGCTTCTTACAGGAGGAAAATTTTCTCCCCCAGTCAGCACTGCGCATAATCTCCATCATTGGGTACTCCCTGTCTCTCACCTCTCTGTTACTGGCTGTCCTCATTCTGGGTGTGCTGAGGTAGGAAGTAGGAATGCAACCAAAAATTGGTCAAGCTAAAAATGTAGTTTTATTACAGTGCTGCAAAATGTATTGTGGTTGTAGTGCACCAGGAGATTCAGTTACCTCAGGAAGGAAAAAAACACTTTGGGCTGTGCAGTTGTTTTTAGCTTCATCTCAGGATTACATCAGAGCACACTGTTGTGGCTTTTCTCTACAATCCAGAGTGGTCTCCTCCACTAATAATTTAGCTAATTGTATGTACGTAGCTTTTTAGTTCAGAAGGATGTTTTACAACGACCAACTGTTTTACCATTTTATGGTGCATCTGAAGCAAATATAGATTATAATTTGATATTTTGGTATTTTTTCTACAGGAAGCTACACTGCACAAGGAATTACATCCACATGAACCTGTTTGTGTCATTCATATTACGAGCTGTGGCCATAATTATTAAGGAAATCATCACGCACATCATGTACACTAACCTTCCCAGTGATGAAACTGGGTGGAACGAATATTCCAACTCTGTGGTATCATTCTTTAAATATTCTTTTCCATCACTTTTTTTTAACATTTTTGCATTCCATGATATTCATGGCTAAATACAAATACAAAAAAATGTGGTTAACACCCTATCTCAGTGCATTCACAAATTAATATAAAGAATGTCTATTTAGACAAATATTCAATTACTCACATATTGTATATTGCATTTATTGTCAATAACATTATAATAAATTTTGGAAATAAAAGTATAAATGTGATTCAGTAACACATATATCTTTCCTGCAGATCGCTATAGTCTGCAAAGGTACCCAGGTGTCAATGCACTACTTTGTGGGAGGGAATTACTTCTGGCTATTAGTGGAGGGAATATTCCTCCACACTCTGTTGTTCACTGCAGTGCTCACCAAGAGAAGGTTACTGAAGAAGTACATGTTCATCGGCTGGGGTACATCTCTCGAAAACACTCTCTTTATGGCTAGAAAAGAATAACCATACCCCTATCTCTGAACCTTGCACATTCAGCTAAATCCTCTGTCTTCTAAATTTGTCTTGGCTTTAATGAAGTAATTGAATTTACTGCAGCATTTATTAATTTGTGCTGTCTCTTGTTAGGAACACCCTTCTTGTTTGTGGTGCCTTGGACAGTAACCAAGGTCTTGTATGAAAACCAAGGGTGAGTGTGGAAGAATGATGTTGTTGTTGAAAGATCTTTATGTTTTCTTAGACATGTACTCAAGTACACAGTCACTCTGAAATTACCCAACATTCTATAAACACAATAGTTCTGGACATTTTGATGTTCTGTGGTAAATATGAACCAAAATCATAGAGCAGTCATGGAAAATGACATTAAAATCAAAGAATAATGTAAAAAAAAGACCAAAGTTGAGGACCAGTAACAACATCCATGTATTAAATCAGTGAATATGTGTTTTTCTGAATATATGCGTGTATTCTCTTTTTTTGTGTGTGTTTTTCTTGCATTATGATGTATTTGTTGTTGCAATTGGCACTTGAGGGTCACTAAAAGTAATATGATAATTTCCCATTTAAAATGCAAAGAAAAATACTCATTTTATACACCATTATCATTATAAGCAACATGTTTTTCCTTAGGTGCTGGTCAAATAAGAGCAAGTGGATCTGGTGGATAATAAAAGGACCAATAACTCTGTCTGTTGCTGTAAGTACAGTACAGAGCTGTCAGTGCATCTTCACCCTTTAATTAAGATTATCTATACACAATGTGCAATGTTCCTTATATCACCTCTGAACTATGCAATCTCTACTATGTAATCTAATATTTATATGACTAGACAACTAAGCCCTCTTAGTTTTTGAATAGTGGTGACTTTGGGAATCAATGTTGTAAGGGACTGCAGTTGTGTTTCAAATCACAAATAAAAAAGGGGGCCAGGTTACCAGGTATAGTGAATTGATTTTTAAGGTGTTTTGACAATGACACCAGGTTTAACATCCCTGTTTTTTTTCCAGAAAGAATCAAAGGATCTCTACTGACCATTATATGTTCGGAACTTGATTTAATCTCTTCTTTTTCCAATTTCTGTAGCTCAGTGCCTCCATCACTGCGCTCTCTTTGGTCTAGGAGAATTTTATCCCATACCAGCCCACCCATACTGTACCTCTTCCAGTACTCTACTTTTAAACATAGTCTTGATTTGTGTGATCAGCCATAGTTTTGCCAACAGAAGGAGGAATTTATTCAGAGGGGTGTCTTGTGTCTTATCCACACAAGCAACCCTCACTATGAGCTGGATACAACAATCTGACTCATGATCCTACAAATGTAACTTGCAGATTGTGACATTAAAAGAAACTGTGAACAGCATCATGTGTTTTAGGGGAGTGCACGTGGTTGTTTCTGTTCCAAAATCTGAGAAAAAGTGCGGAAACCATAGAAAAAGCATTTCCTCTGTCTTACTAGATATTTAACTGGAAACAAGCTACAGCGTGTGACTCCACAAGAGTACATGAAACCCTTGATTGATACACAATGTCATAATGTCTGTCATGACCAGTCACAAATATATATTTTGTAAAAAAACAAAAAGGCCATGACACATGTGAGAATGTAAAAATGGGCTTATAGAAATTACATGACATCTGAAGCAGTATACTGAGAGATACACACACACACACACACACAAACGTCTGGTATAATAACATGCCTATATTGCTGTAAAGTAGCTATTCTTGTGCTTATTAATATGGCATTTTTATGTTTTTGTATGCAACTTATTTGGCCTACATTTACTTACAGTACCACATTGTGGAGCAGTCACTGAGTAGTTTTTTTTAATAACATAGACACCTCTTTTCATCTGTGTCTGTCTTCATTGCAGATTGTTTTTTACATATTCATCAAAATAATGATATTGCTGCTTTCCAAGTTAAAAGCGGACCATGTGAAATTCAGTGACTACAGGCACAGGTAGGCGTTATTTTTTTTTTACTTTAATAAAGTTATCCTTTATTTTGTATGTGACAATATGTTTGGTATAGACATTCCTGGTGATGATTGTCTTGATTAACAGTTTAGCCAAAGCAACACTGGTGTTAATTCCATTGTTGGGAATCCATGAGGTGCCATTTGCAATCATTCTTGATGAATATGTGAAGGGGAAAACACGCTTTATCTGTGACTTCATCAATTTGACAATGAGCTCTTTCCAGGTAAGTAAATAAAGCTATGTCACTGGCAGAGTGGCTATTCATTTATTTTGCATTAATCATTTCTCTCAGTACACTCGTCTGTGTTTTAACCCATGTAATGTGTCTCCTTTTAGGGGCTCCTCGTTGCCATCTTATATTGTTTTGCCAATGGAGAGGTACAACTTATTCATTTGTTCTGAGGCCACAATAAACAGGAAGAAATTCAGAGAATTTTCTTTTAGAAAAGCATACAAATTAACAACATAAAACTACATGGCAAAATTTGGTGGTGAAATGTAAAATACTGCACAGTATACTGTATGAATATTATGCAGCCAATTGAAAGGAAGAGTAATTTGTTAATTGTGGTCAGTTTTGTATGTGGTTAGTATTTTACAGTTACTTTACACAATTTTTTTTAAATGGACTCAAATTTTACATTTTAAGGTGCAAGCAGAACTCAAGAAGCGATGGCAGTTCTTCAACTTTGCCAACCACTTCAAGATGATGGAGTGTTTCCAGGGAACACGGTTCAAACACTTATGGAAGTGCTCAAGGAAACCGCCTGCACAAACCTCGCGCCAGAGCGGGCCTAGTGAGGGGGATAGCTGCCCCTCCAATGTGCAGCCCCTGCAGGTGACCATCAGGTCCAGAGGGGACTTCCTGCATGGTCGGCCCACTGGCTTGGCATATTATGCACGTGGAAGCCTCTCCAGCAGTGAAGGGGAAATGACTCTTGGCGAGACAATGGAGGAGATACTGGAGGAAAGCCAGTTTTAGCTCTCATTCCCGGACTCTTTATGCCAGCACTCATTTTATTTTTGGATTTTTTTATCCAAATTGCATTGTTAGATACCCTCAGTGGTACTACCTGCAGATTGTTCTTGGTAACTATGTGTGCGTTCATTTTATGAACCAATAATTAATTGCTGTACATATACTGTATATAGACTATGAGCCAGTGACAAAATTTTCACTAACAATTGCAGTACTGACTTTGTTTGGAAGAGTCTTTCAAAGATAAAGGAACTTGGGTGACTTGCTGGTTGATCTGAAAAGAGTAAAGTACTTTATTTGAAAGAGTCAATTATATACAGGGAGTGGACACTTTCGCAGGTACACCTAGCAAATAAAAAGTTAGTCCCCCTTTTGTACTAAGAACATCCTGAATTTATTGTGGAATTTATGTAAAAATGTGGCAAAGGGGGGCCTTTGAGTGGCTCGTAGGATAAATCTACGGGTCCTGAGGTCGGGGGTTCGATTCCCGGCTTCACCATTCCTGGCCATGGCCAGAGGTCCCATTGGTGAGGCAACAATTGCCCAGCTTCGCCACAGTTCAATACGGGGTAGGTCAGCCTAACTCCCATTGGCCTCATCACAATAGCGCCCTCCTTGTCATGCTTGGGCGCCTGCGGTGACACAAACTGACTGTACACTGACTATGTCTTCCTCCGACGTCATAGGCGGTGTGCGGTTGGTGGTGTGGCCGCAACGTGAAAAGAAGCGAGAGCATCATCACATGAATTGGAGGAGTCACGTGCTCGACTTCTTCTCCCACAGCTGTCAGGGTGGGTTCTGTGGTGGGGTCAACAAGTTCGGTTGATGTTGCTATAGTTGTCAAAAATTGGCTGGTAGTTAATGTCTGCTCAGAAGCTCAAAATACATCTCATCCCACAGGTGCTTGATTGGATTGGGGTTTGGTGAATTGGGAGGCCAATGCTGTAAGGACAATTCAATGTCATGTTACCATTCTTGGGCAGTCCTAGCGTTGTGGCATGGAGGAATATCTTGCTGAAAAAGCCTGTTTACAGATTCACACACTGCTGCTATGAAGGGATGAAACCGATTGGAAGGAATTCTTGGATATCTTGCGGCACTATGACATTGCTGCACTTACATCAAGGGACCCAATGCGTTCAACGAAAATGCACCCCATACCATTATACTGTCACCACAACCAGCATGAATAGTTGTCACATAGCAGGGACTAATGCAGCCCACATGTCCTGTTCCAACCATCAACGTGAAATAGTATGAACCAGTATTTATCACGCAGGAAATGTTTTGTTTTTTTTTCCAGTTGTCCAATCAGTCCCCATGGCAACCAGTGCTTCTTGTTTATTACTAATACGAGTAGAACTCTTCATTGGCTGTCGTATCCCACCCATGATGACGTAAATCCAGTTGTATATTCTGATAAACCTTCAGCAACACTTCAGATTGCAGTCTGACCATGCAATACAATTACAGATTGAACAGTCTATCTTATGGAAATGGCATGTGTACCAAATAAAGTGGCCACTCAGAGTAAATTGACACAGAAGTGTGTAAAAGACAAATCTTAATGCATCCTTTGCATATTTTTGGTGTGAATTTCAAATCATATATTTTTTAACATATAGATATTATATGACATTTATTACAATGAAAATAACCATCAGTGAATACCAGTACATTTTAAATATTAGCCCTAAATATTAGCTTTGTTAGTAACCTTCAAAGTCCAAAATTAAATGTATCTTCGCACATGCTAATGCTAATACTTACCATTAAT
This sequence comes from Albula goreensis, assembly GCA_022829145.1. Classification (NCBI taxonomy): domain Eukaryota; kingdom Metazoa; phylum Chordata; class Actinopteri; order Albuliformes; family Albulidae; genus Albula; species Albula goreensis. Next base: position 19,240,887 of record CM040748.1, read on the forward strand.
AAAGACACAGTCTCACTGTTAAATACACAGAGCTTCCCGGATTTGCTATTTGCTTATGAGAAAAGTAAACTTTTTAGATATAAATTCCCAGTTTGTCCTGGTTGTATTTGTGCCTATACCATCTATCAGCTGTCACAGTGACTTATTTCCTGTAAGTATAATTTTAAGGGATATGTCTGAGGAATAAAATAACAAAGGTTCTAGTGCATACGTGAATAATGTTTACTGTGTGTTACTCATGTTCTTGTGTAGTTACACTAATGGATTATACAGTCAAGAATGATAAGTTATTTTCTACAACAAAATCACATAGGCAGAATATATATATATATATATATATATATATATATATATATATATATATATATATATATATATATATTCTGTAAAATAAGGTGTCATATATGCATAATGGAATAGTGACTGTTAATATCTTTTTTCTAAATTCAGGCAGGAGGAAATACCAAATTCCCACTGATTGGTCAGAGACAGACAATATTATTCTCTTGGCCACTTAATTCACCCCATCTGATCCTTAGATGCCACATGCTTTAACAAGATCACAACCACATGTTCTTTGCTGAGTTCTGAACAGTGCATCTCACCGAGTATAAAATGATTTCAAGATTTCAAGCATTGCTAGAAGCAAATGTAGAACACATGAGACATGGAATTCCTTCACTGAATAAACAAAGTCTTTTGGTATTTCAACTCCCTTGATATGATCAATACACTATTATAAGGTTGTCATTATCTATAAGTTGCATTTTAACTACAAATAAATAGCAGTAGGTTACATTCATTTTGTACAAATTGTCACCATATGGTTTTGAAAGTAGACTGTTGAACAAAAAATAAATGCAAATGTAAAATGTTAGAGACAAATAAAACAAGGGTTTAACAAAAAATTAAGGGTTTGGAGTCAACAGTAATGATAGTAATAATAGTGCCAATTATATCATTTCTAATATGTACATAGATGGAGAAAACATTTCACAATGTAATTTCAAGTATTGAAAATGACATGCAGCCTTACAGAGGTCTGTATACTGTTCCATGGCATGTTCGATCACTTCTAATTGTATATTTGGCCACATGTCTAATAAATTCTGACTAAACCATAATCATAACCATATGATTAGCCTTTCCGTATAATAACCATACCATTAGTCTGACACATTCTAATAGCACTAGTTAATGGGAACTGTGAAACTACATAAAAATAGTTTTATATAGACGCATGGAAATTTTTTTAATATCCAGCAGTATATTTATCAACCAAACCATCCAACAATTATCTATATCTTCTTAATCCAATCTATTGTCAGATAGATTGGATGGTTGGGGGGAGGAGGGGTGGGCTGGTGCCTACCCCAGCATACATTGTGAGAGAGGCAGGGAGACACCCTTGGCAGGTCGCCAGTACATTGCACAGTTCAACCAAACCAATAAATACCAGTCTTTATATGGGCAGTGATGGTCTAGCTACAAGTTACCCCTGCAATACTCTTTTATGCAGTAAGGGGAATCCAAATAATCAAAACTATTTTTTTTGTCTGAGAAATACTTTTTTGTATTTCTTGTATTGATTCACTGTTAAATGTAATATATGCACAAAGTAACTGACATTTTTACAGCATATTACATTTAATGTTAAGATATGAGAGCAGCACCATGCTGTGTTAAATCCAGTAGCAATGAAGCAACTGAAATTCATAGACCGTTTTGTTTGTAAGTAAGTAGACAATGGTAAAGAAGTATAACTCTGTACTTTTGAGTTATCCAAATGCACAACCTCAACAAATATGATAGTGTATGTTGTTTGTACTCATGTAAAAGTTTCATGCTCAGACATAGTGCACCATTTACATTCAAGAAATGGCACTAAAGTAGATAAAGCCACAAAAATCCTTTAATGGAAAGCCTGTAGAATGACACAAACACCCAGAACAGATAAATTCAAAGAGGTTTTCATTTGACATATTTTTAGAAAGGCACAGATGTTCAGGATGTGCATGTTGTGGATGAAGACGTAATGTTGAACATGCATAATTTTGGTAAGAGATATGAAACATATGCAAGCTGTAAATCTGAACTGTGTTTAAAGAAAATATAAATAACATTAGATACATTGAAGGATGTTCTTCATGTCACTGCTTCTTTTCCTTCAGCCTTTCTTGGACTTTCTGGGGTTTATCAAACTGAATCAATCTGAGAATGTCCTTGTTTCCCATTACTCCTTGAATAAACTCCCCTTCTGTTATTTTATCTGAAAGAGAACATTAAAACATTTCAAGAGTGTTGAATATATCCAGTATTTAAAAGGTACACACTAGTAAGGGATTTGTTGATTCAGCATTGTTACTCATGGCTACTACTACACTGTGAATTTACCCATAAGAACCAGAGCATTCGTTGGGGTTTTCAATATCTACCCATGATAACACTTACCATTTTCTTTTTTTCCAAAGAAGTCCCAGATTTTCTCTGCCCTCTTCTCTGGAGTATTTTCATCATCTGGAAGATGCTTTTGGTCCTCTTTAGAGATCATGTTGAATATTGACTGAAAGAAAACAAGGAGGATTAATGAGGACATTAAATATCATCATATAATTCCCCCCTGCCATCACATAATGGCAGACAAAAGATGACACTAAAGGTATTGAAAATGATACCAATAAAACAGAATTTGTCCACCCCCCTAAATCTGTCTGGATTAATTACTTGTGAAAAAACCATTTTAAATCCAGTCATATTACCTTTCTTTGCAACTAATAAATACATATGAAATACCCAGGATATTTTAGATATCATAATAATGTCAGTCTGCACAAATAGATTTAAAATTGTAAATTGTAATTATTAACATTGTGAAACATTGTGATGCAGACAGTATGAATTCTTGTTGAACAAGCCCAAGTATGTCTACCCTAGATGATTTTATTAAAACACTTAACAGTGGATTTAATGTCTAAATAATAACTTTAATCCTTCAGAGCAGGAATAATAAACTTGAAAAAGTGTCCAAATAAAAGCTGCTTTTAAGTCTTTTAATAAAAGACTTCACTTCTACCTTCACAATTTCTTGGATCTCATTTTTGCTGATGGTGCCATTTCTGTCAACATCGTACAGGGCAAAGGCCCACTCAAGCTTCTGCATGGTCTTCCCAGATGAAGTGAGATGGAGTGCCACTATGTACTCCTTAAAGTCCAGAGTCCCATCACTGTTGGAGTCAAAACTCCTGAATACATGCTGTGCATAGGCCTTGGGATCAGCATCAGGGAAGAAGCTGGCATAGATGCTTTCAAATTGCTCTTTGCTGATTCTGCCACTAGGGCACTCCTTTAGGAAGGTGTGGTACCAGGCACACAGCTCCTCTTCACTGTACTTGGTGTTGAGCTTCAGGTCATCCAGCAGTTCTTTGGACAGTGCTCCGCTTTTGCTGTTTCCCATTTTTTGGACCTATTTAAGTGAGAACTCCCTTGCCTGACAAACACCTGACTTGACACAAACTGCCCTGCCCATTGACTGCTTCCACACCCTGCTCCCTCTTTAAATCCAGTGTGGCTTTGTTCAGAATTAAGGGGATAACCACGTCACACAAAGTTAACATCTTTTTGAGAGAGTGGTGGGAATGAGCTAGGGGGTCAATATCCTCTAAGTTTTAATCAGACATATGTATTATACAGCAGGGGACTAAGCCTGCATGACTGATGTGAGCTAGACTTACGCTGCTTATCCGACCAAGGGGAACCTCTTGATCTCATTTAATACACATTAATTAAATTGGTCAGATATTTTTAGAATGCCATCTGATTATTTTATTGTCATTGCTTCATTAAAAAAGGTTCACGCTATTAAAGAGTACTATTTTAAAAAAAAAAAAACGGTGTTGCTATTCATTAGTTAATCAAGAAGTTTTGAAATGATCATGATCCGCATGGATTTCACAATCAGACTTCATCAGCCAAGTGTGCAATACTGTTTAAACAGCAAGCGCAAACAGACCCAGGCGACCAACGGTTTGGTGTGAAGCTGGACTTTAAATGTACACGTCTTAAAATAATACATTTCCTAAACTGACAAAAAAAATTACTTCCGGCTGTGTTCGTATCACCTTTAGAACAATAAAAAATTACTTGCTTACAAACAGCCAAACATTAAGTAGGCCTACCACGAAAAAAATGTTCAAATTTATGTTCTCTAAATCTCAGCGTTGCAGATTTATGTCATTTTATTCGACAGATAAAGCGCTATTCTTCATTATGTAGATACATAGCTTTATTTCAATGTGTGTTTAGCCTAAGGACATTTTATTCTTAATGAAACAAATTGTCTATTCACCTCTCCCTGACCGAGTTGGAATCCTGCAACGCCCACGTCACAAGTTAACTGATTATGTGTAGTTTCCTGAAACTAAGAAATCATCGTATTTAAGCATTCTGAAATAGGGCCCAAGCATATCACAACTCCTACTCCAGTTCATTGTTGCAGGAGATTTTCCTGTGTATGTATTTGGTGTTGAACTATATCAGTCCAAAAGCGGATTAACCTGCAAGGGTTACAGCCAGCTATTGCGCGTAAGAAGAGAATACGTTCAGTATTTCGATCACGTGACTAAATAGCAACGGGTTGAGCTAGGTTGTGAAATAAAAAAAATAGATCCAAGATCCTGTAATTGAGCATCAACATGGGAGGCAATGATTATCATGAAACTGAAGGAGAACGTCTTGGATTCATAACCAGGGTGCAAAGCTTCAGCGCTTGTCATCGGCTTCACAGGTAGGGAATAGCATTTACATGTGTAACGTTAACCATTTTGCAGGTTACACAACTGTATTCCCAGTCACTTCTGTGGCTAGCTTGTTAGACATATGCTAGGGTGTCTGAGTCTGTGCTGGCCACGGTAATAGTCGATTCACTTAAAAGCGTCTACTTCCACAATACTTTGCGATCAAGCAATCTCTCAGGTCGTCAGGAAATTGGTTGATTTGTAAGTTGTTACTAAACTACCTAGCATTTGTTTAGTTTTTTTCCCCTTCGCGATACGTTAATAGTACAACACATATTGATCTAGGCGGAGGTAAAATTGTACACGAAGAGATGGCTGTGTTGCCGTCCTGCTGATATGCAACATGGTTAGCCCACTTGACCGTACAGAAATTACTAGCTATGTCATTTGCTAGGGAGCAAATCAATTTAAGATATACGCTAGCAAGCTAACAGGATAGCCTGTTGCGCTCCTCCCGAAAAGGTTTGTGGGACCTGTAGTTTATTTTTTAGTAAAAGCGAAAGGTGCGTCTCTCTGTAGGCATATGGCAAACTCATCTTAACCACAAAATTATGGCGTTCAAAACTCTGTTGCAAAATGCAGGTCAAATGGTGTCTTCAGATTTGGGTAGAAGAACGAGCAACAATTCAGTATTTAGCTGGAGTATATAAAAGAGAAAAATGATTACCAAATTGCCAATCATTTCCAGAAAGTGATTGAAAATATAGCAATGTGACTTGGAAGAATACCCAGCATGTAAAGTAAATTGCATCTCAAAGTATCTTGCCTGTACATGCAGTAATTTCTGACCAAATATACTCCACTAATTTTGGACCTGGCTGAGGCTGAAGGTTTGCCCTAAATCAAATAAAACAAGATGCTAATGGATGAAATCTTTTTTACTACAAACTGTAAAACACAGATCATATGGTTTACAACACTATACACTACATAGTGCAAATATTTAATGAAAATGAATTCTACACAATAACATAACTTGAAGCATTTTAATTTACTTTGCAATTCAGTAAGTCGCTGAGTGATGAAGAGAACCGGAAGATATTTGGGAAGTGTAATAACCCCAATGGCCATGGACATAACTATAAAGGTCAGTAACTGCTCATCAGCCTTAAAAAAAGTTATTAGAGCATATCAGTATTAGTCTGTACATATTAATATTGAAAACTCAATCAGTAATTATTCACACTAATGAGCTGTGGTCTGCTTTCTACAGTTGAAGTGACAGTACGTGGAAAAGTAAGTTTTAGTTTTTGACTCACTCCCTCCTGAAACAGATTGTTAAACTTTTTAAAATATATTTAAGATAATTCCAATGATATAGTGCATGATGTTATTGCAATGTATGTTATTACACCTTATGATGTGTTACTGTATGCAAGTTGAATTATTATAGATATTGCAAAACATCCTGTACATACTCAGAAAACAGTTTTTTAATAGACTGTCATCAACTGTCATCATGTTCTGATTGTAACATAAAAATAGTTGCTTTCTGTCCCAGATGACAATAACACCTTTAAAAATTATGAGCAATGCTAGAAGGGTTTGGACAAACAGGACTACAGAACCTTGTTTAGAGATTCTGTCCATCCTCAGATTGATCGCGTTACTGGCATGGTCATGAATCTGACAGATCTGAAGAAGCATATTGAGGTAGGTCACTCTCTAGAACAGACACAAGGGAGGTGAATCAATCAAGTTGTAACTGCTAGCCACGAATGTTTGAAAGAGGGTCTTTCATGTAGAGAGACGGTGGCGCTCCTCTTGGTATATGCTACTCTTGCTGTTAAGTTAATTGTGTCCAGAAATGATTAGGTTTTTGTCAGCATGTCCCTGGTATTAAACATTATTAGTTAAATCCTATTTCTATAAATGTAACATGTATAGTGCCCAAAGTGTCTGTAGCCAAGGGCATATGAGAAGAGGTGTTGAATAAACTGAGTTGAATAAACGCTATATCTGTCATGCTTAGGTTGTTATTCAGTATTTAGTGCATTTTATATTTTTTAATTTAATCCTGTATTCATCTGGGATGTGGAAGAGTTTTGCTGTTGACTGTATAAGCCCCTTTTCAAACATTAAATCAAATATTTTTTCTTTTGAATTCAGGAGGCTATCATGATTCCCCTTGATCACAAAAACTTGGATGAGGATGTTCCATACTTTGCAGATGTTGTTAGGTACGCGTTAGTCCTTTGAAAGTAGCTAAAATTCTCTGTTTTTGCATACACATTCATGGTCTGTGTTGATTGGTAATACTGTGTTTCTGTCATATTGTGTAGCACAACTGAAAACCTGGCTGTGTATATCTGGGACAGCTTAGTAAAGCTCCTTCCACCTGGTTTACTCTACGAGATCAAGATCTACGAAACTGAAAAGAACATTGTTGTGTACCGTGGGGAATAGTCACATTATTTTGATTTTGAATTGATTTTCAGAAATGCAAATTATGATTGTTCATTAGTCAGGAATTTGTGTTTCAATGAAGTCTGATAGAGCTTAATAGTTTCAAATGCATATGCCCAGTGTTTGATTGAGCCACAGATGTCTATATGGTCAGAAAATTTCAGAATCTTCCCAATCGTTTACATCAGATGAAAGTGTCTACATCTACATGATTTCGCTGAAAACCCTAAGTATAGAGGATGATATGATCTAATAACAGCAGAGGGAGCTATTTCTTCTGTTCTGTGTGATTTGAGGTACTAAGTAGAGGTTGTAAAGGCTATTGTGAGAGATGTTCTCTACTGAATCATGAATAGAATGAGAACTTGCATTTCTCTTCATCATAGACAATTCTTTAAAACATAAAACCAGACAATCTACTTGAAAGTCTTAATTGTGGTCAAAGCTATTTGTGGCATAAACTGTAGCCACCACAGCAGTATATAAAATATTCTCTTTCAGGGGTTCAGTGAATATTTGGTAAATTTTGATACATGTTTTTTTTCAGAGGTTGACACATGTTATTTTTGAACTTTCCTAAGTTTTGTTGAAAATAGTCAAGTATTCTTTTGATATTTCATGATACAATTATGACATTTAGAAGGAAAAACTATTACCAAAAACATTTAAAGAAAACTTGTGAAAACTACTCGTTTTTGCCAGTAAAGTATTTTGAAACCTAAACAAAGATATAATTGACTGTCATGATGTTAAACCTAAAATAGTCTCCCGATACAGTGTTATTCATACATATTTTACAGAAAAACCCTGAAAGAACAAGGTTATGAGGTATCATGGCTGCTTGCCAAGCATTGTAGCAGGAGTCGTGCTAATGTTGCTGGTGTCAAAATTTGACATAAAAATTATAAAAACCTTTTCCCAAATGTTTGAAAAGCTTTCTTTGTCTTTTTCCATGTCTATAATTTGTATATACACTCAAATGTATGCATGGGAAGCTGTCTGTGATTCCATACTTCATTCTTCTCTGTTAAGAACCTCTTGTGTTGTTCTTCTCAGAATACAACAGGTTATGGACTTCCCTGAACCATAGATGCCCCTTGCCTGAAGCACAAAGAAAAATAAACATGCATCTTCTATCTTAGTTAGGAAGCACAGCAGAGTACTTAACTGTGTTCTTGGAGCTGCTTTGTCCAAACTGTCCACCAATTCCAGCAGTAAACCATAAAATAAGTGCTTACAAACCACCATATCATTTTTGATGTCTAAAGTGCAGTAGTATTTCTCAGAAACATCATCACTGGCTCAGCATACTATTATGTTACATGTGTACATCAGTTGTGACTTGAAATGCAGCAAAAACATCTTCATATAAAAGTCAGTCCATGGTGCCGTGAAATACATGGCAAAGTATCAGAAGTTAATCAAGGGTCTACCTAGTAGCACACCTCATTGGGACATTAATTTTGTGTGGATTGCAGTAGTGAGTCTTATAGCCTAGATCATATCTAGATCTTGTCATTTCCAACCATGGCACACTGCCTTGATTGACATGACAAAATAAAGGCAAGAAGGGTTTCACTTGATAATTGTTACAACCCAAGTAATTTAAGACAAATGTTGTTTACTGACCCTCAAATAAATGAATACGGATGGAACTAAAGCTAGAGATAACACTTTCCATGTATGTGCCTTAAATGTGGACTGCAGCAGTGTGTGTCTGATGGCATGCTTTGATGCTATTGAGACAGATCTTTCTCAACATGAGAAAGTGGAGAGGTGGACATTTCTCATTGGCTGTGACAGTTTTGGTAACACAAGGTTACTGATTTCTGAATATTTGGGCTTTCTGAAGTCATGTGCCAGCATGTTTTGGGAGGATCAAATATTTAGATCTTGGTCAAGAGGGCAGTGATTAAGGCTACTAATTAATTCCTGATCAGTTTAATTATCACGGCTGCATCTTAATTTCACACCTCTCATCGGTTGTTGTGTGCTTAGGTCTGTCTTAAATAATGCAATAATAAACGTATTTGAATTTTGGAAAAACCTGAATGCAAGCTGAACCAGTGTTGCCTTCTTTGTCTTAATTTTTTCTATGATATATTTGGCTATTGTAGTTTATAGTTCACTGTCATAAACCTCTATGTCTGCCAAAGAAGTTGTACATGGGACTGTTGCTAACAGAACCTGTCCACTATTAAATTATATTCCGCAGCACAGATTGTGTTCTGTCAGATCATTGAGTTGAAGTAATTGCTATTTCTACACCACTAGTAAAGCTGCACCACTAGTGAAGCTGCAGTACCTTAAGTATTTTAACTAGTAAGAAAATAAAACATATTTTCTTCAAAATAAAAATATTTTATTCACTTCCCTATATCATATAGTTAAACAATATACATATATCATAGGTGTTCCCATGAAGAAGGGCATGCTAAGCAGTAAGTAATTTTAGGTGCAGTGCACTGTTTCCAGCCTTGCCAAGTATTAGACCTTCTGGTCACTGAATCATCCTTCCACATAAATCAGATGGCTTTTCAGTCCTCTTTAACCCCAAATGATGGGATTTCTCTGATGAAGAGGAGTGTTTTTGTATTTCAAGCTTAAGCAAGGTCTCTGGGATAATATCCAACAGCTCGTCCTTGTTACTATGGATAATCAACATATATAATACCATTCCAAACCCAACCCTGCCTTTTGAAGGTTATTTGCATATTACTGAGCCAGCCATGAACAAAACACTATAAAAACAGTGCACATGATTTTAGAGTGCATTGGCCACACTTTAATAATAATAATAATAATAATAATAATAACCTGTATTGATATACTTACCAATACACATAACATTTGGTGTCTTCATCAGTGTGGCCACTTCATACATGTAATCTAATGTGAGGTGAATGCAAACATTCCAGACTGGACAACACATAAATGGCCAGAACAGAGAGCATTGTTGTTAGCATTTGGAGCGCATAGCCTTTTGGTTTAACACAATATGCTTTCACTGTAATGGGTTTTCTTACTTAAATTGTTTACCTTTTATATACATTATTGCATGTCCTTCTCTCACCTACTGCCTGTTACTACCCTTTGCTTTGCAGTCTAATAACCTGCTCTCCATTCAAAAGCTAAAACACATTCATGTGCCTTTACCCTTCATGTCAGGAACACTGGCCTTTATGCCAGGCAGTGGAGTTGGCGAGGGATTCGCTGCAAAGACAAGAAATAACATGTGTGAAGATGTATTGCACCACTGTGATGTAGTATGAAGAGTAGTGAGGGAATTTGTTGTTAACTTTTTTACATTACATTACTGTCATTTAGCTGACGCTTTTATCCAAAGTGACTTACAGTTGATTAGACTAACCAAGGGCCAATCTCCCCGGGGAGCAATGTGGGGTTAAGGGCCTTGCTCAAGGGCCCAACAGCAATGGTGGGACTTGAACCACCAACCTCAGGGGTCCCAGTCATGTACCTTAACCACTAGGCTATTGGCTGCCCCCATACCTTTTCATAACTTTAATGCATGTACATTAACACAGTGTGCTGTATCTGTGTAAAATAATTTATTTTGTTGAGTGAATCTGGAGGGGGTGGGGGACTGGATATTGCATAAAAACTGTTGCTTCAAGAATCTATTAGAAAATTGTGGTTATCCGTTTGTCATTAATGGTTGTGTTTTGCAACACACCAATAATGATACAGACTGTTATTGCTACACAATGTGAAAATGCACTGTACTACATGTAAAGACACAAGAACAGATGCTAGTTTGTTGAAGTTATAATTTATGTCAGGAATGTATGAAGTATAATATTTTGTTGACACAGACCTTTAATTAATCAAATTCCAAAGACATGTGTCACATAACTGCAGACCAGGAACGATTAAGCTGAGAGAAAGACCATATAGAGAGTAGGACTATATAAGCACACAATGCACTCAACCCTACCATTACATTAAAATGGAAGGTAGTGAAATTATAGCAGTTACTTGGTAAAAGCCTGTCATTACTATGCTACCTCATAAAATGTGGTTTGATAGTGCCTTCCTAAAATGATAATCGATGCTCTATGTTATGAATGACAACAAAGTATAACCATCCCTTGCAGGCTTTCATCCTGACCCTTGTGTCCTGGAAATAAAACAACAGTTTATCTGAAGATTGAAAGGGTTAAGTAACAGACAACAAATACAGCACTCATGACATGGGCAGATAATAACCTTGGAATTTATTCGAGCAAATGACTCATAATTTGTGGAAGTGGACTCCTGTGTGACCTCCTGTACTGAGATGTTTTACTAGTTCACTTCCCCCAGCTTTCTGTAAAATGAAAACTTTAGTGTTATGTTTTTTCTTCAAGGTTTATTACTCCCAGAAAAGACTAAATGGAAAAGTGAGTAACTCAGGATGTAAATTTTGAATTCAGCATAGGGAACTGTGAATTTGTAAACTGCGTTGATTTTATTCTTGGTATTTTAGGAGCGCATGGCAGGGTGAACAGACAGCTTTCTGAGAGACGTCAAGAGATGTACTGCTTATCATTAAATGTGTATGCTGCTCAAACAAAGGCACCATTCATTGAAAGATGGCCCTATGCCAGAAACCCATTTTACCATGATAAACTGAACCAGACCTCAAAGGCGACACAGTAGTCCAATGTTTAACTAATTTTCAGTTAGATTTTGAAGTTGCGGTGACAGCTTTGGGTGACTGAATAATTATCTCATATATTATAAGAATAACACAGGTGTGCAGATTATCTGCACATGACTGAATGAATACTTGTGACAAACACTACAGCTATATCCTTTGTTTCATTACTCACCAAACTAGTTCAAATACAAAGCCATCTAACTATCTCTGCATAAATCAGTGTCTTTTGATCAACTGCAATACCCATAACAAACACGATATTGATTTATGAGTATGAATTATAGGTCTACAATGTTTATTGTGCTGCTGAGTAATTTATCATCACTTTTCATAATAGTGCCAAACTTTGTGCAAAGTTTTATTTGTGTTTTTGGGTAATGGTACTTTTATGGGGATCTAAAAACCTGCTTTGAGGTGAATTGTATTATGTCCAATAGTGAATTATTAAGCTACAGATAACTTCTTTGTCATTGTGCCCTGAGAACATGTACTGTCTTGCAGAGTGCACTTTAAAGAGGAAGGAGGATTTTTGTGCCTTTTTCTTTCCTATGCCAATGGATATTGCATTACCAGAATGAATGAACAGTCTAAGGACCTTGTTGACAGACTGTGAACTGCAGTACACAAGCTTTTGTTCAACATTAAAAGTTTACAAACCAGTTCATGAGCTGCTGTGTAAACTTCAACGGGAAGTGTGCAACTGTGCAGAAACTACATACTTGTCTTGTGATCCCTGATTGCTGTGTAGCAACAGATATCCTACAGTTCCCAGACAGTGCCATCGCTCATTTTCTCAAAAATCATGTGTCCTTCTCAATGAAGATAGCACATGCTACAGTGTGGGTACCCATTGGATCAGAGTGGATTCAGACTCAAGATATGTGACCTCCAGCACATTGCTTGTCAAACTACAAATACAAAAAATGCATTTCACACAGGAATGCTGTGCAGAACACTGAAGTGAAGGTTTTGTGCAGATCATGTTCCCTAACAAAGAATATTTTAATCTTGTATTTTATCTGTTGTAATGCATTAAGGCAGCAGCATGTTTATCAGCAAAATAATGGCTGACCAAATGCCCATCTGGGTCTCTCAGGCATGAGGATAAATCCTAATCCCCTTAAAGAGGAAATCTTCAGTCACACATTCTGGAGTTTTGAGTTCTCATGAATTTAAAGATCAAAGTCAGCGTCTAAAAGAGGCTTGGTTGTTTTCACTTTTTCAAACAATGTATGGGAACCTACTTTTCACCTCTCATGTGGTGACATTCAGTTTCCACGGTCACACTGACTTTAAGGCAATCTTACCTACCCTTTATGGCCAGGGGCATGATTGTGCAAAATGCATACAGCACAGTGAGCATACCCACTCATTTCTTCCAAATCCTTTGTAAACATATTTTTTGCCTGATATATTGCTCCCTGCAGCCCTTCTGCCTTTTTGATGGAAAGAGATCCTGTCAGATTTTACAAGGTTGGTCGGGTTCAGGCAAGGATGAAGAAATGTATGACGCCCGACAATTGCGGCTTATTTTTGAAAAGCCCCAATTTTGAAATGAAGGTTTTTATTGAACCATACAGTGTAATGGTCTGCTGCCTTATAGCTGACACTCAACATATTCTCAGTATTTGATTTTTTTAAGTCTAGTGTTTGGATACTCTACTGTTAATTTCAATCCGCTTCAGGATTTAAATATGTGAAACAGACCTGTGGTAACCTCTATCATCAACATGCTGAAAAAATAGGGAATGCAAAATAAATCCCCATACACTAAGAATATTTCTGCTTAAAATATATATATATATATATCATAGATTTGGAAGATGCTTGTTGCAGTGAATTAACATATGAGTTCTAACATTGTGAACTCATAATTAATGCCGATTTAATTTTATGACCTCTGATAGTAACATTTGATTTTATTCCATTCTACATACAGCTGAAGTGCAATTTGTCAACAGGGTGTGATCACAGTGATGACATATGTGAGCCAAGCCCTCATCAGTAAGCTGATGTATTGTAGCCATTGATCCTTCACAATATTTAGACTTCAATGGCTGAGGACAAAAAAACTGGTCCAATTTTCACATGAATATTTTTCCAAAATGTTGGCTCAAAGTAGTAAAAAGAGATTCTTAATGAATTTATGTGAAATGAATGATGCAAAGAAAGACTGTTCCCAGAGAATTAAATCCTGGTGAACATGAGGAAAAGTAACTCTTGGTCAATGATTGTTTTTATTTATTGTGCTTAAAAATGCAGTCATGATTCATGGTTAATATAATCTGACACTCAAAATTACACTGAATGTCTTTTAAAGAGAACAGCTTTCACCACTGACAGAGCTGAGTACTCAAACAAAATGCATATGTTGGGTGGGGGAATTTGTACTAAGGTAAGCTAAAGGGTAAACACATGGCCTTGTTACTATCCCTGTTGCCAAAATAAAATAAAAAAACACTAGCATAATGACAAGAAGTACCTGTTTTGCTGCAAAAACAATGGTACAGTGTTTTATGCAAGAGCAGTCATAAGCTCAAGGAATATTTTTTTAAGCTGGTCAATGTTATTTCTGTGCCATTGCCAAATTCAATTTTCACAATTTTTAAAAAGAAAGCACATCAGATTAAACAGATTGGATAATATGATATGATAATATGATAATACATGGTATTTCTGCAAACTTTTGAGAAGTAATAAGAGTTATGCATGAAGTAACACGAGTTATGAATGTGGCAAACCAAATTCACCATTGTACACAACACCCTTTACCACAAATATAACTTTATTCACAGAGTGTGTGCCTAAACATGATTATATTACTTGTATTATCACTTATTTATTATTGGGATCTTAAATGACCAGTGACATTTATTCACAATTCCACAATCCATTTATCCATTAACATTTTTGGAAGCTGTTAACTAAATTAGATGGAACAGCTTTGCCACAGTGGTTATAATCTGAGAAGTCTTTGTTGCCATTCTTGAATGAAAATGTTAAGCTAAGTATCGTATTCTGGTATGCAATTCCAAATAAATAAATTAAAAATATCAACAAAATTTCAAAGTGAGAATCTACATGACTGAAGACAAATGCTATTAGGACTATAATATATAAAGTTACTGCCATCAACAAATCTCAGAGATAAGGTCATTAACGTTAAAATACGGAACGCCTTCCTTTGTGTTCAGAAAGCATGCATGCCAAGGATCCCTGCCTATATTCCCTGGGGAGAGAAGTGCTTCTGAAGGGAGGGGGTTAACATCCACAGCTCAGGGTGGCTTTCTCTCCACTGTGCAGAGGATAGTGGGTGGTGGAGGTTGAGAAAGGAGGTGGAGGGGGAATGTTCAAGCTTGTTTGTATTTTCTTTTTTCTAGCACTTTGTTCCCTCCCCTTCTGCCTGTGAGCATTAGTGCTGAAGGGGTCAGGTAACAGGACTGCTCTTCACCGACCCACGCTACCTCCAAAGAGCCTGGTGAGGACAGGATGAGGGGCTGCTTTTCGGCCTGAGGATGGAGAAGAAAGTGTGTGTGATCCAGACTGACTTCCACCAGTATCGGCCTGCTGTCACCGTCCACACCAAGCCACTGGCTCACGTAAGGCTCAAGGCTTCTTTTTTCCCTGTCTCTCTTTCTGCATGTTTGCTAGCCCCTCCACACCCCCTCTCCACCCATCTTCTCCTGAGCTTTCACTGGCTCTTGAATCCTCTCCCAGGTTTGTAGGAATTCAATTAAAGTGCTGTCTCTAGTGGAAAAGAAGAATAGGCTTCTTAGTGTTTACCCTGAAAAAAAGTCTTTTAAGACTGACAAGCTGGTCCTGCTCTGACTGGAGCCAGACTCACACATGCTGCCTAGGAATGCAAACATTGCTACAACTATCAGCCACATTTTGAGCAAGATGGAAGCTCTTGTGAGGAGGTATTACAAAGCTGTCAGATGCTGCATGGTAATGAAGTAGGAGACTAATGCTAAATAATTGGTTGATTTGTAAAAAAAAAAAAAAAAAAAGCAGTTGCTTTCTCTGGTATGCCAATTGCCACAGTAATGGGCTTAATATTGTTCTTTCAAGCTGAGCATTCAGAGTAATTCTCTGTCAGAGAACCACGCTCAGCAGGATTTTAGGAAGAGCTTGCGTGCATGCCGCACACTGCTGGTGTGCTCTGATTGGCTGCCGGGCTGATATCTCTCGATCTGTTGTGAAATAACAAGAAGCACGAAGCTGAAGCAGCTCCTCTGTAGTGAAGATGATGCCGGTTTTTTTAATGCATTGCTCATCATGCCCCAAAATGCTGCCTCTATAATGCAGGTGCAGCTGACAGGTCAGAGATATCATCAGGGATAAAAATGTTGTCTTTACAGCCTGCATTCATACTGAATGAGCTTTCATGTTGCTGAAACATCATGGTAGATTTTGTTGTTGTGGTATGTTTATAACAGGATTGTCTTTTAAACTATTACATGGAAACTCATTAGAAATGAAGCGACTTGTAGATATATAATCCCTATATGATATGAAAAGCCTGTTCTGTGTTTACTCCAAGGCAGATCATAATTTTTTTCATCTGTCACTAGAATTGGATGATACTATAGTGTATTAATGATTCAGTGGCCAGAGGAGAACTCAGAGTCTCACAGGAGTATCTGAAAATTCTTCAAATGCATGGAAGCTGAATGAATGTTTTTACATGTGGTAGGAAGCAGATTGACTCCTCATCTGTGACTTGGGTTTTCTCTTCTGTATGTTTGGTTTTTATCACTGTGTAACAAAAAAGTTAATGGACTTTCTGGCCCATGTTTTCACTCTTCTATTTTATAGCTGCTGTGGGTTGGGTTCACAGTGCTTAGCGCACACATCAGTTGTCTTCTGAGTTTCTGATCATACATCTACTGCAGTAGATCATCCAGAGGTGTATACTCTTAGGACCTTGGTACCTCAGCCAGAGAAATGATCACCTGACTAAACATGGGCTGAACGTTGAACATTTGTCAAAAAACAAAAACAAAAAAGCTCTGGTCCTGAAGAAGACGGAGGTGGAAAACTCCAGCTTCTGAGGGTCCAAGTACTGCAATGTATTTGTTCTACCTTGGACTTAAACATGCGGTTTCAGTATTTAAATAATGTACATGCCTGAAGAGTTTTGGTTATTAGAATCAGCTGATTTATTACATGCATGGAACAAATACGTGGTATTTCTTTCACCTCTCAAAGGTTTCCCACCCCTGTTGATTAAATGAGCAAGTATTTAAATATATATTTAAATATATAATTACATGATCACATTCAGTACACAGCTGTGTTAACAGGTAAATGTCATGTGAAAGCAATTAAATTGATATATAATTAATGTGATAAGGAAAAATCACCCAGTTGCTGTAAAACAGGGCTAGCCAGGTCCAGGTTCTGGGTTCTGAGGGCCACCCTTATGGCCACCACATGCTACACCACCTGATTCACTAATTAGTCCAAGCCATATATGTTTCTCATCTTAACTACCACATTATTTTATTTCTATAGATGGACAAAAGAGCTTTTCTTAATTAGTGCAAAATATGTCTGAAAGAACCAAGGTTGTAATGAACAGCAAAGCCAATGAATGACTAAATGATTGGCCATAAATACCTCTTAAATGTTAGACCTATTGGAAACATTGTCACTGTAGATAATAATGTATGCTGAAGGTGTACATGTAAATGTATTTCAGGCAATGAAATCCTACAGTTACTCGGCCTGGGTCTCCCCAGTGAGGTGGGTATCATTACACAACTGCATTGATACATTATATATTGTTGTTGTATGCATATTTGCATATTCTACAGCAATTATTTCCCTAAGAGCTGTTTAGTTCTGCCATATTTTACATTTTGAGTGTAAGGGGTTAAGAAGAATACATAATCCTGATGAAACATTTCTCCTGAAGTGTAAAATGAGAATGATAAGACTGACAAATGAAGAGGGGATGACGAGATAATACATTACATGAAGTGTAAAAACAGGCAGTTTAGCCATGTAGTAACATGTTTGACTGCAGCATAGGAGACTGGGTGGCTGATTCAGTTTTTCTGCAGAGCTCTTTATCCACGTGTAGTACAGAGTACTGCCGAGAGGTTTCCAGATGTACAGGTCAGGAGGCAATCAAAGGTTGTGTTGTATATTTCCGACTGGGGGTGAAAAAAGGTTGCATGTGGAAAAAAGGAGAAGGCATAAATAAAAAATACAATGCAAATGAGGAATAAAATGCCACCAGCATCCAAAAGTAGAGCCATTTGGCCTCTCATTGGCGTGGAAATGATAGGCCCAGCCTCGCCAGGGATGGTAGTGTTTTAGGCCAGTTAACCTTAGTTAGTTCATTCTCTGGCAACCCCTCCTTGTCAGCTGGGCGCCTGCAGGTGCACAAACCGAACATGCGGTGACGGCATAATACCCCAACAATACAGGCACTGGGAAAGGACCAGTCGTCATGCGAGTTGGAGGAATCACCTGCCATGGCTTCCTGAAGTCAGCTGGTGCAGGTTACTGAGGTGGGCTAAATAATTTGGCTATGCTCAGTAAACCCCCTAAAAACCTAGAGCCATTTGAGGCTTAGGGTCAGCATGTAAGACTCCAGTTTTGTCACACTAGCAGGCATGATATCCAGTATAGCAACACAAGGGTTCTATGATGGATGCATCTTAGCCTGCTGTGTTTTGGTTCACATTGTATTCATGTGGTTCCTTGTATATGGAAAATAGGGCTGTTGGTTATAGGTATTCCATCAGAAACTGGAACCCACACTACATCAGAAAGTTGTGCAGTTTTTTGATAAATTATATTTCAGTCTGTTCCAGTGTAGCAGACGGCACCAGATCCAGCTCCCAGTTATATTGCATAAGTGGACTGGTTCTAACTGTGATGATAAAGGCAGCAATGCAATGATTGAGAACCCAGTCAGTGTTTATTTATTCTATTTGGTATAACAGAAGTGCTGCTCTTACCCCACATGCTGCAGCGTACTTGTAAAATAATGCCCTAATGTTTATCCCAGCTGTTTGCAGGTATGTGTAAGCAGTTGTTGTGTGGAGCATTGTGTGTGTGAGATGAATCCTTCTCATTAGGCCCAAGTTCAGTGCAGCTCCTCTGGGGTAATATGGATTGGCATGTACATTATTATGACTATCATTACTAAGACCACACACGCCTGCAGTGGTGCAAGTGTAATTTGATTTCCTTGACGGAGAAATAAACACTCTTTTAATATCAATGACAAACTGGATGAAAGCATTGGCAGCAGTGAACAGAGTATTTAAGTGAGTGCATACGATTTTGAACTCATTCATTGAACAGGAACTTTACTGCTTTGTAATACCCTTGCATTTGGGAACTGGCTGCTTTTATCACTGTTTGAAGTTGTTTTGAAGGTAGTGACAAAATATCAACTGCTTAGTGTCGTAAAACTGGTTACAATGAGAAGATGTTCTTAGTTATAAATCTTAACTAATGTTGACAGTAAAAAATGTGTGACTGGGTGAAGAAATTCAAAACAACAAAATTCTGGGACCTCACTCTGTGGCTGTAAAAGTTGCAACTCAGTAATGTGTAGTTAGGCAAGATGAGTGGGTACAGAAGTTAATGTATATAAAAACTGAGAGTCTGTGGTCATTATGGTCTTTTCCCCACCTGAATTAAAGATTGGCTATACTGCATGGATAAATGTAAACCAATTACTTAATAGCCTTTGAATGCTTACAAGCATTCAAAAGACCATCACTGACCAGTAATGCTAGCTATTCTGAAGAGCTGCTAGAGACATAGCAAGATGATTACTTTGGTTGGCACACTTATCACTATCTTCTCTCTTTCACCAGATGATTCATTATACAATTTCATAATGCAACAGCAGTAACAAACAAATTATATGCAACATCCAAGTACATGGAATGGTAATTTGAATCCAACCATATAACCACAATAATCCAAGCCCAAGTAGGAGCAATTCTGAATGATGTCAAGTGGGTAGCTACAAAGAGAGGCACATGAGCTTGGCAAAGGTTGCAAATTCCAGTGGTTAACCAACTGAAAATGCCTAAGAGCAGCATATCACCCACTGCTGTGGCACAGAGATGACATAACACCTGCAGGTGATGTAGCTCAGAAACCAAAGTGAAGTCGGCACAGTGTCAGTACACAATGTCTATACACGGTGCAAAGTCTGTTTGATAGTCAGTGTCGTGTCCATCTGCATGTTAAATTCAATGTAAGAGAGAACCACAGTACTACTGGAAGAATTACTCAGTAAAACCTTAAAACTCTCAATCACCACTCCATACCAGATCCTGAATTGTAACTTTAGATGTATGTCTTTATCTCACATACACTTAACACTACACATGAAGCAATTATCTGCTCTTTAATGATGCTACAGTATCAATTAAATGTAACACCCTAGATATTCAGAAGAATAGTTTGACCCAGTAGATTCAGTTTGTATCTTAGGAATACACCAAGGAACCAAACTTTAGGGTTCCATTCATGTAATACTGCACAGTCACATGTAAGGCTGTAGTCTTCTCTCACTCCTACCAGCATGGGACATAAATCAGTTTTAATCTTGCGTTGTAAAAACATAAATCCAAATAGACTCATTGGAAGAGACTGAACAGTGGCTAACTGATAAGGATCTCACTTGATTTGCTTTTGGAATACCATGTATGAGACGTTATTTTAGTACTGCCAGAGTAGCCAGCATCCTCTTCCACTAAATTCTTCACATCCAAGCTTTAGGGAAAGTTACGTGACAGAGAGGAGAATCAGGTCTGAAGGCCAGCTGTGATCCAAAGCTTTGACACCCTGCATGGAGTGTTTCAGTCTCCAGGTAGAGTGGAAAATGCATATACATAGTATAACACTGGACATCACTGCCTCTCCAAGGGGGTGAGGATTGGGGAGGTTGGGAGGGAAATGTTTCCTTGCCAACAGGCTCTCTGCTAGACCCTTCAGGTGACACTCAGCCCTCAGTCTTTAGTGGTGTCAGCCAAGGGTATCTAGACTCTTGTGCTTTTAATTACTTAGGAGAGACAGGGTAACTATCAGTATGCAATCTGTGTTAACAAGCAAATCATAGTTACAATGAATAAAATGCATATGAAAAACATCTGAGTTTGATTACCGGATGTATAAGTGGTGTTGAGGAAATAATCATGCAAAAACACAACAAATTCAAAGGGCAGGACTAGAAATGCAAAGGTGTCCCCCTGGATCACAAACTTAAGTGGGGCCCACAGAGAGCTCTCCGGGCGGTTACAACTCAAGTTGAGATATTAATGAAAAGCAATAAAACATGATTCACATGATTCACATACTGTTTTATAATGTTTTATGATATTGGCACACTTTGCTAAAGAAACAAAGCTGACTGGTATCAGCTTTGTTTCTTATCACAATACAATATTGGATAAAGCAACATGCCACTAATATGAAATATTTTTTTTCTGTAAAATTCTGTCATTATACTGTATTTTAAATATTACCACTGTCCATGAATGAAAGCTTGTTCATGAGAAGAGGATTGCTGTGAAAGAATGTAGGAAGGGTCTTGTGTTTTATCAGTGGAATTGACACATTCTTAATTTACAGCATAAGTATCAGTGTTCTCATCTTCCCATCCTTTGTGCCAGGTTTCCTCTCTTCAGTCATTCCGAGAAACCAGACGGAATTTCACAGAGAAGGCTCGAATTTGGGAGTCTCTTTTTTGGAAACCTGCCACTGTAATAGTGCTTTAGGAGCTTAAGAACCACAAGCTGTCATGCACCATATCAGGTGACAGAAGTCTGCTGGAGAGTGTTTTGGACTGCTCCAGTGAAATTAGCTGTCTTATCCTGTGTAGACTCACTTGAAAATTAGTTAACAGCAATGCACTACAGTAGAATATCCTCAGAGTTGATGTTTGGGTACTTTGTTTGAGCTCTTAACATATACTTTAATCTGCAGTTGACACTATTGAGAAAAGTCTCTATAGTGTATAGTGTATCAAGTATATTTAATAGCATGATTGTATTTATTATGATTGTGTCAGTGCATATAGGGTTTACATAGTCTCTCACATGATGCTTGAATAACCTTTAACTTTATGGTTTGTTTCTTAATGAATTGCATTTCTATAAGTCTTTAACACATTTTCACACCAATATTTGTGTTCAATATGTTGGTAAAACAAGTGAAGACTGAAATAGTTTCTTGAACCCTGCTAGGGTGGAGCTGTTAATCATCTCATTATTTTCACCAATCTAAAATATTTTCTCTCGCTAATGCAGACCATGATACAAACCATAGTCACTGGTACTATAAGGAAGCTCTGCCCATTCATGGCTCAGCGAAACCTCATTCCACAACCACGGGCTGAAACATTTACGTTGACATTCATGCTGGTTGCTCAGCTGAAAACCAACTCCTGGATGTAATCACAAATATGAAACCATTTTAAATTCAACAGCTATTTAATCCATTTAAAATGTTTCATATTATAACATGGTGCTGGATTGAGGAAGGGCATGCATTTTCTTTATTTCATAGTGCTATCCTTCAAGAAAATGTGGCATTTTAATTAGATCCAGGCTGAATTCTCCTCTGCAACGTTTTCATCAAATTACCGTTGGCCTTTCCTGCATTCTGCCACCTTGTTGAGAGACATTTGAATTCAACTTCCTTCTGCTCTTTCTTCACCTGTGTGTGCGTGCGTGTGTGCGCATGAGTGTGTGTGTGCCCTGCCATACAATATTTCCTTTGTTATACATATTTTATATAATATTTTGCCCAAATATTTTCAGGATTTTTTTTCATTGGAAACCTTCTCTTTCTTTTGAAATTTCAACTCTGAGTCATGATCTGCAGTGCAAAAATGAAACATTTTGCTTGCCTTTTCTGCCTCTTGAAATTTTGTCCTCTGTGACTCCCCATCTGAATCGCAAAAAAGAACTATTTTTTTGTATTATCAGTTTCTGTATGTTAACACTAAAACAAAAACAAAAAGTGATTACGAGTACCTCAGTCATGGCATACATGGCTCAGACATCTTCCCAAAGTAAAGACAAATTATGCGAGTCTGAGAATGAATAGATTTGGAAAACTGCAGTTCTTGACTAGACGGATAAAGAAAATTGAGTGCAGGACAGGAGAGGGGGAAGTGGAAAATACTTTGTGAACTGAGTGCCATGTCTTAAGGCATCCTCCAGACACCCATGGAGGAGAACAGGCAACCTGCCAAATAAAATGGAAAGTTCAGATATTTTTTAATGACAGCTTAACAAAATCTCACAAATAAGGTGCCGTGTGTATTTGACGGCTGTGTGCAAACCTGATTAGACAAACATCCTCCGCCAACGTGTCACAACATGAACACCCCATTGCACAATATGTTCCATTCATTATATGGGAACGGGATATATTGTAACAAAAGATGAATTTGTATTTGTTTAGTGAGTGAATCCTGCCCAGCAGTGGTGTAGAGATTCATGAGGTTTCAAATGATTATGTAAAAGGTTAACACTTGTCGTATCTTGATAGATAAAAATATTCATTGTAATTGCACTGTTAAACCAAAATGAGCTGAAAGGAGTTATTTACAGTGCTTTTGGTAATAAATGTAATAATGACAAGTAAAATAATCTGTATGTAACATGATATTGACCCAGGAGCTCCAGGTCCATTTTCTGTATTGCTTCATATTTATTAAAAATTAATATCTAAATGATTGAAGAGATGGCAATTGGAAACAGGCTTAAAAAGCATAAGGCCATATTGAATTTCTACATACGGAATAAACATCTGTAGATCATTTTTATATTGAAGTCAGTTTTAGAGTTTTTATATGCTGATAGTCATTTTACAATGAAACAAGGATACCTCAAATATTACTGAACAGGCTGTGACAGGCTTTTTCTATCTCTTATACAGCTTTACTTCTCACACAACATTTTGGTGAGCTGTGGAAAATTAGTTCACATCTGTTTTTCCAAGAAAGGAAACTACCTATTTATGCTTTTGTGACTTAGCCAGGTGGCTTGTATAATCATGTTAAGCAGAGAAAAGAGAAATTTTCAAAGATTGATTGACAATGCTAGCATTTTAGGTCAGGTAAGTACCCACAGGCTGATGTAGTGTGTGTTCCATTTTCTGCTATCTGCCTATTCTCTAATCTTGTATTGTGTTTTAATTTGGTTCATTCATATGTTTCCTCCTCTGGGCCTGGAACAGGTTACATGTCTATGTCTTCCTAATGTATGTGCACTCCAACCACTGGCATGAGAGTAGAGAGAAATGCAATAATTTACACAGAGGGAACTTGGAGCAGATCTTGACATGAGTGACAAATGCAATAACTCAATAACTCAATGGGGTCAAATTCCACCATGTCACAATAACAGAACACTGGTGCAGCCATGGGCTGGTTGGTACCTGATACATCCTAATTCCAGACGTTTTTCCCACATACACACATTTACGTGTTTGTGTGTGTGAGGGGTTAAGATTGGAGGATCCTGACATTTTCAAATATTTGTATTTTATTTATAAAAAAAAGTCATCCATGATGAGTAATGTAATATTTGACATCTAAGATTTCAGGTGCGTATGTTAATCTCTTTCATCGTTTGAGCTCACAGTCTCAGCCCAATTTCAAATTGAGTGTCACCATTGCTTTTCATAATTATCTTGCCAGATGTTGAGATTTCTTTTGCAGAAGGGCATGGATTCTATTGATGAGACATTTCAGTGCAGTGTGAATTTCTTTATATTCAACAAATATCTGTGGTCTACCTCTGGCAATGTCTGTAATTTACAAATCTAATAAAATTTGTGCATATGGAAAGAATTAAAGATATTCAGACTATGTAAATAATGATTCTCAGCAGAGTTTCCATTCCTTGAGGTGAATTTTTGGATGAATTATTTGTTGTCTCAGATAGGTCTTGCTCTAAAGTACCAATTCCCATCATACATGTGATCCACCTATTTTTTCCTAAGCCTCTAAGATAATCAGCCACTCCTGCCTCTTCTTTTCTTTATTTCTCTATCTCTGGAAATATGTACAGTGAGAATATCAAGTTAAATGCAGAAAGCCGCGTCACAGTAAGTGCAGAAGTGCACTGCTTTTCTACATTTCTGTTGAATACTTCAGAGCAGCTTGCACAGCAGAAGGTGTATCAGCAGATGAAATTTTATATTGTTTTAAAGAGCTCCAAGAGGCCCACATGGGAGAGGGGGAGAGAGTCTAGAAAGAACGGAAAGTCTAAAGGAATTGAATTTCTCTGCTACCCAGGTTAATCCGCTGGCGCAGTGCATGCAGTTGGGGATGAGGGAGAGTGAGGAGCTGAAGAAAGCCATTGAGCACACGGACTGCCTGCTTTCCAGGGTCCATGAGCTGGAGGAGGAAAATGCTGGACTTTGCAAAGAAAAGAATGAATTTTTCATTAGGTTTCAAGCAGTAAGTCTATTTCTTCTTTCCTCTTTCTTTCCTCATAGATAAATTGGTTGCTGCTCTTTGTAGCTAATGCAATTTATTTTACTTAATTTGTGGTACCACATAGATATGTTTATAGTTTGTGTTTTATGCTTGACAAAAGGAATGTTGAACATAGCAATTACTTAAACTGCTGGCGAATAGTGTCCTTTAGTTAATGATATGCCTCCCAAGTGAAAGGCAGCCAGTAAATGCTGCAGTTCAGGCATTTTTCTTCTTTTAATGATGCTCTTTCATGGGTTTTATTACAGTGCTGAGTGATTTCCAGGAAACCATTTTGTTGAGAAAGCAGATAGAGGGTATTTCTTTATAATTTTTCTTGGTTCACTTAGAAGACTAACACCTGAAATAGGCACATTTGTTATTGTATGACAAAGTAAAAGTGATGCTGCAAGCACGGACGAGTGCACTGTGTGTGTGTGTGTGTGTGTGTGTGTGTGTGTGTGTGTGTGTGTGTGTGTGTGTGTGTGTGTGTGTGTGTGTGTGTGTGTGTGTGTGTGTGTGTGTGTGTGTGTGTGTGTGTAAAGTGCATGCATGTGTAGGTGGTAATGTTCGTGTGATAAACAGAGACCATCAGGCTGTAGGAGTGAATTACGGTTTTGCACAGAACTGAAGCTCTGACCCACTGACAGTAGATATGCCAGGAACACCAAGGACCTGATTGGAGAGTGCATGTGGGGACAGAAGCCATTGTGTTTGTAGAAAAACTGTTGTGTTGTTGAGCCCAGGGGTCTGATTATTCCAAGAGATTAGTTCAAGTGGACTAAACTCTGAACACATGTGCTCACTCAGATCAGCATTTTGTTTGGCGCATCTCACTTTGGTTGCCAGTTTAGTTTTTTTCCCCTCATTTTTTAAAATAAAGCATCTAGTGGTTTATTTTAAATCACAATCAGTGTAGTTTAAATATATTGGTTGATTAATAAATATGGAATATTGAAGTTACAGTTAGGACATTTGAAATGTTTTAAGATAACCATCTCAATTACTGTACAAAATCTTCTTAGCTAATACCTACACCTTTCTCTTTGTGGGCAGTAAGTTCCTGAACATTTCTATGAATTTCTTATTACATTCACCTGTTGTGTAATGTCCTTAGGATGAATTGTGATCATTCATGATGGCAGAGTTCGAGAAAATGTTCCTTGTACTGGTCTCTAGTAAGCACTTGTTACAATATGTTATTAACTTAAGAATATTCATGTTAAAATCTGATTATAGTTTAGAGGAATATGGAACAAAACTTAAATATATTTGTTGGTATTACATTGTGCTGAGTTGAAATAAGTGAACAGAAGCTAAGGTTTCTTGGAATATTACATTGTGAATGAACCTTTTTGCCTGAGTAAACTGCAAAGGATGAGAGGAAGTCTTTTCTGTAGATGGAATGGAGGCCATTGTGTTACACACAGCCCCTTGTTACCAGTTCTGAATCACTACCAAATGTACAGGCTTTCACTCACTCACTATCTCACCCTCTGATCTGGCTTCCTCTGTGGCAGGGAGACAGCAGCTCTTTTAGCAATAGGCCACTCTGTCTATGAGCAAAATGGAATGAATAAAATGAGGTTTCCTCAGGAGATAATCAGCAAGCTGCCAGCCAGTGGTTTCCTATTATGAGGCCTTTAGATTTGCTACAAAGAAGGTGACCTGTTGTAAAATGGATTCCTCACTCCCACCACCAATGTCATTTTTCCATCTTTCCTGGAATCACATTTATCGTTCTCCACATTCTTGCTATGCCTTGGCCTCAGTAAAATGCAGCTGTGCTGCTGCTGGAGTTATTTCAGTCTCTCAGTCCAGACAGTGACCTGCTTCTTCTCTGATTGATCCTTTTAGATTTGCTATCAATGTGAATCTATTTCAGATCTTTATGAATTTTAATTGACAGCAATATTCGTGATGTGTGTGTGTGTGTGTGTGTGTGTGTGTGTGTGTGTGTGTGTGTGTGTGTGTGTGTGTATATATATATTGTCACAGTCAAGAAATTTTGGATACATGCAGAATTACTGGTTCTTCTGCATTTGTAAGATGATCACTTTCGGATTCAGCTTCAAAAAGTAAACCAGATTGCATTTGAATGTACCATGAGGCGCTTTGCTTTATGTCTCTATCTTTCACATGCATTCCATAATCTTAGAATTAAAAGTTAGAATTAGACGTTTTAAACACTAATTCTGTTAGATGGATATTTTACCTGAAGCTACAGTGCCAAATCCTTTTATTCCTTTTAAAACTCCCCATTCAAAATACACTGATGGTGGCCAAGGGTTTGCGCAACTATTTCTTTATATTTGTTTTTTTTCTTTCATATTCACAGATGAAAGACATATTCTTTACAGATCTGAGAACACAGAGAGCATGTTTTTGCTTTTAGTGGATTAAAAGCAAAAAAGTTGGAATAGTGAATTGTGAAAGAAAGAAACCATCCTTTGCTATTTTAGAACTATGATCATGGTGTAATATGAAGTTTATCTTTCATTTTGCATACCTTGAGCTTTCTGAACTTGTATGTACAAAACCAAAAGGGTGGTACACAGTTCAATCAAATGCTGTTGAATTGTTTTTCAAGCACTTTGATTTGAGGGTGGACCACAACTGAGTGTGCTTCATCCTTCCTAATACAGGTGGGGGGAAAATGATGGCTACAATCCATTGTGTGTGTGTGTGTGTGTGTGTGTGTGTGTGTGTCACTGCACTGCAGTGACATGCATGAGCGTGAGCTGTGGCAGGGTATCGGGGTGGTTGGAAATAGCTTCCTGACATTTGCAGCGGTGGAGTATATTTTGGCCTGTGGAAATGGGAGGTGAGGAGAGCAGTATCATCTGCTTTAAGAGTTAAGCTCTAATGCTTAAATGACTATGAAGGGCAGCAGAACACAGATGGATGGGAGGAAATGAGGAATATGATTCTTTTCCACTCAGCATACATAATGGCTATACATAATCGTACATCGCTCTCTGCTGCTCCTGAAAAACAACTTGAGGCTCCCCCCTGAACCTTCAACCTTTTCCGCAGTGCATCTCTGATCTTTCCTCGCTGCCCGGGGAGCCTCTCCTAAATCTAATTTCAGGTTATCCGAGTTCCCTACCACTCTTTTGATGGAAAGAAACCTCTGGAAAGGTTGAGCGAGGACTCTTGCAGGAAAAAAAGCATTTGAACCTGGTGGATAATGCCTGTTCTTCTGAGGCAGGTGCCCTCCCAATGTGAAATCCCCACCCAGCGGCTGCTCTAGAGGCGATTGCTGTATCCTCAGATTACCTGCCTCTCAGCCGTGCCAGCTGCCTCAGCATGTCTCCCATCATGTGCTTCCTCCTCAGCTTCTGATTACTCTTAATTAGAACTTTTGTAGAATGAGATTTGTTAAATAACACAATTCTGAGGAGTCAAAAGTATTTTTACAGAGTGTGGAATGGGATCACAAGGTTTGGATGTATTAACTTTTTATCCCCTTTTTTCTGCATGTTAGGAGTGAAAATTTGTATACACAGGACCTATGCCTGCAACATTTACCACTCTTGTGACAGGACAGATTGGTATACATGCTTCAGCTAAAGTGCATATAGCCCACGACTACTTTTCATTTTGCAGTCCACCAGCTGAGTACAGTCATTACACTAGAGGACTGTACTACTTACACAGACTGCTAATGCCTGGAGTTGCTTTCACAGTGAGATGCAGGAAATCTTTTCAGCTAAAACTCATGTTCCCAAGGGGATTCTATGACTAATGAATTCCATCTTGTCATACCCTCTCTCATCTTTGGCCATCCACGGGTGGCGTTTCAGAGATTTTATCCCTCCACTGGGGGCTGGGCTTCAAGGTGAATGCCTTTTGTCTCTTATGTTTAATTGTTTTATTTTGTTCTCAGCCTTCTTTATTTCCAACATTGTTAACCTGCCAACTTTGTATCATTCAGCAATAGCTCAAATATATGCCTCTGTAAAATTTTCATGGAATTTTGAAGTTTTTGATCAATGAAAAGTATGTCTAATTTTTGTTTAATGCTTGCTTTTGCATCAGTGATAATAAAATACACTGATGCAATTCTTTAAAATAAATATGCCTGCAGTTTTGTAATGCTCACATAAATTTCATTCATTGTTCTCTTTGGCAGCTAGAATTGTGTGTGAAATGGCACGGTTTTGGAATTTGCATTGCTGTGTGTTTATTGCTGGTGGAGCGTGGTCTGTTTATGACTGTGCGCAACATGTGGGTGTTGTTTTCTTGTGCTGTTATAAAGGAACTCTTCTGTGCTGTCTTCTGCGGAATTCTGAATGGAATGTGGGAGTAAAGACGATGATAGGGTCTGTGGGGTTATTGTTACTGTCATTTTTTATTTTTATGAATAGGTGCTGCTCTCCTTTGTCAAAGTGGTAATGTCTTTGGGAAGATTACAACATGCTTTAGTTTAGATATGGATATACTATATTGAGTAAGCTTCACTTTTCGTTGAAGTAACTGAAGAGCCCAATGGTACCACAGTGTACTTTTTGCCTGTTATTAGGATCTCCTATTAAGACCTGTTAAGGGCTTCGTTTTGTATACATTGTATATGTCTAAGCTTTTATTTCAAGTTTATAAAATACTTCTTAAAATGTAAAGTTGTGTCTGTTGAATATTGTACATTTTGAATATGCCTACATGTTGGTAATGCATACGGAACATTAATATCACATTTGCCTTATGTACAATATCTACTGTGTTCCTGCATTGGTTGAAAAATGTCATGGCAGAATCCAAAATGTGTGGGCATACACAAAGATCTTTCTGTTAATTGCAAATGAATAAAGTTACAAAGCCAAATCTTACGGGAATTCTACTCTTGTCTTTTTTTCATTTTTGTAAGGAGGGGGTGGGTAATTGTATGAACATTAGGCTCCTGTTACTGATGATAAACTGCAGAGGCTAACTCTTTTCACACAATTGGTCACCCTACACCTTGGCTTCAGGGGAAACTTGGTAGACCTTCAGTCTGAGGAAAGAGACACCTGTGTTTGTTGGGAAGCAGCCATTGTGGTGAGGGTGCAGTCTGGGTTTGTTGGCTAGGGAGGGCCGTTTGGAGCCGGGGAGAACGTGGCATAGTACAAACAAACGTGTTCTTAGCTGACTCCCTGCAGTTCCAGCAGAGAGACCTCAATGCAGAAAGACAGCAGCTGATTGAGAGAAGAGGAGAGGAGAACGCCTGTGAAGTAGGGTGGGGGGGAAGTGCAAGAGCAGCAGGAGTCAAACAAAAGGTGTGAACTTCAAACAGCACAGGGGCTAGAAGTGGAGGGCGAGACGGTGCTCGCTGGCTGCCGCTGCCCTGGGGAGACAAAATAGTAAATTATTGTTCTTTGCTGTTTGGTGCAGCTCCTGCTTCCGTTATCGGATAGAACAGAGCGTGTGTGTGCTGCGCTCTCCCGTGGCCCCCTCCCAGTTAACTCTCGCTGAGCACACGGAACAGGAGCCCATCGTAGGGGGCCTAAGAAGCCCAGGAGGAGTCTTGCGTGGGAAATGTCTCTTGTGACAAGACGGCAGAGGTGCCACTCCCTGTCAGATGGTTCTGAAGAGGCCAATGGTCTGCAGCTGGAGCCAGAACCAGAGGATCTGGACTGGGACAGCTTTAGTATGACCCTGCAGGAGCGCCTGGCAGCTGTAGGTACCTGTGTTCATTTAACAGGTGTGTGGGTGTGCTGGCACACAGGTGTGCATTTGTGTGCCTGTCTTGTCGTGTTTGCCAGTGTCTTTAAACTGTGATCTTGTTTATACTCCTTCAGTTTTGCCTGGGTTGTTGATGGCTTCTTCAACTTGACATGTGTTTTGCTGAAATGCATAAGAGTAGAAAGGAAAAAAAGGACAGGAGAAGCAGGAATGTAAGAGTCTGCAGCCACTTGTGAACAGCACATTGAAGAGGTCTGCACTGTAATCGGAAACACCAGCTTGAGTACGTTGTCTTCTTGTACATGGTCTTATGATCCCTCCTTCTGTAAATGAAGAAGTTAGGCTTTCTAGGCAGTGCCTGAAGGAATCTTTTTTTGTAATCTTCATATGAACTCCTGGGAATTGTATTGTATTTGAATTTATAAGGGTGTGGTATCTTTCTGTCCTTATATTTTGTTTAAAGGTTTGTGATGTAGGCAGTGCAGAGTTATATCCTCCTGTTGTGTTTTTTTTGTGTGTAAATGGGATGTTTCATTCCGTCTGCTGGGGGGCAGAGCAATATACAGATTTTTTTAAATGTAATCCATGTGGCGTAACTGATGCTTACAGAATACTGAAAACAAGGAATGGAATTATCTCTACTTAGGAAATCATTTTTGAATCATACCGTATAGTATTTTCATAGTCTGAATGCTAAAGGGACTTATTTTTCAAAAAAAATCTTTGGCTGTGGGGAGTGTCTTTTGTATATATTTCTCCACTGGCATGTTGCCAACCTGAGGAGAAACTGTTGAGAGAAAGAAAAGTAGAAAAGAAAGAAAAACAGCAGAGCAAGACTGAACACAACACAATCGTGTTTATGGAACTATATGCACCCCAACATTTGGTCAAGATGCAAACTCTGAAATTCCCTTTGATTGGGATATGTTATTAAGCTTGTATTTGGCTACATTCACAATGATGATTAGTTCAAACTTGTGTGGGCACAAAACAGCTGAGGCGTTTACCAGACCAGACATTTTTAGTGAGAGCACAACCAAAACATCAAGCCTTTTTTCTATATGGGCTGCTTTAAAGGATTGAATCATGTTTGCAGATCTGGATTATCTAGTGAAGAGTTCATGTATGAAATATTTTATTTATTAAGGTAGGACTGAAGCTGTGAACATAAAGAACACTTTTTCCTGGATTTGAAAGATGTCTGGACCCTTGGCCTTTGTGTTTTTGTTGTTGATTTCTGAGGTTTCTGTGGATAGTGTGCACAGATTGTCTTATTACTCTGTTTGTATGGCTGCCCACTCTGAAGAGTGT
This sequence comes from Albula goreensis, assembly GCA_022829145.1. Lineage (NCBI taxonomy): Eukaryota > Metazoa > Chordata > Actinopteri > Albuliformes > Albulidae > Albula > Albula goreensis. The sequence continues at coordinate 19,273,192 of CM040748.1, forward strand.
GACAGTGTGAGGTGTGGTCAGTTTGCACAGTTCTCTTTTCCCAGTTTACCTTTACTGGCATCTTTCTCAGAAGTGTGAGTATGGATTTGAGAGTAAGAGTGTTTTTCTGTTTTAAATATTGTGTGTTTGTGTGTGTTTGAGAGAGAGAGAGAGAGAGAGAGAGAGAGAGAGAGAGAGAGAGAGAGAGAGAGAGAGAGAATGATTTACAGTTTTAAAGGGTGTCAAAAATTAAATATAAGAATAAGATATTCTGTATCTGAGCATAGGTGCATTTAAATTTAAATTGCAATGTTTAAAAGAGCTAATGCTAATAAATGTTTTTAATTGGGTGCCCTTGTGTGTATGTATGTGCACATACATGTGTGTCTGTAGGTGTGTACATGAGCATGCATGTTTATGTGTGTATATATATGTGTATGAAATTCTGTCTGCGTGTGTGAGTGTACTTGTGTGTATGCACATGCATGTCTGTCTGCCTGTGTGTGTGTGCACGGGTGTGTATGTATATGGATGGCCACATGTGCGTAAACCCAGCATTTGCCTTGGCACTGCATCCCTCAGCTCCTGTCTCTCTCCTCCCCCCATGCAGGAACAGGAGAGCCTGCAGGACACAGAGCAGCGCTGCGCCCAGCTGGCCAAGGCCAAGCGGGAGCTGGAGGCCCAGGTGGTGGGGCTGAGCGAGCGGCTGGAGGAGGAGGAGGGCTGTGCGGCTCAGCTGGCAGTGCAGAGGCACCGGCTGGAGACTGAGTGCTGCAGTCTGAGGCGTGACCTGGAGGAGCTGGAGAGCACGCTGAGCTCTGTGGAGAGGGACAGGCAGGTAGGAGGCTTCATATTCACAGATCCATACTCACAACAACTACTCACACATCTCCTGACTTTTCTCTCTGTTTGTAATGTGCTTATGTCTTTTTCTTTGAATGCATGTATTTCTAAAGGTATCTTTAAAGCTGTGGCTTATCTATCATTCTTGGTTTCTTTTCCTGTATCACATTTCATCATGTGATATTGCATATCTATTTGTCTTGCAGCCATGCCTCTGTATACTGTCCTTTTGGCACACATTTGGAGGGTGATGAAATATCATGCTGACCACAGATAATTGTTTAGAATGACATGTATGCTAAATATGGCACAGTGAAGACAGACAGGCAGGCAGGCAGGCAGGCAGGCAGACAGACAGACAGACAGACAGACAGACAGACAGACAGACAGACAAAGAAAGAAAGAAAGAAAGAAAGAAAGAAAGAAAGAAAGAAAGAAAGAAAGAAAGAAAGGAAAAGATGAAGAAAATAGGAATACCTATAATTAGTCAAACTCCAAAAGCTATCCTGTATTCCATGATCATCCCCTCTTTGAGGCTAAACCTTCCTTAAGATATGTTATGCTACTTAAGGTTTTGAAATAGTGCAGCATTTTTCGTTGGGGGGCGGGGTCTGTTAAAATGCCTCCAGATCAAAAAAGACATTAAAACTATGCCTTTTGCAGTAATTGCTGCTTGAGCTGTAAGAGTGCTTGCTGGAGTAATTCATATCATAAACAATGTCTACAGGTTGGTTTTTCAGAACAAAGGACACATAAACTCTACCAACTCCCTTATTTATTTTTCTTGTCTTCCTCCTTGGTAAAGTTAGCATATATACCATAAGGGACTTACAGGTCCTTAATGCAGGTATTAGTGTGACTCCAGTGAAGCATGATAGTGGCCTGACTCACCATGGGTGTGTTTGTTTGAAGGTAGAGGACAACAGTATGACATAAAAGTCCTAATTTCCTCTTTGCCAGCAATGATGTAAATATACTGTGGTTTGCATTCTGTGGCTTGCAAAAGTATTCATCTTTGGACAGTTTGATACAGGATTTCTCAGATTAGGACTTTCTGAGCTACACAATCTACAAGCAATCAAGTTATATCATCTTTTTCACTTTTGACACATCGGTTTCACACTTAGGGATAGCCAATAGCAATTTTAATCACAACAGGCTTGGCTGTCACCTGGAGCCGACTGTTTCTCTTTCACATTGCAGTCTACTCACTACTGCACCAGGAGTATCTGATGAGACTGGGAATATCTTGCTGACCACAACCCTCCCTCGATTGGCATTGTCAATAGGATACCTATCTGACCCCTGGGCACAGCTGGCACTGCTATGGTCAGGAGGTGATTCTTGATCATGAGGCATATCACTTTACAGGGGACTTGCACAGTCTTGTACTTGGATATGCCATCCATTATCAACTGTTTAAATACAGCTTTATTTGAGACCAATTAGTGATGAAATAATATGATTTTAAATTTTCCTTTATTTGCCCTTCTTGTCCTCCCAAGTCTGCAGAATCGAACGTCAGGAAACTATCAGAGGAGCTTTCCCAGCGGGAAGAGATTGTAGTCAAGCTGCAGAAGGAGAAGGAGCACTTAGTGGAACTCAGCCAGGTGAGAAGTTATACTCTAGTAATGTAATATAAACAGAAACAGCTCCACTGTGCATCAGCAAGAAAAATACAAACAGTCAAATGTCCATGTGAAAAAAACATCGTTCTTTTAGTTACATCAGGAGAGTAAGTTCTCTTACCATTACACCTACCCAAACATTTACTGCCACAGTTGCAGTGGTATGGCAGCAGATAGATGTCCATGTCACTGACCGCTCAGCTAGTATGGCACAAAAGCAGACTTCTGCTGGTGAAATACATGCATGTTTCAGGAAGTGTTATGTGTATAAGTGACCTGAGATGGAAATGCCTTGAATTATTATAAGGGAGCAGGCCCTTATAGAGAGACATTCAGACCACTTCTATATTATAATCTACATGGATTTTGAAGGGTTTACATTTTACAGCTTGACAAAGTAAATACACATGAGCATTTTAGACATTTTGCAATTGAAAGTTGATATCAAGGTGTTGGCAGTCTAGTTGTTTTTGTACATCATATTTACAGATGCTGTACATTTTAGTTTGTTTGCATCAGTTTGGTGCCAATTTTGATTCATATTTATGGTATGTATTTCCTCAATTTCCTCAAAGCCACCTCAATGGCATTTTTGATAAAGGTCTGTCCTTAAAATGTCATCACTCTGATCAATGGGATCAATTGTCTGTAGCTGACATATTTTTCAAATACTGTAGCAAAATAGCCGATGCAAACATTAAGCTGATTTATTCCAAAAAAAAAAACTTATTAAGTAGAGGTTGTTGTATGTGTGTTCCTTCTAAAGGAATGTGATTTTAGGCAAGTCACCTGTTGTTGGTTAATTAGCTAATCCATGTAGGAAGCCAATTTATAATTGTTAGGTTTTTACACATAATCCAATATTTGTTCTGCAACAAAATGGGAATTATTCTCACTGAAACCTTGGAGAGTAGAGACTCTTTAATAGTCACTTGATCAGTTCGCAGTCAAAACACAGTCCACGCAGTGTTTTGACCAATGGAGTGCAAGCAGTCTGAGAAGTGTGTAGGGCATGGATGTAAAGGGTTGAAATTATACCTCCACTGAATTTCTGCTAGTACTTTTACTGAACTAATTGTTTATTTTTATTTTAACTTCTCCCAAAGATAATTCTAAAGTGGAATGTTAAATAACCCAGGTCTTTTTGGATTTTTTTTCCTTAATGAAAATAAATATGTAATCTGTCACTGTCACAATTGTTTGGGTCATTGCTGAACAAATTCAACTATTTTGATGGTGAGGTACAACCCTGTTTATGCAGTCATGGAAGGGGGAAAACAGTTCTCTGGCAATAGAATTGCTGTGCATGATTCCAAAAGTGATAATGTTTCCCTTTGATACATTGCCAGCTTTGGGCACCTTGTGCTAAACAGAGAATGTTATCCCAGGTGTACAATGCAAACCCTCATTACCTTGTCAGGAGACAGAGTTTTTTAGCTGCAGTCCTCCCTGTGCTGCCTAGTTTCTCTCCAGATTTGTGAGGAGATAGGGACAGTCATCATTACACTGACTTTTATGTTGATACAGCAAAATTAAAAAAGAACCCAGCATTATCAGAGAGGGAAGAACACTGAGATTAAACCACAATGAATGTGTTTGCTTGCAATCATTACTGGCCTAACAGCACATTTTGCTCTGTGTCTTTATAAAATTGTGGATTTATACACAAACGTGAGCTTTCTAATAGCAATGAGACTTCATGTCCTACTAATGACAGATCATACCTTGTAATGACTGGCAGATGCTTTGTAAGTAGCTTGAACTGAATGATGTCAGTGTTTCATTTAAGGTTTGTGTACATGTGCTTGTATGTGGTCAGAACAGTAGTTCATATGTGTTTGTCTGTGATTGTGTAGTGTGCAGAAGCAGATGTTCAACAGCTTGGTTTTGGGATTTCCAGTGATTCCACAGTGTCAGGGTCACATCAAGGGGACAGTAAATGTTTGGTTGATATCATTCTGGTGGCCATGAGTAGGCCCATCTGGTAGAAGGTTTCTGGGGATACAAAACATTAGATATTGAGGTTACTTGGCAGAAAATCAAATTACCCGTCTTTTATCTGGACAGTGATTTAGAACTTGATGTCATTCCACTGATAATTTACTCTGATAAGTCTATTGCACATAGCATACCAAACCAGGCAGTCAAAGGAGAAGAGACTGTTTTTGATTCTTTGTTATCATTTTGTTTTTAAGAGAAAATACTGCATAGGCCCTTTGAAGTCAGATTTTGACAACATGACATGCCAATTATTCACTTCTCTGCTCCTTTATATTGATATTATATGAACATTATAAAGTGGATCATATCATTATTTTGTAATCAATACACCTTATGAAATGAATGCATTTAATCAAGGCTGACAGGAGACAAAACATAAGTTGAGAAAAATCAAACCATATGACTAACTAAACCTCAGGCCGTAGTAAATCTGCTCTCACTCAAACCTTGCACATTCCTGTGGTGCTTTTAAAAAAATGTAGTATGTTACATTTGCTCAAGAAAATAAAGACATTTGCCCTCCCCTCCAATTATGGTTGTTCACGATGGCTTCAAAAATGTTGTTCACTAATTCGGGCCAGATGCCTAACAGTAGCAAATCGATTTTCATGGAGCCTGTCCCTGTGATTTAACTTTTCTGCTAATGCCACTCCAACTGCTGTACAAACACAACCTCAGGACTGTGGTGCTAACACTGCAAACAGTGGGATGTGAGGTTTCACTGTATTTCAAAGGTCAGGATGGCATTGCTGGTGAATACTGCAATGGGATCTGGTTCCAGATTCTGCTTCAACACCGTCATGTAATTGAATTGAGTTTCCATGGGTTGACCGCCCTGAATTGATTGCAGATGCGCAAAAACTTGCAACATTTATGTTACACAAATGGTGCTTGAGATGAAACTCAATACCATGTGTATAGAACAGATAGGCTTTGATAACTAGGCTCTGAGCATTCATCCACTGGCATCCAACTTTGACTGTTTGGAACATTAGAGGAATGGAACAATATTTTTTGTTTCAATGTGCAGAGTGCATTATTCTTAATATGTGTATGAATGACAAAAATGAGTTCAAATGAATTTGGTCTCTGACTCCACAGCAAGCCATTGAAGACTTGCAGGCAGAGGAGGAGAAAGTAAATCACCTAACTAAAGAGAAGGCCAAGTTACAAGTGCAAGGTGAAGAGGTAAGTGCATTTAAACAAATAATCAAAACTATTACTTGAGATAGAAATGCTACACACCAATTTTATCTAGTGTTTTCCTTTAAATAGCATGTTTCTACTAAAATGCTATAGACATGTAAGTAGTTCCTGGTCAGCTAACACAAAAACATATATTTATACTGAAGTGAACATATACATATATATGAATATGTATATTAAATGAATATGAATTATTGCAGCTCTGTAGCTGCAATTGCACTAGTGCAGTTGTTTGGTTTCAAATATAATTACAGTTTGTAAAAGGTTATTTTTTTGCAGGTCTTACAAAATCTAAAAAATCCTGAATTGTTGTAGTGCCATTGGTTTGGCTCTGTAGTTGTAGATCTCAAAGAACATATAGCCAAATAAATGAAAAGGAACAACCACTTCTCACTTATGTCCCTACAGTGTGATAAATTCTTTACCTATTTACATCTTTCACTCAAACACTTTTGAAAGTGACGTTAAATGAAAAAGCTTTGTGCAGCTTTTTACATGTTGAATCACTGTGCATACATCTCAATTTAAACACCCCGACTCGTAAATTTGTTGTCCATTCCATCTTTGCGATCCAGGTGGTATTACTGACTCTCACAAAGGAGGACAGTTTGCACAATCCCTTTGCTCAACATTCCACTACGGTGACTGTCACACTGCCCAACCCTCTCACAGAGAGACACATCGTCTGCAGGAATCACAGGTTGGGAAAATATCTTTTTCAGCTGGAGCACCTTCTTGAGCAGGAGAAGAAGCAAAGGAGCGACCTGGAGAAAAGCCGCAGGAGGTTGGAAGGGGACAGCAAGATGACTATGGAGAACCTTGGCGAAATGGAGAAGATGAAGTCCAGCTTGGAGGAGATCATTAAGAGGTAAGGCATCATATTCATGCTCCTTCCAATTCTACTCTTCAAATTGAATATCTGTTAGCGAAAATCTCTACATTTTGTTTACCACAGGAATTCATATAATTGACTGTATTTATTTAGGCATGCTGTCTTTTATTGGAGCTATAGATCTTCAATGTATGAATGGTATATCAGGCTGTGCCATGGGGAGGGTGGAGTCACAGTCTTCAATAGATAACCTTTTGTGTTTGAAATTGACATTATCCATCAATACAATGTTCCCACTGCTAGACAAAAGCACTGTGTCAGTTCAGCGACATGTAAAATTTCCTCTTCATCTACACCTATTTTTACTTTTTATTGCATCTACACAAACATGAAATTAATATAGATCTATACTTATACATATCTATTTAGAATCAAGTCTGAGTCCCATCAATTAGTGGATCTTCACATAGTTCAAACAGGGCCAAGCATTCCACAGACATGCAGAGAATATGTGTTGTTCTCATGTATGTGATCTAGGTGCTCCTTTAGGCTAGTAAGCTGTAAAACAGATGTCATGATGCCTTTTGGAGGCAGTATCTTAATATCTGCTGAGAGCACTGTTATCTCCACTTTGATGGGAACAGGCCCTGGAGGTGGCTTGTTTCCCCTGATTTCCAGTAATGCCCCAACATGCCGATATGCACTGCTGAGACAGAGGCCCAAGTGAGGCTTTCTCTGAAGTCATCTGGAGCAAAAGAAGCTGTCTGATGTGCTGTAGTACTTCTGAATGATCAGGAACAGTTTTATGAATCACCTCAATGTTTTGTCCCTTTTTATTACAGCAGAGTTGAGTAGTCCCCCTTTCTTACTTGTAAAAATTTCTCTGTCAATAATGTAGCATTTAGCTATCAACCGAGTATGTCCTGCAGAAGAGACTAGCTCTACAACAGTTTTTAAGTGAAATATGTTGAGCCCATAGTACATGCATCAATTATGTTTGCTTAAACAATTACATTTTATCGACACCTAACCCCCTCACCCTTCTCCAATTCTGCAGGAAAGACCTAGAAATAAATGCCACAACCAGTCAGCTTGAGGAGGAGGAGGCCGTGAATGTCAGTCTGCAGAGGAGGAACAAGGAGTTCCAGGTGAGGCAGAGAGATGTGTAAGCAGAGGCACATTTCCATCTTTCAGCACCATCAGGTTTGTGCTCTGATTTGTGAGCATGCATGTTTCACAGTTCCTGCCTATTAAGAGATGGCAAAAACAGAGCTGGGGATGGTACCATCTTCAGCCTTCCCTGTAGCAGACTCTGCAGCTCTCAGAACAAGAACATTTTTTTGCAGTTCTTCTCTTTCTTCAGTTTCGAGTGAGGCATTGTAGGAGTGTGATATTCCATACAGTTTGTGTCATGTTATTAATGCTTTGCGTGAAGAAATTCTGTGCAACATCTGTGGTCACATTTTTCAGTTATGAAATACCATGTAGGGATACATTTGCAACACACTTGTTGATGTGATTTGTGACTCCAGGGTAATGCCAATGGCTGAAAAGTTGCAGATATTTTCTTTTTGATTTAAAAGTATGGGGTTGTTGTGTAATTAAAATAACATTAGTCATTTGACCAGATACCACATCAGTGTTATTAATATAAGCACATGACACATCCTACCACTATAAAAGGACATTTTTAAATTGCAACGACAAACCCACATTTTACATTTGCACATGGACAGTATCAAATAGACAGTATGCTGACTTAAATGTTGGCACAAACATACAATTACCAATGTACTGCATTAAACTGCACAATAACAAAATGTTTATCAGGATAGAAAAAGAAATCAGCCGTGTGCTAAATACTGCATGACTACAGTTGTTGTCTGAGTAGGGTAGTTGAAAAGTTGAATGCATGAGCTTTGTAACACTTTCCTGAGGTGCCATGGTTGAGAGACAAAAAGAGGGAGGGTTGAGAGGGATCAACAGGGAAATCAGGTAAAGAGGGACAGTGAAAGTGAGTACCAGTGTACAGGTTCTTCTCAGACCCTCCAATGGCTCTTGGACCTTGATGCTCCATCCAGGAGATTTTAAAGAAAAAGAAAGAGGCTCTTTGTCTCACTTTCCCTGTGATTGCAAGACTGAAAGCTGATCTGAGTGTTGGTGCTGGTGTACATGTTTTCACATTTAGCCAAAGCATTCTTCGTTTCTCACAATGAGGTCTTTATGTAGTTCATTTGGAACTCTACTGATTCTCTCTCACTGATAAGTAGGCAGGTGGACACAGTCTAACAAAAGCTGAGTTGATCTTATTTCCCTTGTTTCTTTTTCTCTTGTGTCTTAAACTGAGATGTAAAGTTAGATCGCAATGTTGTAAGAGATCACTGTAGTACTTCATAGATTGCTGAAAATAGTTCACAAACCATCATTTATTGATGAAATTATTTGTGAAGAGATAAATGTTGATAAACAACAACAGTAATGGAAGACATTTTTCATCTAAATACGTGTACGCATATTCAGTTTTTTTGAAGATACAACCTATTCCTAATTTTAAAGTATCAGTAAAGTCTTCAGCAGTTATGCTAATGCTACAGGTTAGAATTACTGAGGAAACAGCAATCACATGACCAAAAAGCAATGCAGAGTTAGGAGTGTTGTCCCCATCTGATTGGTGCACACTTCACTGATGCATCAGAGCATCTCAGTAGGCTTAGCTGCCTGTCAGCTGCTGAAGACTTAGACACATGTTTCCCACCTCAGCTAGCTTTGTTTATTTTCTGTTTATTAATTTTACTTCACTGTTTAGCATTCACTTACAAAAAGAAGGTGTTTTAAGTGTAAAGCACAGTATGTCAATACAGTGTGACAATAAATTCTTGCTAGTTTAAGCCACACAAACACACCTATTTTCTCTCATGACTTCATATTGATTTAAGTTCATTAAGAGGTAAGAAGTAAAACAAAATGTTCATAATAATGGCCTTGCTCAGGGGTCGAAGGGGTTTTACAATACAGAATTTACAACCTATGCAGCAGCTAGTAATTACAGACAAACACTGTGTGAGGCTATGAGGTGTTCCACACCATGTCAATGAGGAGAGGACCTCATGAACTTCAGCTGCAGGGCAAACACCCACACTGAGCTAAGAGAACAAGAGAATTACATGAACACCATCATGCTGCTCTAGATTCTCCACATCTGAGCAGGAGGTATTGAGCATTAATTCTCTATTATTCACATTCATATTTTGGAATCTCATTCCGGCCACTTTATTTCTTTCTCTTCATGCTACTTAAAACCACCTACATGAATATACTTTAAATCAACTGGAAACTCTGACATCATCACATTACTCTGTCTCTGTTGGTCAGAGAGAGAAAAACAAATACGATAATTTAGATGTTAAATGTAAATGTACATTTCAACTAAACATAGGCTCCATCATAATGTGTCTAAACTGTAATTGTGATTCAACACTATCAAAACAATGGTTTTATAGGCCAGGGAAATATGAATATTTTGTGGCCCACACATCTCCAGGATGTGTGATCTACTTTGCTGACAAGATAATGTTACAGCAGGAGGGCTGAGAGATCCCTGCCTGCACATCTGTTCTGGGAACCTGCCCCCTCCTCACTCAGCAAATCCACACTTCCTGTCAGCACAGACTGAAGGCTGATCTGATGAAAATGGGGCATGTAAAGTTTAATAACACGGCTTTGAAGAGTGACTTTATCAAAGTCTCTGATCAGGTAGAGCTGTTGCCAGGAGACACATACTTTGCCCAGTTGTTGTCAGCCCTCCAATGCATTTGTCTTTTTTTTTTTTGCCTAAATGCTATAGAAGGTGATTGGAAAGCAAATGTCCCGGAACTGGTCTTTATACACATACAAATGTACACATACACACACAAACATGCACATGTTCACACATTCACAATAGTGAAATAATATTTAAAGTAGCTATACACTTGAATATGCCTAATTTTATCCTTTGTTCATTCATGTTACTCTGCTCATTTTATGTGGGCAGTATAAATGGAAACAAGCCATGATTCCTCTTGCGAGCCAAGTGACCAAACAATTATAGCAGTGCAGAGCACCATATGAATTTACTTTAAAGAACAAAGATGCTGAATAACAGGACTTATTGTTCACTTCACTGTCGGGAATAATTGGACCATATGTGTGGAAGTTAGATGATAGATATGAGACCCAAAACCAGGCGGATTTGATGCAGCCTCAGGTCCCTAATATGTCTGTGCCAATGTTCTCTGATAATCCCATTGTTATTCTGTTGTTTCCTGTTTTAAGTGGTGCATATGTTTTTGCCCATGCTAGTGGATATCCCTGCTTATTAAGCATCGCAGCATAAGGCAATCTCACATGTGATTGCAATTTATGACCATTTACAATTGTGAAAAGTGAAGTCGGAATGGCTGAAAAGCTCTGATTGCAAGCCATTTTTTTTAAAAAAAAAAGAATAATAATAATAACTATAATAACTAAAATTGTTAAAAATGTTGCTTACCTAATAATAGCAATTGCTTATATATGATAATTTATTGAGTGTGAAATAAAACTTTTCTCCAGTCTCTTGACACATTTCTGTCATTTGATTTTGATTGCTAAGAAGTGATATGCAATCCCAAAAAAGATCAGAGCTCAGGAATTACATTTTCTTGCAGATTAAGTGAAGCACTGATAAGAGAAAGTGAGCATGCATGTTAACATCCTTTTTTGTGTTCTACCTTATACTTACCTTTATCATTTTAACTAAAGCACTCAATTTTGACTCAGATTTTTGTCACAGTAATGATTCCTTAGCATTAACCTTGAGCTATGGTTTGAGACTCAGTGTAGCAGTGGACCGCACAAGATCTCTCCAGCATTCCTGTACTGCTTGGGGCTAAATGACTGTGTGTTGAAGGGGGTTCCCAGGTGTAATGACGGCCATGCAGAAAGATGTCTGACCTTTGTGCATGCGCCAGCCGAAAGAGAAAAGGAATAGCTAACAAGTATTGGGCTAGACGCAGCACTCTGGAAGAGCCTTAAGTCTATCAATCATCAAGTTTTCAGCTTGTAATTTGTCACTGCTGTTTTGGCCGCTGGTGTTGACAGCTGTCTGACAGGGATTTACTAAGGCTAAGTGAATACTAGGTATACGTGTTAGGTATATCACTAAAAACATACTGTTAATTGCCTTATGTAGCTTAGCCACCATCTCAGATGTACATTATCTGCAGTGACATGCAACCATGGTACACCTTTGACAAAGCAAAATTCACTCAGCATACTTTTTTTAGCATTTCATTCTACATTCCTTCTACATTTCAAAAGTTTGTTTACTTTATGTTTAGGTGTTTCCATGTTTTTTTTTAATGTTTTTGTTTATGTGTATTGTTTTTATTGCACTTAATTACATGAGATTGTGTGCAATCAGCCCTCAGTGTTCAAATGTGATTTATATTTACATGTTCTATTATTATTAGTAGTAGTAGTCATAGGAGCAGTTGGTAATTTTAGCATTATTGTTATTATTTTAGACTTATTTTGAGTGAGTTGTGATAAAAGGCAGACTGAGCACAGCTGGATAAGATGACAATGTGAATGCGAGCTCTGAAAGGGTGCAGGGGGTGTGGAGTGAGACAAACCCCCTCCAGTGCCTGAGCAGAGCTGAGCAGAGCAGGGCTGTGCGTGAGAGACTCAGTCAGACTGCCGCTGCACCATGGCTGTGCTGTCTGCTGAGGTCCTGCGCTGGCATGTGAGTATTCCTCCCTACCTGTCTATGAACTTTCAGAATCCACACCCCTGCTTGACCTCCTCTTACAGCTTGCAAAAAACTTGATTAAGAGGTTTGGCATTCATAAATGATAATATTTTGATGGTATAAGAATTTTTGTTTTTGTAGTAAGTATTCCTGTAAGTGCATGGAATTGAGGGGTGGTCTTTACAGTTGATGTTGCTGTGGAATTTAATTTTCTTCCTTAATTACTGGAGGGGCAAGTTACTCATGAATGACTATTTGTAGAGATAAGATTTTTATATGTTTTTGACATGTTTGTGAGGCTTTGTATACGATTTCTGAGTGAGTTAAATCGCAGCTTGGAGGTACCTCACTGCATGTTTTATAGGATGTCCTCTAGCTATACAGCATGTCTGACATATTCACTTCCTGACAGGTACAAAAACATGATTAATATGATAGTGTAGCAAGTGTTAAGAAAAAAAACTAGACCACTAGAAAATTCTGAAAGCTCAGACATGCTGTAACAAATTTCTGTGCACACAAATATTCCACTGCTTTTTTCCTTCTCTGGGTTTTTTTTTCCAAATGTTTTATTGTTAGACTATGGAGTCCTACCAAGGAGTATCCACATACTGTACATTCTTATGATTGTATTTCTTGCTATAACTTGTAGTTTATGAATGATGCAGAATTGCAGTTGAAAAGGGTGAAGCTGACTTGTGGGACAGTAGCAGTTACCACAATTGCAGGACAGTGTAAGATTGGAATGCCTTTGTGGTGTTGTCTTCATTAAGGTGCGGATCCTCTGTGTTTATCTTAACCATTTTTTTCAGGGGAATTCCTGTGTGGGTTATTTGGTGGCTCTTCTCTTGTGTCTCACCCTGTGTTTATGTTTCACATTATCATACCACCCCTGCCAACTGGCAACCTTCTTTCTGGAATAAAGTGAATTACCAAGGACCTGTGTAAGGGGGTGGGACGGATCTGTGGATGCCTGGCTTAAATTATCTTTACCCAGGGCAAATGCAGAGGTGGCAAAGATGTGATCGGAGTGATATTTCAGAGCCAAAACCTCCCATTTGCAGAGAGACCAAAAGTTATTCACAGCATTCAGCTCAAATTTGTGAAGTTAGAAGCTGAATTTAGCCACCAGTATTTCTATTCATGTGCAGCACATGGTAAATATGTGAAGCTTATTTTATCTAAATTGCTTTATTCCTCTGAAATTGTTTCAACTTCACTAGAGAGGCTCACTTGTTCATGGGGGCTCTTGGGTAATGCAGCTGTCATTTTTGCAGTTTAGCTCTCTAATGGAAAAATTAATTTCATCATCCAGTCATTTTCTTACTTTTATTTGTGTTTCTATTTGTTTGTACTAACTATTTGGTTTTGTATTCAGTTTAATGGTAAAGTGTTTAAACTCTGCTTCAGAAGAGCAAGAAGCAAAATAAAAACATAAACACTGTATCACAGAAATACAAAACTTTGTTTTTTCTTAAATGACAATTTTAGAGACAAGGCCTCAGGCTATGCAGTTTGCAATGGCATACAGAATCCTTCTCTAAATTGCTACCTGAGAAAAGGGAAGCCACAGGCATGCAAAGGCCAGCTAAATCTAGTGCAGCCACATGCCACAACACAAACAGCTTTTCCCTTCCAATGGTAAAAATAGAGACCGTTTGTGAGGTCCTGGATATCCAACAGTTATACTTCTCTTCAGGTGTGAATGTGACATACTAATGAAAAAATCAAGACATATTTAAGATAGATCATGGACTTATCTGGAGGCCAGTTTGGTTAACATTCCTTCTGTAACTATGTTGAGCAGAAGGCCTGCAAGCTCTCTGGGAAATTGTGAGTGAAATTGTTTCCATATACATGATGTAAAAGGGACATCAAAAAGGCCTTGCAGAAACATTATCTCAGTGGCTGGGGGTGTAGGAGAAGGGTGAGCAATACCTAGAGCAAGCAGTAAAATAAAGAACCTCTCCTGTCTCATTCCACCCCGACTCCACCCCCACCCCCACAGGTGCGCATTGAGGAACTGGAGGAAGAGCTGGAGACAGAGAGAGCCATGAGGGCAAAGGTATGTGACCCTAGTGACATGGTGATTACCTTGTCCTCCTTTCACTCTCCCTTTAAGCAATGTGCATTGGCCCTTGAAAACCTACCCTAGAGGATCTGAGGGATTTTATCTTTTCAGGAATTCTGTTTAGTCAGGGGCATGGTAAATAACACTGCTATTTGGTTGTGGATTGTTTTCGTTAACTACTTTTCTACGAATATTGCCTTTCAAAACAATTGGTGGTGATTATGTAAAATTATGAAGTCCACATTCTTTGTGAAAATTCAATTGACATCATCCATGTAGGGTTTATTTGGGATTAATTGGTAAGACATATAAATGGAAAATGTGCAGTTTTCCCTGCTAAGGACTACATCCTGTATTTCAGTATGGTTAACATTAATGGCTATAGTTAGCAAAGGATTTTAACCCAGAACTCTGCAGGTAATGAGGCTCTCATCATTTATCATTAATGTTTTCATAGAAGAGAGATACCTGCCAGAATGTGGAAGATGATTTGAGGGAAAGAGTCTGGTGAAGAGATGACTCAGAGTTACTCTGTGTTGTGATTGATGGACTGACAGGGTCAGGAAACCCTCCGAGGATCTCAGAGGGGAGCAAGGGCCTGGTCTGTGGGGCCGGGGTCCCAGTCCTTTCAGTTACCCAAAAACATCTGCACCTGTGATAACAAACTTGGGGGAAGCCCTGATGGTTTTAATTATCATGCAGGGCAATTTGAGCAAAAGAACTCAACCTTCCATATGTTCAATCAAAACCATCTATAGGAGTCATTGAATTATTCCCCTGAACAGGCTCCCCAGGAGTGAAACCAAGGAGAAGGAACAGCAAAGGGAAGTTATGTTTTAATTTTCTGGAAGGTGATTTCGTAAAAATTTTTACTTGAAGTATTTTGAAATTGTTACAAACCGTCATGTTTCCATTTGTGGAGGAAAAGCCTCTACACTGCCTCATAACATACGATACAAGCACTCATAAATCTTTATCATTGATTTGTGGTAGGTTTTTGACACTACTTCAGAAAATGTAATAGGTGTTGCTGGACATGATATATTTATGAAATATGTCTTCTGTATGAGCAGCTAAATGTGGTTTTATAAGTATACAAAAATGTTTTTGTCTATCTTACATTTAGTTATTTGTATTATATGTTGATACAACTGTTTTGCTGCAGCAGTGAAATTCATAATTATGTGCCAAGCTTTTGTAGGTCAGACATATCTCATTGACAATTCTTAGCCTTATTCTTAATACTTAATAGTCAAGATGGGTGGCATCCGTGTAGCACAGAGTCTGAGTTATCCCTGCATTTCACCTGCTAAAACCCCCGCTGAGTGTCTGTGTCAAGCACAGACCTGCATTCCTTATCTGCAAGAACCTGCTGCTTCGACAAGGTGGTTTATGGGGTAAAACAAAACATTCTCCTTTAGTAGACAAACACAGACTACCATTGTTCCACTCAAATAGATAACATCAGGATTGGAGTTGACAACATCATTTTCCTAAGATCATCTCCCAGAGGAATTCCTACCAGACACTACTCCCCCCACCACCCATTATGAGAGCAGCAGAGAAAATCTGACCTCCTGTCGAGTGTACACAATAAGGCATCTGCACATTTACAACTGTGTTTGCAGTACATCTCCCTTTAATGGGTTTAAAAAATGTAGGAAATCCCTAAAGTTTGAAGAAAGAGGACTGTTGGGATGGGTGATTGAAGCGGTGTTTGACACAGTCTTTGGAATGGTAAAATATGATAGCACCTCACACTGTAGGAAGGGGAGACCCTCAGCCCTTTGGAGAAAGATTGAGAGATGTCAGACAACAGGAACTGGATCGCTTATTTTATTCCTTCTGCTTTTAGCATTTTGAGAGCACTGACAGGTTTTAGGAATTAGCACAAGTGTGATCTCTCTGCTGTTTCTCCCAAAATTCTTAATGTTTCTCTTTCTTTGTCCCATTTCAAGAAGCTTTTTCTTTTATTTTTAATTTCACTTGCTATCCTAGCCACAATCACCTTCACATTTACAGTCACTCACGTTTATGCACACCATTACTGACCCTTATTTTCCACAATCACTCACTTTACCTTTCATGGTCACCTTTTCTTTTATATGAAATTACTTTTTAATTCACAACCCATCAAATTTCTTTTCAATATTCCTACTTCACAGTAACTCAACTTTTACTGTCCTGCCTGTCTTTTCACAATAAATCAAATTATCTTATTACTGGTTCTCAAAATAACTTTTTCAACAAAATGGATAATTAAAAGCAAATAGATGAATAAAAACATGTATTAATTAAACAAACTGCCCTTAAGACAGCATGAAACAATCATACTTTCTTGTTTGTTCATTTAATGACCATGTGTTTCTGAGTGCTAAAACTGCTGCTTATGTTTATGGCCCATTTTTATGACAAAAAGGCCTGAAAATCTCTAAACAGATCTTGCCCAGATCTATATCTAGTTTTGATCTCACTTTATTGCTCTTTGAAGAACATGTTTTTGGAGCTTACAAAAACATTCCTCTGCACATTCACTGGGATTCTGTGCCATTGTGTACTTGGCATCAGCAGAACGCTCCTACTCATAAACCTTGATGTTCTCCATCAAAATATTGGGGAGCCTTTTATTTATCACCACACATTGTGTGAAATTACACATCACTGCTCAGTCATGGGACTAATATGGTAACAATATGTTTGCAGTCCCTCTGGATAGGCCCAGCATTCCCAACTAAGCCCACAGTAAGCAATGCAAACTCACTGAAAATGACCTGCCTTTTATCATGCTTCATTTTATCCCTGGGATTACATCATAATTTTAATTTACCTTTCTGCTTGCATGTTTTCCGCCTTTAAAGATAATATTTTAAGATAAGTAAAGGCATATCCCTTCATCTGTTGTTAAAAGCACTCTGATGTACATCATACCTCGAGCCTTACCTTTGAGGCTTGTCATCTTTTTTGTCTTGAAAAAACAGTAATCAAATTCCTGTGAAATGTGTTCATCAGTGTTTGATGTTGATGCCACATCTCACTGCCCTCAAGTGTGTTTTTCAGTACCCAAAAACATGTCTATCTGCCACACAGAGGAGTGCTCTGGGACAAGAACTACAAATGAAGAAAATAGTGCAAAGTTGACAGTTCAGTGATTTGATAACAAAATTATATGCTTTTCCAAACACGGGTTAGACAATTAGACAATTCTGCTTTAATCTTTCTTTCTCTGAGGGCCAATCTGTGTGAATAATATAATTTGACAGTGGTCAGCGACTAAATGTTCACAGCTGATGAATATGTCTGTGTGTGTCTGTATTGTGTGTGTGCATGAATATGTGTGCATGCATGTGCAACAGGTGGAGAAGCAGCGCTCTGATTTGACCCGTGAGCTGGATGATCTAACCGACCGGCTGGAGGAGGCAGGGGGAGCCACTGCTTCCCAGGTATGAGGCAAGGAACAGAGTCTACTGAGTCCTCCAAGATGTGTCTTCATACTTCCGCAGATGAATACCTCACTAAACTATCCACAAGCAAAAATTAAACTTCATTTATTTATCCTTATTGTGACTGACCAGTCTTTAGTGAAAAGAGCCCAGTTTACCTTGCAGAACATAGATAAATGCAGGGAATGTCACTGAATTGAAGCCATTTCAAAATGGCTCTTAATAGCTGGTCAGAGGCCTATTAGGTGAGAATGACTTAGAGATGAGGAGATACAGCACAATGCTTCTTCAGCTATCTCATCCACATTCTCTCTCCACAGATGGAGATGAACAAGAAGCGTGAGGCAGAAGTGCAGCGTTTGCGGCGGGAGCTGGAGGAGGCGTCTCTGCAGTCAGAGTCACTGGCAGCCTCCCTGCGGAAGCGGCATGGGGACGCGCTGGCCGAGCTAGGGGAGCAGTGTGAGAGCCTGCAGAGGGTTCGTGCCAAACTAGAGAAAGAGAAGCAGAACCTCCGCCTGGAGGTGGAGGACCTTGCTGCCACTGTGGAAAACCTCCAGAAGGCCAAGGTCAGCTCTGCCAATGACAGCATGTATACCTAATGCTACTCTCACATGATATCAGTGTAATTCGCATCAGTGCATCATTAACATGGATTATGGTCAGTGTTGTGGAAAAGGGAAGCTGTGGAACTCAGTAAACTGGGCATGTTGTTTAGTGTGTTTTGCAATGGAGAAACGTTTCTGGGTCTCTACTCGTACAAAAGGACAAGACCAAAGCAGGCATTTGTGTGTCTCTTGGAAGGCCAGAAATAGATAAGGCTGGCTGCATGTGGCTGTCGTCTTTCATCACAGGCTTCTAGTGACACCCAGCTGCGGAAGCTGGAAGACTTTCTCTCTGAGGCCAACTCCAGGAATGAGGACTTGCAGAAGGTGCTGAGTGAGATGAATGTTGCCAAGAATCGACTGACAGGTGATAAAAATCTAATAGAACATCTTGTAAAACCTCCAGATGTTATTCAGGCTCCTCTACAGGGTGGCATAAACTTAAAAATGCATATTCACCTTGTTTAAGACTGACATAATTCACACACATGTGGGATCAAACACAGACTGTTTAGTTATACTATATGTTCTTTAGCAATTACCATTTTATTAGAAAATAAATAAAATAACATTTTTGTACAAGGAGTAAAAAAATGTGGAAGCATCATTGTCAGTTAGCCTCTTCATCTGTCATGTAAATTTTTGAAATCCCTTGTAACTGCTGATTGAAAAGAATGCAAGCTTATCTCTGCCTCTTGACACAAAGCCACATGACTGAAAAAATAGAAAGTCTGTGGTTATCTGGTCTGGCCAGAGCTGTGGTAAGTGGTGAGAAGATGAGGATTTAGCTGGGTCAGGGAGTAGAGGGAAAACAATCTCTTAGCACCAGCTGGAGCCGAGCCCGAGTGGATCAGCAGCCAGACACCACCGGACTGCATCAGCACAGCACTGAAAATCGCTTAATGGGAAAACCCAAACAAACAAAATAAATGATTAAGCTGCTTCACAGTTTCTGCATTCTGCTTCTTTCAAGGTTGATAATGACAGAAGCTTGGCCACATCCTTCTTAATATTAACCTACAAAGTTCTTGAATGAAGTAGGGTGGAACAGAGGAGTATCATTAAATGTAGTCATGAGGTTTTCAGTTCTCAAAAATTCCATAAACAAAGACAGACAACGTTTTCCCCATACGTCAGAAACCCATATTGAATATCATCACTGGCTTTGGAAAAGGAAGGTTTTGTGGGTTTTGAGTATGCACTGTAACTTTATTCATGTGTCAATCACAGAGAGTTTGCATTTTGTGCAAATTAAAATACTACTATTTCTCTGCCTAGCTGATAACAATGACCTGAGCCGTCAGCTGGACGAAACAGAGAACCGGGCCAGCCAGATGAGCAGAACCAAAACCCTGCTCTCATCCCAGACCGACGAGCTCAAGAAGCAGCTGGAGGAGGAGATAAAGGTGCAGTGGGCACATGTCACATTGTGTGACATCCCTATAACCTAAACAGCATTTTTCGCCCTACTTATAGACCATATTGTTTTTCAAAAACCATTTTGTTGGTGTATTGATTTGATCCACAGGATTTTGTCAGATCAGTTGCATATAAGGTTTTATTCTAAAGTATGTCAGGAAGTCTTTCGCTACTATTTGTTAAATTGATTTGTTATGTTCCCATCTATCACTTTCAGAAATATATTTCACTTGGTGTGAGCTGTATTGAGGTTAATTAATCTACCCACTGATTCCCATTCAGTTCTATGTTGTATTTCTTGGTCTTGATGCATGTGTTCCCCAGACAAAGATGGCACTGAGTGCCAGCCTGAGCACCCTGAGACAGGACTGTGAGCTCTTGAAGGAGCAGCTGGAGGAGGAGCAGGAGAGCAAGCTGGAGCTGCAGCGCCTGGTGTCCAAGTTAAACAGTGAGGTCACACACTGGAGGACACGCTACGAGGCTGACGCCATCCAACACACAGACGAGCTAGAGGATGCCAAGTATGAGCCCAGACAGTCTGATTTCCTCTTTAAACACATCACGTGCTATAACAAACATGTACACGGACACACACAGGCACACACGCACATCCAATGTTTCTCACCCTGTGAATGACACAAAGCACACATACACAAACACACACACATAAACATGCGCACACACACACACACACACACACAGACTACATACATGTATGTATATATAAATATAGATGTACACTTTCAAATGAAGAACACGTTTAAAGCCATATTCAATCATGTCTTGCACGTTTGCGTTTCAGGAAGAAACTATCATCTCGGCTGCAGGAGGCAGAGGAAGCTGTTGAGGCCACCCAGGCCAAGTGCTCCAATTTGGAGAAGACCAAGCAGAGGCTGCAGGGGGAGGTAGAGGAGCTCTGCATGGATCTAGAGAAGGTAAGAATCTCACAGCATCCAAAAGCAACCATGAATCTTCAGCTGTCATATATGATCGCTGACTCATTCATGGATCTAGAGAAGATAATACTTACAGAACATCCAAATCCATGTGTTCATTTATTGCAGGTAAGACAAACTGAATCTCAGTCCATTTATGGATCTTGAGAAGGTAACACTTACTGTTAAGACCAAACAACAATTTTATTATTTTCCATTAAAACTATGAGCATGTTACCAGACTCATTTTTCACTCATCTCAGCTACCTCTATTGTGCACATGGCCTTGTCTGCTTTTCAAAAATATGCTGTATCTCTGGTCTTTTTGTTTGGTTTGTATTTTACAAAGGTTAGTGTTCATGATTCTAAGTAAGATTACCTGTAAATACATCATTAGAGTATTACTTATTATGAGAAGGCTGATTTGTAGAATGGTCTCAAGCAAGCAGATACTTGCTGAAAATGTGTTTGATTCCCTGAATATTCACAGTTAATTTCATATGTTTAGTCCAACCATCTATAGCACCCATATGTGTGTATAATCTGTGTATAATCTCTTCCTCTCTCTCTCTCCAGGCCAATAGCTCAGCAACAGTTCTGGACAAGAAGCAGAAGGTCATGGAAAAGCAGCTTTCAGACTGGAGACAGAAGTGTGAGGACCTGGTGTCTGAGGTAGAGGCGTGCCAGAAAGAGAGTCGCCAGCACGCCACTGAGCTCTTCAAGCTGAAAACAGCCTATGAGGAAGCTCTGGAGCAGGGGGAGGCCCTGCGAAGGGAGAACAAAGCCTTCCAGGGTAAGAGACTGAGGGCCCAAAACATACTTATAATCCAAACCAACCCTCAAAGGTTAGCCTGGAGACTGCTCACTCAATCTGGAACTGTTTAGCCTGCATGGCTTTGAACTAGGGCATGTCGGTAAAACGTTTCCCTCCGCAGTCCAAGGGCTGACCAACCCATGACCCTGTGGTGAGTCCAAAACCAAGACCAGCAACTGCTCTACAAACCCACTGTTTTTGTTTTAAGTTTTGTTTCGTATTAAGTTTGAGCTCTCCAAAGGAAGGGGAAACTCCTCCCCCTTCCTTTTGCCCTCCTTCTCTACAGGCTACTATGCTGTGATACTATGTTTCTGATGAGGAGCTCCCTGGTGTCATTGCAGAAGAGATAGCTGACCTTACAGATCAGCTCACCGATGGAGGGAAGAGCGTCCATGAATTGCAGAAGGCTAAGAAGAAGATGGAGATGGAAAAGGAGGAGTTACAGGCATCGCTTGAGGAGTCTGAGGCTGCACTGGAGGTATGGCACACTTTTGACACAGTTACGAGCCTGAGTGCCACACCTCCCTGTCTGCCAGCTGTTTTAGGGCCACAGGGTGAAGAACACCTGGCCAGTGGGCATTAGACAGAGAGTGTTAGTCTAACATGTGCACACTCTTGCACAACACATGTAAGCATCATGCTGGTGCTGAATGTCACATGAGAAGTTCTCTTTTCCCTGTTTCCATACATACTCACTGTAAAACTCTTTTTATATAGAGTTATGCCTAGCATTAGCATTATGATTCTTGTCTTTTGATCAAAGATGAACTTTGCAGTGGATTTCAGTGAACATTTTGATTCCTTTCAATATACTACTATATTTTCTTCTTTTTGTTTTCCATTCTCCCTGACTGTTTGAGTAGAAATAAGTCTGGCTCTGCACAAAGAAGGTAAAACCCTCAAGGGCTACAATCTGAATTAGCACATTGTAATTAAGTCTGCGGATGATCCCTGCCAATGATAAGAATGGATTGCTCAGTTTTCACAGTTAAGATGTCAGCTATTTGACTTGACAGGGACCCCTTGGGTAATTAGTACAAGCAACTGAGATATCCTGCTTGCTAGATTACCTCCCTGGTTGCCTGAGGGCTAGCTTTTAAAATCTTACACAAAGCTTTGCCTTTATTGCCTCTGTCATCAACTGCAAAACATCTGAGGGAAGCTGTCAAACACATATACATAAGGTACAAGGCGTCTAGGGACATTCCATACCTTTAAAGGAAATTAGTAAAATTCTTTAGCTGAACTATAACCTGTCATCAGATGGTATCTAGTTTATGTCACTCCAAAATGAAGTAATTTCAAATTAAAATCTTTTTTTTTTCAACATTACATTACAGACTGAGTGGCAGACTGCAAGCTTTTTGATGGCATCACTATTGATCATCTACACCCTACCAAATGCACTTGGAAGTAGTGGAGCAGCGTGTGTCTCCGTTTGTGTGTGAGCATGTGTGTGTGAGTGAGTGTATTTGCACAGATTTATATGTCTGTGTGTGTTTGTGTCTGTGTGTGTATATATGTGGGAAGTAACACAGTGATATTCATGATTTGCCCTCTCATTCATTTTAGGCAGAGGAAACTAAGGTACTGCGTCTACAGCTTGAGTTGTCCCAAGTCAAAGGAGACATGGAGCGCAAGCTGCAGGAGAAAGAAGAGGAGTTTGAAGCAGCTAGGTGATTTCTCTCTTCACCACATCATGCACACCAACTTTGTATCTCTTTCAGACTAGACTCTGTCATCAAACACTCTGCAATTCATTGAAGCACTGAAGTTCATAGCAGCTTTTGATTCTGACTGATCATACAAAAGAGGCATTGACTCTCCTCTAGCTCATGTGCTGATTAACTCTGATGTGAAGCCCTCTGCTTCATGTTTTTAATACTTGCCCATTTTATTTTCCTGCTCTCGCTAATTCAAGTGCTTCCTCTCCTGGTAAGTTCCTTTCTTCTTGTCATGAAGGTCTTTGTTTTGTTTTTGGGCTTCTAGTTTTTGGATTTATGCAATAGCGTAGAGTCACATTAAATGTTTTTATGCAATTATTACTATTTTAAAGCTATTTTCTACTCTAACTAAAGTGGTGTGAAGAATAGTGGAGTGGCATAAATATTGTTGCACAATAATTAAATGAGACATACAGGAAGATCCTCTCCCCACCAATTCTAAAAGAGTAAAATAATAGTTATAGTAAAACAAAGTCAAAAAGTGACATTGTGCTCACCTCTCCTGCCTGTCCCTTCTCCACTCAGGAAAGCCCATCAAAGAGCCCTGGAGTCATTGCAGGCCAGCCTGGACACAGAGGTCAAAGGTCGCACAGAGGGCGCACGGGTAAAGAAGAAGCTAGAGGGTGATCTCAGTGAGCTGGAGCTCCAGGTGGATCTGCTGACCAAGAACAATGGGGAGTTGATGAAGACCATCAAGAAGATGCAGCAGCAAATAAAGGTGGGAAACCATGAACTCCTGGATCCCCTGCATGTGCACGGCACAGAGAGAGGTGTGCTGAAATAAAAAATAGTGATTCGTTAAGTTGCTCTCTACAGGTAGTTAAGCAATAGCTTGGCCACTTTGTATATGCCTGCAATAAAAAATTAGAAGCGTTCACTTTGGCTGAACATGGAAGGTTACAGCACCACCTTCTGGATAATTCCACATATTTCACAAAGTGTCAACATTGCAGGCAGTTTTTGTAACCAAATAATTTTGTTCAAAAATTATGCAACTTGCAACATTTACCTTCCAGTTTCTTAATTTGCAAATGAAACCTTTCCTTAAGTGAAAGACAAACTTCTGTCACCCTAACTGTTCTTAAAATGTGGGGACACGTTCAAGTAAGGAGTCATGGGTAACTGAAGGGGTTTATTTTCCTTTGCGTTCCGACCCAATTAACATTGTGTCTGACCAAATGCTCTCCGCTCTCTCTGGCAGGATCTGCAGGCTCAGTTGGAGGAGGACTCTCGGCAGCATGAAGAGGCACGGGAGGAGCATGCCCTGCTGGAGCGACGCTGCACTCTACTGGTCAGTGAGAGTGAGGACATGCGCGCTGGCTCGGAAGCCACAGAGCGGGCACGCAAAGCGCTTGAGGCAGAGCTGCTGGAGATGACAGAGAAGTACAACGAGATCAACAGCCAGGTCAGCTCCCAGTCTCTCTATACACTACCATCTTGTGACTACTTTATGTACAACAAACCACAGTGACAAAGATGGTAAATGTAGGCACTTGACCTTCAAATGCATGTTTTTTCATTACCTTTGCATAAAATACACAACATGAATTATAGGTTTAATTAAACATTGGTTGCAACAGGAGTACATTTACCTTTTTCCATGTGAATGAGCATGTGTGCAATACTATAAAAGGTATTAGAGTGTGGCCTTGCCTGGTGGCTCTGAATAGTCTGGCATTCTTTCTTTGTGGACTGCAGTTCCAGTCAGCCACCAGTGGGAAGAGGAAACTGGAGGCGGACATGCAGCAGCTCACCCAAGAGCATGAGGAACTGAATGGTGAGGTGCGGGCAGCCAATGACAAGGCCAAGAAAGCCACATTTGAGGTATGCCATCCCTTCATCATCACAATGTGTGCTTATATGTGTATGTTTGTCTATGTGGGCATGCACCATTTGGGTAGCAAGTCATCCTTGTTCCACTTAATAACATGGTTATGAAAATGCAATCCTTACTCACTCTCTCGCAAATCTCCTGTCATACCAGTGGAAGGCAGTGTGGCATAATGTAATTGGGTAAATATAAAATGGGTAGATAATATAAATATAAGTAGATAATAAAAATCTACTTTGGGATTTAAAAATCTAATGATGGTGTAAATGCCTCTGAATAGGGGTGTTTACTAACTGGTGTGTGTGTGTGTGTGTGTGTGTGTGTGTGTGTGTGTGTGTGTGTGTGTGTGTGTGTGTGTGTATGTGTGTGCTCGTGTGCGTGTGTGTGTGTGTGTGCGTGCGTGCGTGTGTGCGTGTGTGTGTGTGTGTGCGTGTGTGTGTGTGTGTGTGTGTGTGTGTGTGTGTGTGTGTGTGTGTGTGTATGTGTGTGCGTGTGTGTGTGTGTGTGCGTATGTGTGTGTGTGTGTATGTGTGTGCGTGTGTGTGTGTGTGCGTGTGTGTGTGTGCGTGCGGTGTGTGTGTGTGTGCGTGCGTGCGCGTGCGCGCGTGTGTGTGTGTGTGTGTGTGTGTGTTTGTGCTCGCTGTGCCCTGCGCAGGCTGCCCGGGTGGCGGAGGAGCTGCGTCATGAGCAGGAGCACGCACTCCAGCTGGAGAGGATGAAGAAGAGTCTGGAAGCCCAGGTCAAGGACATGACTGCGCGGCTGGATGAGGCTGAGCAACTGGCCCTGAAAGGTGGCAAAAAAATCATCCAGAAACTGGAAGGGAAGGTAAATCCTTCAAATACAAAAAAACTTTAAACACCTTTACAATGCAGTGAATCCTTTACTTAATAGTTTTTACTATTACTATGACTTATGTGATTGCAAGTGATAACACTTTTTTCAAACTGTGTTGTGACAATGTATTCTTCATGATTGTTATTTTGTAATCTGTGAAGCACATGATATTAACTGTGCTATGAAAATGCACAAAGCTAAATGTACAATCGTTCTAATGAACTAATATGCCTCCAGAATACTCTACATCCTCTGAACTGCTGTTAGCTGAGTTATCATATGTTTGCTGTTTGTTCTCTTAGCGCAGAGTTTGACTGTTTTAACAGAGATTTCTGTCCTTCTGAAGGTGAAGGAACTGGAGCTGGACCTGGACACAGAGCAGAAGCGGCATGCTGAGACAGTGAAAACACTGCGCAAGAACGAGCGGCGCCTGAAGGAGCTCCTGTTCCAGTCAGAGGAGGACCAGAAGAACCAGCAGAGGATGCAGGAGCTGGTGGAGAGGCTGCAGAACAAAATGAAGGCCTACAAGAGACAAGTGGAGGAAGCGGTATGGATCTCCATAGATATAACTCTGCTGTAAACTGTATGTCTGTGAGAACCAGTCAAATGCCTCCTGGAAACTGCAAACTTATTTACTGACTGTATATTAAAAATGCCAATTCCCATATTTTCACATGACACTGTTAAAATGAAAAGAGTTGTCTTAAGAATTCAAAGGATCCAAATATTTTATATGATGCATGTTCCATGTTGCATCTGCTGTTCAAAAGGAGCAAATGAGTGAAGATACAGGTTTCATTTGCATCAGTCTTAGGCAATCCACTTCAAAGCAAAGCATGTCATGACCGATGTCATCCCATTCAGGAGGAGCAGGCTAACATGAATCTGGCCAAGTACAGGAAGACTGTGCATGAGCTGGACGATGCTGAGGAACGGGCTGACATTGCCGAGTCAGCACTTACCAAGATTAGGACCAAGAACAGAGGGAGTTTCGGCAAAGGCTACTCGTCTGTAAGTGTATAGTTTCCTCTTATGTATGACTCTGACTTGATTCAGTATAATATGATTCTCATTGAACGATGGAATTGAAAAGGAGATTGGAGAGTTCAGGTCTGTGGTTATGTGCAGTATTAGTAGGCCAAAACTGAAAGGATAAGTACATGTTTGGTACAAAATAAGCACTGCAGTGACTTTAACATCTGAGACATAACATGCTGTCGTTAATCATTGAACTTAATTTTGTTGACTTGCTTGTTGTGGTCATGATACATTTTTTGTGGAGATCAATACAAGTATTTTAATGGCAGTATTATGAGCTTAACATTGCTGCTTTGCTTTGACTTTATTTGGTTTATACATTTTTGGCCTGTTTTTTTTGCTTTGTATTGATTGTTTCACCCTCTTATCCTCTGCAGGGTTACAGCACTCCTTTTGCTGGCGTTGTGAGGTCACCCAGTTCAGCAGGGTCGGAGGGCAGAGGGGAGAAGATCATCAATGATGACGACTCAGTCAGTTCCCTCATCCCTGCCTATCTGAACTCACTGAAGAAACTCATGATAGAGTAGTGTGTTTGCAGGCATTCTGCTGAATGTGGGGAAGCATCCTGATGAGTACATAACACTCCAGATGGATGGAAATCAGACGTGTGTACACATTTACATTTTATTTTAAAATGTTTTTTCCCTCACATGCTAACCAGATCTGCTAATTTACTTTCAGAAATTATTTTTTAAATTTTAACTTCACATGCCATCTTCTGAGTATGTATGATAATAATAAAATATATGATATAATTAAATATGTAAAGATGAAACAATGAACAGAAAGAAACTGGAACATTGCTTTTGTGTTGAGGAGTACAGAATTAACTGTGCATTAGTAGTGCAGGTTCAAGTCACTATATTAAATGACAATCCTTTTTACAGTTTCAGGTGGCAGTCGCTATGATATAAGCAACACAATTTAGAAATAGTTGACTTCGTATATGTCAGTACAAAACTGTGTCCTCTGGAACAGATCTAAACCCAAAGTCTCAGATGTTTCTTGAAAGTGTGTATATGAAAGACAAAATATTAGGAAATTCCTTCCTTTTGAAAATTAGTTCATGGTAAGGTATAGCATGTCATTCTGTTTGAGTTCAGGTCCTTTGCCTGTTAGATTTATATGAGAACCAAATGAAATGCAAGGCCACCATGTTACAGAATTAAGTCACAGTGTATACCATACTCCCCTTTTACCAAGTAAAATGTATTAAACTTGAAATGCAAACATGATACATGATTAGTCACACACATAAATGTGACAAACACCAGCATACATTGACTCAATGTGTGACCAATGTAAAAAAAATGAAATAAGGTACAACAATGATCACCAGTTATATTTAGGGATCAATTTTTAAAAATCATTATCAAATCACACCGTAAAATGGATGGTTCTTACTTGTTAATGTATTTCATTGTACTTTAATCACACACACAGAAAAAAGGATGTTAAATAATGTTAAAAGCACACACATTATTATTGAAATACTGTGAAATAATTTCATTATGGTCCCACATTAGAACTGTACAATGGTAGTGTGGATTGTTTTGGGAGAATATTAAATCATATTGTAACAGTGGTGTAACTGTTAGGTGTCTTATTAATAATTTCCTAATGTAAAACAGTGTATTTTTACATAGCTAAGTATTTGCATTTGCAATTTATGGGACATGCTAACTTGCAGCAATGCAGGGTACATGATATGTTTTATAATGGAGTTGAAAAAATAAAAAAAAAAAACTTTGTACCATCTTAAAATCCATCTTTGCAATTAAAATGTGTCCTGTTTTGACTGGCTAAATTGAACAAAATGTTAGAATTTGCTATGAGACATCACTGTAAACATACCACAAATGCACCACCATGGTTTTAACATCCAGTTTAATCAATATATTTTATAGTAATGCAAAACATTCACTGAAGAGCAGTTATATCCTCATTTACAATCTTTTAAAACTTTCAATTTTCTAGTTACACACTTTCAACAGAACCAAATTTTGATATTACACTTTACACAACATTTAGGTATCAATATGAAACAGTCATGACATGTACATCAGTAATACTTAGGGTAACTCAATGAAAAAATCAAGCTGCTGATTTAATGATTGATTCAATATAAACTTTGTTGAAAATGTTATCCAGTTAAAACATCTCTGAAAAAGAATAAAGAACAAAAATGTTGCTGTTAATTTCTGTATAAAAATAAGCATTGTGTAAAATAGGTTTAATATATTATCTGTACCTCTTCGTTACGGCACATGTCTTGGCTGTGGTTTTGCAACAAATCTCTCCTCTCTCTCTCTCTCTCTCTCTCTCTCTCTCTCTATATATATATATATATATATATATATATATATATATATATACATATATATATATATATATATATACATATATTTTTTTTACATTTTCTACCACTGATAAACTATTTTTGGATTGCACAGTAAGTAAATTAGAAGAATGGTCCTCTGGAAAGGAAATCCCTGTCTGTGTAAATAGACACAACCACCAAATCCACCATACTTTCAAAACAAAATGAAGTAACTGTGACCTGTGGGAAGGGGGGGAAAGAAATAAAGATATAATTACACTATGGCCACATCTTGTCTTAACCACAGTGTAACCTACTACAAAGCTGTCATTTGCAATCAGCAGATTGAGAAACAAAAACCAATGTCCATTAGTTAGCAGTTTCGATTACATGCCATCTGACAGTGCTTTCATATTTCCTCTTTCATAGTATGCTAAGCATCAAACCCTGAGACAAGTACTGCTGCCTCAGGCAACTGTGCCTACAGTCTGTGCCATTCACTGGTGGTCAGAAGGTCTGTAAATAAAATGACCGGTTGTTCATTGTGACGGCAGGCTTTCGTAAGTCCAGAGGAACAATAGCAACTCTATGTTGCTCTGGAGCAATGCTTTGAAATATAGGAGGAGATATCCTGTTTGGTCTTACATTGGCTTTTGTGCGATAATGAGCATTGAGCTGCTTCTCTTAATATGTCATGTATTTGTGGTTTCAATGTCTTGCAGTTTCTTGGATATTATGCAAACTTACACGACCCAACTTCATGTTCATGTAAATCAATTGTTTTCTTCAAGGACTCATTTAATATGGACAAGAGCAGAAAAATATGGGGACAGGAAAAACTCTGGGGACACAAGCATATCTAGCAGAAAGTGCAAGGGCTTCTCTCACAGAATTAAAAACTCTTCACGAAAACGAAAGCTAACCAAAAAAGATAAAATCAATTCTGTAGAATAATGCCTCAAGGGACGCCACCAGGAACATTCTCCATGTTTTTCACCTAGGAGGCACTGCGAGGTATATGTCCTGACACAGACTGTCACCAGAGAGTCTGTGTGGAGTGCCCCATCGATCACTCCTGTAAACACGTGCATGGGCATCACCAGCAGTGCCAAAGCTGTCTTCACATTTCAGAGAAACCGTGCTTGGATTGCATTTACAAAATCCATAACATTTGAAATGACGTATGTCCAACTAAAAATGTACTACGGAATTGGTGTCAATTTACAAACAAGATGCAGGATAAATATAATTTTTAACATTTTCCCTTTTATTTTCCCCAATTTGGAATTGCTGACTATACCTCCTGATTTGGAGCTGTACCACCTACACCTACAGAGGAATCACTGCATCTACTCCTTAAGCTAGGTTTCCCTTAATGCCAGGTACAGATTAACATACTACAGGCCACAGTTTATAAAAGAGCTAGCACCAATGGTATCTTTCACTGAGGACAACTGGTCAACTGTGGGAGTCTTATGCAGTATGAATCAGAGGAATACTACACTATCACCCATATATTTGTTAAGTAACAAAAATTAATTGACTGTATTCACAAACTGAGAGTGAATTCTCATTTTCTAAGGTTTCATGATTAATACCTAACTTTTTAAATACATATTGTATTGAAAAATATGGGTACAACTTGAAACAATGTCATATAAATCATACCACATTCCTTATAAAAAGAAACTAAAAACCTTTGTTTCATTTGTGTGTCCACACAGGATGTAAACCATATGACTTTCCACTGTAAAGAGTGAAAAACACACACATTTTCAGAAGCTGAACACTACTATGGATTTCTAATTGAATAACTTCATACCCAAGTTTTTAATCTGAGGCAGGAAAAAAGAATGAAATGAATGCTATGCGTGAAACAAATGCCTTTGGTATTTAGTCATAAATATAAAGTTTGCCTGGATTAATAATTTCAGCTGGCTAATTAAAATGAGGCTATGTGAGTGAAGAGGTTTCCCTGAATGCATGCTTAATTGAAAGTAGCAGCTGCCTTGGAAGTGTATGAATGGAAATATCATTGCCCTTGTCTCAACTCACGTACAGTGAGCTTGATTTACTTTTGTCATAGGAGATCATGTGACACATCCATAGAGTAGCTTGTAACTTCATCTCTGAAGACAAAAAAAATGTGGGTTTGACATAATTATAAAGTGACCATAAGAAGTTTAACCAAGAAACCTCTTCATACATTCTGAATGTATTTACCATGTTATTCTGGACCATTTGCATGTAAGTGCTATTTTTCAAATAAAGTCAACATTGAAAACGTAGTCAACACGAGGGCTGTGAAATTCAGATCCTGGAGGGTCACAGTGTTTGGATTTTTTTTTTGGGTTCCCTTTAAATAAGAAGCCTGTTTAGGGCTTGGAAACATGCTATGTCAACTCTAAAGATAATCAATGACATAATCACTGATTGGATTAAAAAAACTATAGGGACACCAACTGGCAGGAAACACTGCAGCCTTCCAGGACTGGAGTCTCACACCCCTGATCTCCAACTTAGGAAGTAGATGTGCTGCTAACACATTCTAGTTGAAAAGGAGTTACTGAAATACTTTTTCCAACACTGGACATGTAATCATTTTATCAAAGTGTGACAATATATAATGAGAACAACATTTACCAATTTACAAAAGTGTTTGTGCATGTGCATACACATTTATATTTATGCATACAGGGACTTGGTTCTTCCTTCTTTACATCTGTTCACTTTTAAATTCAATAATATATTTATATTTAAATGCATATAATATCCAAAATATACATACATTTTTTTCTTTTGACTACCTTCACATAAATGTAATTTCCTCTGACTTGGAAAAGCCTGGAATAGAGACTGAGGTGGGCCATGATTCAGCCATGGTGTACTGGTGAAAGAGCCCACATGACTGGCGCATGCAGGAACATGTACTGGGACTGCCACATGAACAATACCTATTTTGTGTAGAAATATTTTAGTAACAGTTGCATTTTTATTTATTTGATCAAATTACTTTTTAGACCAAAGGCACTGGATGAAATAATGATGATTAAGTAATACTCTTTTGTAAACTGTGTAACAAGCAAGCAATTGGAGCAAAATTAATTGTACATCTGCAAGCAAACTCAGTGAACAGAAAAGATTTTAAACATGGCTGTAGCTATATATAAGGATCAACATATAAGGCATAAATTAATTGTGTATTGGGGTAATTACAATTGAATCAACTTAGGCCCTAATAAATTGTCATGTTTTTGTGAGATATTGTATTTAAACTATCACGTATAATATCATATGTGAGTATGCAACATGGAAAGGCTTATTGGAATACCAACAAATAGCTTCTATTCAAAAGTGAATTTTATTGCAAGATCTAACAGAATTCAACAATAAATTGTTGCATTTGTGAATAATGTATAATATGTTGCAATGTGAACTGCACAACATACGAGCAAATATACATTTAAATGCACTGAAATGAATACAGCCAACTACTCCCCTATTACTGTCAATAAGAAATCAAACTTTACTTAAATAGGGGCATATATGACCAGCTGCAACTGACTGTCCTCTAAATCCACAGGTTGTGAGATGCAAGCCTGTTTGCTTTAACTCTTCAGTGAAGAGTTCAGTGAAGAAAAAGCCTGGCAACATGAATGATATATTTGCATGTTATGAGGTCAAATTATATTTACAGTTAGTTGCTAATAAGCTACTTGCTAGTGCCTTAAATATTGATCCAAAATATAGCGACACAAACATTCATATCGTATGCCTTGATGTTTGCATATCTTCTTGTTTGCATTCTTTGATAGTTAATGGATTAAATTACCTGGCAAGTTTTAAAGAGCTGTTGATGTTGCTTCAGTGCTGTAAAAGTGAGTTCATCCCAGATGCTGTGTACAGAGAAAGCTGGCCAATACATGGAGGCTTGGTGTTAACAGACTGAGGCTCTGAGTTTCTATGAAATGCAGTGAGTTGAGGTGGACTGGTGGCTCTGAAACTAAGCAGTGCCCCACACCTCCCTGTGGGGGTGACCCTTGGTAGACAGCATGGCTCCAGACCAGTCCCCTTCAGATCTCCATGTCCACCGGTCGAATCTCCCCAGTCTTGTGTTCGTTCACCCACAGCTCTCTGTCTTTGGCTGGGTCCACATTCTGAAGCAGCTGGTCCACTGGCTCCACCGTCTAAAAATCACAGATGCACAGGTATTCAAGAGACTGATTTTTTCAGAGAAAAAAATATTTGAAATAGTATTTAATGAGGTTGTGTACATGTCTCTCTCACACTCTTTCTAGTTATGTGTGTGTGCACATTTGCATGCACAAGACACTGCTCTTGTTTTGGTAGAACCAACTGGCAGCAATTATGTTTTTGTGGGAATCCTTTAGATCTCTTAGCAACCATGTTCCACAATAACTCATGGCTGTCCTACCCTGTCTTCTAAACTCACAGGCATCATTGAAAACTAAAGCAGCCCAACATGCCAAGTTAAGCTGGTATTCAGCCTGCCTAGTATAGGCTTAATTAAATCTATTTAACCACAGGCTATGAATGCAGGTTTTTCCATCTCCTTAACAAGCAGTCTTTCATTACTGAAGCTGCACTGTGTGTCAGCTCTGATTTTCATCACTTTGCATGCCCCTTCTGCATGCAGAGGTACTGTAACAACAGCAGAGACAGCTCTCTGGTGCTTCTTAGAGTTCATTGACAGAAACACATGACTTAAAGGCAAACCGTCCTTTGATATTTGGCCAGCATTTGGCACATCACAGAAAAAAAACAGAAAGGAGTTCTGGTGTTTGAGGCTACAGAGCTCAGATGCTACATACTACCCAGAATCAAAGATTTTCTGCTGTGCCTGCATGTGACAGTAGAATGATGTTTACAGTACTATAACAATATGTTTCAAGGAGGAGTAGGAAAAACATCAGAGAATGAAGTAAGCAAGTTATAACTTCCAACGATAAGGACATGGTTTACACCAGGTTTTGATGCTGACAGACATCCATAGAAATAATATTTATGGCAAAATATTTAGTGCAGACTGTGTAGGCGGGTGTCACCAGCAGCTAGTGATCATTAGCTGTGAATGATGAAAATGTACTCTGCGTCGGTTCAAATGTGTATTGCTCAGAAAACAGTTACTTTTTCATTCTTCAATCTCTTGGGTGCCCCCTAGTGGTAGAAGGAGGCATACGCAGTCACTGTGTCCCACATGTTGGATAGGACAAAAGGTACAGGTCACCACTTGCTGTAAAGTCTATATGACAGCTGGAAATGTTTCGACGCTCAGTTATAAATAGTTGATCCTGAGAGGCCGCTTTGTTTAATCTTCTGCATAGTGTCACTATGGTTCCTTATCCCAGTCCCTCAACTTTCCTTGGGCTACTGGGGCAAGAAGAAACAGGGGAAGAGCAAGGGCAGCAGCTTCAAACATGCACACTGACATGTTTCAGCATTTGCCTTTAGCCAGTATATTCAATAAATAAATTCTACCATTTCAACTACTGTTGATATCACTGATTCAAGTAAAAGGCCTCATGGTAAAGTAAATAAAGAATGGATGAGTGTCTACTGAGAGTTACCTAACAAATATGTGGTATAAAATAAGAGACACCATTTGAGAATAACTGATTATGGCTGAAGGGTTTCCTTACACTTTGGTTGAACATATCTGTTTCATGCCGTAGCGTTGTATACTGACACAGGTGCTGTCGTATCATCTCCACTCGTTCTACCTCCAACCTCTCCAGTTCCTACACAAAATACACATGGACAAAGAGATAAATATTGGTCTTAGGTTTTTTTTTTTTTTTAATTTTGCATAGGGCTACTTAATGAAATGATTTTAATTTCATGTTTCTATTGTTTAACTCTCACAGAAATGATTACTCAATTTGAATTCACACAGATAAAGACAGAAGTGCTTTTACCAGACTTGATGTCACCATCTCCTCAAACCACTTGGACTGGCACTGATTATAAAGATCAACACAGCGCATCAGATCATCTCCTGCAGAAGAGAAGGGACAGAAAATTTACAACAGCAGCAGTTTGCTGCTCTGAACACCAGGTGGCACTAGATACCATGTATGAAACTAAGTCACATGCCTTTGTTCCCCACAACAAAATGTCACTATTTCCCATGCAGACTAGGGAAAGCGTAACATTTGCAAAGTTTATGTATTCTTCTTACAAATGGCTCATGGTAAGAACAATGTGTCTAATTTTATTCCATTTTCTTGGTAGATACATCATCATATTCTATGAGCAAAGTATAAAATACCAGGAGAGGGAACTCAGTTCTCAGAAGGGTCTTGTAGAAGTGCTGAAATTAAAAAGAATCATCACCGTGACCTTTTACTCATCATGATGAATATTAATTTACTTCACTTGAGTTTGTAAAATGTTTCAACATGGCTGCCATCTGCCTTATATTTGAGAGTGTGTTATTTGTTAGCTCATGATAGCATTTGTCAGCTTATTTTGAAACTGGAACTTACTTTATTGCATCACATGTGAAAGACTGAAATGGGTCAGTGCAAGGCAGAGACCACATCTTAGCTACTTAAGGTGGAAAAACTGCATGACTATAAATCATACACTGATCACATTTGGTGGCAAGAAGATA
This sequence comes from Albula goreensis, assembly GCA_022829145.1. Taxonomy (NCBI): domain Eukaryota; kingdom Metazoa; phylum Chordata; class Actinopteri; order Albuliformes; family Albulidae; genus Albula; species Albula goreensis. The sequence goes on from CM040748.1 coordinate 19,309,114, forward strand.
GAAACATCACTGTCTTTGAATACAGCTGAAAAAATGAAAACTCTTTTCAGGTGTAATATTTGCAATGCTGAGCAGTTGGTATACATTGTACGGAACACTTTCAGTATGGAAGGAAAAAGGGAAGTCATCTTGACTCTTTAAAATTTTAAGTCTCCATTTTTTTAATGAACAACAAGTATTCTAAATTTCCACTAATGGGATATGCTTTGTGTGGATGGAGTCATTATTGTGCAAAATGTGAGGTAAAAGGATGTACTGTTTTGGATTCCAGTGATATGCCTATCCATTTACAATGGATGTGTGTAACTACAACTGTCCCATTCACAGTCAGGGTAGGAGGTTCATGCACTAGTTTGCAAAATTTATTTTGCTTTTGATTACTTTCCGAAGCAAGGTAAGTTTAAGTGCTTCCACTGGCTTGGAAAAGTTTTATGAACACAACAGGGGTGTTCAAAGGTTTCGAGAACTAATTCTAACCTGTACCAGAGTAGGTTATATCTCACTTTGAATACCACTGCTAAACCTGAAGAGTCAATATAGATAGGAATTCAGCATTTGATGAGAGCAGTGAATGCCATGATGGAAAGAACTGTGAAAATCCAGCATTATATCTGCAGCTATTGGTAAGAGCTAGTTGTGCTACCCAGTGTGATTACAAATACATGCTTTGGTTTTTTGTGTATGATATCAGGATTTAATTAGTTCCATTCTCAACTTTAATAAATTATTTATTTATGAGAGGATACATATTTCGTTCTATGTTAAAAACAATTAATGGACACAGACATTTGAAAGTGTGACACTGGTGTGTCTAGTAAAAGTAAGAGCTGTTTAAACCTGTTGCATTTTTTACATACCAAACATACATTCTTCAGGTTTCTCCCTTTCCACATTCATTGCATTGCATTTCCTACAGTGCTCCTCTCAGCCAGTGCTCATGATACTCATCAAGTTCCTGTTCCTGTGTTTCAACATTGATTTCCCTGAGCGCTGAGCTCTACTGGGCCGACGGAGCCAGCAGCCAGACACACACGCTGCTTCCTGCTCTATGCTCAAACTTCTCACACCAGTCACTGATGGCTCAGATCTGTAATCACTATCTAAAACGTTTGTGTTTTTCCTTCTGATAGCAACCGGTTTCTGAGATTCCTGCCCATCAGTCTGATGGTTAAAATGTGCGTGAAACCCATCCAGAATGTTCTCACCCTGCTTAATTCAGACAGCACCATCGGTCTCGGAGGCCTTATCTGTTTATGCTCACAAGACTCTTCACAAAATCTTAAACCTCTTCAGGCAGCGTGAAATAATCTGTCTGGAGCACTCGCTTTCCTCCCACACTCCCCCCACCCCCAACCCTTTTTCAGGCATGTGTTTGCCTTTCCAATCTTCCTGAGTTTAGAATGGCTGACCTCGACAGGACAAGCCCTTCATTTAAACTGCTTCTCACTGCTGCCAAAAGATTAGCCACAGGGGACTCCAGTGGTAGTCTACACCCACTGGCTCCATTAGTGCAGCATGGAAATCGAGTATAGCATATGTTTCCAAGGCCTGTTGCATCTGGAAACTGGAAATACAGACTGCCAGCAATCCAGCTGTTTTTACACATCATTGGGAGTAACACTGGTTTGTTCTGCCCTATCACAAATTAAAACTATATATCTTCATGTGTGCCCTTTGCAGTTTGATGCATGAATAAACAGCTTGCATCATTAGCTGGGCACTGCCAATGTTTCATAGCTCAGTGACAGATAAAGTTTACTTTAAACTCCTACACACGTGAAGGATCCCTGTCTACTGTAACGTATCAATAAAACAGTTTCACTTGTTTTGTATCTTAGAATGGTTCTTCATTACCCCATCACTGCTATCTTTAATCCTTGTCACAAATTATTATAATTGTAATGACTGTGTAACTACATTGCTCTTGATGTGGTCTTTAGCACAGACAGAACCCTGGTGACCTCTGACCTGCTTGTGTGGATTTCCGTCGGGCCTTCTTTATGTCCTCCTCTGTCTTGTTGCTGAGTTTGATCTCCAGCTGCTGGGTTTTAATCTCCAGGTCTTTCTGCCTGTCTGCTAGAGCTTTGCGGGCCTTGAATTACACATAGGAGCAAGAGATGAGTCATTCACTGCTGACCTCAGACCTGTTTTCCATTCTATCTATCCTCAGTGTTTACTCCTAGCTAACCTCCTCTTCATATTTTCCCAGACTAGGGTTTTTCTCAAATTCACAGTTTATTTCTCTGTGCTTGTTTCAGAGAAATTCCAAAATGGAGAATAGATTTACTGTGACTTGTAACTCATCGTTTTCATTATCATTACTTTCCATAACACAATTGCTCCAACATGTGTTGTGGGTGAGTTAAAATCTGTGTGACGTGTACTGTCCACTGATCATCCATGGTACCATAAAATGTTCTTGCGTCGGGATATGATCCAATGCTATTGAAAGAGTGATGGAATTTCAACAATGTATGACAAAAATATATGTCAACCTTATTAAAACACTTCAGACATGAAGACGAAGGTGCACTGTCTGATAGACTAGTCTGCTTGCCAGGTCTCAGCAAAGCAACAGGTTAAACTATGGTGGTGAGGATGTATCAGAAAAACATAGTGCAGGACTGGGCCATTGACTAATGTTGCTGCAGTACAGCCATCATGCCAACAAAAAAACATGAAAAGCAGTAATAAAATTCCACTTGAGCAGATTGTACTTAAAGCGCCTAACAGATTTTAACTGCTGAGAAAATGACTGAGGTTGTTGTATGCCTGGAGCTGTAAAAACTGCATTATGTCTTCACCCATCATTCTTGATATGCTTAATCAGAACCTCCATGTAAACAATAACATAACAGGTATAATTCAGTACTAAACTTCATTTCCTTTTCATTCTACTGCAAAAGATTGAATACTGTGGCAAATATGTGAAAATAGAGGGTTCCATGATACAAAGAATCTAGTTTGGTGCTGTATGGTCTCCCACCTTCTCTACTGCTGCATATCGACTAGCCAGCTGCTTCCTGAGGTCAGTGATATGATGATCAAACTTCTTCATGTCTTTTTTAAAGTTGTCCCGGAATGTTAGGAGGGGTTTCTCCACCTCACTTTGAAGCTGCAAAAACAATGGTTGTGAGTTGAAATGCACATACCATAATTCATTACCTGCACTACTGATCGGGTATCCAGACATTCCAGTTTTGCCAGGTCAGTCCTGGCTTTAGAAAAAAATTTCTCAGTATTCTGTACATTCACATTTATGAATTCAGCCAAAGGCCAGTTTATTACAGTGTTAAATAATCTTTTTTTCCTGACGATTACTGGCTAACATATAGGCCTGAGAAACTATCTCAGGCCTATACCTTGTATTCAAACCATGTTTTATAAACTTTCAGTGTGACTTTTTCAGTACAACCAAAAGGTACTACCCCTTAATGTATATATGCAATAATATACATAAATGCAAGTGTCTCATCTGTCTAAAAGGTACACACTCGTGCCAAGCAATGCCATTTGTCTCGCCACACATGAACAAAAAAATATACCTGGTCAATTTCCTGTCTGGTTATGAAGTTGAACTTGTCATGCGTTTGATTGTGAGGAAATCTTATACAATCTTATAAAAACCATGAGTGTGTAATTTACAGATGACTATCCTTGTTGGATGAGTGGAGAGAAGATGATGATTATGGGTGAGGGCGATATAAACAGCACACCGCAATGAGGCCGGCAGCTTGTTAGAGGCAACTTTAAAATATAATTCAGTTTAAGCAACAGAGGGCACGCCCTGCAAGATCACTGCTGCAGGAGTGTTACACATGTGGTCGCTCGTCACGGCTCCTCTGTCTACAAGGAAAATAAATACCGGATCTTCCAGCTGTGCTCTAAGACCTTTCTGTCGGGGAGACCACAGCTTCCATGCATATATGCTTGGAAAATATGAAATTCTCCCTTCCAAACCGTAAGTGTTTTATAATGTTACCTTCTGTATTGGAAAGGAGACTTACATAAAAATATCCTATTATTGATCTTCCACAAATCAGGAACTGGCAGGATTGGTAAAAGCTAAAAATGTACAAGTAGCTTCTTACAATTTGGATGTACCAACAGTCTAAGACTCTGTTATAGCTGGCAAATGAATGCTGCTAGATTACATGTGTAAGTCACTAATCTTTTAACTTAACATGTACAGTGACAAGTGCCTTCAATGAGACACTTTTCCACTTTAGACATGGGCTGAGTACTTAACTGCATGCCTCATTACAAAAACCACTTCAATCATTTATCTCATTTTCATGTGAACTAAACAATACACTTCATTATAAAACCTTTAACAAGAAGAGAAACAAGGAGGTGAGATACTCTTGAAGTTTGCTACCTTAGACGAGAATTTCAGGTGAACTTCAGCTTCATCAGCCAGGCTTTTCTTCAGTTGGGCCCAGGCCTCCCCCAGTGTGCTGGAGAGAGATAAGAGGGAAGCGGAACTATGAAGGCACTCAGTACCTAAGCCTATAAGCTTCAGAGCAGGGCTATTTAACTCCAGAGTTGGAAGGCTGTAGAGTCTGCAGGTACTTGTTTCAACTGCACACTGCACAACCTGATTTCACCGATTAGCTCACCTCTCAGACCAAGGAGATAAACTAGTGAGTGATATCAGGTATAGCATGTGGTAAGGGGCAATAGCTGTAGACGTCTGTGTCCTTTGGGACCTGAAGTTGTGCTGTAGAGTGTGTCAGGCTATGGTTTAACCCTGGTCATCCTAAGTCCTAAACTGTAATTGAAATGTTCACCTCAGTCACACTCTTGGCTTAATGGCAAGTGCAACATGAAATCCAAGGCACATCACAATTTGATCTAAGGCATCCACACATACAAAGTTCACAAATTGAAAAAAACGTCTTCCACTCAAAACTCTCAATACTTGCAAAGATCCCTGAAGAAAAATGAGCTAATTTATCAAAGTGTGACTTGGGTATGATGATAGTCTTATAGTTTCAAACTTAAATAATATGAAACTTTGATGACACTCATAAATTCTTTCAAAGCACAATTGGAATGCTTGCTCTGAAATGTACATTACAGAAAAAGGTATTTTCAATGATGTAACACAAAGAACAGCAGTTCATAGCACACTGGGTCATGAAGATAATGCTAAAAGGTTCACAGTGAGATTAAATGATCTGCAAGGGACTCCAGCCTTGCTTGTCCTATCACTATTAACCATCAGCCATAGAATTAGTGTGCACCGTACACAAATAAATAAATATACATTTACAAATACATAGAAGGACAGACAGACAATATAAATAACAAATTATTAAATTGCAATAATAAATAATGACATAGATTTAAAGATTTCAACAATCAAGTATAATAAAAATGGCCGCTAAATCAAACGCGGAAGAATAATATACAACAGAAAATGAACATTCCAGGTTTGTTCCATCTGTGATAGACTGTTAAACTTCCTTCCACTGAGAGACAGTTATGCAGGCTATGTATAGAGCGTAGGTGCAAGAATCTCCCTCAGTCATGAGAAGAATGTGTTATCGATTTAAAAAAACACCTCTCATTGGAACATCTCCCTTTCATTAACCCATTTGGTCCCATTAAAGCCCTGTTTTTCTTTGAATTTTTCTTGCAGCTCTCTTAAATCCAGTTTTCATTATTAGTGAAAAAACATTCAGCACACATTTGGGCCAGCTTTTTTCAGGGTTATGCAACTATGGGCAACTTATTATTTGTCTTTTAGGGTAGCTTTTCTTGTGAAAGGCACTGTTTTCCTCAACATAGATTTATTTTTGTTAGATGATGTCAAGACCCAGTACAATGACTTTGTTTGCGGGCCAGAGACCTCCCCACAGACAGCATTGTCAAGGGTTTTAGCTATGCAACTTGTAGTTGTAGCAATTATTGTTGAAATCATTCAGACAATTAGGTTATAACTGATGCAACTCAGCATCAGTTCACAAGAGTGTTTCTGATGGCTGTTATTTCAAACAATGCCACTCAAATCCAGGCCATCAAATAATAAGTTGCCCATAATAATACAAAAAATGCCATTTTCAATGCAACCTGCTTCGAAAACCATCTCGCAAATCTGTTGGCAAACCTATGCATGGTGGCAAGTATAATTCCAATATAAGATTATGTACAGTAGGATTGTATACAAGTAGGATTTTACCTTTATCAAGCAAAGGTAAATTTACTTTATGCAATGTTTTTTGAGTACAGTAAATGATGAGCTAGTACAACAGAAAAAAGTAAAACAGTATTGTACAGGGCTGTCACATGCCCTTTTAGAACAATGACTTTTACATTGCAGCCACACAAACCGTAAATTCATGAATAAACAAGTGATTCTGAGCATGGATGTAGGAACCAGCTAGCAAAGCAATGATTCATGATTTCCAACAAAGGGACTGAAAGGACAGAATAATACGAGTATTGTTCAGAGCTAAATGTCTTTGGGAAAGGGTGGGCAGACCTCTGTGGCATAATCTAGATTCTGTAAGGAACAATACCCCCTTTAGGCCATTCAGCAATGACAAGCACACCAAGCCACAGGCAGTTGTGTAGAATGCCATCTTGGTATAACATTGCAACACAAGTACAGTAACACCTGATACGGTGACCTGATGACACCGCTATGTAACTGCAAATTCTGCATGGAGATTACTGCACACTGCACCCTCTGACTGAGCACAAAAATACACACAGCACTGCTGTTTGGGAAAGAAAATAAAATAGTAATATGGAAAAAAAAGACAATGTGATCATCACAAATAGCCTCTTTGTTTCTATATTTGCAAAGAAAACTTATTTTTTAAAAATTTATCAAAGTATTATAAATTTTAGAAATATTAATATTACATCAAGTAAAATCATCTCAACTTTTTTGAGTGTGACAGGCTGCAAGCTGAAAATATTTATCTAGTTAGTTTGGACATATGTTTCCTGTTACTGCATGACATTCATAATCAGAGAAATGGATCAGTAGGTTGTTTTACTCGGGCTTAAACAGATTTCTATCAGGGACTCATAACTTTGCCAACTGCTGTCACTATCCTGCACACCAACCTGGAATACTAGTGATATACTGTTAGCTCTCTTGCAAGCTGTTGCAAGTAAAACATATTCCCTGTTTCATTAGCAAAACAACATTGCAGTAATGGCAAGTAATGACTACAGCACCGAGGCATTAATAGTTGTGTACATAAAGCTGCTGAAAGGCCAAGCCTTGCTACTCACAGCTTCACTTTGCCATGGTGTTAGAAATATGAAAGGTTAAGAATTCAGTTGCAGGAGAACTGCACAGGGACTTACGTATTAAAAAAAGATTTCAAAATATAACTTCTGCATTGTGGTTGGATTAACTGGTACCTTGGTTTCATTTCTATGAGGCTGTCATGGAAACTTCTGTTTTTTTTTCTCAACTTGAGAAATCGACAGTTTGGAAAATCTATATCTTATTTTCTTTCAAATGCATTTCATTAATGTGTTGAATATATATAGACTTTCAAGAGTTCTTATTGATGCAAATGATATAGTCTATAACTGTCTGTCTCAGACTGTCATTTTATTCCAGATGTTTTAGTTGTTATCCTGCAACTTCATCATTTTTTGCCACTCCTATGGTATGCAACCATGCTGTATGTATTTGAATATTTCACCTTGTCTGGATCAATGCCAAATGCATAAACAACAAGTAATAATGTACAGATGTGAGAATCTGACATCACAAGGTGATTCCTTTAATTAGGTTGCCTGACATTTACACAATTTACATAAAAAACACTAAAAATGCTGGAATACCAACTGTATTCTAAAATTGTAGCATCTTTCTTATTAAAAAAATGTGGCTTTCACAGGCATTTCAGTTAAGGCCCTAAAATTGCTGAAAAGATGTTCTCTGTCTGTTGGTGGTTTATGCATAAGTAAAAAAAAAATGCTGCTTATTTGCAATGACTTATTGTCACATCTGCCTACAGTGTCTAGGCATAACAGTGCACAGGGGAATCACACGCTCCGTTTCACACATGAGGACCTCAGTGCTACAGATGTCTGGTGTCATCACGACATTAACCGAGATGTTGCACTATAACTATATATCACTCAAGGAGCAAAATTATACATCTTTTTAGAAACATCAATTAAAGTGTAATATATCTGAACTGAAACTAAATTTAAAAATATGGTCTAACTTTTTGCTGCTGCAGCAGTGTGTGTATGTATGTGTCTGTGTGTGTACTGCAAATGAAAGAATATTATGAAACTCACCCTTCTTCCTGTGCAGCTAGTGGAATCTGTGAGAGTTTTGAAAGGTTTTTTGCATACTCCTCTTCAATCTTTATTCTGTAAATCAGCAAAATAACAGCAGTTATACACTTAGTTTACAGTTCACACAGCATATCATACAGACATGGAACTCACAATCACAGAAAAACAAGTTAGTCAAATGCTACCTGGAAGAAAAGGTGATCATTACATCACTAGCTAAATAAGATGCATTTTATAAGGAAAACAACTGACTTGCTGGCTAGATGGCAAAATTAAAAGGCAGTTGAAATGAAAAGAAACCGAGGCTACCACCTAGCAAGCTAACAAGCAAGGATTAAATGATTAAAAATTAAGTAAGAATGTGAATTGTGACGTAATTATATATTAGAGGGTTCACAGACCTTTAATTTGGTAAGCCTATGACATACTGTCAAAACTACAAAACAATCTATCCAGCTTCTAGATATCTATCTGTTTATCATCATGAAAGAATTAATTAAAATTGTGTGGTAAATCTCAAATATACTGCATAAATTAGCATGAAGAAAGACATTTAAAAGGGATTTAAAGTAATTCAGCTCAATGATTTGTCTCAGAACTGTCACATTTATAATTTCACAAGAATATTTTTGACCAGGTATAAACTGCTAAGAAGTTATTACAAAAAATACATCTTGTTTGTGAGCAAAATAATACAGTGACATTCCAAACAGCACTGAATCTACATCAGTGCTGAGCATGGGAATTCTGTAAGGCACAGCATACGGTCATGGTGTCACCCAGGAAGGGAGGGGCTCAGTGGAGATTTCCTGCCTCACTGCACAATAACATCTGACCTGGCCAATCAGATGCCCATGAACTGCCTGTACCGGTGGCAGCACAGCTGTAGAGCTCCAAAGCAGCTGTGGCAGCTCAGCTGGCAGATTGCAGTTTGAAAAAAAGATGGAGTCAGCTGACTGACTAAATTCACTACAGAAAAGTGATTTTAAATATTTGATTTTCCTTCCTGCCTAAGCACTGTAGCAAGCAAATCAATAAATAAAAACAATTGGTGATTTGCAGAATTGTATCATGGGAAATTTGAAACAATCAAATCTATTTATAATGTCTACAATACACAAAGTGATATTTAAGCGTGACTAAATAGAAAGAGGTAAATGCATGTTTAGTGAGGATATAATCTGTTCTTAACATATTTAATCCTGTTTTCTATTAACCAATGATAGCCAGGATAATACTTCCAGTTTTTCTGTTTAAGCAATACAAAGCAACTGCACAATAAAATATTGATTGACAGTTATTTAGACTCATTCCAGCTGAAACATTGTCTCAACAATGTTTCCAATGCAAGCTGTGAAATTGTCTGTCATACTGTCCCACCAAAAGAACTGCTGTTGTATGGCTTCCTGACCAAATTGTCTTATATTTTGCCATATGATGAATAACTGCTATATTTAAAATGCAAATTTTGTCTATTTACAAATATAAGTAGTCATATTGATTCAGTGCCCAAGTCAATCCAAGACAATCAGTCACAGATTGTAAACCCTGTCCCAGGGGTGGTGGCCATGAATTGAACAAGAAATTATCTTTATCATTTTAAATGTTATTTTATCCATTTTTTTCTGCCCCTTTTCCCAAACCTGCATTACAGCTGAACAAGATGATGCCCTGCAGCAAGCACACCTTAAGATTTGAGGAGGAGGAAGCTGTGAGCATGTGTGTCCTCTACTTCAAGCCCTTGCTTCTTTTCACACTGCTGATGCACCCACTGCTCACACGCTGTTCATGTTGTTGGAGAATTATGAGGCCTGCATACGCTCACTTCATGAATCTGCAGGTGCCTTGCCTGACTAGGTGCGGCCAACAGGGAGCAATGAGGCTAACAGAACTTTGGCTATTGGCTTGGAAAATGTTTGCCTCACCATTGCAGACCTGGAGTCAAGCCCCTGACCACATCCACCCAGGCGACCTTTATAAGAAATTATTTTAAGGTAAAAATGTGTTGATCTCTGACCATTTTCAATGCCAGCTTTGCACTCACTATATACACTGCTCAAAAAAATAAAGGGAACACTAAAATAACACATCCTAGATCTGAATGAATGAAATATTCTTATTAAATACTTTGTTCTTTACATAGCTGAATGTGCTGACAACAAAATCACACAAAAATGATCAATGGAAATCAAATTTATTAACCCATGGAGGTCTGGATTTGGAGTCACACTCAAAATTAAAGTGGAAAAACACACTACAGGCTGATCCAACTTTGATGTAATGTCCTTAAAACAAGTCAAAATGAGGCTCAGTAGTATGTGTGGCCTCCATGTGCCTGTATTACCTCCCTACAACGCCTGGGCATGCTCCTGATGAGGTGGCGGATGGTCTCCTGAGGGATCTCCTCCCAGACCTGGACTAAAGCATCCACCAACTCCTGGACAGTCTGTGGTGCAACGTGGCGTTGGTGGATGGAGCGAGACATGATGTCCCAGATGTGCTCAATTGGATTCAGGTCTGGGGAACGGGTGGGCCAGTCCATAGCATCAATGCCTTTGTCTTGCAGGAACTGCTGACACACTCCAGCCACATGAGGTCTAGCATTGTCTGGCATTAGGAGGAACCCAGGGCCAACTGCACCAGCATATGGTCTCACAAGGGGTCTGAGGATCTCATCTCGGTACCTAATGGCAGTCAGGCTACCTCTGGCGAGCACATGGAGGGCAGTGCGGCCCCCCAAAGAAATGCCACCCCACACCATTACTGACCCACTGCCAAACCGGTCATTCTGGACGATGTTGTAGGCAGCAGAATGTTCTCCACAGCGTCTCCAGACTCTGTCACATCTGTCACATGTGCTCAGTGAGAACCGCCTTTCACCTGTGAAGAGCACAGGGCGCCAGTGGCGAATTTGCCAATCTTGGTGTTCTCTGGCAAATGTCCAAATGTCCTGCACGGTGTTGGGCTGTAAGCATAACCCCCACCTGTGGATTTCGGGCCCTCATACCACCCTCATGGAGTCTGTTTCTGACCGTTTGAGCAGACACATGCACATTTGTGGCCTGCTGGGGGTCATTTTGCAGGGCTCTGGCAGTGTTCCTCCTGTTCCTCCTTGCACAAAGACGGAGGTAGCGGTCCTGCTGCTGGGTTGTTGCCCTCCTACGGCCTCCTCCACATCTCCTGAAGTACTGGCCTGTCTCCTGGTAGCGCCTCCATGCTCTGGACACTACGCTGTCAGACACAGCAAACCTTCTTGCCACAGCTTGCATTGATGTGCCATGCTGGATGAGCTGCACTACCTGGGCCACTTGTGTGGGTTGTAGACTCCATCTCATGCTACCACTAGAGTGAAAACGCCACCAGCATTCAAAAGTGACCAAAACATCAGCCAGAAAGCATAGGAACTGAGAAGTGGTCTGTGGTCACCACCTGCAGAACCACTCCTTTATGGAGTTACATTGTGTTGTTTAAGTGTTCCCTTTTTTTTGAGCAGTGTATCATTCTAAAGCTGTGTGTAAATGTGTACCTTTTTACCTGGTGCACTATAATAATTATGCATGCAATACAGTAACAAACTTAATACAATTTATTTATAATGAACTTATCTAAAAACTATGTTGTGTTACAGGGGAAGGAAATAAATAGTAATTCTCAGTAATGGAAGACATATACTCTACTGCACTGATGTAATCCTTTAGCCAAACCAAAAGCTGTTCTTAGCCCATAGAGAGAAAGCTGGGAAATATCCCTATAAAATTTCTCATTTCAGATGTTTCTGCTTTAGTTTCTTGAATTATTGTATGCTTGGACTTGATTTTGGGTAACTTTATTACAAAGGAAATATATTTACTTTTTTCTTGATATTTAGTTTACTATTTTTACCAATTGCTGGATTTACTCTTGGAAATGGAAACCAGTTTCACGGATTGTATATTTTATAAACTTGTATTACAATTTGGATGCTTGTCTTGACTTTGCACTATTCAATTAGAATCAGTTCCAAAAGAACACTGTGCAACAGGCTTTTAACAACTGTATCAGAGGGATTTCCTTTTCTCAAATTCAGCATAATTTTTGATCCACCACCTGTGGTAAGTACACTGATTTCATAAGTGTCCTTTGCACTGGCTTTACTAATACTACTAATTTAGTCATTTACTAATACTACATACTGCTCACATCTATGACATCCATGGCTTTCTGATGAGTCTTGTGCAACAGAGATGTGCTTGGGCCATGTAAATACAGGAAAAAAAACATTTGGGGAAATGACGACTGCTACTGCGATTACAATGTCACACAGTGTCATTGTTGCCATGGCAATGGTAAAAATATCACAACAGAAAAAGATAAACATACACCAACCAACATGTGGTGCAACAGTAACCAAACACAGGATATTCTCAGCTTGACATGTTTCTAGAGATACCGAGGCAGTAATGTGAGCTTATTCAAGTGAAACCACAAAAAAACCCACAAAGTGATACGCCCCTGTAAACTGAGGTTATAGAGGCTATGAATCTGGACTGAAACTCTGTGGTAACACCACTAAGAAACCCATGTTTTATATTCATTTTGATCACCATTCTGGCATCACAAACCTATGACAATGGTTTCATAACACTATATCATAAAATGCTTCAGTACCACAAAAATTAAATTAAGCTAATAACAAATAAAAAAAATGGCTCATCAGATTTGGGCTTGGTGGTATGGTCTATGGTTTAATTACACATGGTTTAATACATGGTGCTTTCTATGATATAAAAGTCTCTGCATATTTACCTAGCATTGCAAAGAGGTATATATGTCCACAATACATTTGGCATTTGTATAGAAATAGTGGGCCTTGTTCTGTCAGCCCAAACAAATGCAGTGTTAATTTATTAAGAATACGAGGCCAGATTAATTCAGTTACCTTTCTCGGATGAACTCTGCCATTTCTTTTTGCATTTGTTTACCCTTCAGCTGTTTCTGAAGCAGAACCTCAAAGCCAGACACAGAGGTGTTTCCCTGGGGGTCCTTTTTGTCAGTCTAGGGAGGAGAGGAAAAGCAAAAACACATGAGACATGTTCTAAAAATAAACAGAAACCCTTACAGGAACTTAATTTCTTAAGGGATTTGCATACATGAACGTCATTTTTTATGAAATCACTGTGGTTTATGTTGAACGTTGAATGTAGTTCAACATAACTACTTACATCATTACTGAATTGTATGGAATGAATGATGAATTACACACACAAATACACTGTGCAGTACAAATACAGCATGTATGACTATCAGTCAATAGCATCAGAGTTCAATGGAAGGGGTGTTAGCATGTTATCACTATACAGGCTCTCACAGGTAGGCTAATGACTCAATGGTACTTCCCCCCCTTAGGGGAGACTCTAAATGATCCAGTGGTAATGATTCACAATGCTGAGAAAAATATTGAGATAAAGGGGACACCAATATTCACACCATGTACATCAGAACATACTTGGCTGCCATTATATTTCATGCTGACACAGGGACTGTGGGGATAAAACACAGTGAATGTGAGTCCTGCTCAATGTATAATGCATATATTTCCATCTGAATGTCAAAAGGTCCCTGCTCTGAATCACAGGTGCAGTCATGTTTCTGGATGTAGGCGCCAATACATGGTCAGATTGTGCAGAGGTAGGAGATGACAGGCCTACACTCACCCAAAAATAATCGCAGTAGCTCCACTCATTGGGTTTCAGTAGCTGCTGTTCCGGCATGTTCATAGGCAGGGGAAAAGTGACACAGTTGATCTAAAGAAAAAATTAAAGAGAATTAATTTATAAATACTGTAGTGGGAAATGTGTGTGTTTGTGTGTGTATATATATATATATATGTGTGTGTGTGTGTGTGTGTGTGTTTGTATATGTGTCTATGTGTGTGTGAGTGTTTGAGTTTGTTTAGGTGTGTGTTTGTTTATGGATGTGTGCACATGTTCATGGACATCACCTTTGTCTGAATGATTGGTCTTTTAGATATAAATCGGGTAATCGCTTGCATTTCTCCCTGGGCTGGGGTCCTTTAAGGACAATAGTGAGACCCCCTCCCCCCATCTCCCCTGCCAAATAACGAGAAGGGTCTCTACTGGGGGGGGGGGTCAAATAACACACAAACACACACAAGTGAATGTGCTGAAAACTAAAGCGGTAGACCAGGCCAACCCTGAGGAGAAAGTTGTCTTTTCACATATGCCATGCCATGGCAGCTGACAGACACAAATGCATCCAGGCTCTGTACCTCCAGTGTGTACTGTAGCACTGATCAATCCAGCCTGGCATATGAACACTCCCGACACCGTTCAACTCAACTGTGTTACCACGGCAATGCAGAGCAGCAGCCCACCAGCCTCCTTCTCAATGTGGCTGTCCGCCAGTAGTGCTCCAGACAGGTTGGGGCTCCAGACAGTTTCACTGCACCCAAACAGTGTCAAGCTCTATGTCACAGCAAACATGCCCCATGCTCAGAAAGAATATATCTACTGTTTGGTCTCCCGTGCCGCCAATTACAGTTCAAGGGCTGCAATTATGTAATGCACACCATCTGTAATGTGATTTCTGCCAAACCCAACACTTTGGCATGTGACCTTTTTCACTCTCAGTGGACCATCCCTCCAGCTCCATAGTGTTCCACAAAGTCAATGTGCTGTGAGAATGTTGGAAACCAAAATTCTTAACAGATCCTGTAGCATGAAAGCTCAGACTGCTGTGTGAGGGGAGGAGCTTATCATGCAGACTCTTTGGCAATTGGCCACTGTTTAAATTGTTTGTTGCCAGTGGAGAAAGGAGCTTGACTGGACACTCTCCATGAGGCCCAGCCAAAAAGGAATGTACAGCCCACCAGCAGCACGGCACCCTGGGGACACACTGCTGAGCAGCATGGGAGTAACTGTGGCTGGCTTTTCTTTCAGCAGCACTGAGAAATGAACTTTTAACTTTAATATTTTCACATCAACAACTATAGCTTCTTAATCTGAAATATCACCAAAGTTCATCATATAAATTGTGGTTACATACTGGGGTGTAAACTGCAGGGGTCTTATAAATGCAATTCCATGGCACATTTTCTAAAGTGACCACATACTAAAATGAAGCAACACAATAGTACATCACAGATGGATACAAGTCAGGCAGAAATATTTCATTGCCATAATAAAGTAACACCAAAATCAATGGACTCTTCAGCCAATGTTAGCAAACACATTATATCATAATAAAGTCTGAAATAATGTTAAGGTTGACCTGAAGACTACGTGAATTAACGAGTTGTGCAAAGAGAAACTGAAAAACTAAAGAATGATTCCTATCATATTACAATGGGAAAAGTTTTAAATCTTTTAAATGAAAACAAATAATGTTATTTTTACATTCAAGAATGTAAATAGACTCCTACTTCTTAATTCTGTGGTTAAATGAATGCAATGTTTAGAAATGCAGCTTTGCATATGTGACTGGAGGCCTGGTTCCCCAGAACTAGAGATTCTATGAACTAGATCTGTTTTCAATTAAAGAAACATTAGACCCTGTGCTTCACTGAATATGTACAATGGAAATGATGTAACAGGCCATTCTGGCAAGCTTACTGAGGAAAAAAGTATGAAGCATGTGTTTCAGAACTGAGGCAACACAAAGCAATTGTGTAATTATGAGAACTGTTTTTAAAAAGGCCAAAATTAATACCAGTCCCTCTAACATGGTTCCCAGTTGACTGAGTCAGGTTTACGGTTCAACAGTGTTAGGTCTAAAATATATTCTTATGCTGTTTGAAATGACACTGAGATATCATTCCCACTACCGACGGAAAACACAGCTGTTTCCAGACCCTGGATATCATGCCACCTCCCACACATACATAAACCCCCATAAGCACAGCCTGGTGTAATTAAATATGAAAGTAAAGCCTGAGTGTGATAAAACTATATTTCTCCATAACATAATGTGGCATTACTTTTTCTATACTGGACTACCTGGGAGGTTTTTTATAGTTTTTCATAAAACATAGCTCATGCTTCATCACTTGTGATTATACACACAGTAAAGCCACTGTTTATTTTATGCTTCAGTGTTAGTCAATTGCATGATAAATTATCACAATAACATCACGTGTTTATCATAATATCTGTTTTAAAAACATGAAGTGAATGCCAGAGCTGCACACCTGTGTGAGAGAGGGATCCTACCTTGGACCCAGGTGAACACCTGCAGTTTATGGTCACCTTGCCCTGTTGTGTGAAATATGTGAAATGATGTGTGCAATATTAATAGAATTCTGTTGATGTGCACTGGAGTCACTATATAAAACACAGTATTTAATGAGATCAGATGGGGTACTACCGGGCATGTAATTAGGTAATATTAGCTTAGGTGGACTGATAAATGTCACAAAGAGTGTCATTAGAATGATTCACTGTTACCAGACTGACTGCCATCCACAGGAGAAAACATCGGATTGCAGCTGAACATGAAAAATATTTCAACAGTCAAAAAAATACAACCTTTCCAACAAGCCTTCCACCTATAAAATGCAATTTGTAAAAGCGCTGCTGTGGTAAAACACCTCTGCCATCTACACATAGGTCCTATGCTCATGGTGGAGGGGATGCCTTTTTAAATTAAGTAACCGTAATGCAACATATTTTTAAAGCATTCATAAATGTATGCATTAATATAAAATGCTGTAAAGAACACGACATTCATATTCTTCAAACAAACCCTTGCTGAGCTTGATTGGTTACCTTCATACATCTCTGGGTAAAACTTATTTGTCTCAAGGTTACTCTAAATGGTTAGTCAGCAGATAAACCCTACAGATCATGAAGCAAAGAAAAATGAAAACTGTCATATTATATACTTATCTACCATTTTGGATCAATCCATATCCAGCAATATTCTCTGGCCATGCAATCAATGTAATATTACTCTCTCTGTGTGTAACCAATACTATTTATGCTGGATGCTGAGCCTAATCTCACCCTGATCAGTTTACAAAGTAAATTAAAATGAAATCAACCTGCAATAAATCAGGTACTTTGCATAGAATATTTTTTTGAACCCTATTGACTTTGGTTCATTATGTATTAAATACCTGTTATTTAAGCTTTCTCAGTTTTTGCTCCATATCGGTGTCTTGCCCTGTTATTTGGTGAGGAATGTTCTATTTATAATTAAGTGGAGACACACACCACTCAAGTGTCAAGTTTTGCTTTCACACATTGTCTCAGTTGTCCCTGCCCTCACTAAGTCATCAGCTCACTTACTGCTCTCAGCCCGCTCAATTGTATTTCTGTCCAAAGGAAAAGTAGTGTGGAATGAATGGATGGAGGGATGAAGGACACACAATAAGAAACTGTATTATACAGTATTGTATCAATGCAGAGTAAGGACTAGTCTAAGTATGGTTGCATGATAAACACTACTGATAATATTTACACAGCTGACAGGTGATTTCACTCTCTTCCTAGGAGGCCAAAAAGAAATCATGATGTGACAAAATAGTCACTGATGAAATAATGTGTAAAAATGTACGTTATGACAAACACCACTGCTCAAACTATGAAAGAAAATATATTCACAAGAAGATTTCCAAAGGTATACAGCAATTGAGAGAACAACATAACATAAATCACTTACAAAGACTTGAAGGAAGTAAGGAATAAACCTGACACATGATCACAGCACCTATTAATGGACATAAACACACTGAAGAAAAAAAAACAATGTAAAAGACAACAGTTAGTATGATTCGCCTGATACACCGTATCTGTTTTAGAAAGAAACGCTTTTCATCTTTTAACTTCTTCTGCTATCACACTCCAAAGACTTTGCACTTCTTCCTCTCTCTCTCTCTCTCTCTCTCTCTCTCTCTCTCTCTCTAATTACTCTATTTGGACTCTCACTACAGCTGCTACCACTGGTAGAAAATGGTAGGATCCAACTTATGCACTCTGTATGTGTGCTTAATTCCCATATACACGTATACATACGCACACCCAGACCCTCTTCAGGCAAGCACTCTGTCACTTTGTTCATTTTCTGCACCAGTGCCCCCATATTGATGCTCATGACAATGTGATTTCCCCTACATATATAATTTCTTGGTGTGTCCCTCCATAGAACATTAAACACCACTGAGAAGGCGAACATCAAAAAAAAGAGCATAGATCATGTATTTCCCTGTATTTTTTTAACTGAAAAAGAGAAATTTTGGTTTCTATGCATCGTTTAGTTTGTTACCCCAAGCAACGTTCTGACATGGACAACATCTACAGTGACCTCACAAGAGAATAAGGAAATGCACTTGCTTATTCTTGCAACTTGATTAATCTTAAGAAAGCTCATATGTGTATTCAGGGGTCCGGATGGTCTGTACTTTTTGCTTTGAAAGATAATTATATTGACTCCATTATTTCTGCTGTTTGGACATAGGAAAGAGACTCAATTTTCCTTTAGATCCAAATACCCAAATCCAAGTCTTCCAAGGACAATTGCCAGATCCTGGAAACAGACAGAATCATGTGTGTTTATCTGGAGACATTCCTTTATATTTTCTGAGGTCACTACTGTACTACATAACTTTATTGTTTAGGAAATTTCAAATTTTGAAGAACCAATGATAGTTCCGCTCCAAAGATTCCAAAGGTTCCTTCCAGTAGAGCCAACACCTGATAAGCAATCCAATGCTCTTTCCTTGTGACAGAGAAGATATTATTGAAAGGAATCAATTTTATATAATCATAATAGGAGCTTGTACTCTGCTATACTTATATAAGGTAGGCATCATGTATATAGAGATAATACTAGGCAGGTCATTGAAATGAACAACTCAGTTTACATCCAGTGTGGAACTGGCATAACGCAAAGTAAATAAAAACACAAGGTAGGTCAGGGAAAGGACATTGGCTGATGCACACAGTCTGAGGATACAGACCTGTGTCACAAGCTGACTGCGACCTCCTGTCACCTCTCTAGATGTTAATAGACTTGGCCAGCCCTGCACTGCAGACTATACAACCTGCTCTGCTCACAGAAAATTACTTACAAATACAAGCAAAGTGAGCTGACCAGTAGACTAGTGAATAAATAAATTGGACAAACACAATTTGAGAGAGGCCCTTCCATCCAGTGTTTACCAAACTGCTGATGATCTCTAAAAGACCAACACCCCCCTCCCTCTCCCCATCTCACACACGAGACCAGCACTGGAACTCTCCATTGCTGCTGAGACTGCATGCCGCTCTGCTACTGTTGCTAGGGAACAAATTACATCTGGTGTTAAAGTCTTATCCTGTCTATATAATTGTACACACGCACACACAATATCCTCAACAATGGCATTGCTGTAAAATTAGAATATGCTATGTGATAGTTTTAATAATAATTTGGGCACTGATCCATGGTGGTTATTTCTTGTGGCTGCAAATAAAGCAGCCAGTATTAAATGGCTCCAAACACCTTTCGAAAGACAGGAAAACCTCCGCTTTCATAACGGTGCTGCAAGCTGTTTTTCTTTCAGCCATGTAGCTTCCAAAATGCTGTGCACTAATAAATACATGATAAATACAAATAAAAACAATGAAAAAGTTTTGGTTTCATCAGTTAGCTGTTTTGATAAAATGTGATTAAGGCAGAAGCTTTTTCCCAGTCTTCTGAGTTGAGAATTTCTCACTAATGGAAGTTAATCCGCTCAGTATGGGAAGTGGTGAGACAGCTGAGCTTTCTGCCAGATTTATCTCACAAAGACTAAGAGCTACAGCTTTGGTCTGACAATAAGACCTTTATCTGGTAACCCATTACCTTTAATTAACTCTGAACAAAACAACATGCCTGTCTTAAGACCACTTCTTTCAAATATCCTGTTTTTAAGACTTGGCATTGCATAATGTCAGAAATGTAATTCAATTTTGTTATCATTCAGACCAAGATATGGGGAGTGAACAGGCATGTCTTTACAAAAAGTATGTGAGCACTTGCTTTGATTATTGCTGTGTATTAATTATACAGTGCATCATCCGTGGTCCCAACTGTTGTGGTTTACTGTTGTCAGGGGAATAATTTGGCCGATTCTTCACTGTGTAGCAAATATACATATCCAAGAATTCCTTATCTAACCACTGCTAAAGCATTTATAGAGGCACAAGGGCTTATATAAGTCCCTCAGACTAACTTCACATCTGAATCCTCAAGGCTCCACAACAGGATCAGACACTTGGCATGGATCCTACAATAGGCTTAAGAAATATAGGTTGCAAATGAACAAAAGGGAATGAGGAAAAGAAGCCTGTAAGATACACTACAACAGGGGTAATTTATGTGATATGATGACGGAGAAGATTATGGTTATCTTAAATAAGACAATTATTTTCACCCTAAGACCCTGTACAGTAAGGATTACAACATCTTTATTGTGGGATAATTTGATGTGTCATTTGTGGCTCCTTGCCAGTTCAAAATTAGTTAGACACCAGAAGAGGTCAACATTGAAAGATTAAGCAGTGGGCAAATTTCCAGTTAAGTACAGAGAGTTCACGTTCACAGACAGTTCATGTTCTGTTCAACCATACTAAAGGAGAGTGCAAAATATCTACATGCTAAAATATCTTCTTCACTCTGCAGTATTTTTAGCACACATAAAAGCAGTTTAATGGTTTAGCTACGCAGACACAAATGAATTCCACACTGCATATTAATTCATTTTATAACTTCAGATGAATTAATAAAAACATATAGTGTATATCCTATGCTACAAGGCTGACGGAGAAATCCTGAATCTGATGCACTAAATTGCAACAATTAAATGTAATTCTTAGAGAATCTGAAATCTTGTTCTGTGCTTATTCTATTAGACTGACACTTATTATCCCTTGAAGACTTTACCTTTGCTAATATAAACTGAAATGGATGAAGAGATAAAGATGGATCATAATGTAAAATGACTGAATGGAGGAGGAATATATATAGTGGAAAAGCAGAGATGCTGTATGATTTCCACATTGCGCTGTGATTAATCTACAGTGAGCGGGCATTGCCAGCTCTGCTGCTTCTCTCAATGCGCCGTGGATGATTTGGCCTTGAAAGCACTGATTTGGAGCTCAGATTACGCCTCTGGCATTCCAGGTTCACAGGCTCCTTGGGGGAAGGGAGGAGTGGAAGCTTTTTCAGTTCTGAAGCGCAGAGGCAAAAGGAGAGGGCTTGGGGTAAGAGACTGCATCCATAGCCTCCATTACCAGCTCCGCTCTCATTCCAGTCTGAGGCAGCACAATGAGAACAAATGCCCCTCATTACCAGTCCATTACATGACAAGTCAAAAAATCAATTTGAATAAAAAAGAATTAATCTCTTTTAGACCATAACAGCATCTAAGTTGTTTATCTTTGTGACTGGCATCAAATAAACACAGAATTCAAGGTTGCACATAATTATCAGTGGACCTAAGGCAGGTTGCTCAAAATCATTTTGTATTGTATGCAAACTGCTACTCACAGAACAGCCCCCCCTTTTTCCCTCCAAAAACCCCACAAAAATGTCTAAGATTAACACCACTCTTTCCCACCTTGACACTCAACGATTTTTAATCGGGCTTCACATGCGCATCGTAAGCATCTGAATTTCTTATTCTTTTAAGCGCGCCTCTCCTCTCAGCGCACGTTAATCAATAGTATCGCCTCTGTCACCATGGAAACTGGGCATGCAGCATCTCCCCTCACCCCAGTCCCCCTACATCCATGGTCTCGCTCTAGTCAAAAACCTACACTGACAGCTACAACACAAACATCACATCTCAGACACAAGTCCCCCCATATTGCTCCAGCACAACCTAAATTCATTTGACGGAGATATTCAACCCTTTCTTCCTTTCATATAATCACATTACAAACCAATACAAAACACAGTAAATCATTAAAGCCATTAGAGAGTTATAAATGTCACCCATAATGAGCTGATAAGTATAAGCGTACAGCTGATTTATTAGATTCAGGTCTTATGTAATATCCTGTTTTTCTTTTTTCCAGCAGTTGTTGCTCTGTGTTTCCCCATACTTGCAGTAGTGCTATTCCTTCATGGGGACTGGGCACCTCTGAGGGTCACACCAGCAAAACACGGATGTAAGTCACAAAGAAGAGGCAAATCGTTAGGGATCAGTGAGAGAGACCTTTGCTTACAACTTAGTGAGCACTTTGGGTACTGTGTACACTAACACAACAGCAGTCTTTACGTTCATTCCATTACCTCAGGAAAGACTCATGGTTAAAGTGTTTTTGCTTGCATGTTTATCACAAGATTTCCCACACTAATGGCTACAAATATCCATTTTTCTGCTGTAACATATTTTTACAGAAACTGGAACAGTGGACATGTCAGTTCAGAAGCTGACTGTCTGGACTGACATCTCCAGAGTTGTTTTTGGTACTCACAGTGATCGTGGTTTCCTTGTTCTGCTTCCTGGTGGGAGAAGTGGACCCAGGACTCTGTGGGGAGAGACAAGAGGCATCGTCAAAGCTGCCTTCCGTGTCAGACATTGTTGGGGTTTTTCTCAGTTATTTTTCCCCCTCCTTTTTTCCGGGCAATTTTCACGACGAGGAGCTGGGCTGTTTGCTGTCTTGTTGCTGCTGTTGCCGTGGCAAACGGGGGTCTGCTCTCAGCAGCAGCACGGTGCGTTCTCGTGGTGCTATGAGTGCGCGGTGAAGTCGGCTGCGCTAAGCTGTCACCCGAGTCCTGAGGTAATCAGCGGTGAGAGAGAGTGGCAGCAGAGCCTTCCTCATCCCCCCTCATCCATGCTATGCCCACTGGAGCAGCACACGGACTGTGTGGGGGGAGCAGGATTTATTTACACCGCTTCCACTGCACCTCCTCTCCTGATAAACAGAAGAAAAATGGAAAAAAGGAAAGGAAGGCAGGGGGAGTGGAGGGAAGCTGGGTAGAGTTTTGTGTATATAGTAGAGTGATGATTACTCCAAAAGCTAATTATGATCTAGGGCATAGACAGCAGCTGGAAAAGATTGCCTTTTCTATTTTTTCAAAAGGAAAAGGATGACAAATGGACTGAGGAGAGCTCCCAGGTCCCTCTGGGGGACTGCGTGTTGTTTGCCGTGCAGTGAGGAGGAGGAGGAGGAGGAGGTGTTCATGCGCATGACTGCAGTGGTGTCATTATCACCCACCTTTTAATAACATTGTTACATTAGAGCCAGGCTCTGTAGTCGTGCAGAAGATGCAGGTGATTGCCCAGAGCGGGCGTTAGAAATGCATGCTCCCAGCCTTCATCTACAATTGCTCGTTATGGCTCAGATTCAAACATACATGCAGAAGATGTTACATAACACAAAACTGGATGTGGCTCACAGAATGAGTATTGCAGACATTCAGAAGATAGTACTTCTTGGAAATATTGCAAGCAGTATCAACATGAAAGGTTGGAAAATGCTGAAAAAATGAAAAATACACTGATTGATGGTAACCAATCACAGAGGTCTTCAGTTACCATAGGATGATCTCACATCATAACGTGTGATGCGCCCACAGGGAATTCTGTGAGCCTGTAGGAATACAACATCAGAGGGAAAGCACTGCCTTTCTGTGGGACTCGGACAACAGGATTTCCAGGGATTCCAAGTGGAGGGAGATGAAAGGAAGAGAAACACACTGAACTCTGCATAGCAGCTGTGGCAGTTTACCTCCCTTACCTGCTGATCGCTGCTGGCCTTCCGCACGTGGGACAGATCCAGCTGGTGGAGGGGGCTTCCAGAGCTGTGGAATCCATTCACTGTCAGAGAACAGAACCAAAAAAAGGGAAATGGTTGGGATCACATGCACATGGATCATAACATAAGCCACATGTCATTGAATGGTCACAAAGCCTATATTAAATGTCAAAGAATATAATCACTGAACATACAACAGTGTTTTCAAATGACAGTATGTCATCCCTATATCATGTCAGCAAATAACTATGTAAGCAAACTGTTCAACGGCATAATTTAGACAAGCTTGTCAAGTGTATGCAACACAGATGCAGGTTCATTCTGTGTTCATTCTCTTGGTTCTCCAGTCTGAACTTCTGTAATCAATTTCTGCCTTGCCTTCCTTCAAATGCAGTCCAGCCTTACTACTTCAATCAGAACATGGTTTCTTGGCTAGCCCTCTCGCTAACCTCCTATTCCAGGGTTATCACTCTCCTTGTTTCAGTAGGTACCCCTCTCTCTGCTCGAAAATCTTACCCCTGACACAGTCCTCCCTAATACCCATTTGAGCTTAAGTTCATTCAGAGAAGTTTTCGCCATCAACTTGGCAACTTTGCATCACTTCAGACTGTTGTTCTCTATAAAATCAAGCCTACACAGTTTATTTTACAAAAAATCAACACAGAAGCGCACAGGACAGGATCATCCAAGGTAGCCCAAGTGGCACCCAAGCATCACACAATTTTACCATGCAAAAAAAAACATCTTGCATAAAATCAAGACTTGGTTTAGTATAACTGTGCATGCAGAGACAAAATCTTTGTTGTAGTTATTTTTCAGGATGTAACCTTGGATTTTAAATGCATTATGCAATCCACAGTATTCATGGAGTCTATACAGTTTTGTGCATGAGATTAATATCAGTTGTATCTCTAAGAATTGTATTTCACAGTTGAATATATTTTTACTGATGTATACAAAATTGAACACTTGTATAATATTTACTAATTGAATACAGGTAACCTTTATAAGATTTATTACTTTCAACATCTGTTATTAAAATGGCCTTTTTCTGCTTTGATAAAAAGCATAGCCACATAGCTTTACCCATAAACCACTCCCAGTGTGAGTGGTAGGGCACACCCCATACCTATACAGCATTGTGATTTTGGCAATCTTTTCATTTTCCCACACAAGTGATAACATTTACCCACGACTCTCACCCATTACAATCAAACTTCCATTGATTAAAATCTAATATCATGTATACATAAATACATGAATATACATAATTCATTAAGATACAACTTTACACAGCCACAAAGTATTTTATATTTCTCCCTTATCTTCATTTCTAAAGTAGAATCCAAGGAAACTTGGCAGACTTACAACGCACTCTACCCCCTCTTGGACAAAGACAACTGCATCCTCCCACTCTGGATTTGGCCAAGGTTTGAAGCAAAAATGTTAAGCCTATAGAACTTAGCCTGTTATTGTGGTGGGCAGCTTTTCGACTGAGCTAGTTAGCAGCCTGTCAGCAAATATACATAGTTTCCCTGTATATTTCGCATGTAGTTTCACAGTTGCATCTACAACACAAGATCTGTAGTATGTCTTCAATCTTTACCTCCTCCAAGGCATTCAAAGAAAAAAGCATGCGTGAGTAATACAGGAATATTTCCATATACAGCCTCATTCTTTATCCTTAATGCTATAATGATTGCTGAGGGGATGTGTGCAGACATCATTTGTTTTATTAAGCCTGTGGATGAGGAATTGGGTTGCACAGTAATATCATACTATTGAGAAATTCAATTATCTTTTCAAATCAAGTAGGATTGTCAACAAAATTAATGTGCTTTCTTTATCTTATAATATGCCAAATGGCTGCATTTGCATGGATCATAGATGAGAAAAAAACAAGTTTTGGTTGGTGATCATACTGTTTTAGAACACGTACACTCATGAGAAGTGGGAATATACTCATGAAGAATGGCACAGTTTTCAGGGTGTACCCACCTGTGCTGCAGGGGTGCCCATTAATCTTTAATTCATTGAATAATGGCAAATAATGCAGAAGTGTGGTGGAGTAGGGAAGCAAAGGGAAATGAGAGTGAAAGAAAAATACTGCACTTAAAAATATAGCACTTCAGCACAGCTGTCTGGATTTTGTTGTTTTTTGTTGTTGTCTCTCTAAAAGGATTCACACAGAGACAAAAGCATCTGCTGCTCCCCAAACCATGGATAAACTTAACTACAGGAAGTCTATAATCACGCGCCTCTGTGGAATTCTTTGCTTCTGCTATCACAGAGGAAGACGGCTGTGAGCCCGCGCTGAATTTGGGGTAGGCATTTCGCAGACCACAGTGAAAGCCTCTGTCAGTGTCACAGAACAGGACGTGCAAGGACTCCCCTTCCTGTTGGGGTCTGTCACTGTTTCTCCTCCCCCCTACAAGAAATTATTCCAAGAGCAGCAGGAAGGGTGTTTGTTATGTTGAGGAGCAGGAGGAGTTTAACCTGTGCCTGTTTCCACATTCCTCCTCATGCCCTTCCCAAGAAAAAGACCATGCCACATATTAGCCTCTTCATTATAACAAATTATAAAAATTCTGAAATCCTAAAGGTCATTTGTGGTCACACACCCAGACAAAATGGGCTAAAAGCAGGACATGCTGTTCTAGCAAGGAGTGGGCCACTGACTGAAATATTCTTTAAAGGGGCATACAAGTTGTCAGGTACCTGTGGGTGTGGAGTTCTTTTGTCTCAATGGGGTCTTCGGGGTCCCAGGGGTGCTGGACGGCCGCTCCCACGTTGTCTCTTAAATATAAACATGAAAAGGAAGAATACTATGTGATGGGTACATTATATTGCGGTCATTTTAGTAGTGAAACTCATGTAAGACCTAACAATTTAACTTGCATGTTACCAGTAAGCCTTTCAAGGTATATTCAGCAGAAAAACACCACACATTCTGCTTGTACTGACAGCAAAAGACCAGTCACAAGACCGCAGATCACCTTGAAACTACTGCAGGAACTTTAGTGTTACAGGGGGGCCATCAATTACAAACCTGTCATATCAAATGTCCAATATTGACCTAACTACTAAAAATCATTGAGAGTAAAATATAAAGGATCAAAGTGGTGTGTCTGATACAGGCTGTGATAGAATGCTGTAATAAGATTCCATTTCACTTGCCCTGCCATCTCCAATATACAAAATTGTCACTATAATTATGGGCCCGATGTACCACTTTCTTCAAAGGAGAAGATGGAGGCACTGAAATATGAGTGGTTTTGTTTTAGTTCTTCTTTTGATGGTTGTGCTCAGATCACTCTTTTCAAAGCCATGAGAAACCCTGCTCCAGCTCCAGCTCCACACTGGAGGCAGTGCTGCCAAACTGGCTCGCTCCGCTCGAATGACACGCATGGAGAAGACATTTGGCAGCCTTTTTCAGGACTGGAAAGCCCTCTAACTTGCTGATATGCAGTATGATCGGAAGCAGTTTTTAAAACACACTCACAATCTGGGTTCCCTAAGTGAGCCTGTCAAAATTCCACAAACACAAAGAGTAGTTATTAAAAAAAGATATCCATGATTGTTTAACTGCTGAAATGGTTTGACAGCATTGTTTGAGAAAGAAACTACAAAGAAACTACAAAGCAAGTGATACATGTTAGTTGGCTGGCTTTTGCATGTGGATGTGTGGATTTTTTGTGGAATAACCCACACACTGAAAGAGGGCTGCAATGAGCCTTTGAGTAGCCCTGCACTACTTACTGCACCCCTGAACTCAGTATAATAGAGTCCTTTGTACATTGACTGCAGAGAAAGGAAATTGATGGGCAGCTATTTGATTCACTACCCTTGAGCTCCCTCTCCCCTCCTTCCTCTTTGTGTGGAGAGAGAAAAACGGGCAAGATTTCAAGATGGCCAACCTTATTCTCTACTTTCGTTGAAGGATGTACTTTTACAAATGCTGTCATATGTTTGCACTGACTGTGTGAATATTCAGTAAATAAAAAAATATTATTGGCAACACCACCATCAAAACATCTCATAAATTAAAATAGATAAAAGTATTGGTCAGAAATCCAGCTTACACTTCTCAAAGTATTTTATCCCCGACTTTTGAAACCTGTCTCTGATCGAAACTGTGGGCTGATTTGATGGCTGGAGTATCACCAGACATACTGGCAGGGGCACAGGGGCTGGGTGGGTGGGCGGTGGCAGTGGGTCACAGATAGCATGGGCCCTCCTCTGAGGCAGCAGATGGTGCTGGCATAGTCAGAATTCACTACCAGACTGAGGGACACATTATCTGAACCCTGTGTTTTAACAGGATGGGCCACTCGGTGGTCCAATCACTTTGGATCCTCAATAAAAATCACACTGTGCAATTCTGATGGATCTGACAGTTACCCATACTCATATAGAAAATACAGGTTTAACATTCCCACAGACAGGCAGAGCTTCATGCTATCCAAGCAGGACAGCTTGACATAACCAGAGGTTATAGGCCTCATCTTCAAAAACCAGAAGTACTACTAAGCTTTTATTTAACATACTGACTAAACTGACTGATTATAAATCACACAACACTTCAACCAGGTAGGGGAGCTAACTAGTGAACTCAGCCGGTCTGGTTTATGATGGGACAAGTACTGGTGATACTTCCACTTTCTGAAGCTGGAACTTTCTACCTCTGGATGTAAAGGTAATTTAAAAACAATTAAAAAAACAGCTATCTTCTCAAGCCAGTTTAAGCAAGAAAAATGTATCTGTATTTGAAAATGGAGCAAATGCCTCAATAAGAAATAAGAGGCATGTGTACATTTCCAGCTGTTCTTCTTCTGCTCTCACTTCTTATGTCTGACAGTTTCCAGTATAAAATATGTTACTTTTACACACAACTGCTTTGCTTTAGTTTCCTAAACATTCAAATTATTAAATAATTACAAACTCATGTTATTTGCAATTTATGGTAATAAAAATACAACAAAATTGGTGGGCTCTGTAAACATGAGTAGCCTCTTCAGTGATGTTGATTGATATGATGATGAAATTATCATACTTCTATGAAAACAGTAAATTTATTGCGTAACAGCCAGCCATGGAGAGATTTTAAAATTAAATATGACAGTAATGAATTGAAGCTGACCAAAAAAGAATGAATAAAATCACAGGAGTGTTTTTCCTCCCTCGGTTTTTGCTTCCAGTTCATATTTGTGCAAGGGCCAAGCAGCTTCTTAGTTTTGTTTTTCTGCTATGACAGGGACATATTTCTGATGGCAAGCTTTTAGGAGAGCAGAATGGTGGCCATTTATTTTCTGTACCATTGTAATCTTTTCCATCTCCTTCTCGTCAGCGTCTTTTATTTTTTTCCACAAGGCTTTCTCTGTGACCCAGACCAAATCATAAACACTGCAATGTGTTCTTGTCTGGAAGCTAATAAATAAGCAATAATCATATTTCATCCCTGACAACCCTTCTCAGAGTAGCTGCAACAAACCAAGGAAAACAACAAAATTTGAACACCTCTTAGTCTTTGAGATAGAACTGCATAGGCACACATGTTAATACACATACTCATGAATTTGCACATCATACACACACACAAACACACACACAACACACACACACACACACACACACACACACACACACACACACACACACACACACACACACACACACACACACTTTTACACAATCATACACAAACACATATGTATACACACACATAGACAGACACACACATACAGACACACAAACAGTGCTTGTAAACATGCCACAGGATTCACATGAGGAAATAAAAGCAACAGACACACTCTCACACACGTGTCTTGAATGGGTGCAGATACATAGCTGTATACTCTTTCCAGCTTGAGCTTACTTCCTTGATTTAATGGAAAGGCCTTAGTAACTAGTACATAGAGACCTGACTCCATAAAATATTTACTAACCATTGTAACCATAACATTACCTTCCACTCCATTACTCATGTGCCACAAAATGACACACATGGGGAAGGATAGTCCTCAAAATACAAACTGCAGCTATTTAGGCCCTGTTTTTGCCTTTCCTCTTGTTATTTGTAATTAGGTTGGGTTATAAATGTTTTGCTAAATACTACTGGATAACATAAAATGATATTATTTAAATAAATGTCCTCACCAGCTTATACTGAAGCAATCCATGTCTTATTTTTGGTAATGTGCATAAAAGCACAGACATTTTGCAAATAGCCTGCAAAATAATGCTTGGAATGTGCACAGTCTTTGCCAGCATTACATAAGCCTGAAGTAAAGGTTATTATTTTACTATCAGGGTAAAATGAATAACAAACTACTGCATATTTGTATATAGGTATATCAAAAATTATGGTAACAGAATATGTAAATATATTCATTCAGGTCCAAATTTGTTGTAAATCCTCAACATTCTGCACAGTATCAGAAAGAATTCTCAGGTCTTTCTTTATTTGTGATAATTCCATTCACAGAATTATCTCATCTTGCTCTCACATCAGCAATAAAATTGTATTGATGTTTCCTTCCCACACTTCAATTTACCTATGGCTGTATCCTGTTTAATATGTCACACTGAAATACTTACTCACATCATCCAAATGAATTTCTTCATGGTGAAGCAGACTGAGAGGAGTATGTTCCCTAACTACTGTGACACCTGCTGGTATCTGTGAGCTTGTCAGCTTCAATCTGCTTACATTACAAACAGACCCAATTAACCCTGAAACGAGCAAACGTCAACATGTACTCTTGAACAAACATGCCTCATATGTTCAACAGCTTTTATTCCTATTTTACACAAAATAATAAATAATAATGAATGTCATACTAATTTAACAACAACACTGTGTATACTATTGTCTGAGAGTCAAACTGAGTCATGCAGCTATGATGTATATACAAATGTCTTTTGCAAAAGGTCAGGTATTCGTTTTGGTGGAATCTGCAGCAGAAAACCACTCAAACCAGGTTAATATATCGAAAGGGATGTAATATTTGACCACTGAAAATCTGAGTGAAATTGATGGGCATAAATAACATGAATACTATACATGAGAGGGTCCTTCAGTGAGTTCCTCTGCATTAATTTTCTCTTACTCTCGAAACAGGCTCCTGAAAGTGCTGATGAGGGTGTCGCCTTGGGAAAGTTTTACTATGGCAGTGTGTATTAGAACCAGCTATGCTGAGACTGCAAGCCTCCTGAAGGCTCCACCCTCCCTATTGGCCAGCACTCCCACAGTATGAGTGTAAAGTTATGGGGCAGCTGTACTAGTCCCAGGGGCAGACAAGGAAACAACCCACCATGTCTGTGGAACAAGGCCACAAGTGCTGTAAGATCTGAGCCCATCTTTCCCAGGGCTTTAAATAACACTATGATGTTAAATTTCTGTGTCAAACAGAGGAAAGCAGGGAAAATTAATTAATTAAAGAATTATTTACAACACAGTCTAATGGGGAGGCTTACTTCAAAGAACAGTGAACAAAACAATATTATGAAACTTTTTTTGTATTCTTTTGATTTTTTTGTCATGTATATATGAAAATGGTGATTGAAACCATCACTGAGGTACTGGCTACCAGGCAAAAGAAGTAAATTCAATTATCTCAAAACCAATTAGTAAAGCTTCATTATTAGACAGGAAATCTTTCACAAAACAAGGTTAGTTGAGGTTTTTTGTCCATCTTTGTGTCTTTTGCTCTGATTTCATTGTTTTTCTGATATATCTGTACTATGTCATAGTTGTGATACTGAGGGCTACCATTTCCTAAAAACATGCCAAGACCCACATTCCCCTATCCAACATGATCTGTCATGAATTTTACACTAGTGAAATCATGAACGAGTAATAGCCCAGTTAAGTTTATAAAGAATTTCACCTTTTAGTTATAGCCAAATGCTGTATTTCCCCCATTGAGTTGCCTTTCTAGTTGGTTACCTTCTGCTCTCAT
The DNA here is from genome assembly GCA_022829145.1 of Albula goreensis. NCBI lineage: Eukaryota > Metazoa > Chordata > Actinopteri > Albuliformes > Albulidae > Albula > Albula goreensis. The sequence continues at coordinate 19,341,077 of CM040748.1, forward strand.
TCACAATGCTTTTAAAATCTCACTACAGTATCTGAGGCCAGGCAAAAGTGTGCATCCAAAATTTCACAACAGGATATCCTTGTGAGCTGGTATGGTAATTTCCCTTGTGAAACTGGTGCTGACAAATAAAACTATACCTCATATTGGACTGAGTATGTGTATTTTATTTCAAAATATGATATTTAGAAAACTGTGTTAGGGTTATTGCCATTTTCTTGCAATAATGGAACATGTAAAGGACAACACAACAACATCATTGTACTTAGAATTTCCACTGACTTATATTTTCCACTTCCCTTTAATTTACTTTCTCTACATCCTCAGCACAGAACATATACATTTCAACATATACATTTTATCCAAGAAACAGTCACATGATTTTGACAAAGGGACTAAAGAGTTACTTAAAAATAGATTCAAAATGCTGTATCCCTCTGTTGTAATGTTTCTGACAAATTTTTTTTTTTACTTTAGAACCAAATAAATAAAGTTTTTGGTGATGAACAAAAACAATGAACCTGTATCTAATGTTACAGGTTAGCAATATGTTGTTGACATCACAAGAGACAGGACAGGTGTCAATAGAATGGAGAGCTGCTAAATTTGAAGCAAAGATTTAGACAATCAAACTTTATAATCATGTTCCAAGAAATTGTTTGTTATGCCTGACATACATTCAAGCAAATCCAGCAAAAAAGAGGTACACACAAAAAGATAATTCACAAAATCAATTATGAGCTAATGCCATCTATTCCCATGTAACTCCTACCAAGGCAGGGCTAAATATTCAAATATACATCTAACCTGAGATAAAGACCTGCCCCTCCCACGTCCTGTTCTGTTTGGGGATCTCTACATAGACTATTATTTCCCCTCTGTATTTGCTGATTAGCTGTTTGATTGGACATGGCACATAATAAGTGTTGACAGGATAATACACTCTCAGACAGTCCCAATGCACCATGTGTGCTGGTCTCCAAGGGCTGGTAAATCAGAACAAATCCATCTGCTAACAGCAATTAACCTCCACTGAAACTACCACTGCTGCTGATGAGCACTTCCTATCTGCTGACCACAATGCACACACAAGACTCCAAAAAGAATTCCTCCACCCCACTCATTCCTAACCTCCAACACTCTGGAGGACGTGGCACAGGTTCAACAATTCAGACAGCAATGGTCCATTAGTCAGGCACAGCCACAGTGGGCCCATAAGAACCTGTTTTATTCACCAAAGGGCATGTCGATGCTACGATTCAATCAGAACACAATCGTTGCTTGTTTTCAGGCTTCCCATGAGGCCACTTCTCCTGCCACCTCCTGCTCATGCTGCATATGTTTATTTACACTGTGAACACTGTGAACATCTAGTGCTTTTTCTGCATACATATTTTTCCATGAAAACAGTGTATTAGTAAAATAATAAGATTTCTCAACAACCATGGCTTCTGATTCATTGACTCCTTCATTCTTGATATAACTGAGAAAAAAGAAATGCCTGATTATAATATGTTTGCAACAGGTCCTACTGGGTTCGCAGTTGTGTGCCACGATTAACATTCATAAATAATTACAGGGTACCAGAGCTGGCATTTATTTCATAATATACCACACAACCCAGGAATCCTTTCACAGAATAAAATGCTTTTACCATACAATATTTTGTGTGAAAATTCCCTGAGCACAGGAGTCAAATGGTTCTCCTAAGGCTTAACTTTGCAAACGTATGAGTCTATGGTGCATGTTGGAATACATTTAAATTGTCATTGCAAGATCAACTTGCCTAAGAAATACACTGCAGAAGACCTTGGTATCTAACTTTGAACAGACTATAGATGTAGTGTATTTAACATATGTGCACCACTGCTTTTTCTTAGATTTTTTCATTCTAACAATCCAGATAGATTTTTTTTTGCTGATAATGGGATAGAATAGAGATGTTTTAAGAGGTAGGAAATGACATAGGAGGAGTGAGTGGGGAAAAGTTGGGTGGGAGCTGGGAGAGAGTATGGAAATGGCACTTTCAAATGTATTTTTAATTTGTATTTTGTTAAAGTGATGCTTCATGTCAAATTTTTACAATAAAAGGATGCTGTAATTAATGCTATCAATACGCTATCATTGTCTGAGTTTATTTTAGCAGTGAAGACAGAACTGTATACTCGTCACAAGGCACATTGTTATTGCAATATTCATCATCGTTATTTCGTAGTGCATACCTCCCTTATACTATGAACCGGGCAAACAGCTGTCTCTTTCTTCCTTGGAATGCTTAGAGAAGCAGGGCCTTGTTGGCCACAAGGGGCTGCTGGAGAAGCAGGAGCTACACTCACTGCCAGTATTTTAATACAATCTTCAACAGTAAGACTAATGGGTAGTTAAATACCCCTGGGATCACATCTATTGGGGGGTGTCTGTGTGATTTTTTGTATCATCTGCCATTGGTTCATAGAACAACTTCAATCGAGAGCTCAGGACAGTGTGCAAAAACGCATAATTGGTAACCATGGTGACCAAACAACATAATAAATAGAGTCTTATCAAAATGAACTTTAACATATAAATGTGAGGCCAGGGAAACAGTATGACTGCAAAAAACAAGTATTTCAGGGGACTGTTTGCTTAAAAAATAAAAAATAAATAAATAAATATATATATACACACACACACACACACACACACACACACACACATATATATATACACACACACACACACACACACATATATATATATATATATATATATATATAATATAAATAACAAAGTTAGGCTCAATTTTTTTATGATACAGTGGTATGTACCATGAGACATATCATGTACTGATGTGTGCATTGATTTGGTTGGATGGCACTTTTTCACATCACGGGTTCTCAGCTGGGTCTTTTAAATAAAATACCAAATATTCAAATGTTTCCTAAGAGCATTCTGCCATTGCTAGGGTCACACTGTTTATTTTTGATGAAGTGATCTGATAGGTCAAATGAGAGGACTGCAATTAGCTGTGACAAGAGAGTTTGTGTGACAGCCAGCCATGTAATTGTGTTAGATTTGTTTTCTCCCATTCACAATAACAGTTTAAGCTAACCATGTTGACTGTAATCTAATGAAGGAGTCCCAGCACAGAGCTTTGGGCTGCTACCATCTTATTTTGGGTGGAGTCTCTAGCTTTATTTAGAAATGCTCTCATGACCACATCAGGCTCACTGGAATCATTCACCACTTCAGAGAGACTTTCCCAACCATGCCAATCTATTTGCAGGTTGAGTTTCCTTTTTACGTGGGCCACGAAAGAGTGGTTTAACGTATTGAATATTTGTTTTCATGAGGTAACCATGATATTTAAAATACCAAAAAACTCAGGAAGTGCTCTTTGGAAGTAAATAATACAATCAAATAGAATCATCTACATGAAAATATATCTAGATGATCTAGACTTAATAGTGTATAGACAAATGAAAAGTATATTCGGAAAATTAATTCACAGAATTACTAATTTACATAACATGATCTGTTTCACACAGCGCTCTCTTAAAAAATCTATTTTCAACAGATAAGTTGACATTTCTTTTATCGCCTACTGTAGTCGAGGAAAAAAATCAGATCCAAAACACCATTGTCTGAATTACACCTCTTTCAGTGGAATTCGTCCTCAAAACATAGCTCCTTTTAACTTCATGTAAGAGAACTTCCAAATAGGTCATGCATAATGCTGAGCCTTTAACTGAAATAACTAAATTATCACTAAATGTATAAAATAACCTTAAACAGACTTTGCCAACATTTAGCTCATTAGATCATAACCTGTACTTGTAGACTCTGTACTTGTCAACATGTTTGTCGCAATTAAAAACCATCCTATAATGGGCAATTGGACATAGTATCATTTTTACATTTGTAAAATGAGCATATTTATAAAGTGAAAATGTGAAGCTGGTCTAATTAAACTGAATGTTTAACCTGTGCATATCATGTCTTGTCTGGCAGCTGTCTGAGCATACATTTTATTACTTTTATTGTAACTCTGCTTCTCTCCTTGAGACCTACTAAACTGTCTGTTCAAAAGCCTGAAGTCTTTCTATCCTTCCTCAAAACAGTGATGGCCACATGCTGTGAAGTTGATCAGGCTATCCCATTAATACTAGCACTGTGCTAACAATGGAAAACAGCTATGTTTTTACATACTTAGCCAGTTGCCCACACTAGTTTTCCTTTTTTCTAGAAACTAGCGCAACGAGAAGTCAGGTTTCAATGCCTGTGGGCTGCTGTGGTGGATAAGCAAGTGCTACGCTGCCCCTGAGAAAGGGCTCAGATGGACAGAATACTAATCATCTGACACAATGCCTGAACAACTGGAGATAGCGGTGCCGGGCCTCAGATCTGTCTAGGCCCAGCAGTACCAGCCAAACCCATCTGCACCGCACGGCTGCTGCAGGAACAATAGCCCATTACAGAATCCCACAAAACACTCCGAACAGACCATCCTGCGTAGGATCCACCCATCCAATGTACTCTTTTCACATATCGAGATATCATACATTTTTTAATCTGAAAGCTGATATACTGGGAAGCAGAATATGCCTTGGTCATGTTTTAGTGACCTCATATTCATGGTTCTTCTGTTTTCAAGAAAAAGTAGTCATATTATTTATTCCAGGATTTGTGGAATGCAGTAGAATCTATTTGATGTTCAATTCTATATTAATCAATCTGAAGTTCTACAATTAATAGACTACCTCATCTATAGCATTCGTCAACATAGCATCAAGTGCATAGTATATGATATAACATTCAAACCTGAATGTTCTCTTGTGCATAGCTAACTCAAATAGGAACATTCCAGTCAAGTCAACCTCATACTCCTGATCAGTCAGCTCACACTAGTTGCATATTTATAGCATGGGAAAGTATTTTAAAATTGTTCATTGTTTTTTTTTTCAATACAATATTGTAAAGATTAAGTGTTTTTTGGCTTTTAGCAAACCATAAATCAAGCATCGCTGGATTTGCCAGAATTTTTAGAGAAGCATATGTAATTCTGACTTTCTGCTGTACTGAGCTATAACAGACTGAAAACAAAACACATAGTTCAGCAAACATGTTGCAGCAATTGGCAGCAGAAGTATGATGTCCCACAATGTACTTGATTTAGAAAAAGAGCATTTGGGAGTGTATTGGGTAGAATCGTGACTGGAATTCATATATCATTTATTCAAAAAACTAGACTTCATTCTAAACTTTGAGGTCTTCTAAAGAAAACTATGAATAAGCCTCTCATTGTATGTAAGGTATATATTACATATGTGACATACTCAAAGAAATGTGTAAATATATAACACCAACCCTCTACTTCCTACAATCAAATATACTGCATATTATTAAAATACAATTCATATTCATGGGCTTAATCTGGGAAAGAATAACCTTCCAGGTCCCAAACAAAGTAACTGCACCAATTCAGCATCAAAATAAAGTAGTTGTTGAGTTCGAAATCAATTTCAGTGAACTAAATACACACCAATAAAGAAGACTGGATGTGAACACTGGTCTCAATTCAAGACATCAGTTTGGGAGTACAAAAGCAAGAGCTGGTCAATGTATGGCCATTTAAGGGAAATTTGGAGTAGACTGACATGCAGAAAATATTCAAAAAATATTGCTACAGTAAAACTGTAGACTGGCTTCACCCCATCTTGCCTAGTGGCTGGATTTTGAATGGGTTCAGGAAGGTTAAAGTGATGTCAGAAGGTAAGTGGGTCTGGGCTTGGTTAGTGCTTAGATGACAGATTTCCTGCTGGGAGTGGTACAGTGGGTCAGTGGTCACGGTGCAGTCGTCTCTGTGGGGCAAGTGGAAAAGCAAGAGCCCAAGTGAAAAGATGGGGGCACTGTGCTGCCTCTCTATTTTCATCTTTCAAATGATATATTACACTGAGTTCCTGGCTCACTGAGGGCAGTGACAATTTTGCCACACTTTTCTAAAGAGTATAGAAGTAACTGAACTAAACTGGTTCCTTGAATATGGTGACCCAATCACTGCTCTTAGACTTTATTTTCCAGGTTATCACTGCAATTTAAAAAAGGGTTGCTAGCTGAACTTCCTCATTAAATAAAAGACTCTCACCCTTGCCAGACATTAAATGCAGGATAAAAAGCAGTTAGCAACATGTAATCCCCCTGAAATGTTACTGGGGAAACTGTTGGATGCGGACATGTGGTGACACATATATAAATCCGAGGAAGTAATAAGGTGAAAGAGAGCAAAGAGACGCTTATTTAAAGATCAGTCACTTGAGCTGCCCCACTGTCTGTGCTGCAGCCTGGATGAAGCCTGTGCCCTGCTTACCATTGTTGGCTGTGTTGACATAGTATCTGCGTCCCTGGGGTGACATGTAGCACTTCCAGCCTGGCGGGAGAGGGTTTCTGCCTGGCTCCTCACCTGGCAGGGGGCTCGAGGACGCCTGCCTCTGTCACACAAAATAAAAAGCATACAGTTATCAGGGCTATGGATCGTCACAGGAAATGTGCTTTGTAAGATAAGACACAATGCCGTTGTCTGTCCCAGGCCCTGGAGCCAAAAGAGAAGAGAAATGGGTCAATACAGAGGCTTTATCAGTGCTTCTCCGGTCTTTGATTGGGACATAAAATCCCTATTTTATCTGAATCATCTTCATTATGTTTCATATATTTTTCAGATTGATCAACAAGGCCATGCATTTTTACAAAATAAGTGCCAAACCAGGTATTTCACTTTATATCTGACATAGCAAGAACTATGGCACTATTGTTCAGTATGTAAACAATGCATCCATTCTTCAACAAGTTGCAAAAACAAAACAGTCTACATTCTTGTGATAAAACTCACACTCAACCTGTCTCATCATTGTGGCAACTGACAACAATAACTTGCAGGATTAGCTTAAGTGCTCAAACTCAGGCACAGACCTAAACAGGTTTGTGGGCAGACAAAATTATAAGCTTAAACACATTCTCTGGAGACCTTAGAGGAAAGTGAGAAACCGCTACAGCTGCCATTGATTAACCACATGAAAACACATCTGAACATCAGCTCCAGCCATTGCAACATGTTGGGAAATTTTATTATTGTGGAGCTTAAGAAACAGAGTCAAACTGCTTTTGAATTACCTACTTATGTGGAGATAAATTCAAACTTATAGAGGCGATGATTTGAGATCAGTTTAAATAACAAGGCAAGCTTTTTCAGCTGTTTCAGTGATTGCTCCAATAACAAGAAGGCATCAATCTAACTTAAAATCTGAAATGCATAATTCATTGGTGACCATCTGCTCCTTAAAATACAATACATTAGGGCTTACATGTTTGATTTTTTTCTCAATGAAAACAATAAAAAAGGCTATCATGCTTAAATGTCTCAGCTAATTGTGAAATATGTAGTCAATGATACAGGAAGAAATATTACAGAGCCATACTTTGAAAAAGCTAAAAATATTGTGTCTGTTTAAGAAAGGACTACTCAAGAAGAAGAGAACGAAGAGAGAAACAACAAATAATTTTCTTTATTTCCTGGATGACATACTCTGTGTGGATCGATGTGAGTAGTATATTACTGTCATACAAACTGGACTCAGATAGAGCTTGGATAGCATGCTGATCTATTCTAAATACATCACAGGCCCCTGCTATTCAATCATATTACATCATGTTCATTTGTTATTTTGAGCCAGATATTGTGAGGACATAAAGCCAAATCAATCTGCAAGTTTTCTCCAAGGCATGTGATTCTGTACAGTGTGTGGAATTCCACATTGTCAGCTAACAATCACAATGTGATCACAGAGACTTTTTTTTTACTCCACAGCCTTCCAGTAGCGAGGGCTTCAGTGGAGGCTTGTGACCTGTGACAGAGAAAGGGGTTGGTACAAGCAGAGGGTCTGCCTTACTCACTGTGATTTAAAGCATGTCTGAGCTGGTGTACATCAGTAGACTCTGACTCATGAGGACTAGGGCACAGAGAGCTGTACCCCACATGCTGTTGTCCCTGGCAATGGTTGCAGAACCATCAGTGCCAGTGACACCTCCCTCCAAACCTGTTTCCCAAACACTTGCCCGAGGGCTTTTCACTCTCTGACTTTTCTACAGCCTTTCGAAAAAAAGCATCCTTTGTAAAGAATGGGATTTTAAGTCATTTGAAAGAAACTGAAGAAATTCGATAGAACCTCATAAATATGAACGCATCAGGAATGGAAGATGTTCTGAACTTTAAAATATTGATAACTTGTAGTTCTATCAGAACACATCAAATTTAAATGAATAAAATAACAAGTCATCTATTTGACAAGATCTTGAGTTGTAACCAGAAGTGAAAATAAAATGTTGGCTGCATGTTGACGCTTACTAAAGTGCTTGATGGCAACGCATGCGCCCATGAATCAGAAACAGCATCAGTATTGTATCAGTGTCATGTCTGTTTATTTGGAATGTTGATAAGAAACTGTTAATAATACATTAGTTCAAGAAACCTCCAAACACTGCTGGCAGTTAATATGACAAATTAATCCCAGTAAAATAAGGTAGGTGGGCTTTACATTACAGTAACTGCAATCACAATCATACAAAAGTAGCCACTAAAATATCACAAAACACAATTACGTTTTTACTTTTGCTTTTTATTTTGTACCACGGGCAGCACCACTTTATACACTTAGTTCTAGAGAGAGAAGACATAGCAAGCAGGTTTTCTAATCTTTGGTTTGGAGGTTATTTGAAAGAGATGAGTAGAGATGAAGAGACAAGGAATGGAAAGAATCTGTTACCCATTACAAAGTGTCTGAATGCAACCGAAAGCAGATGAGAGGGAACAACACTCACCAGGCTGTCAGTACAGAGGACTGCAGGGAGCAGCAGGCTTTCAACAGCTTTGTAAGTTTTGAGGAGCACTCTAAGTCAACCCAAAGTGTTACAATGGCAACTGAAATTATTTTACCTTACTGTTTTAAATTTGTGTAATAATTGTCATAGACAAAGATCTAAATATACTGATGCATCACTATATGAGTCAGAAGAAAGACGAAAACATGCCAAAAGAAAAGCAATATCTTAAATCAATCATAGTTGTTTAACTAAGAGTTTAACACTGCTACTCACATAACAATCTGCACCTATTTTGGCTTTTATTGTACCTTTCAGGGGATATAAAATGGCATATTGGTAACTCAACAGGAAGGAGGTTTCATTGAGTTTCATCAGTTTTTAAACTCTGCATGTTGGTGATGGTTGAATGCCCAGGAATTAATTCAATTCCCTATTGTACCTGATCGCCAAGACCGGATGAACATTCATGGTTCATGGTAAATTGAAGGTTTACGTAGAGTCCTTGGTCCTACCATTATGGACACATGCAATTATACACCCATGGTAGAATGCAGTCAGATATGGGATCCTTTCAACATTCAGGTCCTCTTCTAGTCTTCCTGTGGTGTTTTCTGCTAACAAAGGGATTTGCTTGACCTCTCTCTCACTATCGTAATACCATATTATATATACATATATGTGTGTGTGTATGTATTACATTTATATAATGATTTTTGTGCAGGAACAAAATAATGATCAGCCATTATAGGTGTTATCAACCTTTATACAACAGTTAGTTCCGACCAAGTAATTTGATTGGACAAGAGGCATTCCATGAGTGCTGATATTGAGTATAACAGAACTGGGATGTTTTACTATCACTTCGCTTTACAGATGTTCCGATTCAATCCTTGATTACCCTTATGCGAATTTGATTCGCATTTACAGACAGCACAAATGTACATACGTTTCCATGTATGATAACAAAGAACCTGTTGCTAGTCTGCAGTTGGGTATGATAAACAATAGCTAGCTAGTAAGCCTACCATATTCCTAGCCCTATCTGTGGCCTCGTAACTATGACAGAATCACAGCTGTGCTGATATTCAATATAACAGCACTCCCTCTTGTGTGATATTGCTTAAATTTACATTCACCGTACATAAGTGTATGTTGTTCAAGAACAGCAAAGAGATTAGGCTACATAAAAACACATACCACGCTTATAAAAACAACTGGGATCCCAGACCACACATAAACATTCCATAATTGAACTAGACCTATGAAAATGAATAGCATAACAAGGAATGTGTGAGCATGTTACACTTCCAGTAGAAAATGTTCCTGCACTGTGGACCCCAGTGTCAGAGTCATACCCAATTCAATTCAAATTCACTGCTCAAATTACAAACATACTCTTCTACAATGAACACATATTTTAAGGTCTAGAAATTTGTGCCAGTGCAGCAAAGCTAACCACATACTTTGTTCCCACCCTCTCTCCCACATCCACAGTGTTCCCCACATTCATGGCAGCACAAAAACCTGAACCGATACACATTTCCAGGCTACATTCACATGCTCAGCAATCTCCAACAAATGACCACAGACAGGCTTCCTCTTAATAAAATTCTGAATAAGTCTAGTGAGGAAATACTTGAATATGGCTGAATTTTTCTGCCTGTCAGCAGCGTAGTAACACTATAAAAATATCAGCCCGGAAGTAAAAAGGTGGCATACTGTGCTCCATCTTATTATTTTCTGTCCAGCATCCACAGTGTTTGAATTGTGAAATGAAAGGTGTCTCACAGTACAATGTTTTTTGTGTTTCAGAGGGTGTGAGTTAGGTTTAGGTTCCACATTATTTTCCCCTGTGTGAATGAGAAAAGAAGACCTGACAGTTCACATAACTGTTACCTCACCTTAAAGAAGCTTAACTTAATAGTATAAGACCTGTGTAAAAGACAAATATAACAAAACATTTTCACAGCCAAAACTACAAAATGTTAAAAGGTACAGCAGCAATTTGCAATGAGTGATGCTGAATTAATGGTATAATGTTCCATTAATTCAGCAGCACTCATTGATAATGCAAGAATTTAGAGATTCCAAACATTTGTCTCTGGAGAGGATGAGAATGCGTTTAATTGGTGAGGATCATGACTTTAAACACGCTATGCCATGTGCAATCTTAAATAATGCAAAACAGCAGATGGCTAAACATGTGAGGATGTACATTTTTAACTAAAAACCATGCAGCACTGGTCTGATGTATAAGAAATTTGTCAGTTAAAAATGTGGGTCTCACTGCTCTTTATGATAACTGGAGATGGGGGAATTCTTAATGTTCTCCAGTACAGTTTCTCCATGATTTTTTCGTTTCTTTTAGTGCTCATGACCTATGTATAGATAAACAGTAAACAGGATTATATGTATTCTTTGATCTTGCCCTGGCTGGCATGGGTTAAGTTACATAATCACCTGGAGGAGGAGAATCTCATTTAAGACTAGATGCAGTACTTGAAAAAGCTAACAATAATATAATATTCACTTAACTTTAACCACCATGACACCATCATAGATATGTATAATATCCATACATTCAAATTTGTCATACAGAGGATACTCTGCAATTAGGGCAGGTCAGGGCTACTTTATTCAATTTTCTGAGACAAAAATCCATCATTCCACACCGAAAAAATACAGTTTTGTTTTGTGGAAAAATACATAATGGCATTTTATTTCTACGACTGGCTCTATGCCTGGAAAATCAAGAATAACACACCAAATTACTGTGAGTAAAAGAAAGAAGGCTGTAAACACTCCAGCATGGTGAGGGGGAAATGTACACCTTCACAACTCAATAAAGATCCTTTTCCTGGGCCATAGTTACCCCTGCCCCTGTCAGTTGTATTCCCAAGTCAACAGTATGTATGTCATTGCTCTTTTACCATTTATACTGCATTGGCCATCATGTCAGCTTTCTAATTGATGGTCTAACAAGTCTTTGCTCATTCATCTGTGACAGCAAAATGCTATGGCTTGTGCTTACTGTCATTGCAAAGGCCATTGGGATATTTATATTCTGAATGATGCCACTGGAGAAAGTTGTCTCTTTAGGTTTGAGCTTTGCTACTTTCATCCAAGAATAACATGCTTTGCTCACATCCTCATTCTACAAAACTGTTGATTCATTAAATAGGTACATAAAATGCATGTGCTTCAGATCTGAAGTACACAGCTAAAAAGCTGCCAAACTACTGCCTTCAGTTCAACCACTCCAAAACAATTATTTGTCATGTTTCATTTGCTCAGCTTTTCTGCAAGAGTTGGTAAAAAATGTGCAATTCAATTAAACCTAGATGCTCAAAAGCAGTTGTGTGGAAATCAAAGACATCAGGAGCCACCAACCCCAATAAATCATCCTCACTTTGTAGGTCACTAAGTACTGTTTCACTACCTAAGAGTTTAATTTACCAATTTTATTTTAAGATGAATCACTTTTAGATAAAATATAATGAAATGCAAACATCATCATGTTATTTAACATTTCACACTTCTATGGGTTCTAAATGTTTGGAATTGTGTCCAGACTTTCACAAAATGTAAATGTGCAAATCCTGCCAAATCCCATAATCCTGCTCTCACCACAACTCCACAGCAGGATTACTGTTCCCTTGAGTTCATTTCTTCCAGGACTTTCCAGACCCCTAAATGAAGACTAAAATAGCAAAAAAAAAGTATCATTCGCACCATTTTAGATGCTAGGGATGAAAAGGCCCCTTGTCTTATTCAATGGTCATACCAGGCAAGAAGTTCACAGTACTGTCTACTTTCTACATTTTTGTGAGTTTGAGGAGTTCAATGTAACACAATCCAAATGCATTTCCGCACTTTACCCAACTGATGTTATCTCAATTTTGCATGTTTATATTGTCATGGAAAATTGCAATGTTTTTGTGGGGACCCAGAGTGAATTTCCATCGAAATAAAGCAATAATGGAAGATGATTTTCATGCACTTGTGAATGTATGCAAAAATAGCCATTAAATGTTGCTGTGACAGTACCTTGTGGGACCTCAAACTTCCCGTCAGCAGTTAGAGGTCTCCTCAATATAAATGCAAATAATCTACCATCTGTAATATAAATTCAGCTATCAGCTATGCTAAAGGGGTTGTCAAGGTACCTTTTTTGATATTCTGGTAACTGTATGTCAGATGTAGCACTGAGGCAAACTAGGATACATATGACTCATTCCTTTTGGCTTTCCCAAAAAGATCAAAATCAAGAGGTTATATAAATCCCCACTTTATGCCTGGTTTTTAAACTATAAATATTTGTTTATAAATTTTGTGAGGATGCAGTAGAGCTAATTATCAATGCTTTATTGCTATTTTTAAAACATATTCTCAGTTCAAACACTCTGCTCTATTTCCATTTGTTGATATAAAGCAGATAATGAAGGAATCATATTGCTGTTGCTGATCCAGAATATTATGCCTAATCTAAACTTTACAGTTTACCACCAAATTCCATACCTATGCAAATATGTCAGATATTCATAAGTGGGCATACTTCTGCAAACTGGAAGGAAACTTCCTTAAAGCAAACACATTTTTAAAAAAATGCAAGACAAACATAAATGTTCAAAAGAAGGCAAAGCAAAGACAGATTTTAGATTTTGAAAAGGAATGCTGATCTGATACTTAATCCTGCATTGCATCTGATTGTGAAATATGGTTAAAAGAATAAGCAATTTAAAAAATACCTATACAGCACTGTACTTCTATATGAGGACTGCAGGCTAATTAACACAGACCACAGTTAAGTAAAAATCACTACTGTTGCTCTACAGTGCTTGCTTGCTCATTTTACTCCTCAGTGGAAATTTTTAGAAAAACACTACTTACAAGAAATCATCAGTTAGCCAATTCCACATACAGTAGTTAGTTGCCATTGAGCAACTAACTATTCAGTCACAGATGGTACATTTTAAGAAGACCCATGTTTAAACTTCCCTCAAACACACAAGGCAGAGCTGGGGATGTTTTAGAAAAAGCTTGAACAACACACAGGAATGCAGATGTAGCCCAGGGGTCATTCCATCACATCGTGTAGCTCATTAAACAGTGACTGAATAAGAGGAGGCCTGGCTAATGACTAGCATAATGCAGATGTCCCCTGCTGCAGCACACGTAGCAAAGGGACCTGGCTGCCACTTTCAGGGGCTAAAGCACACATGCCTGGCTCGCTCATCAAGACAAAAAGTTGGGTACTCAAAGTTTGAAGTACTCAAACAAGGGTAAGCCCTGGCATGGAAAGGCATGGGTCTGTTGGTGTACAAGGTTACAAAATGCATAAGCTAAGCATGTTTTCACTGGCACATAGGTGTGCACATCTCTTGCTGGCTTTAGTTACATCAAAGGCTATATTATGCTAATAAAATTAAATAAAAAACAATACATAAGTTAGATTCCAGTAAGTTGTACATATAATTCATAGTGTATCAGTAGCCAACTTTGATGCTGGCAAAGTTAGGAGCAGAAGATAATCTGCTCCTAATGAACTTTGATACATTACTATTTATGAACAACAACTACTCAACAGCTGTTGGGTTTCCTCGACAAATCCTGTTTCTTGTCATTTTTTCTTACCGATGCAAGTTTATTGGAAAATCTGATCTTACACACAGGAACAAGGATGCAATTTGCATGGTGTCAGCACTGACTTGCTCCGGTAATGAGAGGTGGTGAGTGAGACAATGAGGAACATTGTCCTTTGCTGTACTGAACATTTTCATTTTTTTCTTTGATAATTTGTATTTTTATGTTCACATTACAGTAATGCAATTCTTTTTTGTGTGATTATTTATTTTATTTCCATGCATCTGTACCACTCATTTTGTGCCTTTCTGTGGGTATCGTACAGCTAAGTCTGCTGATCAGTGGATGAAATAGCTCATTATTTTCCCCATTTTTTGTGAAAGACCTGCTCGTTTCATCAGCTTGTTAAACTGTACTTACGGTGTTTGAATCAATTAATCTTCAGTGCAGGACCTCAAAAACTATACCTAAGCTCCATAGCAATCAAGAGTATTCATACACCAATTATGAAATACCAGAGAATGAAAAAAAATGTTTCACAAGGTTTCACATGTCCCACTGAAATACCATTCAATGTGTACAAATCAGTGCTTACTAAAGTGTTGATAATTGTGCATAATATTGAGCTCTGCTACTTAGCTGATCTTCTCTCTTTGGTTCTCCCAAATGGTTTCCACTTAGCTATATTCCCTATATTGACTCCTTGCTCCCATTCATATTGATTACTGCTCAAACCACCGCATTACGAAGTATTTATGTTTAACATTTAAATGGATCATCAAAATTATTTACTCTGTTTTTCTCTTGAATGTTTTAATGTTCAAAATGTTAATAACAATAAAAAAAAAACATTTTAAATGAAAATGGATATCACTGTCAACACCTTTCACTCCAAGTCATTTACAATTCCCTGAAGAAAATGTTATGGTCATTACAGACATAAAACATAGAGCCTGACTTACAGGTCTATATCTGTGTTATACAGATAAGATTTATTTGTGAATGGCATTTTTCCAATGAGGCTTTTAGTAGACAACCACGGTTTTACATACAACAAACTAGCCTGTAATCACAATGAATCATTTTAAACAAGTGTTATGCCTTCCCAGACACTGTCACATCCAGAGATGGCCTAAAATATGTGATTATCTGTCAGCTTCATTGGACTAATTACAAATGAGTGGCACCCTTAACCTGTCCTGCATACCACTGGGGGATTCATGCATACAAAAGGGTTTCAGACGAGGCTTACTTCAGGGTCCTGGTCCAATGGCCCTCTGTAAACTGTGTGCCCACGCCTGAGTGACTCACTCTCTCCTCAGCGGGCTGAATCACTTCTGACATGACCTACAGAAGTGTGAGCCTTCTCTGTCCTGCAGTAACCTCTCACTCATGCATCTGGAAGTAGGAAAGCTGAGGGTCCTGGGGACCAGAGGCTCAGAGGTTCAGAGGCATTCTGTCCTTTTGTAATAAGTTAAAAATGGAAAGGGCCATCTGGATAGTCTTCAGAGTGCTCATAGGGTTGTTCTATGAGAAAATAAAACCTACAGATGATGGCTGCTGGGACATTAAGGCTTTTATTAAACTGCCTTTTAGGACCAATACTGCAGTGATGAGTGTGTAACACTGTGGTCCAAATAAACACTTTCCCTGGGGTCGACTTGTAAATGCTGATAGCATCACCCATTGGAAATTTGAATCAGTGTTTGGGGAGTGATTTCTAGACTGCTATTGCTGGACATTCACATTCATGTGTTCCCAAATATATCTCAGGTACACCTAATTGTCTACAGACAATAGCCTGGATACATTCACCATTTCTCAATAAATGCTAAAATCTAGTCATTCTCTTCATTGCTAGTACAACTTAGCTGGCTCAACAATCTCGCACAACAATGACAAAAACTGGTTGCCTTGGAGACAGTAACACATGTAAATAAGATTCCAAATGATGACAATTGATGTTGATTAAATCATGGTCTGTTCAAGGGACTGTCCTCCCATTCTGAGAAACTTTACACTGTTTATGTATCTATGTACATACTGAAAAATGCTACTCTAAATATGTCTTAAACTTTAACTATGATCATGAATAATCTATTTCTTATCAGATATCCTATGAACACCTAACAACATTCATATGAGATTATGAATCCAATTTGTAATTCTGATGTCATCTCTAAACACTGAGCAAATCAATCTTGGCTTATCTAGAAACACTGACAAAATCAATCCAGGGTCATCTCTAAACACAGAAAAGCATGTTCTTATGTTGACCCAAATGCCAAGAAGGCAGGAGGAAGAGCAGTAAAAACTTCAGTAGAATCATACTGGTCTTGCTGGCTGAAATGAAGCATTTTGCATTTGAAATGCAATATTGATCAGTGGCCACCTGCCCAAAAACAATTAATATACAAAACTCTTTTAACATTATTAATGGGAACCAAACGCGACAGTAAGTAAGTCACGCTGTGAGGCATGCTGGGCCTGTGTTTACTTGTACAAATCGCACGCTGTCAGCATATTCTGAGTAGCACACCAGAGGTGTCACTGAGGAAGTATCTGTTTCCTATTTTTCCACAATAAATTTCATTACTTACACCCTATTCAGCATCAACACGCTGTCAAAACATAGAGGTGGCTCTTGTTATAGCGTTCAGTCTGTTGTAAAGAAGATTTTTTGTTTTATTTAGTTTTTGGTATCCCTTCTCAAACAGAACTCTTTTTTATTTTCTGTCTTTATGCTCTTTATTTTAGAAGTATTGTGATTAGATGGCCACAGAATTCTTTGATGGTTCCTGCAAAAACTTCAATGTCAAAAATAGGTCTAAAAATCAGAGAGGGTTTCTTTGTACAATCTCTAAAAGTGACAGTTGTTGTCTTTTTCGGGCATAATGAGTTCCCATGGTCTCTAATGACAGTGTAACTTTTCTATAGATGAAAGCAGAGTTAATTATTGTTTTAACGCAGAGTGAAACAGCTGAATCAATGCTATCTATTTGGGCTGCTGTTAATTAAAGGCACATTAATTACAGGGAGGTGACTTCATTTCACAAATGGATCTTATCTAGTGCCACCATGGCATGGGCATAAAACTATGTTAGACTGCAGCTCTCAATTTGGACAGCGCTGTGTCTCATGCATTTCCATGCGGCAATTACCAGCTTGAGAGATCAAAGACATCCAGACATGATTACTTTAGCTAACTTCGGTGGGGCTCCTCTACTGTATTCTAACCTTGGGGAACTGAAGGAGAATCCTCATCTTAACAATAAAATAAGCCAGTTAATCAGAAATGTAATTCAAGCTGAACTGAAACTGCATATGTAAGCAACATTCTTTAAATAACATTCAAGGTTTAAAAGGAATGAACATCTTTCACAATATTCATTATACCAAATATAAAACTGCAACACAGGTCATATAAATTGATATGAAAATATGTAAAATAATCAGCTACGTATGATTTACTCATCTGTGTCTTTATCCTTATTTAACAATAAGATATCACTCAATTTTGACATGTGTATCCACTGAAGATAAGCTTATTGAAATAAGCAATGAGAGAATCAAAGAATTACTATAATAATGTAATACAAGTACTAATAAATCAGAAAATAATTACAGGAGGTCCTCGGGTTACGACGGTCTCGAGTTACATCATTTCGTGGTTACGACACACTCCCATAAATTACTTAAAAAACCTAGTTTCGACTTAAGCAGTTTGGTTCGTAAATACGATCACAGAAATCAAGGTAAGGAATTGTTCTCTCTTTTTTTTACTACTGTTTCATTTAATTACTGTATTTTATATGTCCTTCATAAGTTGTGTGTACGGTGTGAGTGACTTAAGGTGTTAACTTAGGTATAATTAAGGTATAAATTCCGACTTACGTCGAAAATCAGCTTACGACACGCAGGAACAGAACTCGTTTGTAAATCGAGGACCCCCTGTATAAGTGAATCCGGCAATATTGTAAAATGATAAGTAAAATATGTAATTGGTATGAGAGCTTTTTATTTGCATTGAGATGATGACTGCATTATTCCTGTAGTTCTTCTTTACAGCATTGAGTACTGATACCAGTAGACTGAGGTTTGGCTTGTTAAAAAAACTTCCAACAACATCCCTTATCAAAACTACACAGCAGTAGTAAATTCATACAAGGCTCTAGCAAAATTGTTGCAAATACTTTAAGTAAAATGTGATGCACGGTTTGAGTTGAACTTTAAAGGCATCCATTCTTTCTGACAGTGGGCCAAAATGATGACTCACCGCAGGCATTTCATCTTCTGGGTTTTCTGGATATTCTGACGGAATGTAACCCTCAGGGAAATAGTTTGAATACTAAAATAAAAACACAGCAAACTGTGTCAAAAAGACCTCAGAATATTTGTGCCACCATAAATCCATTTTAACTGCTGTACCTACATCTCAAATGGTTTTTAAATCCTACTGTTTACTGACAAAAACATTTATGAATACTAAAAATCACAAAAAGGACAGCAAGTATTTAATAAACATGCATGTATGTATTCTTGCTTGTAATATCTTTTAACTAAAAATGATAATTTCTGAAAGAAGATGAAACACTTTCTATTGTGAAATATGATATAACAGACAATTAATCTGGTAATTTCACACATTTTTCACAAAACTGGCATAAAATGACTTCACAAAATAGTAATTTTTTTTGCTTGTTTTATTTATTTTGTGTAAGCAGGGAAATGGTGCCTTGCATTTTTGTTTATTTTTAATTATTAGACGAAACAAGTACGGATTAGAATTAGGTATGAAGACAGCAAAGACATGAAGCCTGTGGATGACCTCTGAGGTGGAAAGTGCAATGAAATAATAAGCAAAAAACCCATAGCACAAGTTTTCTGTAGCCAATGCCAACTTGTCAACTGTTATTGAAATAGCAAATATTCATGAACTTCAATAGTAATTTCCTGTCATATTTTTGTTTGCTAGCATTACTGGGAAAGCAGAGACGTATACAGATGCATACAGTGACGTAATGATGTGGCTCTCTAGCCCATGGAAAAGCAAACCGGTTCTTAGAAGGTTCCCAAGCTGAACAAACTCCGAACTGGCACTAGCACCAGCCTGGAACTACCACCTACTTCGTGTTGGTGGAAAAAGGGTGTCATAGGACTACCAACTGTGCTATGGGTTAAAGAGGATATGACAGCTAAATCTGGATATACTTTTCCTAAGTGAACACAGCAGAGAAAGACACCAGTTTTTTTTTTCTTCTTGAGAGCAGTATTTAGTTTCAAGTTTTATTTTGAAACATGCCATGTCTTTCTTGTCTGGAAAAATGGGACTGAACAGAATAAGGATTTGGTAACATGGCTAGATAAAACATGTATACATCCACTGAATGATGTCATTGCCTCATGAATATAAGAAGATGATAGCAAATGAACTGATGCACAGGGATCAGACATCTTTTGTTCTTAATTGTAAATTAGAAATACCATTCAGTGTACGTTTTTTACCACATAGACAATGGCATTCAATGTTGAATGCTTAACTTTAAATAAATTATATTAAACGTTTTGACCGCACTGCAGGCAACAGAGCAACCACATGGAGCCAATGGATATCTGAGGAGAAATTAGAGGGTTACTAGGCTGCTAAAAAGCTGGATGGTAAGTCAACTGTGATTATTATGCCACATTTAACAACGTACCAGTTCTTGCTGTTAATATGAGAGGCCATCACTTTACAAATTGCCATTAGATTCACTTTTCTTTTTCCTAAAGCATTCTGTCGTATTTTGTCACTGGAAAAAATGTCACAATGGTTGTATCCATACAATGTATCCATACTAAAATGGTAATATGTAGAGTCAAAAGAAAGTTAAAAATACATGCAGTTCCACATTTTAAAATTCTGACATGCCAGATACAGCAGCATGTTAATTAATAACATTTTTTCTCCAAATTAAACATGGAAATGGTCAATCTGAGATACAGATATGCTGCTCTCCTATCCACAAATTCTTATAAGTTTACTGCAACTTAGATAACAAGCTGTAACATGCAATATAAATCTATCTTTCAAAAGCTTCAAGATCCATCTTCATGCAAACTACAAATTGTTAACTTCTGGCCCTAAGCATATTTTAGCCCACAAACCATAAGCAGAGCCAAGCCCAGGGATGAGTTCCAGATATTCCCAGATTCCGGGAATTTCAGGAACCCATTGAGAAGCTTATGGAGCTTTGTCTTCATCAGAAATGTCACTAGTTGAAAAAAGTTACTAGTCCTAGCTGGAAATGCAGCAAGGTAATCTGTCCTCCCTGTCCTAAGCAAATTTTACAATAGTGATAATTGGCATGCAGAAGTCTGCCCTCTCGCCAACAATGAGATAAAAGAACTGAGAGAACCCTACATACAGATTAATATACGACCCCTACCATGCTGTCAGAAATCTCGGATCCAAGGAGGAGAGTTCAGCAACCAGCTGTTTTAGCGCAAGAATGAGAATGAACATGAGAGAATTACCAAGGCACTGTGATCGCTCAGCAAGTGACAAGCCTTCTTAGAGTGTGAGAAAAACAGCAGGCAGGAAGCATTTGTCACATTCTATATTCAGGAACTAATTACAACCCAAAAGGACCAAAAGCCAGGGTCAAGACTAAGGCCATGGAAAGAATGAGATTAAGTGGTCTCTGCCATTCTGGTCTACTTTTTCCTATTTCTATTTTTTCTCCCAAAAACAGCCAGTCAGAAAAACATGTTCTCACTGGCTTGTCATGGCTTACTGTCTTTCTTTGGAAGTTTTGAAAAAGTCTGTTTTTGCTTCCCCAGATGTGGGGGTCGTCAGCCAGATTCCCAGATGTAAAGAAGCCTCTTTCTTGTGTGTTATGAGGCACACAATGACTGACACTGTAAGCTTGCAATAAAGCTCTCCAAAGCAACAAGGGCTCTTCTGTGTTGCTTGTAGCCCATCCAGTTTGTGTTAATTGCATTGACCCGGATCTGGCTTCCAGCCCCTCTTCACGCCTCCCTTATTAACACCAATGTACAGTGCATAATACATATGCTGTGTGACTTCAGGGTAAATCATGACCCCAAGGTAACTGGTTAGCCTATCAGAGAGATGTAAAAGAAGAGGAAGAAAGAATGAGCAGGCTGCAGAAATATGAGTCAGGCTGGACTCCATGGTGTCAAATGATGTGCCATGGAGGCCCATGTGCATGCAGCTTTTTACTCTTAACCACTGCTCTTCATTAGATAATTAGTTCCATAATTTTCTTAATTAGTGTTGTGGGGTTGCCACTCATGCATAAAAAGTTAAAGTGCTGCTTGTTATCGAAGAAATGATTGTTTCTTATATTCAGTGTTTACTTAAAATGACTGAATGAGTAATCAAACTAATTTAGGCAGCAGTAACTGCTTGGAATGAAAACATGCATAGACACACCCCTTTATGACAATGAGAGACCACTGGCCGAAGAGATGTATCTTGAGAGGAGTGTTTAGCCTTATGTGGCCTTATTTCATAGGAAAGGGGGGTTAAGTCCAAAAGAGTTTCTCATGTTCTCATGTTACTACTGAATTACCCTGTCCTAATGGCACACCCACAAGTTTACAAAGTTGTTGTGAGTGACATGTACATCTTTCCTCCAAATGGGGCTCATGTATCCTGTTATGGTCTGTGTTGCCTCCACCATGTTAATAGTCACCACTGAGTAATTATGGGAGTACAAGCACATCAGCTGCAGTGCTGCTTGTATGGGTGTGGCCTGCCCCATGACATGACAGCCATAACAGATTTCAAATTTAGATAAGAACATGCAGAACATATTTTACAAAACGGACTAAATAAAATACAAATATGATCAACTTGATATGATAAACTGCATTATTTTCCTTCTGTTCATCACTTTCTACAGCCTGATAAAATGTAGTTTATATATCAAAAAATTCACACAAATAAATTGAGTGTATTTTTAAGTTAAAAGGCTCTATCATTTTTGTATTAGTTTTTTTTATGAACATATTTCTCATGATATCTACTCATTACAGTAAAAGTGTTACTCTAAAGTCTTGGATCCATTTAGACCTTCCCATCTGTTCCTGTTTACTATTATACAAATGAAGTTTTGTTGGAAGTGCTGTTAGTGGACCAAGAAGGGTCATAATTCTCTCTTTCTCAAATGAAAAACAAACACCCCAGAACAGTGATGAGATGTTAAAGCAAGGTGCTGACCCTGTGGTCATTAACAATCCCATGGCCGAGAATGATGGTGATAACTCAAGCTTCCTTGTTAAAATCTCACAAAAAACTGACTTTAGCATTCTCTAACTTTGATTGCTACACAGTCCACTGCAATTGCTATGCACTTTCCCCCAGGTAATAATTGCAAAAGAAATGTTTTTTTTTTTTTTTGGTTGACATAGATTGATAAACAAGGCTAGGATAATGCTTTTTCCTAAAACTTGATAGATGAAACAAGGATAATACTTCAACCAATTAAAGGACACTACCAAACTAAATACTAATAGCACACAGTAGCTAACTCGCAAGCAGAAAGAAGAGGTGGATGAAAATTGTTACAATCTTGTACTGAAGCCAGACTATGCCTGTGCCAACCGTGGCAGGCAGCCTTGCAGGCTACGTTTAATTGGTTTGAGCTTCGCCCAGGGAGGGCAGGATTAGTTGGTACGGATGCTGATGTCTCATCACTCTCTAGTGACTACTGTGGGTCCATCAGGCAGCTGCAGCCTGCTTGCACAAAGCTCCATGTGAAGAGTCCTTCTGGGCAGGACTTCACATGGAGCTCAGTGCATGGAACTTCACCACAAGCTCAGCCTATGGACTACAGTGTGATAAAACGCTGCTGCTCACATCACCTTGTTTTGTAGGAGGGTCCGTGCTCAGCCAAACTGACACCAGAATTTGTAGCAATGACCACTGCTTGTGATCCAAATTGGGAAAAAAGGGTGTTAAGCATAATATATAAAAAGGTAAATGTTATATGATTCCTGTTTATGATTCTAGAATTGACTCTGATAAATACATGCATGAATGCCATGAACATTCTGATAAAGTTAACTGACTTTAACATCATTCAACAAATACTGATTTATATGCACAGTACGAATGGAAGCAAAGGGGTAAAGGCTTTTTAAAGCAGTGGTTTAGCATCCAAGGTGACTGAGCCAGATGGAGTAAAATGCTGTTAAATGTGCATTGTCCAGAACTCTCAGCCACATCGGAGGCCAAGAAATAATTCCTGATACCACTATGCTGAGTTAGCTATAGTTAAATTCTGCCTTAAGATAATAAGTAAAAATACAGAGACTGTGAATGGGGGCTTATATTTCCAAACTACAATACACCAAATAGGACACACAACTCAAGGATATTTTAGCACTTGATTATGTTTGGCTGGATACACAGTTAAGTGTGTGTAATTGAGAACATGTGTGGCAGTCAGCAAGTGAAATGAATTTGGCGTTTCATGGCAACCAGCAAAATATTAAATCATAAATCAAACCACACAAGCTGCCTGACAAATTAAACATGTGGTAGAGACTCATCTGGTATCCATACACAAACACACAGATGCATCCAGCAGTCTTAAAAAGGCAGATGGCTTTGATTAATATATACCTGTTTATGACACAACAAGGCTCAGCCTTTCCTTTCCAAACATCCATGTGTATCACACCAGTGTTTCACAAACTGTGTGTAAACATGAGTTTGTCTAACACAATTTAAAATACAAACGGGAGCCTGTTATTGAACAAGAAGTCCAGTCATATTTTTATGCACGATGCTGAAGGAAGAC
The DNA here is from genome assembly GCA_022829145.1 of Albula goreensis. Classification (NCBI taxonomy): domain Eukaryota; kingdom Metazoa; phylum Chordata; class Actinopteri; order Albuliformes; family Albulidae; genus Albula; species Albula goreensis. The sequence continues at coordinate 19,365,322 of CM040748.1, forward strand.
ACTGTCTGATATGCCATACCACACATCAGATCATCATATTATCAAATTAAAATTACATTACCACCACATCATTCTGATCAAAATTCCTTCTTATAAGGTCTACACTGGTCAAGTGATTCATTAACTGAAGTTATCTGTGTAAGATGTGTTGAACCTTTTACCATGATTTCCCCCCTTAAATAGCATATTTATTGCTGGGCCCCCACCTCCCCCTAAAATCTAAAATAATAGAATTAACTGACTGAAAGAAATTTTCAGTCTTACTGTGAGGTAACAGTCTCACAAAAAATTCTCTGTATGAAAGCAAAAACAACTAATCCCCCCTAGAATTTAACCTTGACTTTAACCTTAAAGACAAAGGTATCTCCAATGATTAATCAGTCAGGTGCAACATCTCATCTGTGCTCAATCCAAGCTCTGCTGACCTTCATCCATCAGGCTGGTTTAAGGTCAGATGGTAGCATGGCTGCCCATCTGAGCTAGACTGCTATCTGTCCCCTCTGTGTCCTCTAAACTGCAGATCCCCTAAGACATGGCTGAATACACTAGATCTGGACCTGAAGCACCATTTGCACATGCCAAGCAATTGGAAATATGGAATTCTGAGGGCCTATCCCGTGGTGTCTGGACAGGATTCTGGACAACCCTTTGCCCTGGGAGCTGGTGTACACTAAACCATCCCTACAAGGGGTTAAATGCTTGAATTCAATAACGCATCACCATGATGGAGCTCAGGCACTGTTTTCTTTCAATATTCATTGTGAAGCATGTGCTGTTGAGAGTGGACAACATGGCATTATGTGAGTAATCAATCATTTCAGCAGCCTGTGATGCCCATGATTCCATGCTGTGATTACTGATACTGCTATGGACTCAGACCCACCAAGAATTACTGATTCTATCAGGTCTTGGAAGACTTCGACCGACAACTGTGATGCAGATCAAAGGCAAACTCCTATAAATTATATTCTGTCGATCATGTTAGTTCAGCTGCTGGAGCAGCTAATTTCCCTCAGTTCACTCAGGTTTTGGGCACACTGTGGCAAACCAGAACCCAGTCTTCTGAAGCTGTGGGTCTGGCCATCAAACAGCACAGATGGCTTGGGACGGGCCTTCAGCCAGCTGTCATGGACATGTTTTACATAGCCAGAGCACCCTCTATTTTCTCTGTGTATGTCTGAAGATGGTGTACATTCTACTTTGTGTGTATAGAACATGATGCAAGTCCTGTGTAATTAACTGGTCTCTGATTAAGAAGCACTGCATGTCATCTAGAATTCAGCACAGGTTAGACTGCCATTGAAATTTACATAGGACCTCCAAATGACTATTGCTACCACTATGTATCTTCCATTTTCCTGTCATCTCAGGATTACTCCTCACAGCATAAAGAGACTATGTTTTGCATTTTTGCACTCAGAAATGGTTAAAAGTTGTGCAGTGAGAATATGGTTAAATGCATAGATAATACACATGGCAACAGTGCACTCCAACAGAGTCACTGCACATTTACAAATGGTTCAAATTTTCCCTGACAGCATATGAAAACTGCTATTTATACTGACAAACAAACTCTCAACAACCATGAGTGACCTAAATTTGCTTAGGCAGAACACTAACATGTATCATGGGGAGTATGCTGAATTAGTTATCTGACAAAGATGTGCACTTTAAGGTGATAATATGTTCCATTCTAACAGGACAGTCTTGTTTTGAATGGACCCTGTTTCACATGTCTGATGTCACAGTTTTCTCCTGCACACTGGCTAGACCTCTGCTTTTCTCCTGCTGGTATAACTGTTATACCATTTGTCTGAGATACATAATATGATCTTAACTAATAACATGGAAATGCCTGTTCAAAAATTGGCTCACAATAACATTTAGATTTTCCACTATGTTGGCATCTGCAGCTATTCCTAATATGGTACATTCCTACATCAGGTACAAAGCATCAACCAGTTTAAAATTTTACCATTTCTTTTCCCAAACACCACTATCTGCATACAAAAATGCAAGAGAAAACATACAGCATAAAGGCCCTGGGACAAGCAAGAGCTGAAGATGGCTGTGGTGCAGGCCTGGCAGAAAATCACTAGAGAAGATACTCAACACCTGGTGATGTTTCTGAGTCACAGACTTACAAACATGAATCTTACTGTAATTTCTACATGATGAAAACCAAATGTATAAAAATAACCCTGAATAAATGCAGATAATCTGCAATTGGCAGCAATGTAAACAGTTTGATCACAAATATAACTTTGTGAGTAGAAAAAAAAAAAACAAGTAGCCTAATACTTTGCAAGTGTACTGTAGGTATGTCTAGTGCAGCAAACAATAAATCAGCAACAATCACCACAGCAAAACTAATGTAAGTAATGATTCTAATAACGACATAATTATGTTGTATAATAATGCAGTTCTGACAGTACAGTAATCCAAACTGCATCACACTTACATCATAGTCACATACCTTTTTTCATAGGACTTAACTGGGATGATTACACACTGATTAATAGTATGACATGTGATTGTTACATATCTCATAAACTCATGTATCTTAATACACATAAAATATACTGCAATTTATAATCTTTCACACATGGCAAATTTCAGGTTTGTGGCAAACTATATGTAACAGACTGAGTGTGTCCCATGCATCTCCATAGTAGGCACACATTCTTCATACCACCATTAAAATAGTGATAAAAGACTGCAACATGGCTTTAGACCTGGTGCAATTTGGTCTTAACACAATAGTTTTGTGCTGAATTAAAGTAGCAATTCACCAACAATGTGCATGACCACACCTCATCTTAAGACCAACCCATGCAAAAAGTTCATTTGGCAATTCAATAACGTCGATGCTCCATGGGTAAAAAGCAACTACATGCAATAAAGATTTGTCAGGAGATCCTTAATATGACTTATCATGTACACATGTGTCACAAGTACATTTTTCCTGTTGTCCTCTCTGCCAGATGTGTATGCTTGGTTGCATGACACAAAAACATAAAAGAAATGCTCCCATACCTTGGCTTACAGCTGTCAGTCCAGAAGTGGGATCAAAGACAGCCTCAAAGATCAGTTAAATTCAGCTAGTAAATCATGCATTAAGTTACATAAGCATTTTGCCCTGTTCTTCAAAATCAGCATCCACTTGGTCTATGTCCACACTTTCTTTCTTGAATACTCAATAAAAATAAATAAACGTACACAGTACAGATATTGAGCAAAAAACCATATGAGTGGGATGATAGAGAGAACAACAGCAACAATGAGACGTTTCAGGTCTCAAGTCCTGGCTGTTCCTCCTCACATTGCAAGTTACAGTAATGCAAGTGTGCCTCATACATTTTATGCAGTAATCCCCCATGTCTACGTTTCAGTCTTCAAATGTGAAACATTTATGTTATGTCCACATTTTTGTTTTATACTCACTACAAACACTGGATTTGGCAGAGGCTCAAATATTATTGTCCTGACTGAAAGAAACACTAATGTGCAACAGACAAGAGGAATTCCACCAGCAATCAAATCTCAAAACTCACCTGAAAGAGGGATGCAATATACTGGATCCCAAAGGTTTCAACAGAACTGCATTCCACTCTTTTGGGCCCCTATTATCCAGCAGCACAGTGGTTTATTTTCCTTTTCGCAATAAACTATAGCAGGCAGAGCAACAAATCCAATCGGCTATCTTTTTACTATACATAGAGAGGACTTTACATTTTTATCATACTGAAAGTGAGGTTCACCACAAGTTAAGATCAAACTGAAGAACATGTTGAAAGGGCACCCCACAACTGCACAACATAAGAGTCAGCAACTTTTATTCTGAACTAAAATGTACTATGTATCTCCAATTATACATAACAGCCATTACATTGTAACTTCTGACATTCCAGTAAATGTGGTCATGTTGCTATGAGTGATGAAGTCACTATCTCTGAGAAAATGTGTCAAAAACCATCCAAAATAGCTTAAGTTGCTTAAGACTGGAAAGACTCAGGAAGAAGGATTTGCAGTTTCCACACAATATGTCTTACGTCAGCTATTATTTGGCAAGCATTTGTCACATCAATTGAGCCACTATCTTATTTTGTTGTAATCATATTAATCTATCATTTAGTACATACATGGCCATTCAGACATTAACACGGCATTAAGAAAATTAAAAAATTGAAAATATTTATGAAAATCATATGTGAAAGAATAAAATTTTTTAAAATCTCATTGAAATGCATCCATTCTGTATAATTCCAGGGTTCTAATTACTCCTTTAAGTGTTTACCTTTCTTTTTAGGTCAGCTATTTTATTTCAGAAACATGATGCCTTCCAAAACAGCAGGGATTGACTGAATGCTTGAATGTCAACAGGCACAACCATGGAAGTGTTGTATTGCAGAATACATAGTTGGGGTAAGTGTTGCTACTTTCATCCTCATTTAAGCTAATTTAATGTTCAGGCTTTGAAAATGGCATTAAGGTGTAAAGTAACACTTCTGACAGGCCAATGAATAACATGCCAATTCTAAATTTTCATTCATGTTTATTACCATTGGTGGTTTTCCAGCCTTCATTTTACAATTAATGTCAGCCTGCCTTATCAGCGGGTTTGGCATCCATGGTTTTGACCAACCGCCGGTTCAAAAATGTTTTTTAAAAATCCGGGATATTCTTGAAAAAGAACATTTGAAATTCCTGCGAGCAGCATCTGCTAGAATATTGTAGTCAGTATGATTTACGTGGGTTTTAGCAGTTCTTAGTAGTACATGTAGGTGGGGTTTCATGTTATGAACACGTATAGGGTAAAATGACATCATTTTATATAACTGTCCTGAGCATCCGTCCTGGAATCCTGGAACCATACACCCGCGGATAAGGTATATGTATTACATTTTAGAAATTCTCAAAATGCACTACAAAGTAACCAAACAGTTTACACAGAGAACAGTATGACAAAATGAAGACATCAGCTCAAGCAAATTCATTGGAACCTTGGGTATAGAACTGTGGTTGTATGCAATCCTGCTAATATCTCTTAAACCTGTTAATTCCATTAATATCTACTGCTCCATGTTCAGAAGTTCACTTATTGACAAAAAAGGTGTCAGCACAGGGTGACAATATAGTGGACTGCTAAACGTAAAAAATTGCAGTTTTGTGTCAAAACTGACACAAATTACACCTAACTGCTGATTACATCTAACTGTTATGAGGAAAATGCCAAGCACGCTGTGAACAGGTTTTCAGTGGTGAAGAATGAAGGAAGTAGGACGTAAAGAAACACACCATAGACGATCATGTCATAGGGCAGCAACATTACAACACAGCTAAAAGGCTGGGCCTTTGAATATAGCTGGAATGTACAGCTGCCAAGCCACTCCTAGTGCTGCTTGCTACCTGCAAGGCATGATCTCTACAATAACCACTGTGATAAGATTAAATCTATGTCCACCTATGATTGATGGATAGAAAACTACCCAAGAGCTAGACATAATAGATGGAGATAGTAGTATGCATACTAATACTGTTTCCTTCTGATGTCTTGCAGGAGGATTTCATCATTTACATGTACCAGACAAGACTGAATATGGTAGTATTATTCCTCAGATATGCAAATGAAGGGAATGTAAAGGTGGCACATTTAGTCACAAAACAAATTGATTGGATTCTAGTTTAGTATTTGTGTTACCTACAAACGTAAACATGCAATGAAAACCTGAAGCAGGAGGATCATTACACAGTCCTATCTGTCACCACCCATGGAGTTTTCTAAGGTATGATTCCACACGTTTCTGTTCCAGTGACAGTTCAGTTTTACTGGAGGCACGATAAAAGGAGTAGATCATCAACCTTGGTACAGTAATTCATAAAACCTGCTATGTAGCTAAAATTGTTAATATCATTACTCTTAACCATACTTAATCTGATCAAGCCAGAATGTGTGTCACCTACCATCTGTGCTTTCATTATAACTGTAAAACTTTAATAAAATACTCTATTTTGGAATGAGGAAGTCCTCAAATGGGGAGAAAAAAGTTCTATTTATCTGACAAACTCAATAAAAAGAACAATACAGGGAAATGCCAAAGGTTATCAAATCTGCCGGTTCTGCATTATTTTTCCAGTGGCATAATTATTAGATAGGCGTTTTTCAAGAATCTATACGAGTTACACACGGCTTTCTACAATGCATGTGTGTACTTCTGCGTCTGTGTCTACGCACGTGCGTGCGTGTGCTCCGCTTATTTCTACCACTGAAAGTAGGAGATGTTCAGCCCTGTATCCGCTCCGTGCTCACTGATGAAACGGACGTTAAATGGGGGAGTGATATCGAGGTTTAGTGTACCCACACCAAACAGTTTACTGTATTTTCAAATATAACGTATATTTTTATTACGTATTTGACAGTAACCTCTGTAGCACACACTGTTGACCATAACTTTGGCTCTAGTAATTTTTCAGTTGTCTGTTCATACTGCAATCTTAACTCTACACTTGTCCATTAAACTTTAGCGGTTAAAATAAATGTTTCACTGACTCAGGACACAATCCTATGAACTATGTAGCTATAGTGGTCTTTCGGTGTTCAGAAAACTTGTTCCAGACAACGTGTAAGTGACAACATTGCTTTACGTACAAACACCTAATCTTACATAGATTATGTAGGCTGCCATTACCTAAATAGAAATTCTGAGATAGACCCGTTGCCCTCGGTTTTATGGCAATACAGCTATGTTGTCCAGATTTTGCACGCTTTCACTATGTTGAGAAAACTCAGCATCCAAATAAGTTGAAAATAGTCTTACCTCCAAAACTTGGACGTAACTTGCTGGAAACCATCCTCTTACTCCATTCTTCTCGCCTTCCCACCATCCGCCGGCCGAAGCTTGTATTACTTTAATTATCTCCCCAGCCTCGAACCTCAATCCTTGTTGGTGCTGATCTCCAGTGAAGGCGTATAAACTTTTGCAGTAGGAGCCAGCCATCGCAAATTCAAACATACGCATATAAGAGCCAAATGCACTCTTCTGGTTTTCCGTCGCTTCTTTGTTTTAATGAGCAACAGTCTGGTTTAATACTTCACCCTCGATACTCAGGTGTTCCCGAATATTTTGAAATACGACCGGGGTGTCTGATAAGCAGACATCAACCCCGGAGACCGCCAGATACCCAGACTTACCACTCAACGATGTGGCCAACCTGAGTGCGTAGTCCTCACTCCTGCGCTGCTGCGCTCTTCTGTCTGGATGAAGGAAGGAAGCGTGATCTCGTCATTCAAGGGCTGTTTAGCTACTACGAGCAGCGAGCGTGGTCCATCGTGTGTACGTTTTGCTTCGGCTGTCGCCTTTTGTACTTCACGCTTTATGGGCTTACTTTTATTAATATTATATTGTACGGCCCCTTGGTGAAGTTGTCCTTTTGTTTTTTGTTGATATTTTTTTCTTGGCATTTTCGTCATCCTTGACATTTTCGTTGTATTGGTCCCTCAGAGTTTCACTTTGTTTTGTGAGGATTCTTCATGTGTTCTTCCTTCACATTAAGGAAGACAAAGATCAGTTACTTACGGCTGGCTTAGACTTTCATGATAAGCGGTAAGTTTTACTGGTGCTCAGAGATCCCTTTCCGAATTGATTTGGTGTCATTTGAGTCAGGAAGGCGCCTGCCATCACACGGAGGTGGTGAATATGAATTTATCATGCTCATCTCATCAAAAGAAGTCAGATTATCACCAAACATACAATATTGCGAAATTTTTTATGAACAGACAGTATATGAAATTATGTAAATTAAGAGATTGTAATATAATTTAAACCATTTTACAGTACAACAGTATCGCAACGTGCTCTACAACATAAATAGGTGTGTCATAGTAAAGTAAATGTTGATGTTGAATGAAGACTGCATAATACAATTCGGAAATTTTAATAAGTCGAATATTAGGCACATTGGGCTTGAAAATCATGACCTGACAATGTGAGCAAGGCAGATGAGTAGCTCTCTCTAGTGGTCACCTAAATGAGTGCAGCACTGGACTGCAATGAAGGACTCAATTTCTCAATTCTACGTTCGGGGTAACATGGAACCGACATGTGATTATATATTGATTAGATTCTGCAGACGTTTCTTAAACAGATCGTTTCACAAAGCTAGGATCCAAAATAAGGTGATACACAATCAACGCTGCAGCATGAGTTAGCATCATCTCCCTTTGTAAGTTTTTTTTGTTTGTTTTTGAAAACTCACAGGTACGATGTCACTTATTTTTGAGTTTTGAAGGTCAGAGCACTGATAATTTCAGGAATTTGGGGATCTCATTGGTGGGGACCAGTCTCAGTGCCAAAAGTCAATGACACTAATTTTGACAGAAATATGCCTCAAAACCTAATCCCACCTCATAAAAGTAACTGTTGCCCAAAGTGGCCCTCACTATTGCACCAAAAGTAAATCCTTGAAATCATACATTGATCATCAAAATCATCATTGTAAAATAGAAATATGCAGATATAAAATATAAATCAGATTTTAGTGGAAATCCTGAGAAAGTATTTCAATCTTTATTTTTGGACTTTTTGTAGTTGATTCTGGCCACTGGCCAAATATGTATGACATTCATGCAAGCACTGCAAGACATTGCCATATATACATCTGAGGAACGTCTGCAAAGAGAATACAAAAAATAATTCAGCATAACTGTTATGAAGCAATTTATGCTGGCAATATGCCATTTTAAATATCTGAAGAAACACTTGGTTTCCATTTGTGAAAATGTGCCAGATACTTGAGTTCAATGTGAATTTGAGTACTGAATGCAAATGCAAGGTGATGTAAAATTGATACATTCCTGTACAGCCTTGTTATCCATATAGTCCATACCTTTCAAAAGACTGTGACTATGAATCAAAATTCTGCTGCAAATTCTAATCTTATTTAAAATATAACTTCTCATATTTCTTATTCATAAAATTTTGGATGACAACATAACGAGTATTAAAATGGATGAATGTTCAAATTAATTTCTTCATATTGGAACGATAACATTTAAGTACGACCACAAGATGGCACTTATATATTAAGATTAGTACTGAGCATTAATCCATAACCATGTTGTCAGTGTCTTTTTCATATGCTATGTAGCATAAGAACAACTGTGACCACCTTGGGCTAATAATATTATGTTATTTTCTTTTAATACTGTAAATATGAGTATTAATAAATTCAAAACATGGTTTGAAATTTGTATGGAATCTTTATTTTAAAATATTACTGTGAAGAAGGATTATAGAAAACTACTGATTACTCTGATGTGACTATGTTTCAGCAATCATTCATATTTTATTCACCTTGAAAGGAAGGTGCATAATGGATAAACACCGTTTAATCTCTTCCTACTGTCTAAATGCAGCAAGAGCCTTAAACACTGAATAAAATGTGTAGTCTGTTAGGAAAAAGAATAAAATGAGTGTAAAAAGTGCAGTAACATCATTTATTCACACTACTTCACTAACTCAGAAAAGAAGGCACTTCAGGGCTCATATTGTATGAGTCCCATGAGATGTTGTCTCTCCAGTTGTCCCTTTTGTTCATTCTTCTTTACCCTGTAGAGAGGATAAAGAGGGTGCTGATTTCATGAAATTGCACTTAAGTGTTACATTGGTAAATAAACAAACACTTTGAGTAAAATAGGGAAAAAAGGGGGACTGGTGTTAAAATGGTCAGTGGCAAAATTTCAAAGTATATCATTGATCTCAAAATATGTAGAGGCTGACACACCAGTTCTACTTTACCATGCTCAATGTAAAATTGAATCTTCATTTGCAGACTGAATGTATGTTATGTATCTACATACTGTATATATATTTATGTATTGATGTATGTATGTATTTTGCTATACAGCTCTCTTTTACTGATCATAAATCAGCTTTGGTTGAGGTTTTATTTAACATAAGAGGTATTCCCTTTATTTGGGGATACAGTGATTGCTTCTGCCAGGTGTGTGATTTAAATGTGAAGTACTTGAATACATACATAAGCATGCATCATAAGCATTCTGACATACATTTTATCTGAGTTACTTGCTTAATCACTTTTTCGGACCTGCAGATACTGTATTTTAGTATGTCTTGTGAGGTACAATATAATTACAATTTTAAAATATGACACACATCAGTCATGTGTTTGACAGGAATCTTACTGGGGATTAGTAACTCAATCTAAGCACTCTCTACAATAACGAGTCAAACATCTGTCCCTGAGCTTAAAATAATGGTGTCATACCACAGTCTACATTCCTATTTACATTGTGTTTTAAAACTTCACAAACGCGATTTAAAAGTGTTAGACCATTTTTAGATATGCCAGTTTTCATTGCTGAGCGTTACTGCCTGTGCCTTGCCTGATAAATAAGGCATCGTTATACACTTACTGTATCTATCACTTACTGCAGTTTGAAAGGTTCACAGTGCAACAATGCATGTTACGAAATATTCAAACAATCAAAAGTACAGTAATACTCAACTAGATATATAACTGCTCTATCTAGAGTTTCACAATTTTAAACATACTACACATTCTTTAAATGTGTGATATTCTGTGGAATTGAACCATTAAAGAATTTGTTATAGGAGGCACAGGTTGTTTAAACAGATTGTTGAAAAAAATTCACAAAACAATAATGCACCCATATTCCAAGTCTTGTTTCCTTACATGTGTATCTCTGCAGAGAAAACAATATTCACTGAAAGAGGAAAAATCAAAAAAGTTACCTAAGTTGTGGACCATTTATTGCCACAAATGTAAGATTGGTTTAAAGGTGCAAAATTAAAATGTTGATTCTAAATACATAGTTGTTTTTATCCTGTTAAGATTACTAACCTTTGCTCCCATGTCACGGCTCTTGGCTCTCAGTTTATTGACCTGGGACTCAGCTATGTCAGCACGTTCTTCAGCCTCCTCTAACTCATGCTGCACCTTCCTGAACTTGGACAGGTGAGTGTTGGCCTGCTCCTCCTGAACAAAAGGAATAGATTATGCATAACATGAGAAAACTATCTGAACATCCCTGTATTGGAAAATCTTAGTTTGGCTTCTGAAATCACTTAATTGACATACAGCTTCCTCAGCCTGCCTCTTGTAAGCCTTCACTTTCAGCTGCAGCTTGTCCACCAGATCCTGGAGTCTGTTCACATTCTTCTTGTCCTCCTCAGCCTACAGTAAATTCATAACTATGAATCTTTGCATATTTAAACATTTAATATAAACAAACCTGTTGTCTGCTGTCATTTAATGATAATAATAATGGACCTGGTATGTGAGCTCCTTGACTCTCCTCTCATATTTTCGGACACCTTTAATGGCATCGGCTCCACGCTTTTGTTCAGCTTCAAGCTCGTTCTCCAATTCATGCACCTAGAAATCACAAATATGTGTGTGATTAGGTATGTCCATTGAGTTAAAATTTTGACAACCAAATTCAATGTAAGAAAAAAGCTGTTACCCTGGTTTCCAGTTTCTGGAGTTGCTTCTTTCCACCCTTCATGGCCAGATTCTCGGCCTCATCCAGGCGGTGCTGCAGGTCTTTGACTGTGACCTCCAGGTTCTTCTTCATTCTTTCCAGATGAGCGCTGGTGTCCTGCTCCTTCTTCAGTTCCTCTGCCATCATGGCAGCCTGCATATTTATATAGAGATTTAGGGTCATTTTCAAAGAAGGATGATCATTAAACTGAGCTGGCCCCCAGATCAAAGTTGGACAGGAAACTCGAAACTGCCCTTTCATGAGATCAGTTCTACTTAAGTAGCACCTCTCTTCATTTTGCAGTTTGTAGATGTTCATATTATTACTGCACATTTGTGTAAGAATTTGTTATTTGTTAAACAGTGTTTAATGTCATAAGATATTACCATCAAAACTATAAAACTGATTATGTCTGAAAATATAAAATGATATTATATGGAACAAATGAAAATTTGAGCTGTGGTATACATTTTCACAGTTTTCAGATTTTCCCAACATAAAACAACTTTGCTTACGAATCCATTGTGATCTATATTTGAAATATGTATGATGATAGAAGACAAATAACACTTACATCATTAATAGCCTTCTTGGCCTTTTCCTCTGCATTTCTCGCTTCCTGGATAGTGTCATCCACTTCACCTTGGAGCTGAGCAAGGTCAGCATCAAGCTTCTTCTTGGTATTGATCAAGCTTGTATTCTGAAAATGAAAATCAGTGAGCAAATAAAAGCCCTGTTCTGTAGTTGTGTTCAGACCACAACAATAAGGCATTCGTGACAGTGTAATGTGTCCTGCAGTTGACTGCAAGACATTTCAGAACTGTATATTTTGAAAATGTTATTGACTCAACCTGAGAATGGAGCAGTCCCACTCGTTCACTGGCATCCACCAGCTCTTGCTCAGCCACTTTGCGGCCTCTCTCTGTCTGTTCCAGAGCAGCCCTCAACTCCTCAATCTCAGCCAACATCAGGGCGTTTCTGCGCTCCACCATGGCAACTTGCTCCTTCAAGTCCTCCTCTCCCCTTAAGGCATCATCAAGATGGAGTTGGGCATCCTATGAAAATGAATTACTCTCAACTATCATTCAGTTGTGGCAAAATATACAGATCACACACAGAATACCGACTAGCCAAGACAGACAAAAAGCTTACAGATCACTATGAAGTTACCTTGAGTTGTCCTTGTATGTTCCTTAGTTGTTTCTGGGCTTCAGCAGCCTGCCGATTGGCATGACTGAGCTGAACCTCCATCTCATTGAGATCACCCTCCATCTTTTTCTTAACTCTCAGGGCATCATTCCTGCTCCGGACCTCAGCATCAAGAGTGCTCTGCATCGACTCTATGACCCTCTGGCTGTTTCTCTTCATCTGCTCCATTTCCTCATCCTTTTCAGCAATCTTCCTCTCCACCTCAGACTTGACCTGGTTGAGCTCCAGCTGAACACGGAGGATCTTGGACTCCTCATGCTCCAGTGAGGCCTGTTTAAATAGAATGAAGTAATTAAAATAAAATTTCATCTTTGATTTGATATTTTGTATGTAGCTATTTTGCAGACACTCATAGGCTGCACTTTAATTTTTTTAAATCACACAGTAGATGATGCTGTGAGCATGACATTTTGACATATACCCCTTCAGGATATTTTACTCCTTCCCTCAACTCAAGAACTTAGTAGTGATTATATCCTGTGAATCTCTGTTGATGTGCATCATAACAAGTGGGACAGTTCTAGTTCCAGGGCAAAATCTATTTGTAGATGTATTTGCGCAGAATACCTCTGCTTCCTCCAGAGCAGTCTGGATTTCTGCCTTCTCAGCTTCTGCGCTCTTTTTTAACTTCTCCAGCTCATGGATAGTCTTCCCAGTCTCACCAATCTGTTCAGTCAGGTCTGAGATTTCCTCTGATAATCACACAAGATGAATACAATTGGAAATAATTCACTTCATTCAAAGGTATAGTTGTCACACATTTCAGTTGTTTTTGACATTAGTCCATGAAATAAATTTTATACAGAGTGAATAAAGAATAATTGAGAAAACCCATACGTTGCAGGTTCTTATTCTCTCTTTTCAGGGTCTCCAGCTGGTCCAGAGCTTCTTCATATGAGTTCTTCATTTTGAAGAGCTCAGTGCTGAGAGAACGAGCCTCTTTCTGAGCACCATCCAGCTCTGCTTGACTTTCCTCAAACTTCTGCTTCCATTCAGCCAATACCTGAAAATATTTTTAAAATATAATTTAAGTTGGACTGTGTCTGTAATGAAATATATTGACGTTATGCTCCTTGAGATAGGAGAATGTAAAAAATGCCAATCAAATTCCAGTAGAAATATCAGATTTCTTAATTATCGAGGCTCCATCATGATTATTATGTTATTGTGAAGTTGGTTTTGGTAGTATACCTTGTCAAAGTTTCTTTGCTTCTTGTCAAGAGTAGCAGCTAAAGCATTGGCTCTTTCCACATCAATCATGAGGTCTTCCACTTCACCCTGCAGTCTCTGCTTGGTTTTTTCTAAAGAGGCGCACTTGGAGTTCACAGCCTCAATTTGTTCTTCTGCATCCTGGAGACGCTGGGCAAGTTTTTTCCTATAGACAGTGGCATTCATTACAACTCATGTACTAATTCCAATTTACTGAATAAAACAAGAAAAAAATAATGGCTGTAGCTGTAAAAATAGCAAAAAGAGTTACTTGGCCTCTTCAAGCTCCTCAGTGCGCTGGATGGCATCAGTTTCATATTTGGTTCTCCACTGAGCCACCTCACTGTTAGCCTTGGACATTCCTCGCTGGAGCTCAGACTTGGCTTCCTGTTCCTCCTCGTATTGCTCGCGGAGCAGGTCACAGTCATGACGGGCAGATTGGAGGGCATGGGCAAGAGCATTCTTAGCCTGTATAACATGTGCAGGTTGGTTAACGTAAAGATGAACTGACAGGAATGAACTATGAACAAAGTATGTCAAGTTGGATTATTACCTTAACCTCCTCTTCAATTTGCCTCTTCAGCTCCTCAATTTGCTGGGTGAATGCCTGTTTACCTCTCGTCAGCTGGGATACAAGGGATTCTTTCTCCTCTAGCTGACGAGAAAATTCACCATTTTCTGTTTGCAGCCTTGCTTTTTGTACAGTGATGTCATTTATACTACGTGCATTTTCATCACTTTTAGTCTTCATTTCGCTAAGTTGGTCCTCAAGGGTTCTGCACATCTTCTCAAGATTAGCCTGATGAATCAGAAATGTATCAGTGTAAATATAATTTTAAAAAGATATATATATATATGTACTTGATGTAAAAGTTTGTATTGTGTTTAATTTTCCCTTTGAATTTTACAATTACCTTAGCTTTGGCTACTGCCTCCATGTTGCTGGACAGATCATCAATCTCCATTTTGAATTCACTCTTCTCTTTCTCAAGCTTCTGCTTGACACGTTGAAGGTTGTCGATTTGCTCTCCTAACTCTGCCACAGAGTCTGCATGCTTCTTACGCAGAGTTGCGGCAGTGGCCTCATGCTGCAGTGTCGACTCCTCCAGGTCACGTCGCAGTTTCTGGAACTCAGCTTCACGCTTCTTGTTCATTTCAATCTGAGCTGCAGTTGCTCCACCAGCTTCCTCAAGCCTTTCACTGATCTCCTCTAGTTCCCTGGAGAGATCAGCCCTCTGTTTCTCAACCTTGGCTCGAGCAGCACGTTCAGCCTCGATCTCTTCCTCCAGCTCTTCAATGCGGGCCTACAGGTACAAATGCTTTAATTCAGAGGTGGTGTTGGTTTCCAAAGAAATGTCAGGTGGAAAAGAAAATGTCAGGTGTTACCTGCAACTCCTTGATTTTCTTCTGCAGCTGGGCACCAAGTGCTTGCTCATCTTCAATCTTTCCAAGAAGCTGACTTGTTTCAAAGTCTTTCCTATGGGTTTCAGTTAACACAGAATGTAATCACTGGGGAAAATCTGTTATTTTATACATTTTAATGTTTTTTTTTTTTAAATCAACACTTAAGTGTTACACCTTACTTCTTAATCTTCTCCTCTGACTGTTGCTTGTCATTCTCTAGATCCATTATGCATTCTTGGGCAAGCTTCAGGTCTCCCTCAAGTTTTCTCTTTGCTCTCTCAAGGTCCATACGGATTTTCTTCTCTTGCTCAAGAGAACCTTCAAGCTGTCAGGATGATATAATGTATTAATTCATTTTGGAATAAAGCTACTTCTTGTCTACACTTAGTCTACAAACTTACATCATCCACTTGTTGTTCAAGCTTGGCTTTGGCTTTCGTCAGAGTGTTGACTTTGTCTTCCTCTGCCTGGAGATCATCAAGGGTCTGCTGGTGTGCCTCTTGGAGGGCTTTCTTCTCCTTGGTTAATTTGGCAATGGTCTCGTCAAGGGATGACATCTCCTCAGTCAGGTTTTTCACCTAAATGTGTAAATAAACATAACATATGAATAATGTGTATATGTCAATGTCAGACAGCTTTGATTACTATAATGCCACTGTAAAATCTGACCTTATTTTCTGTGGCATGCTTCTCTTTTTCCACTTTGGCCAAGGTTAGCTCTAAGTCATCAATATCTTTCTTCAACTCCGAACACTCATCCTCTGATTTCCTCTTCTTTGCGGTCAGTTCAGCATTCATTTCCTCCTCATCCTCCAGCCTCTCAGTTAACTCTTTAATTTTTGCTTCGAGCTGAATTTTACTTTTTATCAGCCCTTCACATCTCTCCTCTGCATCTGAAAGACTTTCAGATTCCTGCAATACACAATTTCTTATTACAATACAAAAACACAGTAAAATATTAGTTATTGCCTCAGATCATTAATAACTATTTTATAGGCATTTTAATTTATATATGTGTGTCTTTGTGTATGTATACCATTGAAAGAGAGAGAGAGCGAGAAAGAGAGAGAAAGAAATAAAAGGCCAACCTACAGCAGCCACTTGCAACTGCAGATCATTCTTCTCCTGAAGTAGAGTAACCATTTTTTCTTCAAGTTCTTTCCTCTTTGCTTCAGCTTTTGCAAGATTTTCCTTACATTTAGTAAATTCCTCCTTCATATTGGCCATTTCTTTCTCTGCTTCTGCACTCTTCAGAAGTGGCTTTATCTTGAAATAGACCTTCATCCAGGGCCAGTGTTTCACATTCATGAATGAGCGGATGTTGTATTGAATGATAAAAATTGACTCTCTGTATGAGGAGAAGGGAAGGACAGATTATGTTGCTCAGTTTGGATTCATAATCTGAATTCAATGATTGAACATTTTCAGTCATATCACTTCATCCATGCTGATAATATTCTCTAGTAGTTGACATTAGAAATGTTCCTGATGGGCATCTGAAGGGTTGAATCCCTGCCATGATGTCGGATGTGACAGACTTGCTGTAGGTAATTTATGACATAATGTACACAGAATTATAACTCAAACTGTAGGAAAACCATTTAGTCCAAATATTCATGACCTACTGTACCTCCTTTCCATCATTTTCACAAACTCCTTTCTCATTAGGAAACCGCGGCAAAGGGCTTGAGTCATTGTCACCAATGCTGCCAGTTTCTCATCACGCATCTCCTCCAGGGTGCCCAGCAGACCAGCTTTAAAGAACACCTGCAATTCATTTTGGAATCTGTTTCATCATGCTGCTAGAAGACATGTCCGTGCCATAAGAAGTTTCCTTCAGAAAAAATAATTGTCACAGCTAACAAATTCCCTGAGTGTTTTCCCCATGGGCTAGTTTTAATTTCCTTCTGTTTTTGATGAAATTCCCTAACTCTGTTAATGTACCTCAACATGTAAGTTTCAAGTTTTCTGAATTAAAGAATTACTACTTTTTAATTAACCTATTCAGTTTAAAGCTACATATTCCTATTATGATGTAAGTTCATATTTTAATGTAATGCATAGCAGGCCAAGAATTTCAGAGGTGAAAGATGTGCTGCTTATTGAAAAATCCATCAGCTTCCATTCACATAACAAGTATCCCTGCTCAACCTTTTAGACATACAACAGGACTGTATTTAAGCAGACCTTGATTTTAATCGGAAGGTTTGTATGCGTTTTAAACTATAGTTTGCTTATACACCTTTTCTAGGGACTGTCTAGGTGAAGGTCACAGGTAGATTGTGTGTGTGCTCTGTTTTTAGCAAAACCCTGATTAAGCCAGAAAACAAATTGTGATACTGTAAATCAATTCTGTTACAGCTGGCTGTGGTGTGCTTCAAGAAACACGTTTAGTATACTGGCATCATTATGGATTTTAAATCGTTGTGCTATAGCTGCATTAGTATTGCTAATTTGTAGAGCATTCTCCATTGTATTTACTCTTCAGATGTTTTGTCACTTACCTTTGTATGTCCAAACTTATACTGAGTGTGGTCCACATCAATTGACCCCAAGAGCTTCTCTGAAGCTTTCTTGTTGTCAATGAATTGGCCTTCTGGGATAACACTAGCATTCAGTACTTTATACCTGTTACAAATATGAAAAAAATTTAGTTTCTCTCCTTAAGTGTATTGCTTAAATTGGTGCAATCTTATTCTGTAAGACAATGTTATAATTGTACACCTCTGCTTGAAGTCTCCATACAGGATTCTGCTTGGGAATCCCTTCCTGCAGATTCTGATGCCTTCCAGCACACCGTTACACCTCAGCTGGTGGATAACCAGATGGTTCTCCATGAGACCTAAACAGGTTATAATATTTTTCAGATCTAGTGACAGCAGGTAATTATCATATCTTGATAAATACAAGGTGCATGAATTTATTACCTGGTGTCTTTGATTCATTAGGAATCAGGCATCGCACAAAGTGAGGATGAGTGCTTCGCAGGTTTGTCATCAGCTTGCCCAGGTTTTCCTATAGCACAATATATTGAACCCTGATTAAAATGATGAAGGATAATAGCTAGCTTTCTGAAGCTGTCTGTAATTACTTTGTTGTTAATGATGATCCGTACCCGGAATAGAGCGGACACCGTCTGAAAGGATCCTCCCTTCTTCTTCCCCCCTTTCTTGCCACCACCAGACTCTGTTTATGAAAATCAGGTGACACAATAATCACATTTTATTTTTCTTATCTGCTCCTCATCTGCTGCGTTTATAAACACATCCTCCATACAAACACAGAACAGAGTGTGACTTTGTGAGAATCTTTCAATAAATATGCATTTTTCATAATAATCAGGGTATATGTGACATACATGGGTTATTTCCACTCTTTAAATATTGATTTCCTCATGATGGTGTCTATCTTGAAAAATGTTTTTCAGAATACATTTTACATGTCACCTTATTCTTTTATAAAGTAGATACAGGTCATATAGATATATTCTACAAATGATGTAATATGACAAAGCAGAATCAAGCCCATTTACCTTCAGCTGATGAAAAGCTTGCATAGAGGTGAGATAGCAGTTTCACAGAGGATTTTTGGTATAGCTGCACAACAGACTCATTCAGAGGGTCCTTGTTTTTGTCCAGCCACCCACAGATATTGTAGTCCACTGTTCCAGCATAGTGCACCAGAGAGAAGTGTGCCTCAGTCTTGCCTTTGGTAGGCTTGGGCTTCTGGAAGCAGTTAGCTTTTCCAAGATGTTGGTCATACAGCTTGTTCTTGAAGGTTGTGTCTGAAGCCTTAGGGAACATACACTCCTCTTCAAGAATGGAGAAAATTCCCATTGGCTGTAAAAAGTAAAATATATGATTACAGTTGCAATTATAATATGACTATATTTTATCTTCATATTTTTATTAATTGTTTTCTGACCTTCTCAATAAGCTCAATGCAGGCAGCCAGATCCATCCCAAAGTCAATAAACTCCCATTCGATTCCCTCTTTCTTATACTCCTCTTGTTCCAGCACAAACATGTGATGGTTGAAAAACTGTTGCAGTTTCTCATTGGTGAAGTTGATACAAAGTTGCTCCAGGCTGTTGAACTACAAAATCATTCAATAAACTACTGTCATTTTGTTTATCAGATTAATACAAAATCACTATCCATTCTGCTTAAATGTGCAATTTCTTACTCCCTAAAACACCAGTCTTACATCAAAGATCTCAAATCCAGCAATGTCCAGGACGCCAATGAAGAACTGCCTGGGTTGCTTTGTGTCCAGCATTTGGTTAATACGGATGACCATCCATAGGAACATTTTCTCATAGACAGACTTAGCTAGGGCCATAACTGAGTTATGCACCTAGTAAAAGAATAAACAATGTCAAAACCTGAAGTAATTAAGTTGGAGGAATTAATATATAACACAACAAAAACTCACATCATAACTGCAGACACATGTAAATGTATATATGAAATATCTTTCACCTGTTGAACAGTCTGCCCCTTGGTGACAAACTCATTTCCCACCTTCACCCTGGGGTAGCACAGAGCTTTGAGCAGGTCAGCTGAGTTCAGCCCCAGGAGATAAGCAATTTTGTCAGCCACTACATCCAACAAGAAGAACGATGTTAACAAAACTGTTGTATTGCCATTTCAAATCCAAACATTACAGCACAATACAAAACAACAATATGTCAAATATGTATGTTACTTCCAGACAGTCAATGAGTAGAAAAAGCCATTAGAAAAAAGCCATTAAAGTTCAGAAAATGTACTTACCCTCAGTGCCATCAGGCTCTGCTTGCTCCTCACGCTGTTTCTGTTTGAACTTCAAGTTCCCATGATGTATCACGGCTCCTGTTAGCTTGTAGATGCTTATTTTTTCTTCATTGGTGAAGCCCAAAATGTCAATGGCAGTCTACATTTCAGAACATAATCCATATGAGGGAAACGGTACTAAAATATACACACAGAATCATGTGTGACCTAATTTACAACACTCACATCTGTTGCAACCAGTTCCTCTTTATCATCAATGCTGGCCACAGTGATCTGGCCCTGGCTGATCATGGGAAAATCATACGGGTTGGTTGTGATAAGGAGCATTTCTATGTGAAACAAAATATTGATTAAAATGCTGACACTTGCCATATTGTTTGTCTAATATCAGTCTTGTTTGCAATACTCCAAAATTGTATTAATAATTCACTCAATATTGTGAATGAGACCAAATTTAACATCTTACCAATCAACTCTGGCTTGTGATTGGTCATTATCTGATAAAAGATATGGTAACTTCTTTCATCTGCCAGCTGGAATGTCACTCTGGACTTTTCCAGGAGATCTGTTA
Source organism: Albula goreensis (assembly GCA_022829145.1). Classification (NCBI taxonomy): domain Eukaryota; kingdom Metazoa; phylum Chordata; class Actinopteri; order Albuliformes; family Albulidae; genus Albula; species Albula goreensis. The sequence continues at coordinate 19,386,014 of CM040748.1, forward strand.
AAATCAGTGAAATAAAATATTAAACACTACAAAAACATCATGAAATAAAAAAAATCTTCAGAAATGCTGACTTACATGTTTCAATATCAGCTGAAGCTAGTTTTCCTGTAGTTCCAAAATGAATTCTGATAAATTTGCCCTGATTGAAGTAAATTAAAACAGAAGAAGCATGTCAGCATTTAACTCTCCCTCTCACACCCGCTCTCTCTCTCCACCTCGGTCTCTCACACACTTATACGGTCACAGTCAGAGGTACTGGGTATGAAACAAATGAATTTGGCATCTACATCCAACTTCCCTTAAAATGTCTTTTCACCAATAAATTCTCATCAGTATATTTTTAAAGAATACAATGGTTGAAGGCTTTCAGTTGAAGCTGTGAGTTCATATCCCAGTCGTGATGTTAGCAGCTACTGGCCACAAACCCACACTGGCAGGGCAGTACTCAGTGCAGCCTTGACAGGGTAAATGGTCGGTTAAACTCAAACTTAGCATACGTTCATACCACATTCCTCTGACTGGACAGTAATATAGGACCGGTGATGCATTTTCAGTGTAAAAATAGGAAAGGGTGGTTGTACTAAGGATTAGAGGGTTCATGTATGTGGCCTCCTTGTCCTTGTGGTTCTTGTCAAATTCCTGCTCATTGAATGTCTCTTATTATATAGTAAGCAGTATTGCCTCTCAGGGTGTATGGAAAATGTAATATTTATAACTTACAAAGCGGGAGGAGTTGTCATTCCTCACTGTCTTTGCATTACCGTACGCCTCCAGCAGGGGGTTGGCTGCAATGATTTGATCCTCTAGTGATCCCTGCAGAAATGACAAGACCATTCATTGGCATCTGATATCACAGGGATTCCAAAAATTATTCTGTTTCTAAATATGGAAAATCCCTCTAACCTGCATTTTTCCAAGAGCTGCGGCTTCTTTCTTCTTGTCACCAGACACTGCAATTGTTGCAAAGTACTGGATGACACGTTTGGTATTCACAGTCTTCCCTGCACCAGATTCCCCACTGTATCAATAAAAAATGAAAACCAAAATATGTGAACAACATTAGACATTGAATGTATTTAAAATTTGTTACAGTAAGAATGTTTAGATCTGTGTAATAATGAATTCTTACGTGATCAGGACTGACTGATTTTCTCTATCTGTAAAGAGAAAAATGTATTTCTTTTCAAGTATAAATAAATGATTAATGGAATCTGTATTGAAAAAGCAGTGTGTTTCATGTATTACCTGTGAGCATGAACTGATAGGCATTGTCAGAGACAGAGAAGATGTGGGGTGGAGCCTCCATACGCTTTTTTGCCTCGGTAGGCAGTCACCACCTCTTGATTGTACACAGGGAGCCACTTGTAGGGGTTCACAGTGACACAGAACAACCCAGAGTAGGTCTGAAATGGAGGTTGAAATTGATGAAACAAAAGAGTCGACACAATGAAAGATATGGTTATTTTTAGCTGTATCATTTGAAATATGCTGCTCACATAGATCATCCATGCAGCATAACGCTCTTTGAGGTTATATAGCACAGAGGCCTCATTCAGATGGGTCATCATGGCCATGTCCTCTATTTTATCAAACTTTGGTGGATTCATCGGGTAGACATCATCATCCTTAACTGTTACAGTCTGAAAAAATAATTACAGGAATAATAAATATGGCTGAGGTTGCAGATGATAATTTATAAACTCATGTTATATGCATCTTTCATATGTCCTGCTCTCTTCATGGTAAACACTCACTTGCCCTGCCTCAGTTTTCACGGTGGCTTTGCCACCCTCTTTTTGTTGGATTATGCCTTTGATGTATAGCTCCTTGGGATCAGTCACAAAACAAGCAGTCTTGGCATCAAAGGGCCTGTTTTGTGCTTCAATTCTCTCCTTCTCTGGCTTCCGAAGGTATATGGCTGCCTCGCCAAAAATGGCCATCTCCGAATCAGTACTCATGGTGATGGCTTACTGTGAAGGCAGTACACAGAATTTCAGTACCAATTATTTCTTTTTAAATAAATGTATTTGTAATTTTTTTTTTTTACTTCTGGTGAGAATCACATGTGGTGTCAATAGCCAAATTGGAACTGATACGAATATCTATTTATATATTTAAAAAAGGTCTCCTAAAGATACAGGTTTCCTACCTGGTCCTGGAAGATGATAATATTCCTCCCCTACAATGGAAAACTGAAAAGAGATTTTAGTTTTCTCTCAAATCATGGTTCATGTCCAGGCCTATTGGAATAGTTGCTCGTAGTCATTGTAGACACCCCTACATAGAAATAACCGGCCCTCCTGTAAGATAACCCTAAAGTGTATAGGACATGTAAACTAAGACCCAGACACTAGTAAGCACCACTGATAATACATAATACTACATAATAATAGTACACTTATGCAATTAAGTACACAGACAAAATAAATAGATCAATTTAAGTCATCAGAATTTTACTGCATGGCAAGCAAGATTAACAGTATGGTTACAGTAATGGTTATTTTTCAGTGGAAGATGCCTTACTTAATGCTCCCTGAATAAATGCCTTCCTTTTATTGTTCTCCCGCTATAATAAAGGGGTAGAGTACCCTGTGCCTAGAGATCCATAACTTGTGACATGTTTCAAATAACAGAAATGAATCTATCTTTGGAAAGAGGAAAACCTGTGGGGGAACAGCATTAGTTATCATTTGTTTTACATAAGAAAAAGGAATTATAATATTCAAGGGATTTTACAAACAATATAATCCAAAAAATTTCCCTTTGAAAGGCATGTGTTCTGTGAATACACACAACAGCAGTGCAATACTTAATATTATATCAGATAAAGAAAAAGCAACTTACCACAGTTGGCTATGTGTTAGGCACCTTTGTAATTTGGGAGACTGCCTTGAGCTGCTTTTATTGAGATCATTTTGCCAGGTCAGCAAAATAGCCTGCTCTTTTTGGTCATGTGAATCTGAACCTCCCTCTTATTAGATGTGTCACCTCCCGCTCTCCATAATTTAAATTTGGATCTGACTCTTTTATCCAAGTGGTGATGGGTATTGGTTTTGTATGAATGCCAGAATGTTCATTATTCCTGAGGTTATTAAGCTCATCATCACCTTTGGGATTCAGAACTAATTACTGATACTTGATACCTCATGGATTGTTGCTATCTTTCAACAAGAAAAAAAAACTCAAAATAGCTGAACAGGGAAACAATAAAGTAAAACATGAAATGACATGCAAATCATTAAAACCTTTATTTTCAGTATTGGAAACTGAAGAAAACAGAATGAATGATAGAAATGTTTCCATAAAAAAGCTTAAAAGGTCACATGCAGACACACACTCACACACACTCTCTCACACACACACACACACACACACACACACACACACACACACACACACACACACACACACACACACACACACACACACACACACAGTTAAACTGCATTGTTTTGAAAAGGCGATAAGAACACTTCTCCACTATACAGTAATAAATACTGAACAGGTGGCTAAAATCACTTGTAAAAAATGAAGTGGTGACAGTTTTATCCTGTTTTTTTTTAAATGAAGAGCTCTAAGAATCTGTCCGTCTGCTAAATTATTTAATTCCCTGAGCTACCCTTTTACTTCCACAAGTCATAAATAAAATGTGCATATCATGAAACCAATAGCTTTAACATGTTCTGTATTGGTTTTGAAAGAATTTCCAAACTAGCATTCAAACTGAAAGTAATCCTGCTATAGTTTAAATATTCACAGGGGCTTACAGAATGGTGTCAGGTTTGAAGTGTCTTGCGAGTTTTAGACAAATGCAATTCCAGTGAGAAGATGGGAATGAGGTCATATTTATATCTGTCAGCTATCAACAACACATGTTTTACTAAAAAACTATATTTTAGAAATAAACAAGAACATAAATTCAAAAGTTTGAACAATGTTAGTTGTACAGTACAGTAGTAATCTACAAAGCGCATGGATACATGATCTTGCTAGTTTTAGAAACTAATTGATTCAATTATTTATATATTGTTTAATCCAGGTATGTGATGCTGGCATGTGCATTATGTGTAGCATCTGACACTGATACTGAAGCAGAGTCCCATTTTGGCTGCTGTGGGGGAGCTCGTAAATGTCAGCGCTACACTCTCTTAAGCTTGGACAACTGGAGCACAAGGGCTGTTCTGTTTCTCAATTAGTTAGACTGAGAAGTCAGATAATAAGTAGTACAATATATTGCATTTATTTTTTGGTATTTCCAAATTTTTTTATCATATATTGTACACAATTGGCATACAATTTATGCCATTTTCATTGTTGTTTTGTATGGACTTGGCTATTTGTCAGCAAAGTGGAGGAAATATGCCGAACAAGTGGCTGGGACAACTGTCTGTATGCAGTAAGCATATGCTGTCAGCGTTATTAATAGTTTGATTAAACTTGATTCTTGAAAATTATTTTGATTTCTGAGTATTTTTTTTTTCTTAAAGTTATTCCCTATTGTATAATCTTGTTATCACTGAGATCTGGATTTCTGATATAATACTGAAAATATATATTATGAAGTTTTAAATACCAAGGAAGATACAATTCAAACATTTACAGGCCTAACTACACTGTGCCCAATTTACTTGCCAGCACGAGCTGAAAGCACATGCCAGAGGCATTACACTGGCATCCTTTTTATGACTACGAACTACCCAAGTGTTTCATACACAGGTGGGGATATTACTTGCTACTAATCCATCTACGGATTAGAAACAATATCTTTACAGTATTCCAAACATGCACAAGTATATTTCCTCTGCCATAAACAAAATGTGTATTGACAGCCTGCAGAGATGACAGAAAACAACTCTTTTAGATCCATTCACATAAGTTACCATCCAATTTTCTCCTTCTTTTGCAATTTATATTTGAGTTTAACATCACTTCACTTAACTTCATTGTTAAATAGATTCTTTTCATATTCACAGGACCTCTTTCATATGTAATTAAGGAAGTGTGTATTGTGATCTTTTTTTATTTTTGTCTCTCAAAGTGGGCCAGATCTTTGATGGTCTGTTGTGCAGCCTGTATTTGTTCTGTAGCCTGCATAATCCTTGGAAGCTTCAAATAAAACATATAAGGATTTAAAGTAATGTTGCATGTACAGAATGCACATTTATAGGAGAAGGAATTAAGTGTGTTCTTTTGTTTTAATATGCAGTTTTTATTTTTATATCATTATTTGTATATCATTTAATCAAATATTCCACCATGGGAAACCAAAAAATAGTAATGCAATTGAAGTTTGTTCATGTGAAACATATCATTTTATTGCAAAGGAACAATAGAGTAAGCTGTGTGTCCTTTATCTTTTGCTCTGTATAAAGATGCTACATGAAGGGTTTGTCAAACTAAGGTACATATTGCATTGTATTGTAATTGTGATAACCAGGCACAGTATTAAAAAAAGAGGAAATATGAAATGACAACCTTGAAAAGGCAATCTTGGGATGCTTTGCTTTATTTATGTTCACTAAACCGACTGTGGATAGAGGGCACTACTACACACCATGCAGTTTGTTTCTGCTCCACTTAGTGGCCCTCCATTCTTCAAATGTAGACGGCTATGTGGAAGAAGGAAAATTTACAATTAAAAACATTACTATGGAAGAAATTAAATAATTACATTTTTTTAGATTCCACCATTAATTCAGTGTGAACAGCAGGTATAAAACAGTGCATTTGTAAACAAGTTTGGCTGAACCAGCAAACATCTATATTCAGTCCATGGGAGATTTTTACAGGGTAAATTTAATAAGCCACTTCCTCCTGGTCAGATGAATATGACATCATGGACACAGCTGGAAAAGCAAGGGGCTTCACACTTTATCAACAGGACTCACTAAAGGTTGTTAGGTCCCTCTGCAGACAAACTAGCAGGTCACCTTGCAGCCTATCAGGACTGTGCTTACTCAGTGTGATGATAAATGATAGATTATTGACCCATTAGCTCAGTTAAGTGCATTTGTATTGTGGTCTTACTGATCAACAGCCAGTTGGTGACAAGATGCCATATCTGCATTTCAATTTTAATTCAGTGGTCACTAATGCACATTATCATTTGGTGACATGCATGTGAATGCATGTCAATTAATATTATGTGTCTTGGCATTTTCCAGTTGAAAATACAAAATATAAACAGTAATCAGACATCTTTTTACTTGCTGTTGTCTATAATTCAGTGACCACTAATGATGCCAGGAATACTATGACTTGAACATTCCAATTTTTCATTAGATTTCTCAAATCAAATGAATTTGCAACTAACCTTTGCTCCCATGTCACAGCTCTTGGCTCTCAGTTTATTGACCTGGGACTCAGCTATGTCAGCACGTTCTTCAGCCTCCTCTAACTCATGCTGCACCTTCCTGAACTTGGACAGGTGAGTGTTGGCCTGCTCCTCCTGAACAAAAGAAATGCAATTTCAAGAACATTTTTGAGGCTAATTCTATCTGTATGTAAGACAATAAAATTGTCTTTTTATTAAATAATACCATATATCACAGCTGTATCTTCCACACTTAATTTCTGAGTTAGTATATGTTAGTTTGTAATTAGTTTGTATATGTGTTAGAAGGGTTTCCAGGTTGCTTCATGAAATGATTGGAGGGAAATGAAAAGTTACAATGAGGCCTAAATGGAATGGCAGCTGACTCACTTCATTCAAAAAACAGGGTGAGAAGAAAATGATTCTACCTTGTTCATGAAGACACACGAGGGATACGAAAACGACAGAGTGAATGTGTTACAATGCAGTCCCCCTGGAATCACGTTGCTGTGGTCAGGGTAAATATTTGTGTTTTCAGTTGCTTAATTAACATCTCACAAATTCATACATCCCAAGATAAATACAATGAAAATGTGATTTTATTTCAACTCACAGCTGCCTTCCCCAGCCTCTTGCAAGTCTTCACTCTAAGCTGAAGCTTGTCCACCAGGTCTTGAGGTCTAGTCGTGTTCTTTTTGTCCTCTTCAGCCTGTACAATGAAAATGATTCAGCTATAAATTTAGAATTCTTAAAATGCACTTTACTGGTAAATATTGACTAAAAATGATATGTAAGTAACCTGGCAGGTGAGCTCCTTTACTCTCCTCACACATTTGCGAACACCCTTGATGGCCTTAATGTTTATAAAAGTAATGTTCATAACTTTAAATGTCAGACATTTTACCAGTGCTTGAAGGATTCTCAACACTATAATGTTAGTGCAACACTGTAATGTTATTGGCATTGCTGTAAGTAGGTCTAAAAGGGCCCAAGTGCAAGAATTGATAAATTACCCTGGTCTCCTGTTTCTGGAGTAGTTTCCACCCTTCATGCTCAGATTCTCGGCTTCATCCAGACAGTGCTGCAGGTCACTGACTGTGCCCTCCAGGTTCTTCTTCATTCTTTCCAGATGGTGTCCTGCTCCTTCTTCCTCTGTCATCATGGCAGCCTGCATTTTGAAATGCGGAATTTCAAAGAAATTATAGCAAATGAAAGCATCCATTTGCTGCCTGTCATTCTCCAAATCCATCATGAATTCTTGAGTATTGGTCTCCCTCACGTTTTCTCGGGACTCTTTCAAGATCCATACAGTTTTCCTTTTCTCTTATTTTGGATAATGCAACATATTGTAAATGAATAGGAAACAACCTAAAACTCACATCATCCACTTGTTGTTCAAGATTTGCTTTGGCTTTAGTCAGAGTGTTGATGTTAAAGCCAGGCAGCTTTGATTATTATAATATCACTGCAAAATCTGACCTTATTTTCTGTGGCATGCTTCTCTTTTTCCACTTTGGCCAAGGTTAGCTCTAAGTCATCAATATCTTTCTTCAACTCTGAGCACTCATCCTCTGATTTCCTCTTCTTGGAAGTCAGTTCAGCATTCATTTCCTCCTCATTCTCCAGCCTCTCAGTTAACTCTAATTTTTGCTTTTTATCAGCCCTTCACATCTCTCCTCTGCAATCTGAAAGACTTTCAGATTCCGGACAAAAATGCAATGGATCATTCAGATAAAAAGTGTATTCTGGACAATATTTTTACATTTTCAAACGTCACATTTTAAATCATTCTTACTGCCTGAACTTGAAGTTGCAAATCATTATTTTCCTGGAGCAGAGTAACCATTATGGCTTCAGGCTCCTCTCTCTTGGCTTCTGCTTTTGCTAAATTTTCCTTGCACTTGGCAAACCCCACCTTCTGTAGGCCATCTCCTTCTTTGCTTCCACACTCCTTAAAAGTGGCTTAACCTCAAAGTAAAGCTTCATCCATGGCCAGTGTTTCACATTCATAAATGATTGAATTTTGTACTGAATTGTGAAAATGGACTCTGCAGTTTAATGAGGAAATTAGATACTTTTCTGATTTTCTGTTTCTCTGATAATAATATTGTTCGCACTGCACTTTGGTACAATATTATTACCTTCTCTCCATCATCTTAACAAATTCCTTTCTCATGAGGAACCCTCGGCACAGGGCTTGCATCATAGTCATGAGTACAGCCAAATTATTGTTCCCTCCTGGGTACCATCCATAGGAACATTTTCTCATAGACAGACTTAGTGAGGGCACCAAAAACCTGCCTCCTTAAGCCCAAAACTTTCCTTCAGCTACAAAGTACCTGTTGAACTGTGTGGCCCTTGGGTGATAAACCCATTTCCCACCTTCATGCTGGGGTAGCACAGAACTTTGAGCACGTACGCTGAGTTTAGGTCCATTAGATCGGCTGCTTTGTCAGCAACTGAAAATACAATGCAAACGTTTAAGCACAAACACAGATAATTCTCATGGTGCTCATTCTATCTTGTGCCTAAATATCATCAACAGTGTGTTGAATACCTACAATGAAAATATGTACGAAAATATGTTTTTTTTTACTCTCAATGCCATCAGGCTCAGCTTGCTCCTCATGCTGTTTTGCTTGAACTACATAATATTTCCATAATGCACCACAGCACCAGTCAGCTTGTAGATGCTGATTTTCTCCTCATCACTGAATCCCAAAATGTCAATTGCACTCACAGTAAATAACAGTAATTAAATTACTAACAGATTTTTCTAATGGTTATCCAAATAAGCCATTGTAATCACAGTGGTTAGAAGTTACTTACATCAGTAGCCATTAGCTCATCACTGTCATCAATGCTGGCCACACTGATCTCCCCTTGAGAGATAAATGGGTATTCATATGGGTTTGTAATGATATGAAGTGTTTCTGGTGAGAAAATACAACAACACGCTACTCAATAATTTACAGCAATCACTTCTTATTAAATGTAATCTGGATTTATTGATAATTAAAATAACTGGTTGAAGTACAAACAGTAAATGATTTGCTATATACACAGTACTTTCTGTGTTACCACTTTTGTGGCAGTGCTGATATGCATAGTGCTATCTCCTGCTATAAAAAGTCAATGTTGTAATGAAAATCTTTCAAACAACAGATGGCATAAATATGCAAGACAGATGTACAATCAAGCTCATTGCTGAGATCGGCCTTCCCTCCCTCCTTCCTTCCTTCCTTCCTTCCTTCATTCTTTTATTTATCTATTTATTTATTTGTCTATTTAACTTTTAAGGAACTATGAAAAGTTATATATATTAAATCATTAATTACTAGAATATTTGTGGAATTAACATGTGGGGAATATCCAGAATGATATGATAATCATAAAAAGCAAGTATGATGTAAAATTAATTATAGTTTGGTCAGGAAAGCTATAGATATGCAATCATTGCTCAGTGCTCGGGATTGACTGATTTTCTCTGTCTAGGGGAGAAGAACAGTGGTATGTACCATACACTGAAATTAATCAGCAAATGAACAAGCTAATAACATGGCATCCCTTTGTTCAGATAGCTCTTGCAAGGTCTAAAGCAGAGGGACTGAATTCCATCCTAAATAATGTAAAATGTGTGCCAGACATGACGTGGTTGCTCGGCAGTGGAATGGATAGTATATAGATCATTTAAGTATTTTAAAATGCAGTGTTGATTTTACTGTAACTTTGACATTGAACACATATTTTACATCACAGCAAACACTGATAGGCATTATCTGAAATGGAGAAGATGTGTGGTGGTGCCTCCTGATGCTTTTCCCCTCTTTATGCCACCACAACGTCTTGATTGTACACAGGGAGCCACTTTTAGGGGTTCACAGTGACACAGAACAACCCAGAGTAGGCCTTTGTCCATCTAATATTTTTATGGTGACTTTGCCACTCTCTTTGCTTTGAACATTGGCTTTGACATGTAGGTCCTTTGGTCCATACAAGCACAGCTGTTTTGACATCAAAAGGTATGTTTTGTGCCTCTATTCTCTCTCTTTCTCACTTCCGTAAATATGGCGCCACCTCTCCAAAGATGGCCATATCTGAGTCCACACTCATTGCTGCAACTCTCAGCAAAAGGAAATTAAAAGTTGCTCAATTCAATATTATGCCTTAATATAGTCACTGGTGATATTGTCTATTGTTACAAAACATTATGGCAGGTTCGACCTCTATAAATGACAAAAAATGCAATTTGTGATTATGTTGCATGATAATTTGCTGAAATGTCAAAAAAAGCTCCAGTGTGGTTTAACTATAAAGTATTGGCTGGGATACTACACTGAAGAAGTAGCATCAGTTGAAGAGGAAAAAAGCATCAGTTAGCATTAGTTGAAACAATATACAGTCATATTAATCTTGTAAAAATTGAAGGTGAAATAAATATATTCAAATGCAGAGATTTTTAACTACAACAATCTAAACAACAAAAGCTTTTAAATGTGAAAAATGTAATGCTGGTTAAGATATGTTGATCCTACAATCCAACAGTCCCAAAGAAGAAAAAGTAAAAATGTTACATCCTTATAATTCTAGTGCATAATAAGAGCAGTTAAATACCAAACTTTCAAATGTTTATCCTATTAAATGACCTATGATTTACTTGGTGACTATATAAAATAATTATTAATTTTGATTTTTGAATACTTAATTTTGCTTTGTTTTTTGACCAGGCTAATAGATCTGTTACGTTGCAATGAACTTACCCGTGGATGTCCTGATCACCAAGTTGGGGTAGCAGACTGTGACTGTTTTTATAATGATCCTTTTGGCTAGGATCAGGACTAAACACCTATATTTGGATTTTAGGCATCTTATGCATGTGGATGTCTCAGAGGTTTTGTCATAAATCCCTTGCAGATGGCAACCATAACACAGGGAGTGATGTGTCTCTTGAGCTGGAATGGAATGCCTTTTCTCTGGAAATGCATTTTTATGCATCACTCTTATCTAGGATTCAGAGAGCTCTGCACACTGATTCACTGTGACCTCACATTAGATATGTAAATTTATGTGGTCATACAAATAATATTGCAGATTAGCGGTTACTGTTGTTATTGGCTCAATAGTTATTATACTGCCAGGATCAAATGATCCTTCAAATGGACAATAATGAAGCAAGACATCCATTCCTATCACTGGAGATATCATTTTAAAAACAAAAAAAGTATGTTAGCTGATATTGACAGCTGCCCCACATTATACATACAACTTATGATTGTTTATTTATCATTGGACTTTATCACTTCAGACAGGAGCACATACCTTACATTAAAACATTTGTTTGATAGCATCTTTGTTTTGATGATGAGAGTTGGATTAGTGTTTATCCAATATTAAGCTGGCCCTTTCTCCACCAAGAAGAAATGACTAATATATGAGGGAAATGTGGGTGGAATATGGGGGCATGTGGTTTTTTCAGGCTGTTGACTGCACTTAGAGGGAGAGAGTTATAGTATCATTTGGATGTCACTTCTGTGGGCTGGCATTTCTGGCAGTATCTGTGCATTGTCAATCTTCTTATTTTGTTGGATGGACTATGGTAGAATCCATATTTGATTTAAAGAGTGCTCACTTTGAATGTGTATGCATTCGTATTGAATTAGAGTTCCAATGCAACACAATAAATATTTAAGTATTGATTAAGATTTACAGAATAGATTTTAGGTTCATTTAGGTAAATACAGATCATTAAAGTATTTAATGCATAGAAGATGATCAGAAAACTCAGTCATGTATTTAGAATGAATGACGTGAACATTTTTCATGACAGTACAGTGACAAATATTTAATGTTTGTGATATCACTAAAGTCATCTAAGAAACACATTTGAGACTGGGACTTCAGCATATTTAATGTCTCACTGCTCAGAAAAGAATATCTTTAAATTTTCTCCCAATTTTGAACTCCAGGTTGAATTTGCTACTCCAGCTCTGTCTGTTTGGGAGACTGTAAATTAGTGAGCATGTTAAACCATCCGACTTCTTATGAGGTTGTAAGGATATCTGCTGTAAAGATAGGATTAATGCAAGATACAAAAACATACAAAAAGCAAAAACAAACAAAAACAAAAACACATAAAAAGCATATATAAAAAACAAAAAAGTTCTTTGGTGGAAGGTAGAAAAGTTCAGTGTGACCAAATACATTGTAAAGGGACCATGTTTTTAACAAATGGGGTTTGCAAGCTCATTAAAGTGATGACTACCCAAATACATATTAACAGTACACAGAACAAACAGATGACTGGCAGCAGAAGTATCTAAAAATATATACATTTTATGTACAATATGTACATTTTATGGAATTATCTTTATGGATTATCTTTGGATATGTGATTAAGGAGTATTCAACAATATGATTGTTTTTTGCTGCCTCCAGTGGATCAGAGTGCAAGGAAATCATTATGGAATCTGGAAGCCAGCCTCACAGCAGCCTGCAAACTTAAGCCACACTGAGAAGTTCCAGGCTCTCTGCTCACTCTCTTACAGCTCTAGTTCCCTCTAGGCCTCGTGCCTAGTTTACAAACAGAATACTTGGGTGACTGCTTTTCTACCAGTACACTGAAGTTGTGTGCATATCTTGGCTCATTGTAATCCTGCCATTGGTATGTTGGTAGCTACAAAATCAGAGAATCATAGCTCAAAATAAGGTAATAGGTCACGTAGGTAGAACGTCACAATGGCAAACAGTAAATGGTTCATTTTAAATGGGTGTATATATAATAATATATATATATATATATATATATATATATATATATATATATATATATATATATATATATATATATATATATATATATATATATATATATATAATAATTCCTGCCAACTTTTATGGTGTCCATAGGAAATGTACTACACATCTAACAATTTGCCATTAATTGTCAGAGATATGTGAAATATTTTTGTTTTTAAATGTATTGCATTAGTCAGATTCACTGAAAGAGTCAATGATTGTTGAGACAAAAACAAATAAAACAAACTTTTTAAAAAGCAATATCATATTTTTATTTAAATAAAGTAAATATAATTCTCATCCACAGATGATGGTTGATTTCTCAGTGTGGCGTTCCCCCATTTCAATAACACATAACATTCATATTTTGATATTACAATACAGCAATACATGAAGAGACTTTATAGACAAGGTTCTCACAGCCTTACAGCATCAGAAGTCGAATTAACTGTTTATGTTTTGCAGTATGTTCCAATGGCAGTATAGCTTTTAATCAGTCTTCTCACTTGCTTCACAGTTGCATACAAAACAAATCTGACAAACCAAGGAACATTGGGATGCACAAACACATGTCTCTTGAGAGGAAGTGTGTCCATTTGTGCTCAGTCGTTTTGGTGTAAGAGGAAACAAATGTCATTTAAACTTTTAAAAGAGCAGCAGTGGCAAAAACATGGTGTGGGTTGAACACCCAGGCATGCTGTGAACCAACAGAGAGCTATGCTGGCCCCTTTAATCATGCAAGGGCATACACTTTAAATTATGCCAAGGACAAGGAAATATAAATTGGGGCAATGACGTGATTGGGTGAAGATGTGTTGAAACATTCCCTGAGGGTCAGCTGTCCCAAAGAGATTGTTGCAGGCTCCTGGTGAAAATGGATCTGAAGACATGAAGTTTTATCTGGCCCAGTGTTCACAAGTAGCAGCCAGGGGACATCACAAGTCCAGGAATGTCTGCTTCCTCCTGCATCCTGGTGGGCAAAAAGGATAGCTTAAATTTCCAAAGGATCTTTAGTAACATTTCAACTCCTTGTCAAGTTATTTCCATTTTTTTGTAAGGTAAGCAGATACCTAGTTAGCAGATTATTTGGCTTTTTAAAATATCCTAAATTCTATCCTTTAGAGTTTTTTTTCCAGTATTAATCCATAGATACTGCTTTCTCATTCAGAGAAAACCATTTGACACATTCATCGCTTTGTTTTCCACTGAACCAATGAGGAAGTATTTGAGAATTTTAGGGAGAGACCAGTAAAACCAGGAACCTTGTGCACCTGTGAAATACTGTTTAGTCCAGCAAAATATACAGCAGAACTTTCATCGATTAAAAAAGTGACTGGATAAACAAGCCATGTATTTCTAGGAGCTAAGTACTGGTAGCTTGGTTGGCTGGATACAGATTTCACCAGTCACCATATAAATGTTTCAGCTTAAGCCCCAGAGATACTGTACTGCATTCTCTGGCGGTTGAGAGTCTCTGTAAGAATGCAGTAGGCATCAAACGTAAGATGCTCCAACAGGTGTGGGTCTTGAACATAAGCAATTGTGATAGTCCAGCAACAGGACATGGAAGGTCAGCAGCTGAGGTTACTCTCCTGCATACAGCCAAAGCCCTTCAGCCCATCTCTGAGGATTACATACTATGTATTCTACAGCCAATGCAGCATTGCAAGTTGCAGATCTAAGAATATGAGCTAAAATGATCGTCTTTCAACTCCACAAGGACTAATCAGAATCATTTCCCTTAAGGTTCCAGAGGAAGAAACTATGTATCCAAATCATCAACTGTTGCTTGTTTATTGGTGCAATTGACCATTTGCCACACCACTTGACCACACCTCTCAAGATCAATCTGTCCAGATGGGCAAAATTTCATTTTCTAGTTAAACATGGGTGATGGATGGGAAACTGAAACTCCATCAGCCTGAAACTTGCTTTGCACAGAGCGTACCATAGAGGCCTTAAATGCAAAATGCACTGAATTCAAGCTTTTGTGTACCATTTATTTGATTAATAAAATTCAGCAAATTACACTATTTGCTACTATTCTATTTCCACTACCCATATAAATGAGTATGGTCAGTTTGGTAGCTTTATTCAGTTTGAAATTTCCAAGCCATGTCACATGGGAACAGCCAGTATAATGCATCTTTAAAAAGCCACTCATTGTGGGGAACAGCATTCCATGGAGATTCATGGATCTCTTTCAAGGCAAATCTTATTTTCAACCTTTGCGCACATCTGAAGGACATGGCTATTAACAAAGGATAAGAATACCGGGGATTATGTGAGCGAGGCATGTGTCTCTTCTCACCGAAGTGTTAAAAAGACGGCAATGAGACATAATGAAGGAGAGACCAGCTGTCTTGTTCATAGACATGATGTGGGGGGGTGGGGTCTGTGAATTTCAAAGAAGTCCTACACCCGTTCTTCTGCTTATAAAAGAACACAATCTACTGCTTTTCATCACAACGGGTTCTCTGTGGCCAACTTCTTTTACTAAAACAACAGAATAGTGCAGTAATGCCTTCATATATATAGTTGATAGACCAGTTCAATTGTCTTGCAGGTTCTTCCTTACAAAATAACTCCATCCTATTTTATCTTGATGGAGACCATAAATGTTAATTATATAAATTTTCTGAAATAGCATTAATCTGTTTGATCAAAATATGAGGAAAGCTAATCTTGCTTAAGTATTTATTTTAAGTAAAAGATGCTTATTTGGGCAGTATTTATCAGAATCAGGGATCCCAAGCCATTTCCTTATTGATCCCTGTAAACACCACATTAAAGTAGTTATATTTTCCTTGTTTTCTACAACCATCTACAAATGTCAACACATATCAAGAGGTACCAGATTCTGAGTATATGAAAATGCCACAGAATCACATCTTATTCATTTTTAACAATCTTTTTGGTCACAACTGAAAATATCATGGTTTATGAGCTAATGTCATTTCAAGTTCAAAATGTCTAAATAAAGCTCTGATAAGCATGGCTATTCCAAGCAATACCACTCACATATGAACAATTTAATTATCAACTATTTTGGCTGCAAGAAACTAAGTGCCAGGAATTATTGCAGTATTTGTTTTTAAACCTGTACAAATGTAGGGTATGGAGACTGTAGAATCCTAGAATACGCCATGACATCTGAATGAAAACATAAGCTGTAGGATGAAGTAGAAAGAAAAACAAAACCCTCTGCGACTACACTTAATCATACAATCAAATTGCTTTTATTTTTCCTTGGTGTGTGTTCAAATGAACAGTCTTCTGTATGGTAATATTCCTAAGTGTGTTCTCTCCTCTTGGCACATGTAGGCCATGTTAACAGAATCTGGTCCTTATAAAAAAGGGAGCTGCCTGCTTTACTCACCTGTACCCTCTCACCATTTTAATTAAACTGTGACCGTGTGATTTATTAAGATCAAGCGCTATTTAAATGTAATCAATTACTATTAATTTAATTCTGACCAAGGTCTGCCAGGCAGAATATAAATAATGGTAGTTAAAGGAGGGTTGGGTTGAAGCGGGTAGGGTTTTCCCCACCTTGATGGAAGACTATTTGGCGAAGCACTTTTCCATCTGCCTTCATCAGCTCTGCATGAAGACAAATCCTCAAGAGCAAGGATGAAGCTGTCCAGCTTACAGGAGGAAAATGCACAGCTGGTGGCAGTATGTGATTATGAAAATAATGAAGGAATTATTCTATGGTTCACCTGAGAGGCAAGAAGAACATTTGAGTGAATAAATAAGTTTACATGTATACCAGCTTTTCTTTGTATAATTAAGAAAGAAAGGAATTAAGTCAAGGAGAGACTATATTATAAGAGTAAGACAGCATTGATATTCTTGTTCAGGCTGCATTCATCTTTTTAGAAAGGAAGTGTATATAGAAATTCATGAACATGTACTGCCACCTAGCGATTACCCAGGCAAATCCCAGTTTTGCAACGTGGCACAAAAGCTAAATTGAAATCGCTGGACTCCAAGGGCTATAAACAAGTTATCTTGGATTGGTATGTCTTCCCAAAAGCTCTTCAATTTCCAGCTCAGTAAATCCTGTAAATTTTAATAAAGGGAAATTAGACATAAGCCTCCATTTCTGTTGAGACTAAATGTATTATTGTCAGATAGTGAACATACCATCAACATACTCCAAGTGAAGAATGTGAGTGAACAGTAAAAATAACCCATTTTCCTTCAATTAAAAAAAACACAAACAAAAAAATGTGCAATTTCACTTTTTCCACTAATATAATTTATGTTACTATTTTATTTAAGTTACTATCTTACTGGCAAACAGCTCTCCAGTGATCTTAAAGGCTTGTGTGACACAGTATACAGCAGCTTCTTCCTATTCAAGATGACCTGACAATTTATTAACACATGGATATCAAGCTAGTGCAAATGTAAGTATACATAACTCCTTTTGCATCTATATCACATTTCAATTCGGTGGTGTACTTCAAAAACCAAAAACAACAACATCAGCAACAACAACAAAAAACAAAGTTGCGACATTCTTATGTCCAGAGGCACTTATGTTTACATAGCAGCCAACATATACACAGCCAATTAATGGATATTCCCACATTTTACAGTACCGACTATAAGAGTAACTAATACATTGTACATCTTCATTGTACATTATATACCTTCAATATTAACTAAGATGAATATTTTAAAGCACATATGTTTAATGGAAAACAGATAATGCACTTTGAAAGCAAGGTGAGACTTTTTCAAAATTCCAATGCTTTCCAATTCAAGAGCTGTTTGCAATTCACCCCCCACAGCTCAAAAGGATAAAATACATATTATTAACCAGTTCATTGTTTAGATTAAGACCATTTAGTATTAATGATCATTTAGATTAATGAAAAAACAATTGAATCATCAATTTCTTTACCTCAGTATACCTCTTCAATATATTGACAACAAAGAATAAATTAAATACAATTGGTACAATCCTGTTGTACTATAAAATTACTTGTGGACACTCTGTTCACAAAATACATACAGCTGACATGAATTAAAAATTAACATGATAAACATCTTCACTATGATATAAAATGTACAGGTAAATTATAGTTAGGCTTTAACCCAAGTGCAATTTCCTCATACCACCTGTACCAATTTATGGTGATTTTCATTTTGACACGTGATGAATTCAGGCAGACCTACATTCCACTTTCTAGGTTTTTATGACATCTCTGGTGCTGGTGAAACCATTGCACCATGCTGGATGATTTACAATCTTAAGGATAAAACAGAACTCTGTCTGACACCCTGCCGTTCCCTTTCAGTGTCATCCTGTCCTCATATACATACACAGTGCCGAATGCGTCACTTTCTGGTGGGGTCTCAATCACCCCCTCAAATGTGAGGTGGTGCACACCAAAGCTATCCCTGTAGTAGCCCCCATCATGGTCATGTCCAGCCATAAAACACACCACACACTTGTGAGAGTGCAATATAGAGAGTACTCCGTCATAGTTCCAGGCCAGACATATAGGGTCTGTTGAATAAGGGTGCACTGGCAGGTGACCTGCACAGATGACATAACATGAGATAAGTCAATAGCTTACACAAAACACAACACATTTTACATTGTATATGCCGTGATCATTTAACCCTGTAAACATTGAAAATAATATACATAAAAAACAAAGATTTTACTTACTCACAACTATTACTTTTTCAAGTTTTTCATCTGACCGGGTTAGTAATCTGTCAAGCCAATCAAGCTGGCCTTGGCTGAAACCTCCATTGAACTTGACAAATCTTTGTTCTAGACCTTTAGGTACTGTCGGGATAAAACACAAGAGTGCACATACACGTTACAACTTTGTGATGAGCATACTCTTCAGTTTGAATAAAAGACAACTGGTTTACAAAGAAACGTACACCCAACTTCATAAGGGACAAGACTAAGACCCAAACAACATTTTGGCAAATTCAAATGGCTACACAATACAAAATGTTATAATAATAATAATAATAATAACAACAACAACAACAAAAACATACAATCCCTGTGGAATCATATACACTCTTTGGGAGCGGATTTAACACTGAACATTTTACTGCACACGTCTTACCAAGCATTCATACTTTCGTCCCTTAAAAGGACTCGTAAAAATCATGTAACTGAGTTACACGCAGCATTACCTGGTGGGTTATTGAGGTCATCGTTGTTATTGTGCGCCTTCATGATTTCTAGTGCTTGGTAATATCTCACACTCGGTTCTTTTCGCCCAATAAGACTCAAATCATAGGCATCAAGCACAACAAAGCGGAAGTGTGGAGCTGGGCTGAAATGATATGCATAGCTCTCTTCAGTGTGCAATCGACTCTCATCGGCGTCTTCCGTCACTGTGTCATCCACGGTTCTGCTATTCAGTGCCGACATCATGAGGTCATCTCTGCTGAAGTTGTAAAATTCATGGTTGCCCCACACGTGGTGGACTCCAATCTCACTTCTGTCGAGCTCGTTCACAACAGTTTCCAGAGCTCTCTCTGAGGCATTGTACTTCTTGTTGAACCCATCGATCACATCACCGAGCTGAATAATAAAGCTGGGCTGAATCACCTCAGATTTCCACTTTTCATTTGCTCTGCGTAGTAATCGCAGACTGTTCCTGTAGTATCGTTTTCTTGTGTGTTTGAAGTTAAATCCGTCTTCTATATCTGCATACTGGACGTCCGCAATGACTCCAAATGTAAACAATGGTGGTTCGCTGTCGCCCATCTTATTTATTTGCGTCAATCTGCTTGTCAACCTGGCACTTTTTGCCCACCATCTACAAAATTGTGCAAGTTAGGTTCCAGTATCAGTGTAATTTGACCCACATGTAAAGGTTACAAATACTGAGCTATCTAGTACACGGATTATGGTTGTAAATTATTACATGTCTATAGTTATCAATCCGAGATGGCTTGTTTACAGCTAATTTACCAAACTATATCTACCGGTACCATTGCTACTTACCAGTGGCCTTGGTTATATAATGTTAATATCAGTTACAAATCTTCTTTGCCAGCTTCCATAGTGTAAGGTAATACATTATCTATGCAGCTAAAGAAAGTCAGAGACTGATATTACTGTAATTTGGTAGGAGAAGAAATAGCTCTCTCACTTACCCAAAGAATTTTCCTTCGGAAATACAACTGTTACGAAAAGAGGATTTAAATTTCAACATCAAAATAAAATGCTTCCGTTCCGGCCGTGTGCCGCACTCAAACACGAGTTCAAAATGGCACAGTGCGTGTCATTTTCTAATTTTCTTCTTACTTTGCACTCTATCGCCCTCTGTCTAGGAGGTGTGAATAGATAGATTCGTGTGTAAAAAAAAAAAAAAAAAAAAAAAAAAACATGGAGTATAAAATTGTACAAGTATTGCATACTATTAAAGAGAAAAAAAAATGAGGAACTCACCCTATCTATCAGTGCTCCGGAAAGACACTACTTTGGCAATTTTGTCTAGGTGTTTGCTCATATAAACAGCTAATATCGTTCATTGTGATAAAAATGCTGATAGACAGCCTATAACACTTAATAATGTAATAGGTTGGAGAGGCATGTAAATACCATATTCGGGATACAAACTTCTGAATGCTCACATTTTGGAATACTCTCGTACTTTACTTGACTAAGGTGTACCTTGCTAAAAGTGTTTAAAGAATATGTAGTTCTAATGGCTGCAGGTAGCTGATTTCAACAGTGGAGGGCGAATGAGAGAAAGGAGTGAGCTCAGACATAGTGGGAATTCAAACAGATTCAAATTATTCCTCTCCTGAACTTGGGTCTGAACCACAAACTAGGTGGTGGAATTTCACACGGTCGCAAGGTATGGATTGATATGATGTGTGGAAATGATACAATACAATCTAAACGCTTTAAGTGTGTCATTATTTCCAACCCCCTGTAGTGTGAAAATAATTATTATAGCAGATATACTGCAGCATGGGGACCAATGGTTTTCTTTGACATTCTTCCCTTCTGCCCTGTTTTTATAGGTCACTTCTTTGTCCTTCATGACTCCACGCTATGGCTTATGTAGGCACTGCTTTATGTATGATGTTGCTGTATATTTTGCAGATTTGAGGATACATTAGCATCATGAGATTTGTGAAATAACTTTATACGCCTTTGTATCTTCCTTTTTCACACTGTTTTGGCTCCTTACATACTGTAAATGACTAAGCACGGCCAATCTTGTTCTCAGTTGCATGGCAACAGAGGATGACCAATCTTAGGCTCAAACTCAACTCATCCTGCTCATTGTTGATATTACTGTAATACATTTCTCAACAAAAAACAAACACAAATATTGGGGTTAGATGAAATAAGCACTGTGAAAAATTAATTGTATTTTTTAGCTGTGGTGATGCAGATAATTAGACGATCTATGTAATCTAGTAGTAGGAAGTATTTAATCTAGTTGAACTTCATGATGCAACAAGCCTGTCTAAAACACAGTTTGCTTTAATTGAGACTCTGCTCTAATTGAACTGTTATAAATTCTTTCAGAAGTTAATGAAGAAGAGGCATGGACTTTTGGGGTGTCCAGGTTTGGTGCAGTTGTGGATAATCTTTAGATTGAATCTTTAGATAGATAAATGGCAAGTCTAGCTAGGAAAATGGCTCTTTCTTGTCATTATTAATTTTTTTTTTCAATTTTATTTCTACATAATTGTATAAATGGAGGTATGTGAAATGTCTGGAGATATTCTAAGAGGCTGCTACTTTGAATTTGGCAACAGGAGCAGTGCATTTCTGATGGTAAAGCAAGGATTCACAACCTGTGTACCACTCAGCAGGTCCAAAGACATGTTTTAGAGAACACCAAAGTAACAGGGAGTTTTTGAAAACACAAACATTAATCAAGGGCTACAGAAAAATTAATCCCTAGAGAATATTCAGGGATGCCCCCTAGTGGTTAAAGTGAGTACAATTTTAAGGACATAAAAGGATGCAGTAATCTTTCTAAACATGACTCTTAAAATAAAAATAAATAAAATAAAAAATTTGGAATTCTTTAGGTTTTGGCACTGGTTTAAAGTTGGCCATATCAACATAGGCAGAAGAGGGTGGGCCTATATTATCTGAAGAGAAGACTTCCATCATGGGTGTCAGGTGGGCATTTCTGTGAGACCAGTTCATGTTGAATATCTCAGTGAAGTTTTCCTCATTTTAATTTGGTTATATTGTTTCAGTACTTTTTTCACAGATTCACATTTCCTTATCATTTTTATGATATTACTTTGGCTTCTTGAAGCAATCCCACATTCATTGATTTAATACACCAGATTCAGGGTCATGGGTAAAATGCAGTGACCCAAAACCCCAGAAAAAGATATTTACCAATGCGTACAGTCTTGCAAAATGTAGACATTATTTTATTAGTATTTATTGTAGTTAATTTCTCATTCCATTTACAAGAGTTAACCAAGTCAAACTAGTGCTGTCTATTGGTTTTATATCGGGCTCAAATAATTAACATTTTATTCTGTGGCGAGATTCACCCTGTTATTTTGAGGAAATACGTTTGGCAAGTACATTCTGTAAAAGGGCTTATTAAACATGATAGTTACCAATTAACCAAAGTATCCGGAAGTGAACCTGAGAAGCATATATCTGAAAACCTTTATATTTATACATGCATTAATCATTCATTCAGGTGTTAAATGTTGACTCAGGAGAAACTGTAGTGCAACCGAAGTTCCGAACGTCCAGTGTTAAGTCCATTCTCACAGCAGATGAAAGTGATTCAGAGCCACAAACTGAAGACTTTCTCATCTGTTCAATATTTAATCAATGTATTGTAACGTTTTGACCATCCTTATCGTTCACAACTCATCATAGCTCTTTAACTATATGCAGTCCCTGAACCCTCGAGTGTTCAGATACTGTGTATAGTTAAAGTGCTATGATGAGTTTTGTAGGTAGGTATCCTGCTTTGAGAGGGTGAAGTTAACTCCCTGCATTGCAGCCAAACGCTGCTGCTGAAATCAAACACACAACAATGGCGACTCCCAGCCCCAGCACCAACTCAACAACCTCCTCCAGCAACAACAGCAATAGCGCAGGATCTACATCACTACACCACCAATCTCAGTCTCAGCACATAACAACAGTGAGCAGCATGCAGGGTAAGAGTGTACAAAACAAAACCCAGTAAACGTAATTTTTTTTCATTTGGTCAGAATTAATGGAGAACATGACTGGGGAAGTATTCCTACCCTGCCATTGCTGCACCGTAGCGATGCAGTGTGCATTTCCTTATCGGTAACGTCTGTCTAACGTTAGGCCTCGGTGTCTATAAATGTTGCTTGTGTCTCCGTTGTGATTTCTTAAAAAAAGGGGACTGCAAGAGATAACTGCATTAGAAAATTACATGATTTTAATTCACGGAAGATGTGTTTCTTATTGGCAAGTTTCCACTGACAGATATTAGCTAGCTAATAGCTAGCTAGCTACATCCATACTGGCCTGTAGCTACATAGCTAACGTTGAAGCAATGCAATTTTATGTTCGAGGAAACCACAGTTTGCTGTTCTTGTTTAGACAAAATGTAGTCCCATTTTCCCATGACTGTATTTAAAATATGTCGGCTTTGTGATTCAGATTCAGATTCTAATGTAATATGAACTAGCTCGTTGTGCAGCCAAGTGTAAGCATGAAGCAGTTAGCAATATAGCCAGCCATAATTATCATGCATGTGTATTGCCCAAGCCACCAAAATACCGATAACCACGTCTCTTAGATTCCAAAATGTGTTTTGTTTGTTCCTATTTTTCATTGTAAGACTTCTCAAGTCTGATTCCAACAAAGACTGAAGTATTGTTGAACGTTGCTTTAACGGAGTTACAAATGCTGAGGATTACGAGTGTGACAGCTTAAATGTGCACTGATACAGTGAAAACTCACGTTAGTTGGTTGGATAATGCTGCATATATATGATTCTGAAATCAATAAATGCACGATATAATCATTTTATATTATGAATTGTAAAATATATACACCTTAAAGGTGTTTGTATTTGTATTAACAGTACAGGCCAGCTCTTGAAACGTCATGATAATAAACATTGTCACGGTTTTCATAATTTGTTGCAATATAAGTCATTGAATGTGTCATTTAAACCTTGCAGAAACCAACACGTGCTGGAGATGTCAGAATGAAACAGGTACTCCTAAACATTTTTATAGGATTGGAAAAATAGAAACGTATATCCTAAAACAAAGGATAACTCATGTCAGAATTCTCACTAGGTAATTGATCATTGACTGTATGACAGTAAAACACAAGTAATTTGTAACAGTAGTAGTAGTAATTTGTATAAGTAATATTATCATGTATGGACAAATGGGGGTTGGGTGTTGGATATTAATATACTTATTTCATAATTGGTAGATAAGTAAGTGGATGAATGGAGTTTTGCATGAGCTTTTAGGTGACAAAGATATGTTTTATTTTCTGTTATGGTTAAGTTTGTTTTAAGATGGACAAAAATCCATTGTTTTTCTCATTGGAATGCTTCTACACATTTCCCATCGTTAAATGTGTTGTGAAAGTATCTGTATCTAAAATTGCATGACTGTGTCTCATGCAAGAGTATTCCTCTTCCTTAATTTGGCTTAAGTGACCTGATAGAGAGTGACCTGGGTAGAGAGAAAATACCAATTTATGATGACTCATCAAGACACTGCAATCTCTTAAGATGCTGTGCATTTGTAAGTGACCCCATGTTATTTTCCCCTTTCCCCTTCTTTTTCCAGTGAAGGGAAACATGAGGTGTTGGGATATTATTTTTTGCACATGCTAAGGGCATTTTATGCCTGAAACATATTATTATTATTATTATTATTATTATTATTATTAAGTATTGGTAACTTTGTTGATACATTGGACAGGAGTGAGATTCAGTACACTCAGGATATTTTTGTGTTTGGGAACACTGTCCTGGACATAGAAATGCATTTTAGCAGTAGGCCATCTTACACTGCTGTGGCTTTCTCTTTGTGCCAAAGGCTTTGTGAATTTAATTGGGGAATAAATATTGAATACAATATTGAAAAAAAATTACATTGGGTGGGTAATATATTGTCCATACCCAATATGCCAGTTTTATTGCATGCTTGGTATTATTCTAAGATACATTGTTATTTTTTGGTCAGACTTTTAAAACATGTTAGCTTTACGTTGAATTAATTACATTACATTACCCAGTACTGGTATTGTCCAGCTGCTATTTCAGTACTCATTGTTTCTGGTATTCTGGATGGTAGTTTATATATGCTGGAGTGGTACAACTCACAAAACTCTTAGACTATAGTGTTATGTTATGCTTGCTGTCTGAAACACATGGCTGCTGCCATTCAGGAAAAAAGCACTAGCCCAGATACAGTAGTTTATAAGAATGTATATATTATCATGTTAATGCTGATTTAAAGTTAGTTGGTTTGTCATGGAATGTGGAGACATTTTATAGAAAATGTGTCCTTCAAAACAGGACCATTACATTCAAAACCTAATTCATATACTCAAAAGGTAGTGAATTGTGTTCATAGAGAATACAAAACTGCACTTGCAATGCCATATGACATTTTTCACTTGACAAAGTAGTCGGTCATGTAGTAAATTTTTTTGGATCCTGTTTAGACCATAATTGGTCCTTATTAAAGTATTTTCAAACCATTTCTCTATAGCTCTCAAGAGAGTCATTACGGCAGGTCTTGTAGTCACTCATGCAGTTAGTTTTATAACAATCTTGCAAAGGTTTCTTTCACATGTTATTTATTTACTTATGCTCTTACTTTAGCAGTTGTTTTAGTTAATACCTTCAATAGTAACAGAATTGTATTATTTATGGCAGTGGAATAGTGCTTGAGGATAGTGCTGTTTGCATTTTAATCTCAGAGGTATCAATTAGGCTGTATGTGCATGGTTTTATTATCTGTCTTTTTAAAAATTAAATTGAATATAAACCAGATAGAAATAATGTTGAATATAGATTACATACACATCTGTTCAAAAGCCTTGAAAATAAGCATTTTTGCAGGAAACAATAATAACATTAAAACTACATCAAACCCCTTCTAATGTAGGAATGTTAATATTTCTAGTGCATTTTCACTGCATAATGTGTTGGGAGTTTCTTTGGTGTTATACCCTCTTGAAAGGTGTTAGCTTTTTTATTGTAAAATGTTTTTGCAAGTGTTTTTTTTTCTTTTCAAAAATTACATTGCTATACATAACTCTAAAAGTTCTGTAAATTCTAAAACTGACATATTAAATTTAGGGCATTTGTTATAGATTTGACACAATTTCCTATACATTTATTGACTATTACAGTGGATTATGTTTGGATTGCCTATGATTGCTGGATGGCTTGGAGGTTATGTATGCTAGTCCAAACATGCACAACACACAGATTCATTAAGTCAACTCTGCCTCCATATATGCTAAGATCTGCCCTGAGATATGTATTTCTAAAGCTGTGTAGTTTACCCATGTTAAGATTTATTCATTTTTGGAACATCTTATCTGCTTCATTTATTTTATTCCCCAATTTGAAATCCCTAGTTGCAGCTGTAAACCTGTCCTATTACTATAACTTTCTCAAAGTCAGAGACTGCAGACTGCTTACCGTTAATTCATAGGACTTCATATCCTGTCCAGCTGGCAAGCAGACTGCAGGCACCTGACTGCAGTGATGCGATAATAAGGTATCATAGCACCAAAAATAGATTGAGCAACCACTTGTTTCCCTTAATTCAGTGATTTCAACCAATCATTGTATTTTATTGTAACGAGCAAAACCTATTTATTGGTTGAAAACAGTCAGTGATTGACAGCTCATTGCAGCTCCAACTACCTTTGATCTTGCTATACCTCCTTCATCTGTCACTGTCAGAGGAGTTTGTGGAGCTAGTGGTGCAGAATATTCTGTCAGTTCAATCACACCCCTTGGGGTATTACTATTCAGGTGCATCACATCACCAGGAACTTTGGACACACTATCCTACAGCCCAGTTATATGCACAATTGCAGAAAATTGTGAGTGCTATAGATATTGCCCTGAAGCACCCACAAAGTCTGAAAGAAAGCAAAGTCTTGAAGAAGACCTGGCAACAGATGCATAATATTACCACACCAGTGTGTTAGTGGTCAGGGATTAGGGCTTGTAACTGGATAGATTCAAGTCACAGTGACCATGACCTTGATTAGGTTATTGTGACCTAGTGTTTCTAATGCACTGAAACTGGCAGTGAGAGACTGATTATGAACATGGAGACAATAATGCCTTTTTTTACTGCAGTATCTCTTTTTGTGGTCTCCCCAAATCATTTCCTATCATTGGCATTTTTGCTGTGAACACCTCAGGCAGCAAGGTTCCATGTGCAGACCTAGGCATTCCTCCAACATACCAGTGGTACAAAGGGTATGCTTTCTTGAAAAGGTAGAGCATGTTGACTCAATTCTTTCTTGGTTTTTAAGCCAGGAGTATTGAGCAAACTTCACTTGAAAGGTAGTAGTAGTATGTGACTGTAGGTTTATCAATAACTCAGTAATTTTTAAATACAGATGCTCATAAATTCATCCACCATTTTGTGTACAAAAAGCACTGAGCTGAAAAATAGCAGCAATAATGATCCAAGGAGAAGACTCATTCTTTCAACTTAATTAGTGAAATACCTAAAATAAAATGTTAAAATGTTTTGATCGTGCCTACCCATGCATGTGAAGTGTACCTTATGTTCCCATTGATATTGCATCGAATGACATCCAGTTTCATCAGTTTACAATGTATTCGCTGTGGTTCATCTAATAGTCACACCATGGTATTGCTAAGGTGTCATTGTGTGATAAAAATGTTTTTCTCCCCTTCTCTTGACTTCTACCACCCACACCCCTCACATACGGTGTTGAACAATGGTGAGCTGCTGTTATTTTCTTTAACATATTAATATTTTAATATTGTCTTCATACCCTCACCTTCTGTTGTTTTTTGTTTTTACCTCTGCATCATTACCATTGGAGCAGGGGGTATATCATCTGTAACCAGAATAACTTAAGAGTTAGTTGTGATTTGAGAAATTATTGGCTTTTGGTCAAGAGAGAAGTAAAGTACCAAGAACTTTGGCTTGGTTTTGGCTTTTTTTTTTTTTTTTTTTATTATATCCTATCCTTTTTTTATGGAAGTAATGATTTCTGTGTTAGTTAGAAAGTTAATTGTATGTTCATGAATTACAGAACAGTTTTTTCATATATTAATACATTTTATGTGCTTGTGTTTACATGGAAAACTCCTTTCATGGTTGTTTTAGTATATGTCATGCAGTTTTGCTTTTAGTAATTTGGCCTCATTTTCTCAATAAAACACCAGGTCCAGGAATATAAATGACAGATTATTTCATATTTGAAATGGCAAAATGTTTAATCTGAAAGTGTCTTCTAAACCGTGTCCATACATTTACTGTTATGTGGCATTTGTTTCTACATGGAAATCTTGTTGCCGTTTTGTTTTGCTGTACTGTGGGGTGTGAAAGATGGAAATTATGTGGGGCAGAACAAAGTCAAGCATGTTGCTTCTTGCCCACAACAATTTCACAACTGCGGAAAAAGCCTAACAGGTTCAACTGCATCTTTGCCAGATATTCTAACAAATTTAGAAGAAAAATATGTAATGATTGTTGCAATTGAGGGTATTTGGGGGCCCATATGCAGCAGTATACCCAGGAACCCTGGAAAAGGAAGTCTGTCTCAAAGGGATAAAAGGAACAAAGGCAATTTTACCTCCCTGCTGGAATCTTAAAATTCATAATGCAATAGTGACACAGACCTGGACAAGTTATGCGTTGCATATTGGTGTCGTCCTCCTCTTGTGGCAGGTGCCTTTGCTAGCTGGGCCGTTTGGGGTCATCCAGTGCATTTATTTTTTTTTCTCATCCTGGTTGTGATATGCAGCAGTCAAGCTGTGACAGTCATTGTATTGTGATCTGTCAGCAGTTGTGATAGAGATACACACATTTAGTTATTTGGTGATGTTTTATGTATTATATATTTTTTATGCTTGTATATAAAAATTGTTGGGAGACTTCAGAAGACATTTTACTGTATATATGTTTAACCTATTGGAAATTGAAGTGTTTCCTTGGTGGCAGTTTGCCACCTTCTAGTCTTATTGGAACACTGACAATTTTTTGAAAATGATAATCATATGCAATTGCTGTTCCTTTTTTTTTCTGAAATAGTAGGTACGGAGTATGTGCTGTTGTATAGTGTTAATGGCAATGAAAGTCATTAAGATACCAATAGTAGGATGATAGGGAAGTGCAATTTAACTGATATCACAGGTTTTTTCCTGCATCCTAGCTTAATTGACTAGTTCTGTTAAATGCTTCATTATCTTAACAGTCACTACAGTCAGTCACAAGCACCACACTACATTTTCCATCAAGGTGTAAAACCATGTCTAGGCTGTGAGTTTCTTATGCATGAATCTTCTCATTCTGTAAAAGTTGTACCTGAGCATTGGATTTCCAGCTGGATTTTTTATGTGCTGCATAATTTGACTTTTTATATAATGATAGATGGATATGTTTTTTTAATAAATGGCTAAAGGTGAAGTGACTGTGGATTTTACATTATTAATGTAATAATCTGACTTTCTCCATAATAGTATGTACCATTCTCACAGTTCATTTCTCAAATTCATTAGCTCCAGCACAGTCAAAAATGGGGGAACTGGGGAAAAATCTGGGAAACTGACACTGAATGTGTGATTTCACTGTATGTTACCAATTATATACACTAGCAGTGGCTATTTATGTTCTGAGCAAGGTGCTTTGACCAAATACTGCTTGCCATTCAGGTGGATGAAGGCAGTGAATGTCTCTGTCTTTGCACATCTTTGGAAGCTTTCCAACAGAAACGAGTATTTCAGAAGAATTCTGCCGTGTTAAAAATGGGCCTGCCATTTTGTAAGATGCACTGGGTATGAGGAAGCCACAGGTAGAGAAAGCAAATAGAGGCTTAGTTTAGTGCCTGTAAAAGCTCCCTCTGCAGTATTCCAGGTCATGAAATTCCAGCTATATTTACAGAGTTGTGAACTTAAAAGAACATGGGTTTCAGAGCTGATTGATGCTTTTTAATTTGCAACATTGGCCTTGTTATGTACATATTACTGCCCCATGAGCTTGTTGTCATTTTCTATGAGATCTTTTTGTCACCTTCCCTGAAAGAAGCAAACCAATGTGGAAAAACAAAGAAAGCTCAATGAAATTGTAAAAACATGTTTTCTTTCCATCTCAGGGTTTCAGATAAACCTGTCTGGAGTTCCCCAAAGTAAGCCATGTATTTTCTGTTATACCAACCCTTTTGTGTTTCCGTTTTGACAGTCTGGTATGGGGGCGTCTGTCCACTATTGTTCTTCACTAATCCAAGATGGAGTGGTTGGCGAGCTTCCATTTACACTGGGGCATAGAACATATCTTCGGTGCTTTAATGGTGCTCTTATCAGAGATAATTCTGCACACTGTCAATTTTTTTTTTTTTTATTTGTGTCTCTACTTCCAAAGTTTTTCCCCTGATGTATTGTAATGGAAGCTCTACCAGAAGTTTTGCACTTCCTTTAAATACTAATAAACAAGTAAGGCTGTCCATATGGTTCTTGTCACAAAGAATGTTTTGTTTTCCTGTACTTTGCTTTTGTGAAATTTGTTAAGTCTCAACACAACAGTTTTGGCATGGTTGCACTTAAAAAAAAAATATGTATTAATTGGTCTGCGTGATAATGATACCTTTTATGTACTTTTTAGCTGTCTTTTTTTCTGTACTTCTATTTTCTTGAATGCGTTTACATATGTTCATGTGATCTATAAAAGAACAAGTAAAGCTTTCACAGTTTACTTAGTTATTATGTTGCATTTTATTTTAATTAACCGCAAGAGAATTTAAATGACTGTTATTATGTTTATGACTGAGATTTGTGGCTGTTTGCCCAACAACATTGGAATTTAGAGGGCATGTCTCCACAACAATCAAGCAGTGAATTGAAGGAGGCATTCGTTCAACATATTTCATCTTGTTTGTCCTGCCAAAAATGCCCATTTCATAGTCTTTGGATCATGAATACAGGATATGCCCAGTCAACTCACTGTGCCAAATATCTTTGATTGCCGTGCATGGCAAAATTGATTGAGAATTTGATATGTTTTTGAATGCCATAAGATGTGCCAACATGGTATGTGCTTGATTGAGTTTGTATTAGACAGAGAAATTCAACATAAACACCATCACATTTACTTTTTCCAAAGATACAGGAAGTAGTGCACCTTCCTATGTGGGCAGGTCCTAAAATCGCAGTGCATGAATTAATTTTAAATGTAATAATTTCCATGGCTAAAATGGAATAAGTTGCACTAGTAACAGGCTGTTCTTTGATTATGCAAATGACACATTGGTGTTTTCTTTTTACTTTTTTAGTGTGATAAATCTAAGATTATATCTCTGATGTATTGTCCAATTTATGTATTATGTAAAGGGTTACTTCAGTTACTTTCACATATGGTTTTTTTGGCCGCTCTGTATTTGTAAGTCTTTTCACTATGAACACTGACATGACAACTTCATAGGCCTTGAAATGAAAACCCCTCCATCCACGAGATGTAAAATGAAAAAGTGACATTTGAACGCATGTCTTAGCTGATTTTGTATGAAAACGAGCCATTCGTAATCCCATTTTGTTATCCCTGGTCACCCCTTGACAGTCATAAGAGCTTGCCCTGTTTGACCTGTGACCAGGCTCTTCTATGCAGTGAGCTAATTCAGTCTGTCATCAACACAAGCATAAAGGTCAGCACTTTTTCTCCCACTGGTACCACAGCAGTTGCATTTAGCAGAAGGTGAAATGTACCGAGGGACAGCACTGATTACGTGTTGACTGTCAGGTGATTTCTATTAGATAGCAAAGATGAAAGATGAGGAAACAGAACAGTCTATCGCAGGTTTATACTGCAGCTGATTAGCAGTGTGGAGATATGGTAGAGATGTGCAAAGCTATAAAACAGAGAAGAGCGATGAATTATATAAAGATCTAGTTCCTGCCCATCTTGTGCTTCTTAAAGCAAATATTGGGGAAAGGAATGGGGATGTGATCTAGCTGAGGACCTGTAGTTTTTAGAGCTAGGCGCTAAACCGTGGAAAGGTCCATTTTAACATGCTGTTTTTCTGTAAGGTCGTCATGCCCTCGATGACAGCTCCTTTCTGCCTGTTTTAAATGAAGTTGAACACAGAAAGGGCAATAGAATGTTTTTTATCAATTGAGAGTGTATCCAGAAAGGGAGAAGTTATAAATTTGAGGTATGCTTGTAGTAAATAAAACTCATGTGCTTTTGCTCTTATGGCAAATAAATAACTTTTATTGGAAATGTTTTATCTTAAAAATCTGAAGAATAACACAGGGAGTTGTGGGCTGTGATTTGTTTGACCTATATGTCTGGTTAAATGACAGTGCACATTTGTTTTGCCAGTCTAATCCTCTAAATTCTTCTTGATGTGTTTTTTCTTGTGCTGGAAGAAGAAGAGACTGAATGATTTTAAATGTGTGTGTCTCTCTTGCTTGATCTGAGAATAAAACAAAATCAGTTTCATTCATACAATTACAGATCGAAAAGAATGTCCTTCGAGTCAAGGCTTCTCAGTCTTTGTAACCAAAACATAACAATCAGGACAGTACAGGCTAAATAGTTTTAATTTTAATTTTTTGTTCTTCTCAACTTTGTTTCTGTTTTGTTTTAAACAGACAGTGCTGCACGTAATTATAAGTTCCATAGTCTTCTCTCCAGGGTGTAAATTTATTTTTGAGTTCCTGTTGACTTGGTTTCAACTCAGGAGAGTTAAATTAACTATCAAAGATTGAGTGCAGTTCATGGATTTCACATCACTGTTATCACTCATTGGCTGTTTGTGTCTTAACAAAGCATTGAGTAGCAGACTCCAGATTATTGAAAAATTGGCCTTCCTTGTCACGTTCTGACATATTACATTCTTTTTCCAGTTCAGTTCAACTTACCACATTCTTTTTTCCTGTAATTCTTTTGGTTGGCTTCATACAGTTGGGTTGCATTTCTGCCATTGTACTGCTTGCTATGCATCGTAGCAATAGGAGAATGAGTGGGTCCCTTGAACAAATGTATGTTATGTGAATGTGGTTCTCCTTCTCTCCCTCTCAGGTAAACGCAAAGCACTGAAGTTAAATTTTGCCAATCCACCCATTAAACCGACTACAAGATTCACTCTCAATACAACAGGACCTCCTTTCCAGAACCCACATATGTAAGTAGAGATCTCATTTTGAGGGCCTCTCTTCAGGCTCCCCTTCTGATGGATGGTGGCACAAGTAAACAGTGCAGATCACTGAAGTGCCTGAGGCCTCAAACTTTTTAAGCCTCTGCACCTTGCTTCCAGTTATCAGTATGTTCAGAAATACATGCCTCGTGGACAGTATATATAGTTGATTAACAGTTTTTTCGGTGAAATTATGAGCCCCATGGTTCAGAGTAGAGTCCATGATACCTGCCATACAGAGTAAGTTTTCTTTGTTTTTGTTTGAAAACAACCATCACTGCTTTTGTTTTGATAATGAATTAAGCGATTGCCCATGTGCCAGGTGTTGTGTTGGTCTTGTGGGCCTGTTGAAGCATTACTATTGGTTGGTTTGAGCTGGAATCTTTCCTCATTGATACTGGTCACAATATCTTCCTTTCACATACCCTGTGGTTTTGCTTGCAGGTTTGCGCATGATGTGGCAGTGCATACAAGTTGAAAATCTGAGTTGAGTTGTTGGAATGTCATTTCCCTTTATTTTGCTGGTGTGGTACTGTCAAATAGACAGCAGGACTGCTTGATACAGTACACACTGAATGCACTGTGTAAGATAATAGTGAATTTGGAAATGCATTTCTTAGAAGACAGCAGGGTAACAGAAAACTCAAATTTAAATGTGAACACATGGAAGAAAGACTTTTTGAGTAACAGCTGCACAACAGGGAGCAGTCTCTTTGAAGAATGTCTGAGCAGTCTGTTTTAATTTTGAGAATTTTAATGTAGCCAATTGTAGGAGTTGTTAGGTGATCTTTTAATTTATTTATTTATTTTTTTGGTTTTTATGTCTGGTGAAATGTGACAGGTCTTATAAGCCAACCACATGAATGATTTTAGTACACCAATTGCTACAGTCTTCAGATTCTTGCCCTTTTACTTGAAGGTTAACTGAACCAATTTAAATTGAAAATTTTGAAATAATGTTAAAATATTTGTGTATAGTTTGCAGGTGATTGTACCCTAACGGTGTGTCCTTATTGAGCATGTCGCCTGATTCATCTCCAGAGAGAGGCTGCGGACGCATAGTATTGAGTCATCAGGAAAGCTAAAGATCTCTCCAGAGCAGCATTGCGACTTTACAGCTGAGGACCTGAAAGATCTAGGGGAGATTGGACGAGGCGCATATGGCTCGGTCAACAAGATGGTGCACAAACCCACTGGCCAGATAATGGCTGTAAAGGTGAAAAACCCCATCTTCATACTCATTTTCATCATTTAGCTATGATGTAGGCTAATTTCACAGAGTGCTGCTTTTGTGCTCTGCAAGAAAGGAAGAGGGTTTTTATCATCTGTCAGTTACAGTTTGCTGGACAGTTTGTCTAGTATTACACAACCTTGTGTTGAATATCGTTAACCTGATTTCTGGGGAAGACCTAATTGCATTTAAGCCAAGATCACAAGTTAATGAGACTTGTGTGTATGCTTAATGAAAGGTGCATCTAAACCCTGCCAAAATAGGAAGGAACAACACTCATACTCATTCTAATTGAATTAAATTGATTATATTTTGAACAAAGATTGTGTGACAGTTTCAGCAAGCCATATCTTACTTATTTTATATTGTATTTAATACGTTTGATTAGGGGTGTTTTGTTTGAATTACCTTGCGAAACGTTGTCACCCATTTGTTATGACCCTGGTGCAGAGGATTCGGTCAACTGTGGATGAAAAGGAACAGAAGCAGCTGCTAATGGACTTAGATGTGGTTATGAGGAGTAGCGACTGTCCGTATATTGTTCAATTTTATGGCGCTCTCTTCAGAGAGGTGAGTAAATATTTATTTTCTTTTTTCAGTCACATACAACATAAATAATCTGTATCATATCTATTGCTAGTTCTCTCAGAAATGCATGCTTATTTCAGAAGCATAAACCACTTGTTAATTTGAAATATTAAATATGAAGTATTACATACAAATCTGAAAACTGAGCAGAGACTGAGATGACATTCCTCTGAGATTTGTTTGTAGTTTTCAATGTTTTTACGTTGCCTTTATGACAAGCATTTTTGCCTGATGGTTATTACAAATTAACATGTTGTTCCTGGAATTTTCTTTCTTTCAGGGGGACTGTTGGATATGTATGGAGCTCATGTCTACCTCATTCGACAAATTCTACAAATATGTATATTGCGCATTAGATGACGTGATTCCTGAGGAAATATTAGGCAAAATAACATTAGCTGTAAGTTCATCTTTGCTATTTGAATATCTGATTTTGTAGAAATTAACCTTGGAGATTTAAACCTGAGAGTTTCAGACTGGCCTGTCAGCTGAAGAAGGCATGAAACAGGAAGTTGTTTTTTCACGTACACTTTACCAAGCTCCTTATTATCACTTTTTCTAGGATGACTTTTGGATTCACATAACTCAAACGATTCCAATTTACCGTTGTGCTACAAAGTTAAAGCTTTGGTGCAATGGCTACGGTAACACAAATAACAATTCCAATCGTTAAGCAAATCAATCAGTCATGAGCCTTAAAATGTACGTACTTGGATATCAGTTTCAGAATTTAGAATAAGCTCTGTTCCACATACACTCATATCTCCTTCCGTGTGTATATATACCGATCAGCCATAACATTATAACCACCTGCCTAATATTATTTAGGTCCCCCTTTAGCTGCCATAACAGCCCTGACCCGTCGAGGCATGGACTCCACTAGACCTCTGAAGGTGTGCTGTGTTATCTGGCACCAAGACGCCAACAGTAGATCCTTTAAGTCCTGTAAGTTGCGAGGTGGTGCCTCCATGGATTGGACTTGTTTGTCTAGCACATCCCACAGATGCTCGATTGGATTGAGATCTGGGGAATTTGGAGGCCAAGGCAACACCTTGAACTTGTTGTTGTGTTCCTCAAATCATTCCTGAACCATTTTTGCTGTGTGGCAGGGACACCTTTCTGTCAGAACCAGCATTAAATTTCTCAGCAATTTGAGCTACAGTAACTCATCTGTTGGATCGGACCACATGGGCCAGCCTTCACTCCCCACATGCATCAGTGAACCTTGGCCGCCCATGACCCTGTCGCCTGTTCACAGCTTTTCCATCCTTGGACCACTTTTGATAGGTACTGAGCACTGCAGACTGGGAACACCCCACAAGAGCTGCAGTTTTGGAGATGCTCTCACCCAGTCATCTAGCCATCACAATTTGGCCCTTGTCAAAGTCGCTCAAATCTTTACGCTTGCCCATTATTCTTGCTTCTAACTTTGAGGACAAAATGTTCACTTGCTACCTAATATATCCCACCCACTGACAGGTGCCATGACAACAAGATAATCAGTGTTATTCACTTCACCTGTCATTGGTCATAATGTTATGGCTGATCTGTGTGTGTGTGTGTGTGTGTGTGTGTGTGTGTGTGTGTGTGGATAAATATATGTGTGTCATTCGTTTTTGATATGTATATACAAATTTTCTAACTACCATGTCTTATTTCAGACTGTGAAAGCACTAAACCACTTAAAAGAAAACTTGAAAATAATTCACAGAGGTAAGCATAGTCATAATTATCTTTATCAGCCACGTCATCCTCCAAAAAATATAATGCCTAAATATAGCTATTTATATAGCTACTATGTAAAAAGTGAAGTCATTGGCATTGATTCTCAGTGGAGTCTCTGCTTTATCACACTCTACTGAGAATTCAAACCTGTGAACCTCTTGTGTATTATCATATTAATTACTTCACCAGTCTGCTATTTACAGTAACATTGTCTGGTTGGAATTGTAATTGTAGATGGTAAGGAATTTACATAACCTAGGGCTCTGTAGTTCTGTTCTGTCAGTCTGCTGTTGCCTAGATGGAACCTGAGTGACAAGTTTGTACAATAAGAATATGTCCTACTGTACATCTAAATGGAGGTCTTGATCATAGCTGAGTGAATAATCAGGAGTAACTTGATAGTAAAATCTATTGAGGTTGGCTACTTGTCCTGAGTAAGGCTGTTAAAGTTTTGGGTATGGAGAAGCTGCTCATCATGTTAGAATTTGCCAGTAATTACAGTGCACAGCACAAGCTCAAGTAATAGTACATTATTAGTAGCACTATTTTACTTCATCCTGTTTTCATTTCCCCCCTTCCAGACATCAAGCCTTCCAACATTCTGCTGGACAGGAACGGCAACATTAAGCTTTGTGATTTTGGCATTAGTGGGCAGCTTGTGGACTCCATTGCCAAAACCAGAGACGCAGGATGCAGGCCTTACATGGCGGTAAGACAGCAGGATGTTTTTGGCTGGAAATGCATTCGAGATCAGTAAAAGAGGGTCCAGCAGCCTCATTACTCATGTCATATGTATTTTGAGGAGGGGAAATTTGCACATTATGTTCTTGCAGAGCAGCTAGCATCATTACCTTTAAGCAAGTCGAAAACAAGCAATAGAAGAGGTTGAGGAAATGGCATGTGTTCATTGTGAATAACAGTACGCAATACTGTGAAAATAGTCTTACTGGTATTGCTGCAGTGCCACAGCTATGTTTTGCATTGTTGAAGAGCCCCAAACTGCTGGCAGATCACTTGAACTCAGAGCGTCATTCAAATAGCATTTTTTTTCTTGTCGACGAGAGCCTGGAGTCTCCCCTGTCCCCGCCCCCTTTCTAGTTTCCATTCTAAATTTGGTAGTACTCTCATGATGCAAGGGTTCTCCCATGCTCAAAATGAGGGCTCATTTGTACTTCTTTCACAATTAAGCAGTTTGGTAATTCCCAGAACTGTGAGCTCACAGCAGAGGAATGCAGAGCAATGTATGCCTAGCAAGCCCTCTCAGATTCCTCAATGGCTTTCTTGATTGGCATTTTGTGCCTTCTGTGTTTGAATAATTCATTTTTGTCATTCTTGTTATTGTCTTGAAATTGGAAAAGTAAAAATGTAAAACACAATCGTGACATGTCATACTTTTTTTTTTTTACATTGAATTGTTCCATCTTTATATTCAGTAGGAATATTCATACATTTCAATATTGTTTTTTATCATTGTATGTAAGAGGTCATACACATACGAATCACATATCTCATTTTGATTTTACATAAATTGATTTCTCACAGATATAATCTTACTTCATAACATATTATTGTTATGAATTTGTCTATGTTCCTAACTTGTGTTTGTAGGTATAACCATTTAGCTACAGTTGTTTTTCTGCTGGAAAACATATTACCATTGAGCCCTGTACAAAGAGGGGTGACATCACTGTCTAAATCCAGCTTATGAATCAGCCAAAGGTTGTTCTTCAGCCCATCTTGTTACGTCATTGTTACCCCTTTGATTCAGTCAGATGGTGCTCAGAGCTTAGGTATTCCATTAACCATTTGGTGCATTGCTGATGTAATGCTTATAGCTGTGGAGGCCCAGCTGTGAGGTAACGTCATGTAGCAGGAAGAGGTGCCAGAGCAGGGGGTCACTGCTTTCCAGTCATCCTGTGAAGGATGTGTGACCCATGTGTACACTAGTCCTTGAGGGGAGGATATCAAATATTGGCCACATGTTTCTTCTCTCATTGCTGTTGATTTCTAGAATAGTAAATATCTTAATAATATTAAATGTTATGCAAGGATGCATTTAATGTTGGAATCCTCATGCAGAGTAATGGTTTTGTTTAAAAAAGGACTAAATTACAATATATGAATAAAATAAGTATTTGCATTTGTGGTCTGACTGGGTGGGGAAACCTGCCTGGAACAGTTTTAGTCGTAGATAAGTGGGCTCATTTTCCTGGCTAGTTTTAGGGCACAGCTGTCTTGCAGTGCAGTAGAGAGCTCTTCATTTCTTTCTGGGCAATTTTCCCTCATGACTCCTGTCAGTTGCTTGCACATGTCAAAACAATTGTTTTTAATTATCACTCCATGTATGTGTCATATAAATCCTTAAAATTAAATAATGTTGTCCTAATATTATCCTATAGTCAGTTTAAATCATGGATCATTAAGAAAACAAAAGCAACACTTTCCAAGTCATCATTTTTTTAAAAATCTGGTATTATTAGAAAGAATTAACTAAAGAAGTAAAACTTTTTTTTGCTTTGGCCTCTTTGTATCTTATTTTAGTGAAATGTAACAGATCAGCTACAGATTTGTTTATCTAGTAATAACATCCTAGTTATGCGATGCTGCTTCCTTTAGAGACGCTGGACTTCCGTTAGAGGCCCTGTGGTTTCTTTTGTGTCTAAGTCCAGTCATGCAGGACACATTTTGGCTTGTGCAATTTGATAAGTGACCTCTTTTAAGTCTGTTTTAGGGATTCATCAGTGGTCAATCATGGAGACTTTAATGTCGTAGACTGAAATGAGTGGTGTATTAAACGAGCTCCTCTCCTGGCCTATGGACTTCCCCAGCTGCCCTTTAGCCTGACCTCAACCCCTGACAAAAATCCACTTTTAGGATGAGTGATAATGAGGTACAGCTGTGCTTTTCTATCAGCCGTGTGAAACATTACAGCCAAGTCCTCAGAAGTCTCTCAGGTTGGCTGCTATTTCCCATTTTTTTAACGATCCATGCTTCCCACTATTACCATTAGATAAATATGTAGGTAATATGGTCAACAATATATATATATATATATATATATAGAAGATGTTTAAGTACATTTTAATATGTATATATGTATTTTCCTCTCAGCCTGAAAGAATAGACCCCAGTGCTTCCCGGCAAGGCTATGATGTCCGATCAGATGTGTGGAGTCTGGGAATCACACTTGTGAGTCATCATCTCTGGCCATTTCAGCCTCAGTGGGCAGAAACAGAGGCATTTGAAAGTCTTTCAAAGGCCAAGCAGTAAATGCCAGACCCCCTTATGGATTAATGGCATTGCTTTATTACTGAGCTCTTTTGTCAGCAGTGCTTGGCCATGAAGCATCTTCCGTATCTCTGAAATACCTGTATTGAACAAAATGGATTATAGCTTGTGCTGCATACTCATTTTGCTGTTGTGTCTGCTTTGTCTGTTCAGTATGAGCTGGCCACAGGCAGGTTTCCCTACCCAAAGTGGAACAGTGTTTTTGATCAGTTGACGCAGGTTGTGAAGGGTGATCCTCCACAACTCAGCAACTCGGAGGAGAGACAGTTCTCTCCCAAATTCATCAACTTTGTCAATCTGTGGTATGTATGAAATAATTATTAGCTCCCACTCAAATGATGAACAAAATAACAATTACCAGTTAGTGGAAGATTTTCACGTTATATGCATTTGCTTTAAGTATTCTGTATGCAGAAACACCTTTGGGAGCTACACATTGTGGAATGTGTTTCTCATGAATGAATGTTGTTTTTAATGCCATCTGCTGGTAAAATGGCTTTTTCTCTCTCTCTCTCTCTCTCTCTCTCTCTCTTTCTCTGGGTAAATGTTTATTGTAAGGGATTGTAACAAGAAGTGTTTGTAGAGCAGAGGTCCTTCAGTGACATTAACATGGTGCATTTTCACTCAAGTGGAAGTCCTGTTGTATTCTGAATTTTTATGTTATTCACTTTTTTTAAAAGCCTTACAAAAGATGAGTCAAAAAGGCCAAAGTACAGAGAGCTTCTGGTAAGTTTACATAAATGTAATTTCCTACAGACTGGATTATGAATTTTAAAAAATTCAGTGCAGTTTTCAGTGAATGTAAAATGTTTGTTTGCTTCTCAGAAACATGCGTTCATCTTGATGTATGAGGAGCGGACAGTTGATGTTGCCAGTTACGTGTGTAAAATCCTGGATCAGATGCCTGCCTCCCCCAGCTCCCCCATGTATGTGGACTTATAGTGAGCTGAGGTATGCGAAAAGGCTCTGGAGAACAAACTCCTGTTGTAAAGATTTGTTTCATCATATGTATGTAAAAGAAGTTCATAAAATTGAAACACCATGTGCACTAAGGATGGTGTTCAATTCAGCCATTTTTCTTGCATAATGAAATTTACACAGTGACAGTCATCTTGCAGATTTTTTTTTTTTTACACAAAAGACATTATGATGACATTAGGTAATTTTAGGGTTAAACAGTATAGTCCTGCAATCAGGTATAATGTCCAGTGTTTTGGAGGAGCATCTTATTAAATTTTAATTTGAATGTTCAATGTTTGCCTTATGTTCACAGGGTGTATTATATACTTTGCTGTTCACCTCACAAAATGCTCAGTCTGTCAATTTGTCAAATTGTGCATTTATATCTAAGACAAACAAGAAGCAGAATGTGTTATCGGAGTGTTTGGTTTCCCTGCAGCCTACAATGCCGTGTGTGTAAGGCCTCCTTACAGTGCAATGCTGATTTTAGACTGAGAGGACGGGAAAGAAGTGTAGTTTAATGACATGATCAATATTATGGGACATTATTTATTTAGCAGTTTTAAGAAGTAAAAGTAAATATGTGCGTGCGTGTGTGCGTGCGTGCGTGTGTGTGTATATGTGTGTGAATATATATGCATATATGTACATATATATATATATATACACACACACACATATATAGTCTTTAAGGTGATGTAAACAAATACAAATTTACCAAAAATGTGCTTGGACAGTGACACTAAGGGGGTTTAGGAAGCTCAAGATATAGACTTATATAAATTATGTAAGTGCATAAATGTGTGTTCATATTTGCATTTGCAAAATATGGTCAACTATTGGAATTAAAACACATGTAAGCTTGCATACAAAGTCCTGGACAACTTTACACTTTGTAAATATATTTGTATGCAAAATGTTGTCCTACTTAGAAATATCGAAATATGTAAAGTGGCTTTATTTCCTTAATATGCAAAAAGATTTTTTTTAGTTTGTATTTACTGCATTTTTTTAAGTATCCAAATCTTATTTACCATACAATAGAATATCCTCAGTGTTAGCCATAGGATGTTCAGACATTTGTCATGACTGTAAATGTGTACATATCTCCCTTTTAACTAATACATTTGCATTTTTTTTAAAGTTTGCCCATGGTTTGCATTGGTGGTCCAGTATAATGGATACTCACTGACCCTTCTCCTTCGTGTCAGCTGTAATCATGCACTTAGCATGTTTTTAAGGGACACAGCATGCCAATTTCACTAGAGTTGACTAAATGTTTTTTTTTCTTTCTTTGGAGGGTTTTGTTATTCCCTAGTATAGAGTTACACCTTGCTGTTTTAAGGCTTTGGAAAAGGGCAATAACTGTTTACCACAAATTAGTATGTCAGTTAATATGAGCTTGCACTTAGAAAACCATGCTGTGCTGGTCACCAGCTCTTACTTAGCTCTTCAGTTTTAACATAAATATGTTCACAGAATGGGTTTAGCAATTGAAAAAGATAACCATCAGTTAAATCATTCTTATAATGCCAGGATTATTTAATGCATGGCGACAGATAGTATTCAGCATTGTATAGATACTGATTTATACGAGAACTATGATGTATAAGGATGTTCGAGTGAAGAGCGGGAGGAGAGATTTTAAGAGTTGTGAAACTGTACTTCACCATTACATTTTTATCACTGTTGACTGCCTGTTAAATTCAAATGCATCAATGTTACCCTGGATTTAAATGAATTCCATATAATGAACACAAAAATGTTTTACTGTGGGCGGGTGGAAGTTGAACACAATGGAAATTGTCTTACACTAGACAACATGGAGAAAAATGTGTAGAAAATTCAATTTATTAGAATATTAATATTAAAACACTATTAAGGGTGATAAGTATTACATTGTATCTTTATTAAGGATTTAAACATGTATAATGTTCACACAGCTGTGAAAATATTATATCTGTATGTTGTGAACTTATTTCCTGTACTATAGAAAATGTATAAAATATAAAACAAGAACAAAAGATGTGCAGGGATGTTGCCTTATATGTCTGTGAACAGGAGCACAGGTACTGTAATACCTGACTTCAAAGAGCTCTTGATGATTTATCCTATTTACTTCACATATTTAAGAAATCATCAGTGGAATCTAAGTGTTCATGTAGTAATGATATGATATAGTATCTGCCTGCAGGTCAGTTGTAATAAACCTAGGATGTGACTGTGACCTTGTCATCTTGTTTTGTAAGGTCTGGAAATATGCAGTTGCAAAAAGTTAAATAAAACAAACCAATCTGCCAGAAATGTGACCGCTAATGCTGACATCATGGGAATATCTTTTATTATATTTATTTTTTGTATTTTATTCTTTTTTCTCATTCAAGACATGCCTTAACAATAATTAGACTTACATCATGATAATCTGGCTTGCTGCATGGTAATTTTACAAAACATTGTAAGTTTTGCTGTGACTCTGAATCAAAGCTTAAGATCGACTGAAAAACTAATTTAGCCACTGTCCAATGCAATCCAACTGCACACATGATAGTCATTCATTAACATGTAGATTTACACACAATTTTTTCATATTCTGTCTACCAATAATAAGGGTGGGTATTGCAATACTTCTCATGAGACTGAGACGCACTTTGAATGTATTCTTTACTGTAAAGTAGTCATCCTTCCTTTGACGTGTTGGGAAATCTGCAGTGCTTTTTTTAAATAACGTTATTTGTACAGCTCATTGTAAGCATCCTAATATATTCTTAATAAAAAGGCAGTTACATGTGGTTTTATTGTTTTGTACAAGATTGGTAAAAGATTGCTGAAATGGATTTTATTAATTGGCCCAATAGTGAAACAGCAAGGTACATCCAGACATTGGGCAGTCATAGCATTTTGCAGCATACATAACATGAACAATTGTTAAAGATTTCTGTCT
The DNA here is from genome assembly GCA_022829145.1 of Albula goreensis. Taxonomy (NCBI): domain Eukaryota; kingdom Metazoa; phylum Chordata; class Actinopteri; order Albuliformes; family Albulidae; genus Albula; species Albula goreensis. The sequence continues at coordinate 19,430,220 of CM040748.1, forward strand.
AAAGGTCTGACATGTTGTCACACCAGGTGATGTCTGAACATTAGGTTGTAATTCCTGTTTCAGAATAACAAACCATACTTGATTATTGAAGCAGGGATTACAGCCTAGGGTTTTGAAGTTACCCCATGTGACAGAATGAGGGTCCTCTGATAATGACCTTCAGGTAAAGGTCAGCTCATTGCATGGAGTTCATTGTTCACTGTAAAAAAAAAAAAAAATATCACTAAAAACAAGTTATTTTCATTTTACATTTCATTTTGAGGGGTCACTGGGTTTTAGTATTTTTATTTTTCTATGTTCAGGTGTAATGACCCATTTGAAATGTAGATGGCAGCACAAGCTTGAACATTTCATTGCGCTTCAGATTTTCCATGAGCTCAGTACAGGAAGGATACCTTTGGTCATGGAAGCTGTTTAATAAAATCACACACAGACAGAGGTAGTCGTCAAAATGGTGGAAACACCATGAAGTCAGAAACACTTTAGTCTATCAGGTTTTAAGCACTCAGGCATGCAGTCTTCCAGTGTCTGTAATTCTGCATGGGGCATGTTACGATAGAACCTCCCATTTATCTACAACATCCAGTAAATGCTTGATATGGTGACTGAGAAGGCCATGACATGTAGAATGCTTATCTATGCATTGGCTGGTGGACTGTGCTCTGTGGACACGATACCCCAGCATATTCTATACATGGCTCATTGTCATCCACTGATCTGACCAATTTTAAATCATACAAAACTAATATAGTACTTACATGCTTTCAGTCAATGGATTGAAAGTAAGAAGACAATGAATTCAAAACTTTGTGTCAGAAAAGACATAATTCCTTCATATTCCTTAAGGTTATACTATATTAACAATATGTGAATTAACCAAGCTAATGAATGTAGGAAGCTAGCTGGTTTAGCTGGGTAAATAAAATAAGCTAGCCTTAACACCGGATACATTTCTTAAACATTCTTAAACATCTTACCTGCGGCATCTCTGAGACACAAAACTGATACACAGGGCAGACTGTGGTGGAACGTAGATATGAACACCAAATACAGTGTTAATGGATTGATTAGAAGTAGTGCTTTGAATTTACAACTTAATTACTTGACTCGTTGGATAATATAAAGTATAAAGAGTTATACACTGATAACTATGGGAATAGTGTTCTAAAGTCCTTGTGAGACAAGTCTAAATATCCCTATTGTGCCTCTGTGTATGAATACGAGTCTTCATGGAAAGAAATGTCTAGTTTCAGGAACACAAGAAGTAGCCTGTCCTGTGGTTAACAGTTGATGCCATGTACTTTTTAGACACATGTAGTGTAGTAGTTAAGGAACCAGGCCCATAACTCTCATAACTGTTCTGCTGTCCCCTTATTAAGACACTTAGCCAGCATTGCTTCAGTGAATATCCAGCTGTATTAATGGTTCATATGCAAAAAAAAAAAAAGTTTAGCATCTGCTCGATGCATAAATGTAAATATGTATTTACCTACTCTAAGATGATGTTCACCTTGCATAATATAACTGACTAGCTTATTGGGTGCTTTTATTACATACAATTTTTGGTTAACAAAGCAGACACATATTGCAGAGTAAAGGATCAACTGGCTGGGGAAAACATTCATTTTAGGTGAGGTTTTAACTATGTTGCAGTGATGAAATGTTCTTGGAACACACATCTGAAAAAGATCACGAATAACATGTCAAGTGACCCTGCGATTAAAAGCAGAGGATTGCTTATTTTGGGGTTGTCCTCTGAGCTTGCTCACTGGAGTCATCATTGCTCAGTCACACTCAGATTATTCCTCACTGTGCTGAAGTGAAGGCCATTTCAAGGTCACACTGACTTCTGTTCTGGCAGACTTGGCTGTATAAGTCCACAGTTCATTGCTGACTCCTACCAGACCCATGCTCTGTGACCATAAGGCCCATAGTTTTACGAAGTGGAAAAAAAAGTAATCTAGAGATTAAGACCAGATTTTAAGAAAAAGAAACAAAAGAATGCAACATAAACAGACCATATGCATTTTTATTGCTGTGAATGAATGAAAATTGTTTCCATACTGGTGCACAACGAGTTGGACAAGGATATGCTTTCATATGTTGTATGGTAAGGACCATTAGTCTAATAAAATGGCGGTTGCTCTTGTAAACAAACAACAGAATTTGGCGATAAACTTCCCATTGCAAAGCTATTTGTTGTAAGTCCATGTCCTGATAAAAAAAAGTCCAGGTTCTACATACAAATATTATGTACAAGTATTCCCTTAACATCATTTTGTTAAGAAACTAATCTGTCTGGTCAACATAAATTGTTTTTCAACATTCCACTAAAGGTGTCTGGATGCAGACTTCCTTTCCATTGAATATAAATATGGTTAAGATGGTCAGGAAAAGATTCACCATATAGAAATATAATTGTGTTTACATTTATTGTCTTCTCATTTACAGTAATACAGTGGTGCAGACAATACTGAGGATGTGTACATTCAAAAACAGTTCAGTGGCCAAAAAAACAAGAGTGCTTTCTATCACATTCTCTTGACTTATTGCAGGAACTAATTTTATCAACTGTCAAAACCACAGATTCATTACCATCTGTACAAGGGATATTCTCTTAGAGAACACATGAACTGTGATTTCTTATGAGAAACACAAGTTCATGTGTTACAGTTGCTCTTCCTGGCCTTTAAAGCATGTCTCCCAATACCAAATGTGGTAGTTCTGAACTGGACCATGTAATAATGTTCTATACTGCAAAGCACTGTCTTTCCACACAACACCGTGTCCCCCATACCGCATGGCTTTGGCAGGAGGGGAAACAGACACGCATCAATTCAGAATGTATTGCATAGGAACAGAAGAAAAGCATTTATTTTATCATAATCTTTAAAAATGCACTACCCTCTGGTTTCCCCCTCACAGAATGACCACAATAATATTACAGAATAGTGTTTTGTAATATTATTTGCCTTCTGGTGATACAGATGAGTAGAGGATATCTTTGGTTTAGTATTACCAGATTAGTTTCTAGTCATAAATGGATGCATTTCAAATGTTTTTCAGGTAAGCCTTAAACTGAATTGTGATTTCTTAGAGAAGCAGCCAATTATTTCCTTTCTGCATCCTGTTCTGCCCGTAGGTTCCCAAAGGTGAAAAGCTATAAAGAGCGTAGTTCTCTTGGTATTGAACTGAAACTGGCAAAGAAATACATAATATTTTTGATAGTGAAATAATCTGTAAAAAATATTCACAGGCTTATTCAAAATCACAGATACAGTTTTTTGTAACAACATCATAGATTTAGTTTCATAAAATGTAAGAACTCATTCTTAAGCATTTGCTCCCATGGAAGAAAAGGCATTTTTAATACTCAGACTGGATGTCTGAATATGTCATATGTGACATTTACCCTGAGGAATCCTCAATTGTCTGGGGTTTGACAACATTGATTTTTTTTTTTTTTTAGTTTTTCACAGAAAGATATAAAGACTAAAAATGAGAACATGGCACAAATGGTTTACATATGAGTAGATGTATCCTGCATTTATTCCTGCATTTTAACCTGTTCAATAAAATTGCGTACTAGAATTATGCTCTATATCACTATCAGCCAAAAGTAACTACATATCATTTTCCTTCTCTTGGTGTAATTTTCCTTGGTTCACTGCAGCACCTCCTGTTTGACACTTTTATTCTACTGACAGCCTTTATTAACCTCAGCACTGCTTGGGTATTTTACATTGGAACACTTTTCACTAATTGCAGGTAAATTTCTGTTTCAATCATTCTCATAGAAGTATTTATACGTAAATAAATGAGTGTAGGAAAACAGTTTTTGTCAAGCACATGAAACAGTTTGTGCTCTGTTAAAATGTGGAAAGAAAATCTTTGCTAGGATTACAGGTGGTTGAGTGTATAAAAGATGTATTTGTCAGGTCAAAGGCACTTCATGAAACGAATGAACATAGAAAATGTCCTTAACCCTTATGTCTATAAAACATGCGCGCTAAATAAATAATCCTTATCTTGTGAGATCTTAAGCTCCACTGTCGTGAAATTAAGTGGTTTCCAAAATATGTATGTGCATTACAACAAAGTGAATTATCATAATCATATTTAACCCAACTCACATCAATAAGGGATTCAGTTCCATAGAGATGATGGCTTTTATTCACATGCGTCTCAAAGGTTATGTATTGACTGTGGTTGCTATGTTAGTATGTGTATGACTCATTATACAGTGTGATACATTGTGTTGTATGCCATGTGTTATGCCAAGTGTAACACTGCAATTCAGTGTAAAGAACCAGCCTGTTCCAAAATGATTTCCAATTGTAAACATTTAATTCAATTAAAATCTGAGAAAATGGATTTGTGGTTTGATGATTTGACTGAGTGAAAGTGTAATGATTAAAAATTATAAACAGCTGTTGCAGAAATACTAATTATGTTTCATTAAAACATTTAACTTGCAGGTACTCCTAATTGTATTGTCATTACTAAGGGCAGAACACTTTTGACCTGTTGATTGTAGGTACAAAACAACAGTTTCCATGTACGGACAGTGCACTTTTGTTGAAAGCAAAGACATTATGTAAATTGACAAAAGGTGATTAAAAATTGTGGATTTAAAACAGTGACAATTGCCATCTTGGTATTTCAAGCAAACATATCTACTACTTCATTCTGGTTCAACAATGATTTCAAATAAAGCAGACTTGAATGTAAAAATCTGGGACAGATTTCAGTGATCTGAGTAGCTAAGTATTATGCAAATACCCTACAACAGGCTTGTGTGCAATGCAGATGAACTAAATACCTATAGAATGCTTCTCAAGACCACAAACCCAACTTTCTTTTCTGATTTACAATGGAAATCATTTGATGTAAAGTATTCCAAAATGTTACCTTCTGGTAAAGTAAACCAGTTATGCTGCACATGAACTACCAACTACTTAGTGAGAATGCATTTGTTCACTTAGACACAAACAGCAAAGACAGAATAGTGTTTGAAATTTACAAGTGCTAGTAAGTCTGGTAAAAGGTTTGAAAAAGAAATAAAATTTTTTTAAAAGAAAAAAATACTGCATAAATAATGGATTTGATATATCTAGTATGTGAACATTTAAAAATAAACATGGTGTGGTTAAAATGTCACATTTGATTTTTAAGTCCATCAATAATCCAATTTTAGTATCAAGGAATGTCACATAAATATTAATATAAAAAAAATAATAAATAGATCTGAGAAGTATTTACTTCTAAGATACTTAGATTAAAGGAAGGAGGGTGAAATCAGAATCATATAAAACAATCACAGCAAAACTGTAGACAATTTGTTCCCAGGAAGAAATTTTGAAGAAAATTTGAGAAAATTTGGGTACAATGAGTAGCATTTTACTATTTTTAAAGGTGAGCTACAGAATAAGACCTGTAAATAAAGATAGGGATCTGAAAGTCATTCAGCGTTACTGGGGAAGCAAAGGAATCCATTCCCCAGCATTCATTTCCCTACATTACTGTTGACCTGTGATCTCCATTATATTTTGGTCTACTGCAACACATTTTAGTTTTAATGAATAAATGGCTTTAAGGAAAATCAAATAACCTCATCCTTAAATATGTTTTAGAATGTGACAGCTGCTGAAATTAGTGACCAACATTTAAGAGTCTGGATTTTTCTGTCAGTAACAAATTTTACACTTTGTGAAAATATTGCCTTTTTGATCTAGACGAGTGGGAATACAAAAAAGCTCAGTGTTAATAAAAAATATATGTGTTTTCTAGACACTTTAGTCAAACTGCAGTGTAGCGAATAAATACAGTCAAGCAAACAGGATTAAAAAGTGATACAATACTTGCTACGAAGAGCAAATAAAATGCTATTCCTGCAAATAAAAACTATGAAAAACAATGTGTGTTTACTATACTACTCAATGTGCAATGTGATCATTCTTGTATTTACAACGTTTGAGAGTATCACTTTGCATACTGTGAAGTTTGCTGAAATGCTCTGTTCCACCTCACTAACTAAACTGCAGACATCAACTTGTCTTGTCTAAAACATTTTTTTACAAGTATCAATAATAAACTATGTACAAATGGTTGATGCTCACTAAAAACCTTTATACCATTGCAAATTTGTATGTCTTGCCAAATACGTAAACCCAAACAAAAACATTTTCTTTTCAGTTTTTGCTTCCAGTAAAAAAATAAACACATTGTTTCCTCAGTGTGCAGTGTCATAATACTGAAGTATAGTTTTTTTTTCAAGTTTTGATTGATCAAAACTAAATGCATAATGACTGCTTCTACATTATATTAGCTATGGCATGTTTCTGGTTCAACTCTCAACTCATTTTTGCAATATTTATTTGCTGATACTCTTTGTATTTTAATACATACAATATTTAAGTAGCCTCAAACTGCTCCTGTATTTGTGCGCATCATGTCCAGCAAGACTATGACCGTCTGAAAACATCTTGCCTGGTTCTATGAAAGCACATTATTTAGAAAAATATGATGGGGGGGAACAATACATTTGTGACACTTTACTAGTAAGAAGCTATTCTGCTTTGGTGTTTCATGTTTACCACTGCTCTAAGTGAAGGTCCATGGCTGAGTTCAAGTTGATGTCTGAAACATCCAGAAATTCTGTGTTAAAGATGCTGGGCCCGGCTGGAGGGATGGCACTGAAGCCAGTGGCAGAGCTTGGCGGGGTGAGATCCAGCCACTCCATGGTTTCCCATGGTGACTCTGTGAAAGTCATGCTGAGTCCCTGGCCCTCAGCAGCTGGGGACACCCTGGCATCCATTGGGGACAGTGGTGTGTCCATCATGTCGCGGTTGTTGAGCATCTTGTCCTGGCGGGCGGCTGCAAAGCCCTCCCCGGCGTCTTCCAGCTGCCCTTCCTCTGCGGCCATTTTGTGAAGAGCAATTTCACCCCCTCTGCCCATGGGACTGTTCAGCAAGGCCTCCAGGTGGCCATCCCCATTGCTGGCACCGTGTTCGAAGGAAAGCTGGGATGGGGACAAGTGCTCATAGTGCCTGTGGAATTTGGGGACTGGTATGCTGCTGCTTCCTGAAGAAACTGTAATGTGAGGCACAACTTTGGTTACACAGGGCCTGTCTTCTTTGGCGTTAGCTGGCATTTCTTGAAAAAAAGGGGGAGGGGGAGAAACATCACAGTACAGGTTGTGATTTAATGTGCAAGAAGGAGTGAAATCTGGATGTGCTTAAGAAGTTCGAAAAAAAAATATCCCTGCATCAAACATGCTGTAGGCAATTGGGCAAGCACCCCTTTCGGCTGTCGAACCCAAACTGTTTTCAGTTATGAAGCAATAACTCACGTACTGCAGAGACACAAAGATTACTTAACCATGAAGAAATGCTCTAGTGTCTTATAACAACCAGGAGGTTGGCTTCTCCATATTTATGTACCTCAGTCCCAATAACTAGACTACTTTTTCAAAAACCAAGGTTGTTTGGCTGATAAAAGTTCCTTTACAGATCATTCCTATCTCTTTGCGGCTGTTCAGAAATGTCAGATTTTGAGGGTGATCAAATTTCGCTATTTGACTGTAGTTTGCCTCGATGTTTCTATTGTACTCACCTCCACTTTCAATTAGCACATCAAGAAGTTCATCCATCTGCTGGCTTCTGGTAAGTTGCTGAAATGTGATCAGGTTATATTAGCACATTTGAAAGTTTTCAACTCTGATCATGTCTTGTGTAATTTAAAATTTCATTTCAGAGTTCATTTTGGCCTGTATTACAGACTTAACATTCACTGCAGATGCAATGGATTCACAGTTTTGACTTGTTTAATTAACTGAAGACATAACATGTAATGAATGACCTCAACAGAGGTCTATTGTGCGGCTTAACATCAGACATAAATTTAAGTGTTTCTGTATTTTAATCTTCCCATTTGAATTTAGGATTGGCCAAAATTAAGGACGTAATAGCATGCACATGAAGTCATAGTATTTTATTTCCATATTTATATAACTGTATTCCAGTTTCACAGGTCAACTAAAACAACCAGGAGCATAACTTGTTAATATAAAGGCATAGTTTGGCCGATGATGGAACGTGTACAGTAGATTAAAAACAGAGCAGCAGAGCGCAGTGTAAGAGAGAGTTAAGCTAGCGATGTGGCAGAAGTAAAGCTGAAAAGATTCCAGGCCAGCCACTGGTAACAGGACTCAAAGGAAGAAACGAGCATCTTGTTTTCTGCTTCAGATTTACCAAATTTAGTTTACCTGCTTTACTGCATCTTCGTAGCAGGGGGGCCGTTTTATCTTTGATGCAGCAGAATCTGAGCTACAGCAGGTAGCAGAGGAGATGGGAAACTTTTGACCCACGTGCCTGGGAGAGTGTAATATTGGCATCTACATGAAGAAATAGATCAAAGTAGTTACGTTTCTTTTTCTGAAAAACGGAACTTTAGAAGGACTCTAAAACTGTAACTGGTGTCTGAAAAATGTTCTTGTGGACCCAGTCTAAAATTTTTCAAAATAGAAAAAGTATGTTTCCATCCGTTAGATCTGTTCGTTATTTTTTTGTGGTTTCCCTTATTTATACGGATTCCTTCTTGTAAATACTTGCTGCCTGATAACAGGAAACAGCAGAATAACAGAAGACATGAGGGCTGTACGTGACTGTGCATCTGGAGAATTTCAGCTGGAAGGCTCTAGAGATTGAGCCATTACAAAAGTAACATATGCCCCAATATGCTTGGTCATATGCTTCAGTTTCTGGTTTCAACCAACAACCCCCCAAACAACAGGCTTAGAAAAAGGTGTCAAATTAAAGAAAAGCAGAGAACAGTGATGTGGTTGCAGTTAAACTTAATTTTTCCAAGGCATTTACCCTTGGCGTAGATGAAGATTAGAAGAATTAATTATGTGAGCTAATGGTAGTTATGTGATTTTTCTGCCTAATTCCAACAATGTTCTCTGCAAACATACCTTGTGTTGCACATTCGAGTTCTTTGACTTTGACAGATCTCTGTGGGCAAAGCCACTGTTGGCTGAGCTGGAGAACAATGGCTGAAGGCTCCTTTGGTCAGGTGAGTATGAACAGCTCACTGCCTGGGCAGTGTTCTTCTGCTGGGTCTGTAAATAATGCATTCAATGAATTGTTTATTGTAAAATCATAAATCACTAAAACTCTCTTAGAAAGCATGTACTTCTGTATGTCACAATCATTACCAAATGCAAATACCTCAAAAGCTATTTATTAGACATGGTCCATGTGTGACATATATCAATACCTGTGCCCTAACTAATAATAATAATAATAATAATAATAATAGTGAGGTATCATTGCACTACCATTCTCTGAACATTGTCCATAGTGTGCTGTTTCTTGCGGTATGTATAATTTACTCTTGAAATAATGTCTTTGGTCTGTGTACCTGTGAGGTGCGTGGCCTGCTGCTGTTCTGCTGGGGAGAGTGACTCCGGCTGTCCATGCTGAGTGTGGTGGAGGAGACTGGCAGTAGATAGGGGTTATTGGGGGATGAGGGCAGGCTGCTGTGCTGCGGGCTGCCAGCTGCTTTGGTGACAGGGGAGTGCTGAGGGGAGCACTGGGGGCTGAGGAAGGCAGACAGGGTGGAGGGGCTGCTCCCAGCTGGGCCCCCCAGGCCAGACAGGGAGGGCGGTCCGCAGTGACCGAGGCTCTCCATGCAGCTGCTGGGAGAGCTCTTCAGCTGCTTTGAGGAGAGAGGGCAGCTGGAGGCCACATGCTCCTGCTTGATGGACACACCGAAGAAGTGCTGCTGCTGCAGTGGAGGCTGGAGGTGCTGCTGGAGCGAAGCATGCGTGTCCTGCTGGCCCTGGCTCTGCTTCCTCTTGTGCAGCTGCATCTTCAGCTCCTCCACCTGACGCTGTTCCTGGTGCAGTTTCCAGGTCAGCTCCTCGATCACTTTCTGCTTCTCCACCAGCATCTTGTCCTTCTCCGTGTCCAGGCCCTCGGCCTCCCCATGCAGGCAGCTCCCATTCAGGCTAGCCGCCAGACCCTCATCAGCACTCAGGTGGGCCGGGGACGGCTGCAGGCCAAACTGTGGAGAGGACATGGTCACATCGCTGAAGCTGTCCGGCAGGGAGCCGCTCACTGAGAGATCTGATGAGGCTGGCGAAATGGGTGGAGTCGAGCTGGTGCTGCAGAATGGATAGAAGCCGCTGGCACCACTGGAACCTGGGGACTGGTATGATGACAGGGAACCAGTTGGTGTCACTGGAAATGTAACAGTGGTTATGTCACCAGAGCTGGATGGTGGACTCGTGTTAGGGTCCTTGAAGGGCCTCAGCCTCTCTATGAGGGCTGTTTTTGTGCCTGATACAGGAAGGCCTCGTATCCTCAGCTGCTGTCTCAGCTCAGACACCTGTCAGCACAATGACAGAATGACATCAGAATAACATCATGTGATTTTAAAGCCTTCATTCCTACATATGAATGGTATGAATGAAATGGTAGCACTTTCCAGAACATTTAGTGGCAGTGTTGGCCACTCCACACGGCATACAAAGTTTTCCTTTCTTGGCAAATTTAAGTACTGAAAAACTTTCTATAATCTCCCAATGTTTATTTGTTTCCACAAACAAATGCATCAGTAACTTAAGACTGGTGGTTATTTGAGATATCTGACAGTTTTATGGTACATCATGTAAATAAAGTTGAAATTATTGTGATATTTGGCACAAGACAAAAATATGTTTCTTCAAAGAGTTAAACAAACTGGTCTGTTGACCTTTTTGAATTTCCAGGCAACAAATATATCCAGGTTTTAAAGACCTAGCATATGTAGATGATACAGATATAATTGCAACCTGCTGCCCTGGAGGCAAAAAGATTAATTGACATGCAGAACTGTACACAGGATTATACACACTTTAAGGTCATCCAGATTTGAGGGTAGCGGTCCTGGCTTTATTGGTGAAATGCTGGTTTGCCCAGAAAAGGTTGTCTTCACAGGAGATGAGGAACTACTGGTCACTGTGCTTGTGGGAGCATTTGAAGTTCTTGCAGGTTGTTCATTGGACTGCCTGGGGTATACCCAATAAAACAATATTACTTGACATCATTTACAGTGTGAAAAATCATTTGTCTATGTAGTGGGGTTAAAATGAATACATATACATTACACTGATCATCTCTCAAGGATGAGAAAAGTTTCTGAGAGAAAAGAGCTGCTGTACATAGGAAATAAAGTTTTACTGTGATATATCTGCAGTAAACATAGCACTGTACTTGCAGACTTGTGCACTTGTAGGACTTTGGTGGTTCAGCAGTGGATTTGACTCACTTGAGTGGCAGTGAGTGCAGCGGCTGGAAGCTGAAGTTCTGCTGTCGCTGCTGAGATTGCTGAGAGTGCTGGTGGTGCTTCTGCTGGCTGAGGATCTGCAGCTGCAGGAACAGCTGCTGCTGCTGCAGGAGCCGGGCATAGGCCGAGTCCATCGGGGGAGGCGACTTCTCCGCCTTCTGGTCTGGTGGAATGTACTGGTGATATTTCAGCTTCTTCACCTTTGGCTTAGTGTCTTTCAGCTTTTTGTGACGGTTTTTGTCAGACGATTTTGACTGCTCCATCAATATGAACCATGAACATGACCAAAATAAATGTTAATCATTATAACTGAGTACAGGGACAAAGTTGTCATCTATACTGTTTATTGAATGTTACACAGAAAACAAAATTGTATATTTAGTTGGCTGAAAACCACTTTAAATATGCCTAGTCAGTACTTATCAAGCATCCCTTACCTTTACAATTGCTGGAACAGGTATGGGTGGGGTCAGTTGGTTGTTGTTTGCCATAGGTTGGCTTTCTTCTTGGCTCATTTGGTTATTAGGAGAGGCAATATGGCCATTTATCTCTCTGTTTTGAAATCCCTGGAAGACAATAAAAGCTTTTCTTACCACGTTTATCCTGTGATTGATCTAATATTGATCAATAAAACAAAATTCAAAGTAAAAATGTCAGAAAATATGTTTAAAGGCCAATGCTTACGCTACATTAAACTGTTACTTGTTTCCACTTAGCTACATGTCAGAATAAAGCTTTTCCACATTGTTGCTGTTTTATGTTAACCTTTTAATGATTAGTATATTCAATGAAAGCAAACCACTCCAATATACTTAATGAAGAAAATCTACAAATGAAATGGCTATGGAATTTTTTCCAGAAAAATGTTACTGTTCTTGGAAGTGGATTTCTTCCACTTTTGATTTGGCAAGAAAAATATCACTAAGGCCTGTCCTAAACATGATTGTGGTGCAGAAGAAACCATCCATCAGGTGGACATCAAAGCCATCGATAAGGAGCTCAAACATAAGCCTTACTTCATTGCTGTAATTGAAGACAGATGTTGAAAAAACCTCAAAAATGCTATGGCAGATTTTACTATGGTCTAAGGGTTCACAGTGCTTCTCTCTGTTGGCACAGACGGAATGGGCTTGAGGCACGTGGATGCACTTGCTCCCTTGCACTTAGTCCCAGACACGTGACGCCAATAATAGTTTAACGGTCTTGTGCCACTGTGCTTGCACAGCAAACAATAGTTTGGAATGCCTAGAGCTGCACTGGAAAATCAAAGAGCCCCGAACCAAGTCCACTCTGTAACAAAGACACTGGCATGCGAGAATCGGGTATCAGCCAAGGACCTGTCACATTCGGGTTAACGGTCACTTGAGAGCTGTAGCAGCACACTGAAATTCTCCTATTAGCCACAGGGGGCAGGTCTCCCCTCGTGTCCCTGCATGGTAAAGCAATTTCAGATGACATTTTACTGCTTAAGTTCAAAACGTGCAGGCATGCTTGTTAAGATATCTAACCCAGTATGGTTGACATCCCATAAGATACATGTTGCAAAGAATCTTATTTACTCACTCAGCCACATGTGAAGGGAAATCAATTGTGATATATAAGCGCTATGATTTCTCTGAGGGTCTGCATACAGTGAGTTGACACAGCCAGCAATGAGCAGTAGAATCATTTGCCCCGCAGGTATTTCAGCATGTTCACATTCCATGTATATGAGAGTTATGAAACGAATATTTCAGGGCAAATTAATGCATGAAGAAATGATATATTCAAAAAGAATTCAATTCAATACTGAGTTTAACTGTTCCCTCACTGAATACCACCAGCCATCGTTAAAAAAGAAGCTGTTAGAGTCGATACAAAAATAAGTCAATTTTAATTGAGTTGCACAACTTTTGCAATATAGAAAGTGGAGTGCTTTGCAAGTATTAGAAAAATAGCATGAAGGCAACCATTTTTATGCTTTATGTTAAATAAAAGATGTTGTTTCTGCAGCGCATATATCAACAAACCTTAATCTTTATTCCAATTTATCACATTCAAAAATTATAAACTTAATGAATTATTCTTCATCCTTGATAGATATGGAGCAATATACTGAATACTGGTACTCTTGAAGCAGCATTGGAACGCTGATGGTACATGTGAAGTATTTTCAGAACTTGTTCCTCTGAGTTATTTGTTTAAAAAAATCTGGTTCCTTACCCAACTATGATCATTAGTTATTAGTTATATGGTTGTCCTCAAAATAAGAGCTTAAATGGACATTGGTCCTTTAATCATGAACATAATATCACTTGTTCTTGCTGTTTTAAATGCTTGGAGGATTACTGCACCACTCTTCAAGATTTTCATCAGAACATTGAGCACATTTGTAGAATTGAACAATAATATGACAACATTTGAGCCAGGAAGTTGAGAGCTGGCTGTAGCAATGAGATGGTGACTAATGCACTTGTACAGCTCAAAGAAACCTCAGTTTATCCTAAAACATAACTGTTAGAATACCATTAGCATTAGCAGCTGCACAGGGTGGTCAGATCAAGAGCCTCAAGCCTAATGAGGTGACAGTTGTATGTAGTGCTTCAGATACTGATTTGTAACTAAACAAATGTAGGTTTACATTATAGTGATAAAAAGTGGCTAAACAGGGGACAGTCTAAAATATATGTATAGTATGGTATTGAATGTACAGTGCTACAGTGAAGATTATGTAATATATGACATCTACCCATTCTCGGTATCTACTGGATGTTGTGTCCAATATCATATTACTGGTCTGAAGCAAAGGGAGGAAAATGCTCCATACTAACATTCTTTTCTTTTTGTTTGGGGTACAATGTAATCAAACAACTTCACTGCAAGAATGATAAAATGCCTTCACTTCCAATGTAAACAGTGATAAACAAGGAGTGTCTGAAATGGGAGGGGCTGATGTGTGTCTGCACAAACAATAGCTCAGTGCCAAAATACATGCAGCCTTTGATGATGATGAAAAGCAATATTTACAGCAGCAACAACAACAAAGACCACAGAAAGACTAGATTGCCATAAAACAAGCAATTGCAGTAGAATGGTTCCTATAAACAAATGTATTTAGCATACAGAAAGCACAATGTGCACTCTTGTGTTTGAGTTAAAATAATAATTTAATTCACTGAATAAGGTTCATTAAATTCAAACTGGGACATGATGATTGATTTAAAAGTGTCTTGAATTCTTGAATGAAATTCAAAGCCTTCATAAACATATCCTTTTGCTGCCGCAAATAAATCTACTTTATGAAATAAACGTATTAGTAGGGAAATTAAATGTGATTACACTTGATCTAATAGGAAAATTATTACACACAATTATGTTTCTGTATGATGCCAGCCCCTTCATAGCTTTAGAGGAAATAAAAGGTTTGGCTGCCAAGGGCAATATGGATTTTAGACTGTAAAATAGTTTCACACAGTGCTCACACTGGATGAGTAGAGATATTTTGACAATGTGAGAATGAAGTCACAGGATAAAGATTCTGCACATGCAAGAAGAGTACTGTTGGTCCTTGTAGCTCTTATCACAATTTGAATTCTCTTGGTACAGAGAGGTTAGAAGCTATGAATGCTTTCATGCAAACATTATTAATACATACAAAACTATAAGAATTATATAAATGCAACAATAAACTTGACTTTGCTAAACTTGGCCTCAGAGAAAACAGGGTTTGATTTATTAAAACCCTAAGTGCATTACTGCATTCCTAACCCTGTGTGCTCTCAAAATAAAATAATGGTCACATATGCCCTACATATATCAAAACTTTCTATGATAATTATTTTATTTTGAGAATGTACAAGTGTCATTAGCTCATTTGTTATGGTAATGCTTCAGTTAAACTGCCATACAAAGTGTTTTGTTTCACCCCTGGTACATGTGTGTTGGGGCTGGTGGTGTGAGTTACCTGTCTGGTGCTAGTTAGAGCTGGGGAGGAAGGGTCATTGCTCTTGGTCTCTGATGAGGAGCACACAGAGCCCTGAGACTCGTTGCTTTGGGGCTGCTCGGGAGACAAGCTGTCACTGCTGCTGTCCTCCTCAAATGCATATGAGTCTTCTTGCTTGGGAAACTTGCCATGGTTCACTGCACAAACAGAGTTAACACAGTACTTATTGAATTGCTCACTTGTCTGTGGTCAGCTTTCTTAAAACACAAACCACAATGAACCACGATATTTGTAATAGTTTTAGATAATATACACTCGCCAATTATCGCTATTTTTAGTAAGCTCAGCATAATCCAAATACTCATCAGCAGCGAATCACATCAGAAGTGATATTGTCATACTGCTATTTTTTGAGTGTTTGTGCATGTGTGTTTGTGCAAGCAATGTGATGCGTGCGTGTATGTGCAATGTATTATAGTGTAGGTGTGTGTATGTGTGTGCATGTTAGTATGTGCAGTGTATTGTAATTTAGGTTGTGTGTGTAAGTATGTGTGTGTGTCTGCAGTGTTTTGTTGTTTGTGTGTGTGTGTGTGTGTGTGTGAGAGAGAGAGTGTGAGAGAGAGAGAGAGAGCATATGTGTGAGCATGTGTGTGATTGTGGGGTGCACAGTTTCGGTTTTGTGTACTGCTCATGGACTTTATCATGACAGTGTTTTAATAATGGGATTAAGCATGGCTGGTTTGTCACTAGCACCTAGTTGAGCACAGGGCCTGGAAGAGCTGTGATCCAGCAGGGGAAGACTGTCAAAGGGCACTTGAATATGGAGGGAGCCCTGATAAGCAGAGCACTGAGATGCAGCCACTATCTGAACTTTAGGGTCACGAGGAGGACAGGGGGTGGAGGCATTCATTTTTGTATCAGAACATGTGACCTGCCAGGAACAGACCCTGGTTTTAATCATGACAGCCACACGTTCAGCCACATCCCTGGCAAACGACAACCCCCTGCCACTCATAAAGCACAGGGCAATCAGGCCACTCTCATTTCCTCCACCTGTTGATTCTGTATTCATTTTCATACTGGCACCTGACTTCAAGCCGTCTGTTTTCTGTCATCCTAGGTCACTTAGAGGACATGTTCTTCAGAGGATATAGTACAGCAAACATTGTACAATACTGTACTCAAACTAGTAAGATCACATTAAATTAGAAATTCTTTCTAGACACCGTAAGGGTAATGGTTGATATTCCTTTTGCAAATCACTACAAAATTGAAAGGGTTTGTAATTAGTTTTTCCCTTTACGACCTACATATAAATATTCAAAAAGGAGCTAAATTCCATCAGTTTCGGACACAAAGAGAAAAGGGCCACTAACTTCAGCTAGCTACTTTTACTTCCCGTACACTTCCCCACAGACAACTTCTTAAGTCCTCTCAGTTGCACGAATGCACAGCCCTGTCAAACATGGCTGTCGTTTATAGGTGTTAATGGCAGCATACAAATCATGCAAAGTCAAAAGAGAAAAAAAACAAAGAGGAGTAATTGATTGATCCACAAAAATGGTAGCTCTAAAGACAGCTGCTCATCATCATCAAAAAAAAGAGAAGTTCTCTTGAATGAGATTGATACAGAACTAAGGGGACTGAGAGACAGGCAAAAGATTATGTTATCATGTTATTTGTATTTCAATCCAAACACCCTGCAATGGAGTACACAAGGAGGATGCAAGTGGAAATTTGACTCAAATAGCTATCATTGAGGAGTATAATCAGTATTTAATTTTCAACAGTGTAATCTAACTCTGCTTTTTTTAGCATGTTTTGAACATTTGAACCATGAACCTTTTCCTAAATATACACTACAGCAGAATTTGTCAAATTTTAATGTCATGCCACTCATGACAGTAGAGTCACTCATTGCCCGTCTGAACTACACAACATATATATTTGAAAGTTGGAGACCTTGTAGTACAAATGAACAAGTAAAAATGCAATAAAGAAAGAAGAAAAAGACAAAAAATTAATTGAATGAAAGTCTGAGGGAATGAAGATGCATGTGTTTAACTCAAAATGAAAGAAGAATTAGGATAAAGAAGATTACATGATGATTACAAAAGCCAGGTGAGTAATCAACTCAGACCAATCCAGCATTAGTTCCCATTACTGTTATGGCAAAACTTCACACATTCACACAATTACAATAGATTTCTGTTTGTTAGAGCTGAAACACAAGAGGCATGTGGATAGCTGAGGTCTTCTGGTGCTATGTGTTCAATGTCACTAGCAAACAATGTGTACTACTGTCAGATAAAGCTGCTGAGCCCAAATAAACAGAAGTTCCATTCCCTTCTAGTTATGACTGACAGGGAAGGACGAGGTGACCCATGTTTTCAGGTACAGTCAGAAATCAAAGCATAGTCTCTATTTTTACAGATACCTTTCATTGCAGCTTCTTTGACAGCTGAATCAACGGGAATGATATTCTTTTCTACCAGCTCCAAAGGGCCTGGTCTTAGCGCAATTTTCTCATTAAGATCGTCGGCAAGCCTGGCTCGCTTTAGTTTCATCTGTGTGGCCTGTATGGAGCCTTCCACTGCTGAGTCTGTACAGTAAACATAATGATAAGCACCATTAATCCAGTGCATCAGCTTCTGACACAACCACATACATGAGGCAGGAGTTGAGTCATCTGTGACGTAAACATTTGTGTGTGCTCCCTATCTGTGAGCTTCTCTGCGCACACTCAATTTTTCAGCCACTCTCATTTGCAGTGTTACGTTATGCGGACTGTAAACAGCTGCTGTAATCAGCGCTCCAAATAGCTATACAGCAGGCTCACAGAGCAGAATCTGGATTTTGTACTTGCTGTGTAATGAAAGATGTTTCATTCCACTGCTGTGACATAGCACCACAGAGAAACGCTGTACCGCCAATTCTCTCTGCTCATATTACATGGTAATTTGTGCTCCAGACAAACTTGATTGTAATGCCATAGAACCCACTTAATGGAGGCAACATCTTTGCCAGAAGTAGTATAACTCTGCTCTGCACTTAACTGTGTCTCCAAACTGCAATGGATGCACAGAGTAATAAAGATTCTCTCAAATGTTTAATAATAAGGCAAGCAAACAAAAAAACCTAATGTGGGTATACACTGTGTTATGATTTAGCCAAAAATGTTTTGTGTGGTTTTCTATGCATGCTTATTTTTCCATCAGTTGCAAGTGCCAGATGTATGTTTGTGAAGTCTTTCAACAATCCTGACAAAGATTTATGCTTTGGATTTTCAATAATCAAACATATAAAGTGCAGAGAAATGATTGGCTGTAGGCCACCCATTGATTCTTACCTTGTAAAATATGCATGTTGACCAAATCAGATTTCTCTGGTCTACTTCTAATTTTATGTTTTAAGTAATCCCCAGTCTGTAAAAAAGCACATAATTTCAGGCATTGTAAAACGATTTAGAGGAAGCATATATGTCTTGAAATGATCATTTTCTTTATTGCCTCATTTAAGCATTAAAATATCTTTTTTATCATTTAAATAAAAAAACACCAAATGTGTTGTGGCAAAGTATATGTTAAGCCATATGTCTACACTTTCTGTAAATGGATGTGAGAGTGCTAGCGAGCGAACGGAACAAGGAATATCACCTGAGCTACAGCTGGCATCTTAACACATATCGAGCATTAAATATTTCGGCCTTTTTTCTTTTTTCCCTCAAAGCATTAAACAATTATAAATCCATCAAAACATTGATCTTCTCAAATGACTGCATGTTTCAGTGTAGACTGATAACAAGGTTTGGTTCCACCTGAATGTGAGAAAAGACTATGTCAATAAATACAGGAGCACATGGTAGGGGAACATTCCTTTTCCTTAGAAAGCATGTTGAATACAATGCATTAAACTGGTACACTCCTGGCTTTTCAGATGGCTGCCACTATCTATAGCCTGTTCTTTGGCTCTTGGGGCTATGGGCTCTAATCTTATCCACTTCTGCCACAGACGGCTGGTTGCGGTGAGATTTTAGAATCTTTCCATTCCGCCTTTGCCATTGCTTAGTATCAAAAACACAGTGAAGTAGTGGTGATAGCTGCTTTTGTCCAAAGGCAACCAAGAATGCACTGGGGAATTTGTAGGTTAAGCTGAGGTTTGGTTGTACTGAGACAGGTGACTTAAATAACAAATGTGTGTTGCATTAGCAGCACGCCCCATAGGCCTCCCCCACTGAGGGATCCAAACAATTACTGTGCGACTGTGCAACCTTCTTAGGATGATAAAAGAGTCATGATAAAAGAAATCAGAGCACAGCACTAAATCATGGCTCATAGTAAAAATATGCTGAACTATAACTGAAATAAATCGTGTTCTTGATTAGTGGTATCATAATAGCAAGTTTTGCACATTTGTTCTAATCAGTAAGTCATAATTGGATTTGTTGTATATATTTTAAAAATTTTTGTTATGTTGCATTTTGTGATTTATCACAGGCAGTGGTATTTGTAGGACTGTACATGTATTAATATAACATCTGTTATTAATGTAGATTTTTGCATCAATAAGTCAGTTATATTAACTTAAATTTAACATATAGCGACATTTTTCCACCTTACTGATGTGATGTTTGCCACTTTATTTTATGTGACATTCTATGTTTAAAATATTACTTAGGACAACTGATTGTGTCTAATCCCATTGAACCCCTGTTTAAACCAGAGATATGGGTCGATCATGCATTCACCAACATTGTTCTAGAGTTACAGTGCACCTGTTTCTCTACTGACGGATACAGAGTCTGTGGAATTCACCTCTGTTACCTTGGATCTCTCAAGACTTTTCCTCTGTTCATGGAATGAAGTTGGGCTCTTCAGTGCTGGAAAAACAAACAATGAAATCAAGCTGATTACAAGATCCACTAGTATCAGTATTACTATCTAGAGGAACATAATTACCCTATGTAAATATACAGAGGCCAGCATCTCTGGCACCTTAACTACTGCCCAATTGCTTAGCAGCAAGAGTTATTGAACTTTTTTGGCTAAACTATTTTAGCAATGTTTGACATTTGCTGAACACCATCTGAAACATTACTGCCACCATCATTACTGCACATCAAAACTAAACTGAAATCAATCCATTTCACTTAATTTAATCAAATTGGATGCCTGCACTGATTTAATGGTATGTCAGATTTATAAGGATTTGGATTACTTTTTAAACTGTGATTGGTATGCATTAATTGCAAGACATGCTTTATTTAAAGTGACCCCACGACTGAGAAAGAAAAAAAAAACATTTTGGATTCACAATCATCCAAATCTTCTACATGGCCTGAGATGGCAGACAGAGATCACACTTTTTGCATATACTGCATTAGCTTTTGACTCATTTCATTTACATCATCTTCTCTTATTTCTTGAACACTCTACAGATTTAACCTCAGCAGAGCTTTAAAATTTGAAATGTTCCTTTGGGTCTGCTATGTGTTTACTAATACTGTTGAAATACAGCAGGTACATTCTGAAATCATGCCTCAGTTTAATCCCTTAGGTGATGTAATGTGTGGCTTGACAGGTTATTTGAGTGATAATGATTACTCTTGATACTCTTGATGATTCTGTTCAGTGTGTAAACTAGTTACAATTAAACATTCAATAATACAGTGCGCCAGAAACAACACTCACAAACAACAGTTTTCTATAAGGTGTTTAAAGTTTCCTGAAAATTTGTCAATTTTTTTATGGCTTAAACATTCATTAAGTGTTTACACTGTTTTCAATTTTACATAAGATTTATTTCAAGTCTCCTGATCTGCCTTTTTTCTTTTCTTTCCACTTTAAAGAGGGAAGTCACATTTTTGGCCCATTGTACTGTGGTGACATACTGTTAGTGCTTAAAATTGCTCATTTTGAAATACAAAGGCACAGTAATTGTTTGCATTTCATTAGGTTACATGATGTCTTGCTCAAGCAGCTAAATCCAAAATCCACACATGTTTTGTGTGTGCTTTCTCTATGCTGAAAAAAACTAACTTGGAGGGCTGAAAAGGCATCCAAGAATTACCTGTAAAAAGGAAATTACATCATAATTATTTATATATTTCTTAATTTATTTACTAACATATCTACTACCACATCTACAAGTTTATTAACATACTTATCTTAAAAAATAAGTTTTGATGTTTGTACGAGAGTGAATCACCTCTCAGAAATTAACATGGTAAAATATTAAATTTTTTTTTATGAATTGCAAAAGTTTGGATAGAAAACAAAAATTCACAGGTTTACTCTAGAAGCACCACTGATGTAGTCTACTGGCAGCTGTGGAGAAGTCTTTCACAAGATATACGTCTTTAAAATAACTGAAAATGTTTTTTTTAAAGTTGTGCATATGTAAGGGCCTGATTTATTAAACTAATTTGTACATGCAAAACAATATTGCTGATGCAAATAGACTAAGCAGTTATTTGATTGGTTGAGGCTGTTTGTTTGCTCCAGTCACAAAGCCTGTTACTGACATTGCAAAGAAGTAACATGATAAATGCTTTGATAAACATGGTCTCAAATGTTAGTCACCAGTTTAACTGATGTTCATTGAAAGGAATTTTGCATATTCCTTTTGACTAAGGAGCAATTTTTTTCCAAAATGTAATGCGATTACAAACTAATTCATGCACTGTTATTTTTGTAATATCAACGTTCCACAGTGTGATGGAGTATGAGTAAATTAATCAGTTAACTTCATTGTGGAGAAACTGCAGGCATATCATGTTTTGGTGCAGGGCATTTTGTTGAGCTTGCAGTAGTTCCACATTTTTTGCGGTTGTTCCACATTTCTTTAGTTTTAGAAGCTCAAATGCTGAACAGGGAAGGACTGAAACATCTATAAAGTTGATCTAGGCTTTGACAGACAATTCTTCTCCCTATATGACTGGCAAAGCCCCACCCAAACCAAGAACAAGCCACACACATGCCAAACCATGCATCCTCCAACGCCTCCCAAACCACAGGCCAAGCAAACCAGAGAGCCCTGACAGCATGTTCAGGAGTATAATAAACACCAGATGTTCTTGGTGGGAATGTATACATAGAGCATACACACCAACCATGCTCCAAAAAAGGTTAAAATAACTGAAATATCAAATCAATTTCATTGTTTGTGAAAGAACAATGTAAAAAATTGTAACTCAATCTTCCAGGCAGACTGCAAGGCTTTTTGAATTTCATAACATGTTTTGAAGAGTTTATGTGCATTATCACAATTTTCATCATCAGGTAACTTTGTAGGGCTTTCAGGGTGACTTCCAAGGCACGGGGTGATAATTACAATAATAAAAGAATCAGGGTATGAATGAACATGGATATCAAAATGGTCATGTGACAATATGTGAACAGTTTAAAATGGGATGAGCCATGAGGAAGGCCGTGGAGGTGAACAGACTTCAAAAAACCTTTCCATCTGATTCACAAGCCTCTTTTCTACAATCCAGAGATAAACGGGCAATCCAAAATTCTTTTAAAAGAGCTGCAGACTGCCCAATCACATTTTCTGTGGGGCTTTATCTGTGGCAGACTCCAAGAAATTGATAGGGTTGGCTTCTGGTTTCCTTTAGCCTGCACACTTAGGGAGACTTATCTTAATGTTCCTGCTCATGCCATTCTGCAAAACCGTGCCAGCGATAGCACTCAGTAGTCTCTTCCCCTGCAGCATCTTTACACATATGACCAGATCAAAGACACACACACATACACACACACACACATACACATATATATATAGCCATGATTTATAGACCCTCATGGTTTTCAGCAATTCTTTATGTGCCCCTTCTGTTCTGCAGCGCTGCAGGGCCACAGCAGTCCCCACTGTTAGTAGCAGTACAAATGAAATATCCACCAAAGCAGTGAATCGGTCAGGGAGATGTAACGTTTCATCGCAACAGTATCCTGTCGTGCAATAATCTAAGCGCCTCTGAAACCCACGCCTGAAGGCCTGTTTTCTTTGACCAATGGTTACGTGAGGAGGTATATTTAATTATCCTGCATGGCATGCTGCTTTGATCATGAAAATCCTACTAGGCCTGCTCTCTGGACTGCTACTGTAAGGCTGATTTAATTGGTTACTTCTGTTCTTTTAAATTCCCCTTTCCTACCTCAACCTCACTGGGTAGTCAGTCTTCACTCCCTGTCTCTTATTTGTACCTATTGAAAAGTGGAGTAAGATTCCAAGAGGGAGGTATCAAAGGCCTAAATGAACGTGCTCATGCTTATAGATGTTTTTAAAACACAAAAGCACTCCAGACTAGAAACCAACAAAACTTTGCACCTCTGAGAGAGCTGACCCTTATGCCAACCTCCAAGCCACGAAGCTAAATCAACAAAATAAAGTTGTCTAATCTATTTTGATGTGAACAGGTGCTATTCACGTAAATCTATCCCGCTCCAAAGCTGAATACCACTGGCCCAAATAGCTTCTCTAGCACAAGAGCATTCCTCTGAGGTCAGCTTCTGGCCTTGCTGTTATTTGTTTGCTGCCAGAGGCATATAAGATGTTTATTGCTTGAGCTGATTCAAAGCTCAAGCGCATAGATCAAGTTTAAAAGCATTTTGAAGCTCTGGTTTCTCTTTTTTCATGAGGTAAGTGCATTGGCTTGTGGAGGCAGTGCCATTGCGTGTTGTTTCTCTGGTGTTGTCTGACATTACTGCGTAGCCCTTTCAGTGTGGGCTGCGTTCCCAGTGTACCCATCATGCAGATTTGAGACCTCCGAAACCACTTGTGGTGTTGAAGGTGGGGCACAGGGCAGGGGAAGGGGGTTTTGGGAGGGGGGTAGGGAAGAGGTGTTACTCACGAGGCATGACGCCCTGGTCTGCTAGCTGCTCCCGTGTCCTCCTCTGCTGGAGCCTTAACTGCAGGACTGGGGAAAGAAGAACAGCCTGATTGACTCTTGATTCACTCCAGATGTACAACCACCATTTCCTTTAAAACATGCAAGACAAAGCAAGACTGTAATCTTGGAAGAGGTCAGGCTCTACACCCCTGTGGTCTGATGTCAAACCTAGAGTTTCACAGCACAGGTCTAAAGGCATTGACAAGACATGTGGTATCTTTGACTTAACCAGCTTCTCACACTGAAGTGTAAATAGGGCAAGTGATACATGGGTATTCTTCATCACTGCAGGGCAAGCTTGATAACCCCTAGATAATCCCTAAAATCTATCTCCTCAGTGTGTTTAGTCTTTGAGATCTTCAGTGTTGATGTTGTTATGATGCTATTTAACACATGATGCATCTGGCCTTGATGGCTGTGAGCTGAGTAACACCCTGGGGTGGCGAAAGCCAGCAGCATAATAGAGTTTTGGCTGACAGTGTACTTGTGTTGACTCCCATTTGCAGTACGTTTACTAAACTAAAGCTTGTGGATACAGCGAATAGTAATTAACTTACATAAACACAGAAAAACTAACTTTGAGAATGATCACACATTTCTTACATGTGGACGGAAGATTTGAGACTTGTGTAGCTCTGGATATGAACATCTATCACAACTACTGTAAGATGAATCAACCTACAATAATATACTCCAGTACAGAGACAGCACAGAGAAACTGTTCTTTCCATATTATATCTTACTTTGTACTACATATACGGCAGTGTACTGTTTCTTTTAACATGGAAAATCAAAAGTATGGTTGTACTTTTCCTGGAATTCCAGGGAGCTGTTTTGTTTTCATGTGTAGCTATGAATAGCGCATGACACCTGCTTTTCTTTTCCTCTTTGTACTGTTTAAAATGTCACATTAAAATTCTCATATTACACAATCCAAATGAACTAAAATGTCAATTTAACTCATAGTTCATTTAAGCATGAATAGCTTTACTGTGATCACTTCTGTTTACAATGAAAACCAATAGTTTTGGAGCAGTAGACCTCTACTCCGAGCATTATTTTGCAAAGAAAGTCTCTCCTTTGGAAAGAACATGAACCACATACCATTAAAATACTGAAGCCTGTCTTATGATTACTGTGTGCATCCTTATGACCAGGTCACCCAAATCCACAAGGTATGTGGAGAAAGACACTTACACGAATACAAGCAAAGAAAAAAATAACGCAATCAACAGGCAAAATATTTCTTAAAACAGGATGTACAGCCATGATAAACACAGCTTCTGGCTTTTAAACAAATCTCCCTGCAGTGTGTGGTCTCCATGGGTGTGGCAGTCCACAAATGATTGGTGCTCTATGCACTGTCTGTTCGCCATTTAAAATGCATTGAACATGTTTGGCAGTCATATTGCAATGTTGATGTTATGTGTTTTGTTTTAATTAACTATGAACTCAGTAAATGCATCTTTTTCATCTTGTACATTGCCAGTTTACAGAATAAGTTATTGCTTTATTCATTTGTCTAACAGTCATTTACACAATGTATTGTCTAAGAACAAATTACCAAACAATAGTATGTCATCAGTGGTCTTTTCTTGCTTCATAGAGCTTCAACTGCTGATAAACTAATCATAATTAAACCTAATGTGTAGTCATGCACTTGTGCCTGCGTGCATGCTGAGTTGAGTTAAGGGGAATTTTGCCAGCTGAATGGACTATTAGAAGAAATGCACTGGAAATATTACTGATGAACAAATAATGGAGCTTTCAGTAATCGGCTAAAATGACCAAACTCTTACATAACCTGTGGGTCTAACACCTTTATAATAACCACAGTTGACTGAGAAATGGTGCTGTCTTTTAAAGTGCAGGTTCAACAGGTTAAATTAAGCTATGGCAGTGACAACATCCAAATACCAAAGTAACAAGACACCAGGCTTGAGTTCTGACACTGCTCCTGACAGTGCTGGTTCACTAAGTTCCTTTCATTACCACGGCTGACAAAATAATAGCTGGGGTGTAATTTTATGATCATATTCTCAAAAAATAAACTTTAACACATACATACATATGCTCCATTCCAGTATTAATACACTTGTCTTTTGTGCCACTGAAGAAATCATTCCAACCCAAAAAATGTGTGTACAGTTTTACACTCCCAACATTAAAAACAAAGACATGAAATGTTCTGGAAGGAATGTACAATATTTTATGGAAAACAGTCATTGTGCAGGACATCTGTTGCTGCTTTAGGAACATTGACAGAGTGACCTTTACCCTTTCTGCATCTGGCATAGTGTGGCACCACTGTGGGAATCTAGGAGGCACTGGAGTTCATTGGGCGCTGGCCCATACAGGGCCTAGAGACTTAGAGCTGTGCAGAGCCCTACTAGAGTCATTACATCCTCTGTATATTTTAAAGCAGTTCTACCCATAACAAGCAAGTAGTTAGCCAACTTTATTTGACCAAACCTAAGCATTTTGTATTTTAAATGAAATAATCGTAATGTTTTACTCCCCAGAGTTCATTCAAAATGACCCACAAAGCAACATATGCACTCTAATTTCAAATATGTAAAGCTATATCATAAGTAAGTTATCTTTCGTTTCAGAATAGGATGTAGTTGTAGTCTTCCCGGAGGCCAGAGGAAGAACTCAGTGACGGGCCAAGCTCTGAAAGGCTCTACCATTTCTCCAAGACAATACAAGGATGAGAATTTACATTCAGATTTGAAAACCATAGCTAATAAGGAGATATTTTGGGCATAAAGTGTGCAGTATGGCTCATTGCAAGACAGTAGATACTGAAAAATCATAGGTGATTAAGGTGATTATATTAGATGCATCTTGGCAGTTCCTTCACTACCTGGGAGTGTGTTGCATAGCCTTTAGTCACACCAATGATAATTGCTCTGCAAAACTGTAATCAAAGTCTAAAAGTCTTAAAAGGTCCCTGGATCAAATATCTGCCCCAGCAATAAGACCCAGATGATTAACTCTAATGACATATAAATAGAAACAGCAGTTGTCTGCAGCACACACATCAGCCAACAAGGGTCCCACCCTGCACTACTGACCAAGGGGCAGGAACTAACTTGAAGGCAATTACAATAACTCCTTTGTACTAACTAATGTTGAAAATGTGCAAAAACTCTAACAAGGTGTGCGACACTGCTCCTCCTTTGCATTTTCACTGAAATGTTCAAACATACTGCCATGCTTCTACTACTAGGCTACTGCATAAATTAGTAAAAGTATTAGTGAAACTAATCTAGTTTCAGGTGCCATATAAATAATGATTATTTATCATTAATAATGATTACTGCATAATGGAATGTACCTGGAGTTTAATTGTCCATATATAAAATATTCTTCAATGAATGATAATCAATTGAAATCGTATGGCTTTGTTGAAAGTGTAGTATTGCAGAGCCTGTAATACTTGAACACTAATTGTGTTTGACTATTACAGGCGAACTGTGGTTGGGAGTGTCCATAAACAACATAAATGTCTGAGAGAATAGTAATGAAAATGTATGCAATAATGAAAAATACAAGATAATATTAATCAACCTATGACATCATCAGTAGCCATGTTATATTCATTTAGGAACTCTATTTCAATCGTTTGTATATGTATTTGAAGAAAAATATTTTTCAAACTATGAATTGTATCTTTAATCCTGAACAAAATCGCTATTGCTTTGGTTCTTTGGTTGGAACTGTATATGAATAATTGGATGGAATACAAAATTATACACATTACATGTACTGAGGTTTGACGTTTAAATTCTCTACTGTGTTGAATGACATTTTTGTATAAATAAGTATGAATAGTTAAAATCCTTTTCATGTATAGTGCAGGAGGGAAATTCATTAACTGAACCGATAGTCCTGCAGTTAATGTAATGCTGTATTCTTTCCCATTCTTTACATGAAGAACTACCACAAATGGGTTTTAATGCAATTTTACAAATTTACCCAAATTCTGTACATACTTGTAAAGCTGTGACAACTTTTTGCAAGTTACACATCGCTAAAATAAGTAGGGTGGACTTCCCTGAATTATGCTCATATTTCTGATTGTGTTGTGTTTAAGCAGCATAGACCAGTAAACAAAAACACAAACACAACATACAATGCCTAATGCTCTTATCACAAGTTCACAGCAGCTGCATGGCGATTGCCTAGCAACACCATGAAATAAAAAAAAATACTCATTTACACTAACATGTGCACTACTTAAAATTATATTAGTCTATGGTCCTCTATTCTCATTTCATCCTGCTACTAGAGATGTATTGTTTTTTGAATGTGTGCTATTGTTTCTTCTTTTGTGTGAGGTGATGACTATTTGAGGTCAACAGTAATCTGAAGAGGATAGGGTCTTGTTTTAGAAGGTTGGAGTTAAATTGCCTGGAGCACTGAACATTGAAAGTCTCTTGAATGGTTGATTTCCTGTGAATTTTTCTGGTACATCAATTGAATAGTTAACACTGAATTGTTGAACTGAACTGAATTGAATTGCTAAATTAATAGTAAATTGAAAAGTTTGTGGCCTCAGCCACTGAGAAAGTCTCCACAACATACCAGGCCTTGATCTTTTTTTAACCTTATCCCCCAACCCCCCAAAAATACTCTATAATTACCAACAACTGTCTTCTGTAGGTAAAACTTTAGTTTACAGATGAGATCAAGGTTATTTTGTGCCAAGTCATGACAATCATGGCAAGCGGAGAGATGGACTCACTCCAGGAATCCCAGGTTAAACTCAAAATATCCCTAATCAGAATCAGAGTTGCTATGCACATGCTGCATTGTACAGTCTTTGTGGTCGCTGAGATTTATGGCATCACAGAAATTACTTTCCTTTCACACCTGCCATGCCCTGTGTTTCTTGGAAACGCTTTGACAAGACTGAGTAATGTTACATATTGATTTATTAGCCATGTTCTCCCCCCCCCATAGTCTTCTTGTATTTGGCACCCATGACCCTGTTCAATGGCAGCAGCTCCCTGATGGCAGCTCACCACCTGCCTGTTCATAGTCGTCCCCAGACACTCTACTGCCATGACACCACAAGGGTATGGTCATACATGGTATACCATACACAACCTTTGTTGTGTATGATCATATTTGATCATACTTGATCATATTTGATCATACACAACAAATACTGATGGGAGGTTGCAATGATTCAAAACTTGTGCCATATATTTATTCACACATACACATGTAGTTCACTATTAAAACGCATTTTAAAATGAGTGTGTGGGAGTCTGTATTGGTTTATATACTGTATAACAGTGGTGTTGCATTTTAACATTTAGAAATACATTTTTTGAAATTTATGACATGTGTCTTGGTATCTGGCACATGTGAGCATAGCTGTCAGTATTTACGGTATTTATGTGTTTAGCCCAGAAATTGTGAGAGGGCAGCTGTACCCACTGTTATGTCATCACATCACAAGGAATGTGAAGTAATGAGCATGGGCCGCCTTTCCCATCAAACCAACACTGAGTCAGGACACGTGTGCAGCGATGGCTATCTGCCCTGCCTGGACCAGCCCCTCTACTGACTCTGCCCATGTTAATGTGCTGGGAATACTCAGTGAACACAAAGATCCCCGCTATTAATGAAGCCAAAAAGGCAAACACTCGCATTTCAGCAAGAGAGAAATCTTTTCACTAAGTGAAACTGCACGCATCTACAAAAGCCCAACACCTGCAGCACATTACCAGACCAATGTGTGTGGGTAAAAACAAGCCGCCTTGTAAATGTCTCTTTCCATGCTACATTTCTGAGTGCAAGCTTTCCGTTTTCACTTCCTCTGAGTTCTGTGTAATTTCCCCCCGTGTTAGCTATTCTAAACAAGCCAAAGGAAATGCTCAATTTTCATTAAACTGTTGGTGGGCAGTTACCATGCAGAAGGGGAAAAGTACAATATATTACATTTTGCTGGGAAACTGGAGGTTTGTTCTGGATTGAATAGAGTAATAAGCTGTAATTGAATAAGCTGCACAATTAACTCAGGAGACACTGTTTAAAAAGGCAGCAGTTTTCAAAACAGACAGAGCTGTAAAAACTCCATAAATCTATGCTATATGATCTCCTGAACTCAAATTCCATATGTATGCTATTTTAGTAATTTCAGCAAAGGAATGATCTCAGTATTTTTCAATTACACTTTCATCAGAGAGGTGGCAGTATTGGCCATGTTTTATATATGTGTATATATATATATATATAGACATACATCCACATATACATACACATACACAGTCTATAATTGTCAGGTTGTTATTAAAGCAGGGTGATCCTTTAATAAAAACAATGCCCTTTTAAACAAAGTATTATTGACACAGTGCAAAAACGTAATTACCACAACAACCACATTCTACAGATACATTCTGGCCTCTTAATAAGTACATTGACAGGTGGAAGAAAATGGAGCTCAGAATATTAATAAAAATAACATGAATCACTCTTTTAGAAGGGTAATGTAATGTAATGTAACACATACACAATTGTGGACATTATGACTGTAACAAATGTACATATTTGACTGTATTTATGATAACAACATATTAATTCTGGCTGGTCAAACCCCAAATATAACACTTCAGTTCTGTAACTATGTGTCAATTCAGTTTCAACATACTGTGTATTTCACTACTTGTGAGCCATGTGCAACATAACAGCAGAACTAAAAATTCATTTAAAGCACTGCACTCTTCCATCTTTAACCTGTTTGTGTTTAAAAATATATGGCAAATCTACACATCTTATCCTGTTGTCTGTCACAGCCACCTTCCAGTCAAGCACCTTTATCTTAGTGCTTGAAAAGGTAGTTCATTCCAGGGTGCATAAAATAATCAGAAAGCAACTTACATATAAGAACAGAGAATACAATGTATACAATGTGTTTATGTGACAATGAATAGAACACATATTTAAAAAAATGAATAATGACAAACCTGAGCAGTGAATAGGTAAGCAAATTTAGAGAGACTTACCTGACCTGAACTTGCTTCTAATCAATAACGAATGCTCAGAACCCAGAAGAGTCATGGTGTTCTGTGTAAAATTCCAACGTCACTTCAACAACAACATAAATAAAGCACACCCCTCACTTCAAACCGACAGCTGGCTCCAAGGAAATAGATGCCGAATCAAGTAAAAAACACTTCATCAAAAATAATTTGATGAGAAAAGAACAAGTAGACTTACAAAAACTTATTCAAAATCAAAGGCAAAGATAATGACAGTATATGTCTTTAAGCTTTTACACACTTGCAATTAGACTTTCCCTGGAGGGTTGCTGCTTGGATTCAGTTAGCCAGCAAAACTTGTGAAAGGTTTTGGTCCCATCTAGCCCTGATCCTCCACCAGAGAGCGAATGATATCCCCCTTGCTGGGAGGGTCTAAAAAAGCAGAGCGCCAGTAGACCCTCCTCCAGCTGAGTTTACTATCAGAGCTGGAGGCTCCCCTCTAAAACGCCCTCCCTTGGGATCACCAGCACACAGGGATCCCAGTCTGCCCTCCAAATATAAACCACTCCTCAGACCGGTCTGGGGACGGGGAGCACTTGTGAGCAAAAGTAAACAGAAAAAAGTAAGAACAAGAGCTTCGATCCTTTACTGAGGCGCTCCAAGGGGCGTGGGGGGGTAGGGGGTGGGGTGGGGGTAGGGGGGGTTGGGGGGAGAGATCCTCACCTTGTCTCTTTCTCTGCCCTGAAGACAGGATTTACTGTACCCTGACAAATGGCTTGTGAAACCATGCTGCCTGGCTGCAACAATTAACTGTTTAAAAAATACTCTTAAAGTGGGGTCGTAATGTCTTTCCTCCCAAGAGATTCCATTAAAAAAGCTTGGTGCTCAAGTGTTGGGTTTAAATTCATGCTATGAGGTCATTAGGTATTTTTTTGAAAGCGATTATTTTATGAATGGTCTTTTTGACCAGTGCAGTTGACCAATAATTTTGAAATTAAAAGAAAAAAAAATCTACTTAAAAAGAAGACCTTCCAGTCCCTCCTCCAGCTCCCTTTGTCTGTATTTTCTTCAGATTACTGTTACATGTCTGCAATACCTCCATGGAGACATTGCACACTGCACGCCAACTGTCCCCGAGACCTCCAACATTTATTCTAGCTAATCTCTCTTTGCATGACAGATTTATAGAATTAGTCTTAGAACCACTTGGCCTCCAACATGCTTGTTTGCTTGCTTGTGTTCTTCTCCCCATTACCTGAAAAAGCAAGCTGTTGGGGGAACATTTTTTTAAAGACTGATAGAATTAAAGCTGTAAAGAAAATGGTTTTGACTTTTAAAACTGTTTTGTATAACAGTGAAATTGACATCAGATACATGATTGGATTGACTGGATATGTTTCCTAATATATAGCAACATTCTGAATGTATAGTCACTTTGTCAGTGACCTTGCATATTCAGCTGCCGTTCTTTCCATGTAGAGTTTTTTAAAAACGAACTCTCCTTCCAGCCAGCTGAGGCACTCTTGTGGGTACAGCAGAGAATGCAGCTGCCAAACGTGTGTGACGCATATAATGTCTCCATGCTTGCCGTCCTGTCAGAGATGGGTCACACACCATTGACTGAGCCCCAATAACAACCACTGCCCTAACACTCTCTATCCCAAAAACCAGACACAGCAGTTAACTCTGCCCTTGGTTAAATGTCATCTGCGGCTAAGAACACTTGGCTCTAATCATCTGAAGAAGAGGAGACACACAGACACCACAAGTGATGCTATAAAATAATCCTCAGAGCAGAATTTCTGAATATGAGCCATGCATTCTCGATCACACAACGAGCGGCTGAGTGTGATGCGTGCCGGACCTGATTCCATTATACCATCAAAGTAAACTGTTTGGATTAAAACATCTTGTGTTACAAATTCATTTTTTCTCTCTTGGAGAGTCCCAAAACCACATACTTTACTGATTCTGTGCTGGACAGCTTAATTAGCAGGTGAAAGTGCTTAAAATAAGGTTTTACCAGTGGGTTTGACAATGAACACATAGCATCCTTGTGAAATACCGGTGAAGGTCACAGAGCCCTGCCTTAATCCCCGCCTTAATTGGGCCTAGTGTCAATGGGGATGACATGTTTCATTTGAATGGACCTACTGGAGCTTCTCTGTGTATCAGTGCCAGTCATGATTCATTTGGCTGGATTTACAGCACATATTTGTATACAGTATTGCACACAGAACTGGCAACTTATGTTATTCAACTAACTAAAAATATTCATTGTAAAGACAAGCTATATTAGTATAGAAACTCTTTTCCAACAGTTTTAGACCATACTGAATTCATCAGCAAGTTTAAATTTTGTTTATTACAAGATATGTTTATTGGCACTATGAATTGCAGGATTTATTAAGTATACAGTGAAAATGTTGAAAACAGGCAGACTTGATTTCTAGTGTTATTGATAAAGTTCAGAATGCATAAATTGAGAAGTGTTGAGTCTACAGTGTATTTTCATTTTTCTAAGTGGCAAAAAGTGCACTTATATTCAAGTGTGCCTTTTAGGTTTGACCATTTTTTTGTAGATTTGGATCCACTTACAGAGTAGAAAAAGAAAACACTACTGGTACATAGGATTTCTATAAGAAATGTTCCTTACAATACTATCCAATTTTAAGAAACATGAAACAGGGCTATGTGAATGAGTCCTTAATTAATGTGCCTGGATATCACCAGAACATTATGTAAAAATAAAGATCTGACATGCTGAGGTCATTTGGAATCAAGGGTATTCATTTGTTACTGAGTCCATTGGCATGTCTTTTATTGGTGATATTTTATAAATTCCTGGCTCTAGTTTCATCCATAGGGAAAACATGAAAAAAAGTATTATTATTTAGTTTGCTATTCATACATGCAGAAATAAAGAGCTGGTAAGATTTAGACTTAATTATCTGAATCGAAGATACAGACCTCATTACGGTGTTTACAGTTAGATGGATTAGTTAGCTCTGTGTGCCGTCAATCCAGTCCCAGTGGCAACGCAGCCAAATTTAGCTTGCTTGATGTGACAAGACTTGTATTTCCATAACATCAGCTGTTATGTGTAAGGTGCTGCCTTTTTAATTATCTTTAACCATTCTCATTCATCAATATATTATAATGGTTATAATCAGAAATCAACTATTATGGGTTGAACAATTGTGATTTTTTTTCATTTTGGAGGGGGAGGGATACATTTTTGGCTTTCCTCTGTCATGATTTTGGCTCCACCTCAAACGCCGTCAGACTGGGTCTCCCTGTGCAGACAGTCAGAGAATGGATGTTGCCTGCCGCATACTGTCTGGAGCCAGAGAGGACAG
Organism: Albula goreensis; assembly: GCA_022829145.1. Taxonomy (NCBI): domain Eukaryota; kingdom Metazoa; phylum Chordata; class Actinopteri; order Albuliformes; family Albulidae; genus Albula; species Albula goreensis. The sequence continues at coordinate 19,464,720 of CM040748.1, forward strand.
CAGCGGCTGCAGTCCCCCCCACAAAACGTGAACGTTACAAACAGTGAACAATTGGATTGTCCAGGCGAGAAAGGCCCGGGGCAGAGGCAGCAGCTGGTTCTTATCTGTCTGAAGTCCATTGGTCTCAGTTACAATGTTGCTTTAATTACAGTTCTCTGCTTACTGTCGCTGTTCGGACTGGCCTGGAGAGATGACCACATCCACAGGTAAACATTCACAAAGGGTGCACTTAAGTCATTCATCAGTTAACAAAGCAGCAGCACTATCTGTAGGATTTTTTTTTTCTTGTATAGTTTTAAACAATCTTTTGACCATGCTTGAAAGTAAAGACTACAAGGTAGTCTTTATGTGCTTGTACGATAATTAATGTAAGTTGTATCTGACATCTCTCACAGCATCTTGTGCCCTGACCTTGTAAGCATAATGAAAACAAATATCGGAGGTACCACTCTTAAAATCTGAAAAGAGGACAAGAATATGTTATGATCACTTCAGACCAATAATGGGTTCATATCCATTAGGATTACAAAACACATATATGGCTGTGCATGATTGAGCCCTGTGATAGTCTAGCCCTCCAGTGGAATCAGAGAGCTGAGTGCTTTCTCACATGTGTCTTTCTGTATTTGGGGAAATAAACAGGGAGGACTGTCAGGGGCCACACGAGGAGCTGGTCCAGGCAGGAACTTCATTAAGAGATGACTTCATAAAAAAGAAAAGGAAGCAAAAACAAAAACAAAAAAATGACAGCAGGAGTTTGGGGCCTGGAGTGACTGGGAACTGGTGTGAAAGTTTGGGCTGGCAAGAGAAATTTGAATGGAATCCAAGTCAAAACAAGGACACAATCACATAGGTTAGCTCACACATGATCTGGACTTCACAAAGTAAAGCACCGTAATATTATTTTGTGCCTTTGAGGTGTTTACATTTCAGTAATTGATTTTGCCTTAGCTTGCATCCTAAGATACTGGCTCCATGCCACTGTAGAGACTGAAAATGCCTAAGTGATTTAAGTTTAAAGCAGAGGACTCGACATCACCAAAGCTTAGTACTACCTCCTGGATATTATCTGGGGTTATGGAAAGCTTGCTATGGTATTCCTAAAACCTCACTGTTCTTGAAATTCTTCAACTGTTGAATTTCTTCTTCGTAGTATGTCAATCATGGATACGCTTATATAAGTAATGGCACACAATAGAAAGCACGTTTCCTCTGAAAACAAAATCCTTTTAACCATTCACACACACACACACACACACACACACACACACACACACACACACACACACACACACACACACACACACACACACACACACACACACACACACACAATGCTGTAAGCTAAATGTATTATATATTTAAAATCAGATGGAAGAGAAGAGCAATTGAATGTTAGCTAGCTGTGACTGTACTGTGACATGTTAGCTCACACATTTTATGGAAAGATTAACTACCTGTTTGACTGAATTGATATTGAAATTCAAAATCCAAACAATCAGTCTTGACATGAATGTGATCAGAGCTGGGCTACTGGCACTGGCTGGCTTTTATAGCACAATTGAAATTGTACTTTGAGTATGTTTGCCAGTAAGTTTAACACCACTTTAACATTCCACACCATTTTAATACAGACACCTTTCTGCGCTAGGGTACATTGTTTATTTAAACTTATACATAACAAAAGTGTATAGCTTGAGTATTGGCAATGGTTGTCTCTTAACAGTCCATAGTAATTGTGCTTTGCAGATGTTTGCCTGTAATTGTACCACAACTTTAATATTTCAAAACATTTAACTTATGTATTAGAAAATTCAAATGTATTTAATAATTATATAATAATCATATGGGGCTTCCACAGAACAATTTAAGTCTGATGGGTATTTGTTGGCATTTTTTTCTGATGACCTGAGACTACACTAGACCCTGAGCAGATGAAATGGGTCAGATGAAGAGAATGGGACAACCACATGTATGTGCTTTCACATTCTGCCTAAAACACAGACCCTACGCTTGATTCATTTTCATCTGCAATACTGAACACAGGCTGAACACAAGACTGATCTGATTTTCATTTGAAATACTGAACACGGGGGGAAGATCCCCTGGTTTTCATATGAAATACTAAATACAGGCCTGAAGATTCTCTGATTTTCATCTGAAACACTGTTGGCTCTCTGACAATGTGTTATATTTTATTTATGATGAAAACTGAAATGCTTACAAACCCTAAAACGATAAGTCATCTATGTTGATGGTTTGGTCTTTTCTGTGCTAGAAATGGTGTGGGATTGCTGGACTGCCAGATACAGTTTACACTGGTGTTCAATGGAAATGCAGAAGTATAAATATTATATCAAAAGCTAATTTGGCAATAGATACAGTACCATTATTTAAAAAGTAAGCAGTGAGCAGATATTGCTGCTGGTTATTCAGTGGTATTCTTCCATGAGATAACAAAATGTTGAATACTGATCCAAAAACAAAATAAAAGTGTCATGTGATTTTATATAAAATACTATTGCTTGGAAACTGTCTTCAAGCAAAATTTCCTAAATAAATGGACAGGGGAATAAAAACAATAAATGAAGAAAACAATGTGGATATCTTGCCGTAGACAGCTATTTCTTCTGACCTGACACCAGAAGAAAATCAGGTTTTGTCCTTGCCAATCATAAATCTTCACCAGCTGGCTGGAGCAGCCAAACACTGAACACATCAATACATACATGATGCACACACAATGTTAATGCAAACATAATTTAAAATGTGTTACTTTGGAACGGTTTATTTCTGACAATGTGTCACATTTCTGTTCTTCTTTCTTTATAATCTTTTTCACACACACACACATGCACACAAACTCACACACGCATGCCCACGCACACACACACACACACACACACACGCATGCCCACGCACACACACACACTCACTCACACACACACACACACACACACACACATGCCCACGCACACACACACACACACACACACACACACACACACACACACACACACACACACACACACACACACACACACACACACACACACACACACACACACACACACAATGCTGTAACCCTGTGTATTAACCTATGGCTCATTCTATACTGACCCGGCATTCCACAAAGCCATCTGAGGGATTTAGAAGAGTTTTAGAAGAGAGATTTGAGAAAGATTATTTATTGCATATCATATATTATATGTCTGCTGAAATATGTTATTGAGTTAACTGTGACTGTGACTATTCATCCCTTTTAATAGAGACATTGAAGTCAGTATCTTGAATACTTAATGGACCAAGAGCTGCAACTGACCGAGAACATACTGGCTGAGAAAAGTGATATGCTGTCATTTTCATTCTTGTGACTGACTGTGTACATTCTGATAAAACATGATTTCAGAAAAGCTGAAGAACAAAGCAGAAGAAAAGAGATGAAGAGTTTATGTCATATAAAAATACTGTTTGTTTCCAGCCCATTGAGAATTGAGAATGAAGAAGCCAGGCAGAGCTCAGGAAAGTGTTTAGTGAAAACAATCCTCTGACTTTTAAGACATTTAAGAACATTCCACAGAACAAAAACCTAGCAGCTTCCTGTGCTTATAAATAAAACTGAAAGCAGGAAAAATACATCAATATACAGCACAGTGCATCACTTCTTCCCTGTTATGTAACTTGCAGGTATTTTTAAGAGCACAGTAAATGGATAAACGATGGCAGGTGTAAACTGGTGAACATACAACTGAGCTAGTGAGATACTAGTGAGATAGCACCAGTGAGATAGCACTCTTCTTGATTACTCATATGTGTATGAGTACATGTGACAGGAAGGGCTGTTCAGATCATCATTAAAGCCCATCTTGTGTTATAAAATCCATCGTTATTGCATTCCCACGGAGGTCAGAACAGCAGATAGTCTGTCTGCCTTTAAGCATAGACTGAAGACTCTCCTCTTCAGGACGCACCTCGCCCCATCCCTCCCTAGCTCATCCAGTTAGCCATAGTCCTACTTGTAGTGACCTAATTTTGCTGTCTTTTGATTGCTGTTGTTGTTACTAATGGTTTTCATTTTGCTGTTTCTTCAACAGATCATCCACAGGGTTTAGTCCATGCTATCACTTCTGGCACTTGGGACTCTTACTCTGCTCTAGTACTTCAGCACTCTTGTCCCTGGCTTAATGCACTTTGAGTTGTAAGTCGCTCTGGATAAGAGCGTCTGCAAAATGCCTATAATGTAAAGTATACATATAACATTTAAATCTGAAACATTTTAATGTAATGTTTTGACTTCAATTCATCATTTGAACTGTCCCACCACTGCTATATTTGTAATTATAAACAATAAGTAAGAAAGACACAACATATCCTGTTCTCAGTGAACCACCATGTCAATATGTTTAAATTGCTTAAAATATTTTTGATTTACTCATTTTTCTATTTTATTCTATTCTCCTGTGAAATATTTTAAATGTATTTTTCACTGTAAATATAAGTCAAGTCAAATCAAACTCTTTGTCTGTGTTGGCTTTTTACCATCACATTACAGGTGAACCCCTCCACATTCCACAGTAATGAAACCCTCATGAATATCAAAGGCCTAGTTACAGAAACCACCATAATCTGTAGAGTTACACATTCTTAATTTACTACTACCACAACAACAACAACAACAACAACAACAACAACAACAACTACAACTACTACTACTAATCATCATCATAAAAATCCCCAGTGCCAGGGAAGTGGCATACAAGTGCAGTCATAGCTATGCTTCACGCAGACATATTCTGGTAGTTTCCTACACCAACTGTCAACCTAAATTGCCTGTTGTTGCAAGTCAAATTAAAAATCACCTCAAAGCCAAGCTCAGTTTTAAGTTTTTAAAACTTGTTGGATAATTCTTCATTTTCTCAAAATGTTTGTCTTAACTTAAAAGCAAGGTAAAATATACATCATCTTGGAGGAACATTTCTTAAATAAGTTATTTGATACAAAATTACACTGTTCTAAGTATGTTTATGTGTGACAATTCCAAAAATGAGCTGCTAAAAATTCATACCCTTTCTAAGTGTAATGACATAGGCATTGCTGTCTACGCAGTAAGTCTTGGCAAGACTTCAGAAGTAAAAACTTTGCTTCTCCAGTTTTTCTTCTTGACCTTTGCTTGGCTTTAAGTAATTGTCAATGGGTTTTAGTTACTAAAGTCAGTGGGACTGAAAAATTAGGATTATCATTATCATAAATTTTGAAAGTTTACTGACTGCAGACTATGATTCATTTATTGATAATTTATTCACAGTGACATAATTTAAAATATAAAATAATATCCATAAAGATCCATTTGTTCTGACACACATAATATTAAAACTCCAGTTCTGACACTTATAACAGTTCTGACCTGCATCTATGCAATATCTATTTACACATCTAAGCACCATGTTCAAATTATTACATAGTATTTCAGTAGTTACCTGTCTACTGAAATATTTCACAGAGTACAGAATCACTGAACAGACCGTGCAAATTTCACTTTAAAAGGCTTGCAACTGATTCATTTCCAAGCAAATTGAATTCAGTAAAACGCAGATATGATTACTTGTCAACATATGTCTGCATAAACCCTGTTGAACCCTGCTTATTTCCCAGATAATTACTTATCCTATGATATATGTCTGGCCATGCTTAGTTCTCTATGAAATATAGAAATTTATTTGTGGAAAATGCATTTTTTTTTGCTTTTATTTTTGACAGAAGAAGCCAGTCATCAATCTACCCATCTGGGCATCGTTGTCACCCTTGTCCTATTACAAAAGCTAGAGCAGTTGCCACCCTTGGGGACAAAGCAGACAGGACCTGATACCACAGATGATTGATAAAGACACACAGTGCAGTGGCAGCCGTGTCAACACACAGCTGCTCCGTCCCCCTGACCCTCCCCCCCACGCCCTGCATGGGGATCGATCGTGGAAACGCCATTCCATCCCTGCCTCGCTGTGCTCCAGAATATCTGTGATGTTCTTCTTGCCTCCACTGCTTCTATCCACAGCAGCAACCCGAGGCCTGCTGAAAAATTGTCTGTTTCATCTAAGTTGGACAGGGAATAGAAAAAGCTGCCCTTGCATCAAAAAAGAGGGATATTGAATAGTGCAAATATTTATCTTTCATGTCTCTGACTGAACCCAACACTTCTAAACTGCCTGGCTGAAACCTACTGTCATGTAGCACATTTTTTACACACAAGAGAAAGGCAGAGAAACAGAACAAAATGTTTTTGTTGGTATGGCCCAATCCCCATCAGACTTCACATTACCAAGTGCATGACATTTGTTTGACGAAGACAAACTGGGCAAAGGGCCACCATGGTCTCAGTCTCCTCCTTAGATAAATGTGAGTTATCTGAATGCGCTGATTCCACTTGACCCCAAGATTACGAATTATAAATAGTCCTGGAAGCAGGGCCCTATCTGAGCCATTGTGCATCCATCGCAAATGTCAGATTCTGCCATTTTATGTTCCTACTCTATAGGAATTCAGGATCATCTCTGGAGAATTACGAGTACACCCTTGACTTGTGTTCCTTGTACGTGTGAAATTATATTAGTCACTCTGCCTGGTTGTTTCAGGACAATACACTTACATTATTGTACCATGAGAGGTAATTCTATGGGGGCTTGCTTGCCCATGGACACCCTCAGGCCATTAGTATTCAAGCAGAGCTGTTCTTAAATAAATAATCTTGAAGTAAGACAGTTGTACATATAACCATGTTAACTTTTGCTCAAATTCAGGATTACTTTTCTCTGGGGAGACCTATTTCCCTTTCATTTTCCCTTTGTGAATATTTTTTTACAAAATGGGAGTGAGGCTAATTGGAAGAGACCACTACGTTTTTTCAAGTAATATGATTATAAACTGTAGAATAAATGTTAGTTTTACCACAAAGAAAACAGTCAAGGACTTTAGATTGGTTTCCTGTAGAACTGGTAGACTGCACTGTAAAACATTACAGCCCCATTTAGTTATGCCCACTTATTTTTTCTCTTAAACTCAAAGTGCTATGACATGTTTTGGATATTGAACTCAACTGTATGGATTAAACAGTTAAACTTAATTCATTGTGTTGACTGTTTGAGAATTTTGTCAGAGCTATATGTATTTATTCAACTCATGAGTTTGTAAGGAATCTGTTTTGTTTCTTTTTTAAACCATGCAAGGTTGAAGCATAGAAATAATCTATCAGTTATCCACTGACGATAAGCCATATAGATAGCACTCCTAATGCCAACAAAAATACTCTGTGTGGTAAACAACAGCAGACCACATCGACAGGCAAAGGGATATGCACCTGACAAGAGCTTAGATATAGATGTTGAAACTAATTTGAACTTTAAACTGCAAAGTAAAATTATGCAAAAAAGTGTGCTTCTTTTACAAGATAAGGAAATATTTCTTTCATGGATAATGAAAAATAATTGTTTTAACTTACAGTATTTAGTTTAAGCAACAAGTGACCAAAAGTTAAATTAACTTTGAAAACTTAAAAAAACCATGTTAAGACAACAAATGCTTAGTAGTTAAATCAACTTTTTAAACTTTAGCTTTTGAGTTGAAACAATGGCATTTTTCAAGTTGACTTTACTCATGGTTTCAAGACAGCAGCTGAACTTAGGTTCCTAAGTTTAACCAACATGAAATGTTTTACAATGTGGCCACATGTAAACCTATGAAGACCAAAAGCACTTCCAGTACACATGATGATTTAGACTTTCCCATGACAAAGCACCAATTCAATGTGTAATATGTTACAAAGAAATTCCAAAAGTACATTTCTATCAAATGTCATTTTAATTATTTATGCATTTTAGAATAAACAGTTTTTACTTTCATGTCAAAGTCATGATTATGGATTAATACAAAACAATAATGAACACTGTACAGCTGAAGCTGAAATTAGCTGCTGTATTACATAAAGTTACGAGTCATCAACTATGGAATCTGGACACATATCAAGAGGACAATGCATCTACTGGTGCTCTCAGTGCAAGTGATTCACGCTCATTCCCACACGCCAACTCACCTCTGAATCACTTCACATTATGTTCTGAGACAGAGCACAGTATGCCACATCAAGCTGGAGTACCTTACTCTTCTGCAGCTCCAAGGTGCCATGTGGGGTTTGTGTCATCTGCTAACTGTCAGCTGTGTCAGCTAAGCCATGCATCAGTGTATTAATCAGAGGAGCCAGAGTTTTCCATCTGGGAAGGGAAGCAAAGAGCAAATGCTCTCATTGCCAAGCCCCAAGCACTTCTACTCATCCTTACAGCTATATGGCACCTGACAGATGAAGCGGGAAATCTAGCATAAAAAATACAGCTGTATTGAAATAATTCTCTTTTGGCATAAGGGGTGGGGAAGGGTGACAGGTGGCATCTGTCTGAGAAGGTGTGACTCAGGAAGCTAATGTGAAAGGTTTTCATGGTCTTCCGTTTTCTTCAGAGTGTGATGACGAGGACGGCCTTCATTTGTTATGCATTTATAAGTGGCCTTATCTACCTTCACTATCGACCAACCACTGAACATGTCTGGCCACTAAATATAGACACATACTACTTAATGCCTGCTGCCTTTTAGACAGGGGACTACAGTTTTCTGTTTCACAACTTATACCAACAACAGTTTCTCTGTCAAACGTGTCTATTGACAAAAGTTCTACCTGTATTTCTGTCACACAAAGACATACTAGACATTCTAACTATTATAATATGTTTTTTCTGTTGTGCTAGTGGAATATTAGCACATAACTATAAGACCATACTTAAATGGATGTCAATGGTTTGACTAAAAAAATGACACCTCTCCTTCTACTTCCTGTATTTTTCTTCTCTATGCTTTCTGCTCTTCATTTGATTGACAATTTTAATCTAGTGTATAATCCACCTCAGTAATAAACATAAATATACCAACAGTGGATCCAGGAAGTTTAGATTTTACAGTGTGACCTTTTAGCCCACGATAAACAGTTACACTATCTCTGTTACCATGGTGTCATTATTAGGTCAACAAAAATTCAATATAAAACATGGTATTATGTTGTTTTTGTATTAAACAATTCCCATAACTGCTGGTATGTCAGTTGAAACCTTTAAAAATATGACCCCATTTTCTGTGTTTTGCTTGGCCTTTGAAATGGGCAACTTTCAAAGACATATAAGACATAATTTGGTAATTTCCCAGATTTATACAGTCAAGGAAATGCTGCAGCCTACCGAAGAGAAACTCCTGTCTGTGAATCTTATTGAAACCAGTGTTTGATTACAATTACTGGCAAGCCATGAGCTTCCTTCACATTTTTTTCTTGCAGGGTCTGCAAACTGAGCTTCCTTGGGGAGCCATTAGTTTATTGGTGCCAAAGCACCATTCACAATCCGCTGTCATTATCAGGGTCAAAACAAAGATGTACTCTAAATTTCAATTTTTCATAGAAATAACTGTGATAATAGTCTAAATAATAATATAATATAATATAATATAATATAATATAATATAATATAATATAATATAATATAATATAATATAATATAATATAATATGATTGTACAAGTGGCCCTGATGGTAGAGGGTCTTAATGTCATAATGATGGGAATGGATATTCCCTGACACCCAAGTACTGCACACAGTATAAAACATGGCCTGTGGTTGCACATACTGACCTTTTGAGGATCCAGGTCAGCTATCAGTTTTCGGGTCCTGACACTCAAATGACTATATGGGTCACAGACATACAAAACTACTGTGGCTGCATATGATTACTCCATTTAGTGTCTAATATCTTCAGCCTCCCAGCTACAGACAGCACACTCCATTCTGCTCACAGCATCATTTCGATAAAACACCAATTTAAAAAAATCTGTGATTAAAAGATCTGACCATGAGATATAAAGACTCCAAGTAAGAGTGATGGCTATGAATATTAAGCAAGGAATAAACTAAGCACAGTTGTACAAAATTAAACTGAGACAGGGTGCTGTGATTTGGGGCAAAGGTAAACAATACATGAAGTGGTCTAGCTAGCTAGCTTTGACTTAGTAGCAGTTTGCCAGTCACACAATCATTATCTTGATAACTATGTTGAATACACACAGCTAACATAATCAAGCAAAACTTTATTGGGATGACAAAGCTAATGTTGGAATAATGAACACACATCCCCAACACCAAAACGTGTATATATTTTAAAGATGGACATGATGACAAATTTCAAAGACTAAAAGTAAAACGTTCTGAAATGCTGTTACATCAGTTTTCTGTGACAATTCAGCTTATTCACATCAGGTTATCTGCAACTCATAAAGCCTCCTTTTCTCAATGTCCAAATAAGTCAAAACAGGCTGTCCAATGATTCACTCACTGGTGTGCAGAATAGAAAATAGCTCTTAACAAAACAACAACAAAGGGTGAAATTAGTAAGAGTCTGCTTCAATGCTAGTTCTGAAATGGAACAAGTTGTGTAATGATCAAACAACTTAACAGAAGAATTCACTTTCCAATCCATTAACATTTCCCATTTAAAACATTTGTATTTTTTGGAGACTACAGGAATGTCTTGTGGATGTACATATGCAATACAATTTGCTTTGGCCCAGATGATCCAGATCATAGGGCATGTGACAGCAGTTATCAGAAGTAATCTTGAATGGGCATGTCAGTAATTATGCGTACCATGTAGTGATATTTTAAATATTTTATGTAAAAGGCAATTCAATCACTTATTAAGTACCCTGGAATATCAGTGTACATTATTCTGAACATTGATACTTGGTGTGAATTGTGTATTGTTTTAGCCGTCGGCAGTTTATATTCAATTTAAAAGGCTTCTTGTTGTTAAATTTAAGTTCATGTCATCAGCTGCATGTATTTAATAATGGACATATGCATTCAATTAAAATTAACATATGGCTCTAACTTTCACTGTTTTCTTTTTGTCTTCTAATACATACCTCAGTTACTGACTAGTAAAAATTGAATTCTTATTTTTTATTTGCAACATATTAAATTGGTTCAAAATGCAGGGCTGGAATTTTACTGAAGATGATTTCCCCTTGCATGCAATGCCATTCCCTTTCCTACTCTTTTAACAATGTCCTACTGGTGTATAGCTTTGGGCACACATTCATTTTATTCACGATTAACCTCTGCTCTATTACATATCCTGAATAATTCACCTGCTTATATTTAGTGGAAAGCAAAGTCACATATAGTTTTGTTCTGTTTCTAATTTCAGAAGTCTCAATACTGTATTTCTTAACCTCTCTCTTACTAGACTTACCCTGTTGAAGGGTGCAGTACTGCATCCTGTATGTTGTTTAGTAGAGCTGGTTTCAAGTAAACAATTAAACAATGACATTGGTCAAAACTCTGTCTTTGAAATTGTCACAAATGACTCTAATCAATGACCTACTAGAAAGCCTCTCTAATCATTTAATGCAATAGTAAAGAACAGAGAAGAGTAAAGACTAGTAAATAGTAAAGGTAACCAATACAGGTTTTGATGTACTGCATGGAATTTTGGTACAAACTGCAATGTTTAATTTTCTATTTCTCATCTGAAAATGTTATGTTTACATGGAGGGATTTAGGACTGCACGACTCTTTCATATCTGCAGTGCATCACTAAATCATTTCCTTAGCTGGAACACGAACTTCACATTATTTCCCTGTTGAGCTGGATCAGAGCTGTATATTCTGTTACTGTTTTCATTTCCAGGGAGAGGGATTTTTTTTCCCTTGGTAAAATGCTCTTGTATCCACAATACAACACCTGGAAAAAGAAACCGTTCATTAATCTTTGCTTCTACAAAATCCAAGGTTTTAGCCATTCTTGAACCATATGTGATCAAGTACCGCGTGTGCTGCGCCTCTTTGCTTTACAGTGGGTTGTTTTCAGGTCGTTGTGTGCCAGTAGGTTCTTAATTGAATTTTTGAACATTTTGTTTAATATACAGCTGTTAAATATCTATAAATAGACTACTGAATGAAATGAACTAATCTTTTCCACTGCACCATTTCGGAAATAAAAACATTTAATATCTGACAGTCATATCATCCCGCGTGTTGCCTGATGAAAGAATAACAATGCAATGCTGTGAATCTGGTCACTCTACTGCTTTGGTTTGTTCATATGCACGCACATTCTAATTTCATCTGTATTTTGTTATTTTTTTCCCTAAAATGTGTCTGATTTTATATCAGTACATTAGATCACCAAACACAAATATTCAACAATCTTGTAAAGAGATTTGCTCTGAATTATTTGTTACATTGTAAATGACTGATTTTTTTTTTTAATTCAGAGCAAAGAATGGGAAAACATTTATTTTATCAAGAAAATTGTTGATAACACTAAGTTAATAATTGTGCTAGTAAATGATACATTACATCATGTGTACACACATACACACACACACACACACGGACACTGTGTTTTTCAAATAGACAGCATTGGTGCCATCTCCTGGTTCACCAACCTCCAAAGATTAGTAACACTTTCTCCTGTTCAAAATAAGACCACATATATTTTGATTATATAAGAGATTAAGAGGACAGATGATTATTCATTCATTTATTGAATGGCATAACTACAGTCATAACAATGTATGTAAAGTCAAAGGCCATTTCCATTGTTTGTGATGCCATGCTGTAATGTTTTAGTGCTTGCAGGTTAGTACCACGCTGATTGCCTACCTATTTGTTTCAGGGCAAGGGTTTAGACATGCAACAGCACCTCCAAATGTCTGTTTATATGCCCATACCCTAGTCTGAAATTAATTTGGACCAAATTACCACTGCACAGTACTACCCACACTTTACAATATCACAACATCCCTCTTATTAATATTAGCTACAAACTGCCTTAAACTGTACATTCCTAATATGTGAATAACTCTTGGCTGAGGGTTTGAATTTTTTTAAGCTTACACCAAAATTAAGCATTGATGTCCAGACCGCTAAAGACTTGCCATATGCGAATAACATTTTTGCAACAAAAGTAATGATGCTTTATTTATGCGCCTGAGATCAGATTCCAATTTAATTTTGAACTGATGTTATTACTACTACGACATTTATACCAATAAGTATAATACAAACTTCAGGGTCTGATATTCCGGTATAGAAAGTTTGCTATTGGGTTATACGACATATTAATTTAATTTATTCTGTATTTTCATCTGAATCATAAATAACTTGTTTTTACTTTGTGAGTTGACATTCTGTTTGATTAAACCACACACCCTCTTTCCCTATGAAAACACAGTATCCATCAAGCAATCTTAATAGGCTTCCATCAAAGCCAATACAGCAATCAAATTATGAATAAACATGCAAGCAATTTCATGGATGAATTAGACACATAAAAAACAACAGGGAAACTTGTATTGGCACAAAATCCACTTGTTACTTAATTAGAAAATGTTGGAGCTATTATTTTGTTTATACTATTTTTGTGATATTGCATCAGCAATACATTCTAAATAATGAAAAATAATGTAGAATCCTTAACATGATTTAAGAAAAAAAATAATTTAGGTGGACACTAGAACATAAACTAGAATTAATGAAAAAATCTGAAAATATTTAGTTTACATTTGTTGCATTAATGCTTTCCAAACATGTGTCTGAAATGCAGATTTAACCAAGCCTTACAAACGATATGAGCAGTACATCATTTCTGGAACACCACCATGAGTGAGAACCCCAGGGGTTCATTTAAACTTGATGAGATTACATACATAAGCCTTGTTATTAATGATAACCTCTTTGGTCATACTTGTACCGGTAACACGAGAAATCCTCTCTTTGTGGCCGCCTCTCTGAAGCCCTCCAAGTGGGCTGCAATTATATCCATATGTGTGTAATCTCCCAGCCCCAGTTACCACAAAATCAGCATGGAATGCATCTGAAAGCACCTTCAAGAAGCAACTTGCAGACCTCATATTGTAACAAGGTTTTTACTGCAGGTGTTAAGTTGGCACACTGATGCCAGTATCAACCACAAAAATGAGCTCTTTGCGTTTACGAAATCCTTAAATCAAATCCTCTATGTAGCATATACCGCAAAATATATTTCACAAATTTATATTTGGCAAAAGCTGTGCATAAGGAAACTGCAGTGAAAATTGAAGTGCGTAGGTCTAATATATGATCATCAAAAGCACGATCACATAATAATTTCGTTACCTTTCCAGCTGAATCGGTAATATTCTCCTTATGTTTATTATTTAAAAGCTATTTTATTTGGGAACATTATGTCCTCCACTAATGGACACATAACGTATGGCATTGTGAAGGCTTGACCAAACAGATTACTGTGTGAGCTTGATGCCTCATGTACACATACAGTAAGTGCCGCAGTGAAGAATGTTTCTGGGTGTATATTTTGGGGCTCAGGCTGTGTCTGTGATGATTTGCCAGACATGATATGTGGAAAGTGGAGGTTTCTGAGGTCACACAGCTCACACATTGTGCAGTAATTACTTGCAACCCCTACATCACTGCTGTTCTTTCCAAAGGATGTATGTACTTCCATGCACTCTCACTTTGCAGCCATAAACATCAACCAACAATCAAACCATCTGCTATCAACTCCTGTCAATTACTGTAGCACATACCCAGCTGATGGATATTTTTACTCTGTTTTGCAATGAAAACAACACATTCCAAATGATATGTTTGTTTCCAATCAATATCCATATTTTCCCCTGGTAAAATGGGGCAGATTGTTGTATGTAACTGTGTTATTGGCATGGATGGACCTTGAACTCTTTATTTTTATGTTTAATCCAAGAGAGTGGCTGCAGCTGCATGGTTTTATGTTAGAAGAAAGCCAAAGGAGAGCATCAACCCATCGACAAAAGAACTCTGTACTGAAAAAAGATGGTCTTGTATTTCAAGATGTCCCCCTCACTAAGCATCACAGCCAAACACCATAACACCTATAAGAAAAACTCCGGAATATGTAATGTAATCTACATTATCAGATCCCTCAAAAACCTGGTTGCTTCCCCTCTTTAAGAAAATATCAAATAAAAATAAAAAATGGTGTCTGCAATTAGTGACACATGAATAGAGACACATGCAAAATACTCTAATAAAAAAGTATAGTTCACTTTGATAATTTCTTTCCATGTGCTGGCACTGAACCTGCTTTAAATAAGTAAATAGATACATTGCAATTGCACTTGAGTCCAGCTTATGTTCAGTCAAGTCTTTCATTTACTTTCAGCCTACCAACACACATGACATCATGGAAGAACTAGTGGACCTTAAAAATGAAGTAGGAAATGCTGCACTTCTTTCACCATGTTCAGCAAGTCCAGGGGTACATCATTCTAAAAATAAAATTTATATCACAGGATTCTTCAAATACTTTCATCTCAAACCTTGTGATTCAAGTGGCATTTAAGCTGGTTTGATTAGGCTATGAAGTTGAAAAGCAGAGCGTACTGATATTTCTGCTAGGATTAATCATCAGCTGCTTTTAATAAAATGTTCAAACAATCTTGTTTTATCTGGCCAGGGGAGTTACTTGGCAAAACTATGTCTTGCATACTTACCTATTTACCTGGTATGTATGTTGGCAAAAAATATGTGATTTTTCTTAAAGAGAACGTTTCTTATTTTCTTAGTTTTTCCCAAATAAGCGTGCATACAAGCTATAATGCACTAGATACACTTAATCAAACCTCAAGCCAAGCACTGTTCATTTCAACAGACATTATTTTATTGTATTCAATCTGTTTTTGATATCTTACTTAATGGAAAAGGAACTCAATCCTACCAATTTGCACTAGGTAATACATATGTTTGTGCATCGAACGGCTCTACATCCTTTGTTATACTCCAGTTCATTATTTTGAATGTATCACTTGTCACAGAATTGACAGGTCTATTAGTCTGCAAGTGATTAGTTAACAGCCTTGTATTCCAAAGGCTAAGCTTTGATTGATAGAGATTATCTTTCTTCTCGTTTTTCACATTATTGCACTTATAAACTGAGACAATTCTTAACAAGCCTGGGTTCTTCCTTTTGCATCCTTTAGGTAATAATAGGCTTGCCATAGAGGTCTTTGTGCCTGCTAAAGAAATTCAGAGTTCTGCTAGAAAATGCTTGAAAAAGATAAATCTACTTGGACTGAACTTGACATGTATGTAGAATATACGGCCCAAAAAATGTAGGTGAGACATTTGACCCCTATAAAGCACATACATTCTCATTTTGCCAAAAGAAAGTAAAGATATGATACGCTCTGCATAGTGCTATCATTGTCAAGGCTCCCAATGACTTTGATAACTTCAGGGGTATGCCAGTTTATGATTATCTGAAACCATTTTTAAAAAAATCAAAGTCTCAAAATATTAGAAGTACTAATATCAGTCTAGTGTTAAAAACAGTTACATATTGAATTAACATTTAAAATATGTAACATTTAAATATGTATTTAAAAATATAATTTGGATTACATTTGAAATTTGGAAACATTGTCTGAAACCCTGGTGGAAGCTCAGTGATGTTGTTAGCTGTACATATATACAACAGCTTAGAAACCTTACAGAAGTATTGAAGTACTTCCAAAAGTGTGCAAAGGCACATGCATAATCCAGGATGGCTGCTGTAGACTGGAATAAGAAAAAAACTGTCCAGAGCATACAAAAGAATATGGTATATCGAAGTGCGGTGGGAACGATCAGGAACTTCCAAAAATGACAAGAAGTGGAATGCATTGGTCAGAGGTGATGTACAGACGCAAAACAAACACCATGTAGCATGCCAGGGAAGAAGAGGAAGAGGTGTGCTGTGCTCACCGTTCTTCCTCTCGGTCAATGGGGGCAGCTGGGCTGTGGTCTGGAGGTTTGTCTCCTTTGCGCTGTCGGAGATGCGTTCTGCCTTGGCATGGCCGTCAGTGGCACCCTGCCCTGTGTTCTCATCTTGGGCTGGTGGCTCAGTGACCACTGCTCCATTCATGGCCTCAGACGCACTCCTGATTGCCTCTCAGACAGGTCACCCGCAATCAGCTGCACTGTCAGCAAACACAACACAGCAAGTCACATGGTAGAAAGAAAAAAGTACAGTGGAAAATAATTGGAATGGAAATGGAATTCTTCACTCTTCAGGAATGAAGACAGGCAGAGAGCAGTAAATGTACGTAATACAACTAAAAAGGAATCAAAAACTGTCTAAACATTCAAACGTACTTCGTGTAACCTGGAAAAAGACACATGAAACAGAAGTCTACAAAATACTTTATAGATTGTGCAGATTAATGCACCGATATGAGTGTCTGTGTGCAGAATTTAGAAATGAGCCTGCTCTTTTTTTATTAGTTTTCATTGTGACAGTTCACCCTTCATGTTGTTCCAGCACAGAAAATCTCTTTGTTTTGTTTTCCTTTGAATCACTTTTTTAGCCTGAAGACATTCTGCAGTTCCCAGAATGTGTAGCTTAATCAGATTTTATTTACAAAACTTAAGCACACTTTTTTGAGCCTAGAAATGTGTCTCCCTTCAAGAACTTTAGCCAACTTATTAATTTACAGAATGTACAAAGTACAGGCCTATGCATGGTCTCCACCTGTCAGTAAATATTAAACACACAAGTTCACAATTCAGTAGCTTCGGGAGCACCCACAGTGTGTCTCTGTGAAATATGATGAGGTCTTCATCTTCTGCTGGACAGGCCAAGCCTTCTCTATTGCTTGCCTGGGTACAGTACATCATCTACAGAAACAAACCCCATAGGGCACTACAAACACACATCTCTGTTTTCTTTAATAAGCTGTGTTTGGAAAAGCCACTTAGATTCGTAAAGGCCAATAATTCATTCAGTCACTATATGAAATAAAAATAGCTGCATTGTCAGAGCACTGTGGGCAGTTTATCGCATGTTTGGGTGGCCGAAATCAGAAGGAATTTTGATGAAAATTTTAATCTTAGAGAAATTAAGAAGCTCCTCTTCAGATATCAGTTGCATTTTTACGCAGTCATATAAACTAAGAATATTGACACCTACCTTCTGTAACCACAGACACACAAGGCCCATGAAAAACAAAGGAACTTTTCATTTCAAAATGTTTAATCTATAGTATTATGTAATTCTTGGAGAATTGTAATATTTTCTACCCAAACACAAAACCATGAGTTGTTTTTAGAATGACCATTCTGACCATTCCTATACTGAAGGTAACTTTCAACAATCAACCTCTGATAATTATGAATAAATGCAGGCCTAGGAAGTCAAGTGAAAGCAAACATTTCCAGGAAAAATAAAATGGATTTGATCTCCCATTCATGTTCACAAGGATTTGAGCCTTGTGAACATGAATTAATTTTCTCTATTACCAGTTAGGTCAGATTGCACAGCAGGGGGTATTTCAGAAAGAAGGTTTAGCAAAAACCCAGAGTTTGTTAACTCAGAGTTAACAGAAATCTGGGTTTTTTGGTTTCAAAACGCAAGATCAGATTAACTCTAGGTCAATTACTATGGCAACCTCACTCAAAAACCCTGCAGTATTTAGGTAGGAGATAGTTGTCGGACAATGTGTGCCCTTTTCTTGTCCTGTCAACAATGAATCTCAAATAATTCTTAGACACCGAATAGATATTTTATCGTTCCTTGGTGATTACCCTTTGGAATGTTAGTTGTTCTGTAAATTAATAATTTATTTGAGCAACATTTTCCAGCCTCGCATTTAAAACATTAGTAATCATGGATTCGACCTCAGTTCTTTACCAATTTTGTACACTGCCCTTTTTTGCATTTCTTTATAACATCGGAGATTCAGACACATTAGCTACTATCACTCTTCTGCATTGTGAAGATAAAATGAGATGCTGCCCACATTATTACAAATGTGTTGAAGCCAAATGGCCAGGCACCATTTATGACTTCTAGGGTCACACCAGAAAAGGCAGACCTATGTGACATTATTGTGTCATGTGCCATATATCACCACAAATAGAGGAGAGTGACACTTTGCCATACAAATGAAGAAGACCAAGGAAGACCACGTCTTTTAAATAAACATGCATTCTCCAATTAACCCACCACCTCCCAGCGGCCATGTTTAAAATAAAGACACATTCATTTATGTTTCGTTTTATGTCTTCTATCCATCATGAGTAAATCATCTATCCATCATCTTTGTTAAGGGATTTCCCATCAGTTTATGTGAATTGAGTAAGTAGATTAAGCTTTATATAATGTTATGGTGTTAAAACTCATTTTAAACTTATTTTAAACTTTTTTACTCTGTAATTTAACCGTTTTGCTGCTGCTGTCTTATTACTTTTTACCGAAAGATAAAGTTGTAGTCCACATAAGACACGAAAATTAGTTGAGTGAAAATGCAAAGTGACCGAATACATGAACGAAATCCTGGGATTTTTTGACTCGTTGCCATGGTGCATCCTGTTATCTGCGCTCCATTGATGATGACTTCTTACTTTCACCGTGAACATGCTTCAGTTAGGTTCAACTTAGAGTTATTTGAACTAATCCTAATTGGCTGTTCTGAAACACATAACTCTGAGTATGTTACCTCAGGTTTGTTTAACCCACAGTTCAGGTTTAAGTTCAGGGTTTGTTAAACCACCTTTCTGAAATAGAAGATCTATAAGATGCCATGGTTCTTATCTGCGACTATTTGTATGCTGTAGGCCTTGGATACATTGACCAGCATGGATATAAACTTTGTATACTCATAGAGGCACCAGCAGGGCCACTGGGAGAACATTTCAAAGAGATGGGCTCCTTCCATACTCAGCTGTTTGTAAAGACTAACAGTGTAAGGGCATTGGGCCCCATGTCATGGGTCCATATCACTAATCTTGTTAATGCTGCATGCATGTCCCAAGCTGTTTAAGTCTACAAACCTGTATTTTAAAAACTAAGCTGCCCATTCAAATTTGGAATTTAAATAGAAAGTTATTATATTAAAGTATTTCATTAATAAATTAATATAAAATATATTTCTACTTCAGATTTTATGTGACTAAGGGGGAAGTTTAAACAAAATTAAAAAGTACAAACATTTTTTCAATGGTGTGTTTCATCTATTCACAAACAACGAAGCTGATGTTTGGATTACGCAGACTCATGAATTACCACTCACTGAAAAGAGGTAATTAAACATTTATCATTAGGAAAGTATGAGTGTAGTAATCTGTTTTAAACAATGTAGCCGTATAAACTCTTTCCATTGGAAAATTCCAGGTGAACTCGGTCTCATATTGCATTGCTTAGAGTCCAAACCCCCAAGGGTTTGATCAAACCCAGAATCTGAGCAATTGAGCGTAAACATATAATTCTTTGATACATGTTTGCATGCCTCACATGCTTTCTGAAAAACAGATTCTGTGCTTTAGCAGACACTGTGGTGCATCAAAAATAAACATATGAGTTCATGTTGATTAAAAAACATTTGCCTAAGTACACTGGACACAAAAAACATTTAATTATTGAGAAAGGAGCAGTATAATTAAAATTGAGACTTTTAAGTAAACAATTTTGCCTTTTTTAAAGAAACCAACAGCCGAAAATCATTATAATATACCTATAGTGACTTTACATCACTTTATTTGTTTATTGTCACAATATAATGTTGCTATGCCATACAAACCCTGCTGAAAATAATAATTCAGAGCCACACAAATAATAGTCCGGGTAATAATATAGACTATTATTAGCAATACCCAGCTGTGTTTCTAGGCTGGTCTCATTGCTGGTACAGGAAAGAATGGCTCTCTGTTGTTAAACCAAGAATGCCTCATCATGTCAGATTTGGGCAGTGTCTCTATTAATGTTGATTTAAATTATACATTGCATTTAAATGATTATTAACATACATGGACCATGAGCCAACAGCCAACACTCTCAGTAGTGCTGTTGTTTAATTGCTTCCAAGAGGAGGTTGAGTGAATATTCATGTATCAATCAACTTCTGATACATCAATCAATTCTTTTATTTCACAATTAAATCAAGGTCACTGCATGTCATCGGCCTCTTTCAAGGCTTGACAGCAAAATGTAATGATATGCATGTTTGATCGCAGCTCTGTCTGGACAGAAGGTTTGTGCATACTTGAGGGGGAGACCTCACGCTCTGCAGATACGGGCAGAATGAGTTTTAGGGGGAGGGAAGAAACAGGAAACGCATGTAAACACGTGTGGAGGGAACAATAACAAACGGACCCTTGACTTCAGACACAAGACAACACTTGAATTATCTTCAATAAACGAAGGGCAGAGAGCACCCTCATTTTTCCAGCTCCGAGGGACTCTCCTTAATGGATCTTAACTGATGGGCGAAACTTTAAAGTCCACCCTGAGATGGAATCCTGGCAATTTACAAGCAAGTGACAGCTGGACCCAGGGTAGCGCTGAAGGCAGAAAGGCCTGTAGCCTAAGGGACAGAGATTCAGCTCAGCCATATGCCTGCCCTGGGTGGGGGTGGTGGACATGAGTGGCTCATGGTATAAGAAACCTTCAATCTTCCCAATAAAAAAGGAGGCCAGTCTTCAAAGACCTATGTTATTTCTTGATAGTATCTGCAGAATAGAGTGTAGCATTGAAGGCTAATTAAGACCCGACAAATGCTCTCTAAATGTTATCAAGATGGAGGTACTGCTCTGATACATTCCTCTACATATCAGTGCCAGAATTATCGATTCATTCAAGTGTCATTGTCAGGAGCCATGCTTTTCCACAGCATAATAATAGAAATATATTGCTTTAATGAACTGTGGATGACATGCATGCATACTGTTTACATATAAACACAGTGTTCCTCACAAGCTCCATTACACACATATACACATCAGCAATACTAATCTACAGTTGGCTCATGTAAGGAAATTGGTATAGTTACAAATGTAGCTGATTCAGCTTTCCCTGTGACAAAGAGACCCAGAATTTGTTACTACAGCAAACCAACAAGATGTAATTTAATTGTGGGTGATATCATAATGGGACATTTTTGAGGTTTACACTGCAACCAGTCTCTTGCAGTAAGCTACTATGCGGTTTAAACAGAGGCAAATGTGTGAGAATTAAGTGCTATGGATGTGATGTACAGACTTTGTAGGACTGCAAAAATTCTTGACTGTGAAACAGTTTCATGGCCTTTTGTCAGACATAGCAAAGAGTCACTCTTAAATGTGAAAACATCTAAAAAAAATTCACAGCATTAATTATTTAAGCAGGGGTGAGTCTCCCAAAGTGACTGTAGTGATAATACAATCTTAAGCATATTCATACAAATCATTGCATTTCAAGCACTTTTCCCTAAACTGATCATAGCTCAGACAAGGCCAAAATTGAATTGCAGATAATGGCAGCTGTTGTCATATCTGCAGTGCCCAAGCACATTTCAATGTTTTAATGGGTACATGTAAATCACAGAATGCCTCGGCAGTATTTCAGAATTCAGAGGATTATTACATGGTTAAACCAAGATGGCACTGTACTATGGCCATTCGCTACGAGCTGCTCTCGCCTTGTTGTTTGTTTTCGTTTTATATGCCACTTTTTTGCCTCTATGTTACGGCAGAGAGAGTCGAAGCACACATATTTCAATGCATTTCTAATACAAATGACAGTAGATGTGAACTGAAAACAGAGATGGCGATAGCATTTTCAAGGTTCCGATCTTGCCTGTTGCAGAAGGTCTACCATTATTTTTCTTTATCTTTTAATTATATGTATCATATATTGTTTCATTACCTGTTCAGTGGGGCTTTACATTTTGCAAATGTTATCAAGCAAATTACACCAGTCCTCCAGAACATCAAAATCACCTCTACTTCAGGACAATAGCAAGCACTGAAGTAACTTGGAACCTTGGAATAGTTTAACTTTGAATACTCATGGCAGCAAATATATATTATGCAATATGGTCAGATGAATGCTCCTTTATCTTACAACTTTGTTACCACAATGTGCGTAATGGTTTCCAATTTAAAAGATAAGAAAAACATGATCCAGTATGTATCTAGCAATTACCTGAACTTTCAGATCACAGGTGAGTGGAGTTCACACCATACATTTTCAAGAATCTCTAGAAAATATCCTCCAATGGCAGTCTTTGGGAAACATTTTCAAAAAACCAATGTTCTTGACATCGTACGTGGACTAGCTTGTGAATCCTTACGAGCAATCCTTACGAGTGAATCCTATCAGGAAACTCACCCAAAGACAAAAAAAAGCTCACCCCAAGACAAAAATTTGTTTCCATTAAATGTCCACTAAAGCATGTTAAAAAGTTACAGCTAAATGTATATAAATTCAGAAATCAGAATAATTAGGAATAAAAAACAACAAAATATTTATGTGGGCAGATCAGTATCATCATTCACCACTAGTTTAAATAAATTCTTTCTACATGCAAGTGATTTATTGTTTTCTCTAACATATTCAAATATCAATTTAATGAAAATAGCAGACCACAGATGAACCAATTTCAACCCTGCCATAACAGATGGTTACCATGGAAGCCATCATCTCCCAAAAGGCTTGGGCACTCAGCAACAGAAATAATAGCATTCTTACCTAAGGGGTGATTTAATTAAACATATCATTACTTATGTAAAGATATATTTAATAAAATGTATCACTGATATAAGCAAGTTCAAAAACAAGAGGTCTGATAGAATCACACCCTGAGTCATGGTTTTATTACAGCGAAAGCAGTGAAGCTGCTGGAATGGCAAGCTCTATGAGAGGCATGCCACTTTAAAGGGGCGCTGAACTGAAATGGATGAAGAATGTAATTCCTTTTCCTTAACTTCAAATGAAAGTGCATAAATCACAAACACTTTTAAGAGCTTCAGCATGAGAGAAAACACCCATCTATTGACAGACTTGTTTTCTGTTTTCCGGCAGTTCCAGTGCAATATCCAATGATCCCATCGCTCTGTAGAATGATTAGCATCACATGAAATGTACAGTATGTACCGATTTCTTTTGAAAGCGGGAGAGAAGATCAAAGGGTTTCAGTGGAGGTGGTTCCCTGCCTAATCACCAGTGTAAGTCGGAGCTGAGTTCAAATTTCAGAACAGCTGATCCCTAAGCACTCGCTCCTCAGATAGGGTGTGATGGAACCTTCAGAGGGTCGTCTTCTGGCCAATCATTTCCATCTTGACCAAGGCCAGATGCCCTCTCCATCCAGAGATTATTTCACTCCTATGCTGTTTGATCTGGAATGTTTTGTTTCTTTTCTTCTTCTTTTTAGACCACCAGTTGTGCTGAATGAGTGCCAGAATTATGGGAGGTTTTTTGACGTACTTTCTCATTAATGCTGCATAAAAATGAGGGGTTATCCTGGGACTTCCAGAAATGACTGGTTAATTAACTGTGAAATGAATGTGACTGGGTCTTTCTCTGTGAGTAAAGTATGACCACATCCTCATGTACATCAAAGAGCAGGACCATAGTGAAAAGTATCAACCAGAGTTGACAGTGACCTCTTTTTGTATGCAAATATCTTAACTTTGGAGTATTGTATTTATTATTCTTGTCCAATATGTATAAAGTTTCTAGTTTGGAAATGCACAGTGTTTTTGGCACTTCTAGTACTCCTTGAGTGAGCTAAGAAAATGTAACAGAGATGAGGGTGATAGGTTTGATTACACAATGTGGTATCTTCTTTCGGACAAGGGCCAGTACTGGTCCAAATCCACTATGAACACAGCACATCCCCTGTAGTCTAGCAAGAAGCCAGTTCTGAAGGGTCACCTCATTAGTTCTTTTTATTAATGTGTTATCCATGATGCATTAAGATGGGAGCCTGCCCAGTTCTTAGCTACAAATGGTACTAATACAATGGAGCTGCAGGCTACCAGTAAAGATCAACTGTAAATATGACAATTTCACAAGGAACTCTGCATATGTCTACAGGGATAAACCAAGCCTATTGTAAAGAGAGAACTACAGCAAAATGAAGGAGTATGGCATCAGAATGAGTGTAAACCCATTTTAAAAGGGTTATAAATCCATCATACCTGTCTTGTATATTATACTTTTGATACATTTAAGGAAGGTGTGTTTCTTTTTTCTATAAACCTCAGCAAAATTAAAATCTTTGTGCCCAAACATGTAAAACAATAAGTGGGAGGCTCACACTCTAACCTCCCATGAAACCCCACATGTGCCACCCTGGAAAAGCTAGTGTAAAAAGATTTGTTTGAAAGTAAATAGACATGTGAATAATAAAAAGATACAGACTTTACATACACCCCGATTTGCAGGACAAGTTGTTATTAAATGACTTTTTAACAGAGCATTTGGCAAGATTTAGAGCTTTTGCCATTCTATAATAAACAATGGCATGGCTATATTGAAAATATTTACTTAATTCTCCAAAGTGACTTATGGCAACATTGGCTACTAAATAGAATGTCACGAGTGTTATGGCGTCAGGTGCCACAGCCTGTATAAATATTCTCTGTACACTTGTTTATAGGAAAACCCCATCTGGCTTTGGCTAGCAGAGTCAGACATGCCAGTGACCCCAGGTTTTTCTAATGGAAAATATAACACAAGTGTTTGCTAAGCTGGGATAACTACAGCAGTCAACTGTCAAGTGACAGACAAGACAATGCAGTAAAAGAGTCCAGGGCTCCACATATGAAGCCCAGCCCTTAAAAAAGACTCATAAGAATGTTTGGATTTTGAACAACAATCCAGATAATTCCAGTCATTTAACTTTCCATGCTGTAGATTCACATATCTGTTTGCATTGTGTGCAAAGAAATATCAATCTGAAAGTACTAATTTGAGGAAGAAGATTACTGGACACTGTACTAACAGTGCAGATATGGATATCATATAGTTTCAGACCAGTTAGTCAAATGTCCATCTATTTAAAGGCAATATATTAAAGTAAAACAATCAAGGGAACTTGACTTTTTCGCTGTATAGCGAAACAAAAGTTACAGATAAGGCTCTAAAATGCACTTTAATGCTCAGGTTTTACAACAGATGTTTAAATTTAAGAACATCTTTATTTTAGAACTTTGAATTATTTTAAGGTTATTTAACGAAAGTCCAGCAGGTTATTAATTTGAAAATACATTAAACAACCTCAGCTTTTTGTTACTTCTACTTTTTTTATGAACAATTTGGTTTAGTCTAGAAAGTGTACTAAAAGCTGTGGGTGACAGCTGATGCATACAGACCTGTAGTGTAACTTATGTGAGATTAGCTATGTAAACTGATGGATAATGTTGAATGGTTAAAAGTTTAAATAAATACAGATAAGGACAAAAGCTCTTCTGAACATTGTGGAGCTATATGTTAAACAACAATATATTTGCTGATGAGTTTATTGAAAAAGGAAACCTTCCTTCCAGAAATGTGCTACTTCCAAACATACAACTGCATCCCCTTGTTTTCAAGACAAATTACTATATAATGGCAAAATTTACATGTGACATCATCAAAACTGTTCATAACTATGCAACCTATCCTACTGTACTGGGTAACAACAGACTGTGATTTTAGTCATTATGCAAAACCAGGTATTACTGTTGACAGTTACAATTGTGCCTATGATTAATGGTGCTTCTATTGTACAGATCTTACTAGGATATGCTGTACTGTAGGACATGAGACACAATCTATAGAGTTTCAGGTGTAGCTTGTGAATCACATTGTGTCATTGTCATTATCACTTGATCTGAAAGGAATGTGTCACAGTAAAATGAGCCAAAATTTCCTTTGATTAAAAATATAATAACTCCAACAGGAGGTATGCTAAATATGGAGTACAGACTGAAGGGATACATGATGTGGCTGCACAGTGAAAATACTTTATACAGGTTAGCTTGTATATCTCCCTTAAGAACATATCAATAAAAGCACATTTTTTTGAAACAGGACATCCTCAAAGCCTAGACTTTGCCAGTTCAAGTCTATGTCATTAGTTTAATGTGAATGGCAGGATACCTTTGGCCTTTCAATAAGATACTCACTGGTCACATACATGCTACCCATCCTGGTCAGTGTGAAATGTGCTTCTCCTCTTCTAAAACATGTGCATCATGGGTGAATGGACAGAAGTTGGCAACATTAGTTATATATGTCGCAGCGTTTACTTGCATCTTGACTGCTATACAATGGTGACCAAATGTGAAGCTGCCATGGATTGATATCAGTTTTGTATGTGCCAGTTCAAAATAACTACAGATTCCTACACTAGCAAAGAACACTTGACATTTCCTTTGCAGAAAAAAATGTGAATATTCAGTAGAGCAAAAATGTTCTAAGTAATGGGATTTGAAACCACACAGCAACCACAAAAAGTCTGTATTACTAAAAACCATGCTACCCTGAGGCATATCATAGAGGAAGTAGATGAGGGTGCTGAAAGGCACAAAAATCTTTGGTGCAAATGTCCTCTTAAAATAGATGCAAGTGACAAGCAAATTACTTTTTTTCTTTTGTAATTAAACAAAATGAATGGATTAACTTGTATATTTAATCAGTACAATGACAGCTGAAATGGAAGACATTCCAAGACCACTTACGTCTAAATCAACACAACATGCTGACCATTTACACTTAAGTTCAACAGAAAATTACATGAATTCCATGTGAAAACATTAACTATCCCAACAACAGATGCCAAGGAAGATTAAGATATTTTAGAAACAAGGATCAGTTACTGTCTCATAGCTCAGCAGATGTGCTCCAGTGGTGATGACAAGACAGCGGTGAGCTCCATAAATCTTTTATTTATGGCCCATGAGATATAATGCACCCATGCTTTAAACATATTAACTAGCTAGCTTGGGTCAAAGAGGTGCAAGGTTGCAGCACATCGAGCAGGGTTGCACTCTGGCTTAAAATAAAGACCCTTACCTTTGATGATGTCTCCAGAAGAGTGACAGTTAATTCTTGCTTTAGTCAAAACACTTTTTGTCAGTTTTAGATGGATCATTTCTGTGCATTAATTGCACAATAGTCCACACTAATAATAGCATTTAATTTACATTTTCTTCCACTACCCATATATTAAGCTTTTCAGATAAGTGCATGCATGATACATGGGGCATGCTTCCCTTTCTATTTCTGTTTCTCCCGAAAATTAAGTTCAATAAGTAATAATAACTGAAATAATATTAATTCCCCTAAATGAGACAAACACATAAGTATTTAATGGATGGCAATATTTATAGTTTTTCATTGAGCAATGGGGAATCATGTTGACTGTGCCAACAAGCTGTTGCATTGTGCTGCCAAAGCATTTACTTTGAAGAGTGGTGATGGACAACCCTCATACAGACACCTATGGAGCGGAGGCAGGCAGCATACTTGGATCGCAGCCCTTAAGGACGTCTGTGGTAAAGATGATGAGCCAAAGCTGCTTTCCAGTACAGGCCGAGCTCTTCACCTCTGTCCTACCATCCCCCTTTATATTACCCACCATATTTTTTCATTGGAACAAAGAATTCACCACTAACTCCAGTAATGCATCTAGTAATGGTTAGGGCTTGGCATCACTCGAAAATCTGATGATCATCCTTTAAAGAATATGGTAGATGGAAATGTGTGTTTGCTACGTAAAGCTAAATAAAGTGAAATATATTTGTTATGTACTAATTATTCAACTAGTATATTAGAGTTTCACAACAATTTGACAAAAAAGTTTGAATTATATCAAAATACAATCTCTATAAAGTGCTTAAACACTCTGTCTCCATTCCCATGTGGAATGGGATATGGTTGAATGTTACTGAATGCTAAATTACCTGTAGAGTTTTTCTTTTTTCTGTCCACCCCCTGCCCCTTTCACTAGTTAACAGCTTTGGCACTGGCTGCCTCGTGTTCTAAACCAGGCAGATGCCCATCTGACTGGCAAAGATCATTGAAGGGCAGGGCTGATGCCAGGCAGCTATGTACAACCAGCATGTCCAAACCCAATAAAAGTATTTTCAAATTTACAGTGCCACAATGCTAGAACATTCAGCAGTCAGTCAATACAGCCTGTGCAGAGCTCACATTAAGTTACGGTGGTAGGTTAGTTACGTCTCTCCCTTGCTATGTTCAAAAGCAGCTGGGGTCACACAGAAACAACTGTTCAATAACAACACATGCATTGCTGAAAGAAATAATTATATGGCAGACACAGGGAGAAATTAACTAAGGCTTGTATCTTGGAGAAAATAATGGTTTCATTGCATGCCATCATGCATGAGGGATTTTAGGCAAGGCTCTTAGTAAAACAGTGGAAAATTGTTATTCCAAATTTTACACATGATTCTGAATGAAGGATTGAGCATACTTCCCATTACTATTGTGAAGGCTGTGGTGAACATGTTTACAATGAGGCAGTTGCCATATCACAGAAGCCTTGCCAACTTCGTCGTAAAAGTTCTTCCACTGTGGTCCTGCTTGGGCTAAATCATGGCTCATTTGAGGTGATCTTCTTATGATAAACAGTGCTGAAAAGTGCTTACCCTTAGCGAATCTTGTAGCAGAAGGTAACAGTGGTGTAAGCCCTGGTGATTGTGTGCTATTACACTATGTATCAAGGTTTTACAAAGTAGAACGTTTGATTTATGTTGGTCCTCTGTGCAGCTTGAAATCTTTTATCACAATAGTTCTGAAATGTGATTAAAATTCATTACATTCTGTTTTTATTTGCCTATCATAAAACCAGCAATGAGATGCAGGTCTGGTCAGAGCGGAGTTATTGTCTAAAATGACCATGACCTGAAAGTGAAGTTAACTCCCAAGTACACCAAGATCTTTTGGAAAAGTTTGTTTTTCTTTTTCCTTTTAATTGCAATATTAATCCTTTGAACACTTACGTTGAATTGGAAGTCTGACAATTAAAGTCACTTGGCACATGCATTTTCAAGGTAAAATGGTTAACAGACTCAATGTATTTCTTTTTTAGGACTTTAGAGAGGCCTACATAATCCTGGCTGTTATCAGTAAATGGTACAATTATGTACTAATAGTGGTTTGTCCTGTGGTAACCTTCACCTGTAGTGATTTGGTCAGTCTTGGCTTAACAGGGATGGCAAATGCAAAGTGCCAGCCAATCACCCTGGCACGCCACAAGCCTCCAGATGGCATGATGGATAACGCTAGTGTGTTTAACTAGCTAAATACGAAGAAGCCATGTTATCTAAATACATAAAGTAATATAAATACAGAGAAACCATATAATCTCCTCCAAGGCTTGCTAACTCTTTGTGTGTGACATTTCTCCTGAGTCTTGCTGTTTCGGCTCTGACACCGTGGGCTGGCACTGGCAGTGTTTAAAAAGCTCCTGGAAAGTTTACAGTAGGTGTACTTCTCTTCGGTTTTTGTGTGACAACCTTTAGCGCACCATACCCATCATCAGGAAAACAGCAGGGACCTCCCTGGAATCCTCCTCCCCCCAATCCAACCCCCCCCACCCTGCTGAGTTTCCATTCATACATTCGCACTCAGTACCCCATTCTCCTCGGAACGTTGTCCGTTTACAATTAATACGGCTTGTTTGTCAGGCTGCAAGTTGTGAGACTACTGTGTATTCAAACACATAGCTTCTTTTCTGCTCTGTCCGTTGTCACAGCCCACGTCACCTCTGCCGTGGTGAGGCCAGAGCAGAGAGGGGTGGGGCTGCTACACAACTGACTCCCACAGTCAAAACGTGATCTCCAAAAGCAAGTA
This sequence comes from Albula goreensis, assembly GCA_022829145.1. Taxonomy (NCBI): domain Eukaryota; kingdom Metazoa; phylum Chordata; class Actinopteri; order Albuliformes; family Albulidae; genus Albula; species Albula goreensis. The sequence continues at coordinate 19,495,441 of CM040748.1, forward strand.
TTAAAATACATTACATACTGTATATACACACCTCTATTCATAACCTGACAACTATGTATGATTATGGAATAAAAACACATCAAATCACATCAACGTGGTGAAACAATGTATGCAAATACATTAATGCACATATGCAAATAATATATGAGTTTAAACTTGAGCAGGGTTCATTTGTAGGGCCACTCCAACACTCCAAAAGCATGGATGAAATGCCCAGTGCTCTTCAGTAAGTGCCTGAATGAAGTTTTACGATGGATGCCACCCCAGATTCCCCAAGTATGTATATATTAAATTGGGTACTTTTTTTATTATTGTATTGCATAGAAATGCAATATACATGGAAGCTTTTGATGATAGTTACAAATACAATGCAAGGATTAAAACTTTCTTGCTAACGCCATGTCTTGGTTATGCATCTAATCTTATCACAGTGAACCAAGTGTCTGCTTCCACTTTTCAGACCTTGGCTGAGCTGGAACACTGTTTGATAGAGCACACCTGCAGCAGTCTACCAGCAATCTAAACAACCTGTTTAAACATTTCAACACGGTGACGGTCAAACACACATTCCACTGACATGATATTTTATAGTATTCATTGGGAATATAATTTCATTTTTGGGTTGTCTTGGTTTTATTTGAGAACAAAACAAAAAAAAAATAAACTCATTGTACTCCAAAGATTTTTTTTTGTTATTAAATAATGTAAATTGTGATGTCCTACTGAAGTTAATATCCACTCTATTAAATGAAGACAGTCAGCCATGACCTAATCATAACTGTATGTGGAAATGTGTTCAGACTAATTGGATTCATTAAGATGGACTGTAATCTGAACGCAGTTTCTTGAGGGCAGCCTGTAAAATGTGTAAATGACATCACTGCTATATCTCATGGACTCCGTTTGTAGTGAAATATTCCTGGTAGTGCACTTGCAAGACCCAAAAGGAAAAGAATGCTGTACGTCATCAGCTGTGACTCAGTGACTGGATGACTGCTGTGTTGAGGGTTATTTTGACTCATCACAGAACATTATTCTCATGAGGTGATGCTCATGAGTCATCAAGGAAAACAAATCCTTAAGAAGCAATATTTAGTTATCTGATATTAGAGGAATAAGTTAAGTCGAGCAGCTGAACAGTGTTTTTACTCTTAATACCCCATAAATAAAATCAGTCTAAGTGTCTTTAAAGAACACACTGAATGTTCAATGAATCCTTATAATACATGCTTAACAACATATTTATATTGATTGCAGGTACAGTCCAAGTGCTACATCAAATGTATTGTGTGTGAAGAAAGCATTATAACATTATTCTAATTATAATTTTTATTTCAAGTAATTGGGGCAGAAAAGATGTTTTTGACAATGTGCTTTGAGAGGCATTTATACTGCTAAATAAATTGAGCTAGACTCACAAGTTATTCTTTCATGAAAAAGGACATTGAATCAAGTCCCTCTCTCTTCTCAAGTGTTCACTTCCAGTACAACTTCAAACACTCTCCGCGACTAAGATATTGGTCATTATTTGTCTGGTGTTATTGTTTGTCTGTGATTTTTGCAGTCTTCCATACTATGCCATATATTTTTTTAAATGTATATCTATAATGTGTGTATGCTGTGACTGCAAATATAGCTTTAATATCAATAACTGCTTGCCAGTTCACTGCAACAGGCATACATGTGTAGGCTCCAATGGAAACATCAACAACAATCTATTAATCAAAACATTCTACAGGTATTTACGTTGTGTTCTGTGGATTTTCACAGATCACAGTGGTCTGCAGTTTTTACTTGTACCTTTCAACTCAATATGTACTTAAAATAAGCCAGCCAAATCATATCACACTGTGACAGAGGGCTCTGTCCCAGGCCATGGGCGGCACTCAAACTTCCTAACCTGTTTTCTGTCCACCCCCCTTCCCCCCAATATATCACCCATGCTAAAATGGCACAGTTAGAGCACTTTCGTTGGGGGTGCACACTCGACGTTAGTTGCCGGTTTCCCTGTTTCAAACACGCATACACACACACACACACACACACATATGCACCAAATGTGTGCCCTGCTATTTTTACTTTTAATGCACCAAATGTAAGACATTTCTCCTCTGCTGCAGTGACATCATTTCTGGAAATGCTTTTATTTTGGATGGTGTGATTCTCTAGTAATGGCAGTTACAGGCGAGTTAGAGTACAAGAGAGTAACTCTATCGGACTGATCTGCCCAGTGGGATAACTGGGTCAGCAACCTTTTTTCTTTCTCTTAAACTTGTGATGTAATAGTCTTTAAATACAAATTTACTCAGGAAAAAAAAGACAACCAGAGCAGAAAACAGCCGTGGTGTGATCGTAATTGTGAGTGGCATAGAACACATTTTCTCTCTGCTCTGCGGTTTTCGAGCTGTGATTCTTATGGAAATTGGCAGTCTTACATGTCCCACAGAAACTCTGCAGCATTACCTCAAGTCCTAAAGTGATTCAAAGCATAAAATAATTATATTTTCAGCTCTAATAACGTGGCTATTAAACTTAATGGCATATAGATTAGCTTTTTTCTTTCATTCCAATTTTGAATATATATTAAAAAAAAACATTATTATACCACATTGTTAGTCTGGTACACCTAATAGTCTTTACAGCTGCTATGACAGACAGCAATTCTAAATGAATTGAAAATTCTTTCTAATAGTTTGTAGTGGTTCTCTTGTTTTTATACAGGAAACACAAATTGCTATAGCCAAAAATTCTATGAGAAGTATAACAACCTCTATGGACTGAAGGGTTTAACTCTTTTCTGGCTCACACAAGCTGGGTTTATTCAGATCAGATGTCCTTCCAATCCTGTACATTTTTTCAGTTTAGCTGAAATAAAACATATTATGAATATAAAAATAATTAATGAGAATGTTAACGTTTGCTTTAGGTTAGCTTCTTCTTAACTTTCATAGTTTCAAGTTACTTCATAAAAGTGGATTGAGAGATATAAATCAAGACTACACAGATACATTTTTTCCATTTACCTCATTATCACATACTAACCCAACCCCAAAACTGAACCCACTAGATGTGAAATGTAATTCCTTACTTGCTGACAGTGTGTTATGTTTCTATCTGTGATATAATGGAAAGAAACAAGAGCTTTTGTTCAATGCAATAAACAGGTTGTTTTTAAAATGTGTCAATGTGAAGTGAGGAACACTTTCCCCAATTTCAAATATATTAATGTAGACAGTGATACATGGGTTTGCTGTTTTGGCTCTGTACTCCAGCTCACTGGATTTGAAAAGAAACAATAAGGTTAAAGTCCCAAATTTCAGCTGTAATTTGATGGGATTTACATCCATATCAGATGAACTGTGTAAATTCATCATAGCCCCCTACCCACAGACCAAAGGTAATTGGACAAATTAACACAAATTTAAATAAAATCATCATATTTCATATGGTTGCAATTCCACTGCTATCAAGGGCTGCCTGAAGTATACGAGCCATTGACGTCACCAGATATTTAATCTACCCAGATGATGCTCTATCAGGCCAATACTGCAGCCATCTTTAGTTCTTACTTTCTGGAGCATTTTGCCTTCAGTCTGGTTTGCAACAACTGCATGCTCAGCTGGACCGAGGTTAGGTGTTTGATTTGGCCAATCAAGAATGTTCCACTTTTTAGCCCTGAAGAATCAACTTGGTTGCTCTGGCTATATGTTTAGGATGACTGTCCTGCTGCAGTATGAAGCACTGTCCATAAGTGATCTAGTTCCACTGGCAGCCATACATGCGCAAGACATAACACCACTTCCATGGTGTTAAGTGGTGGATTACCAAGGGTTTGCACCTCGTAAAGAGCCCACTAAGGTTAACTGGTGTAGTCTTCTCGTAATGGTAGTCATTGCACATCTATACATCTATGCCTACATCCTGGAGAGTGTGGTTAATCTCTTTAACAAAATGCTGATTTTTTTGCAGCATTCCATGTGTTATTCTGCCATCCAGTACACAGGTCTTCCACAGTCTACCAGATCATTTGTAATCATTGAACCCACCAGTGCGATATTGTTTCTTAACCATGTACCAAACATTTGATTTTGGCTAAGCCTCAGATTGATTTATTTCAGCTTTCTACCCACATGGTGGCTTATTTACTGGAACTTCTTTGGTCTTCATGCTGAGAGACAATAGACTCAAATCTGAACAGCCTAAAATTAACACTGACAGTTGGTACTGTAACTTCATACTCATTGTTTCATTTAAAATCCAATGAACTAGCATACAGATCCAGAACAACTAAGAATAGGTCACTGTCCAAATACAGACTGCACTGTATATGTTCATGACTGTGTGTGTGTTTGTGTGTGTGTGTGATCCCAAAGAAGTATTTAAGCTTGTGTTTTTGACTGTTATCAGATATGATGTCCAACAGTGAGGAGACAGAGAGACAGTCTGGGCATCTCAGCTGGAGGTATTCTAAGATGGAGCTTTCCCAGTTCAGTGCGATTAGCTTGATTAAATGACTGCCCACTAATGACAAAGTGCATGCTCCAGTTGACCTTTTGCGCTTACTGTGAACAATAAAAATGGACAGCCGAAGTAATGCTCTGATACACACCAGCACATTCCTGGAGACAAACAGTTAGGTGACAAATTACAGAAGTGTTTCACGAAAGCCTTCAAGTAGCAAGTTGACAAGGACCATGTGTGGAAATTTTTGTTAAATTTTACTATCCTGCGTTATGAATATCTTCAAATGTACAATTCAACTGTTGCCAAGACTGAGAGCAGCACATTGTTCAGCCCTTGTCAGCTGAACATCAGCTTTGCAAGGCCAGAGCAGCAGTGCAGCATTATGTCTAAGTGCATTCACTCTTTCATGAATGATAAAAGGTTCTTTACATATTCCTGAAGTCCATTCCAAAACCAAAAAGGCATTTTGTTGTTTCTTTAAGTTCATTTATTAATATCTCTTAGTGAAATATTGGGATTTTGCTGATGGAAATTGTTTAAGGTTCATAAGATTCATAATTCCCATTCTCATTTTTTTCAAGGGAGTATGCTTTCTAGGCGTAGGTCTCAGAATATTGAGGATATGAAGTCATTATTACAAAATCCTGGGGTCCAGTATGCAGCATAGTTATTTTTTAAAGACTTAAATTTAAAAAAATCTCAACTTGAGACAAGCAGAGAAGCCACAGTACTAATATGGTGATTATGCTAGCTTAATTGGCAAGTGGTAGTGCTTAGTAAATAGCAAAAAATGTGGCTGTTTCTGGGGAGAGCCTAAAAAAGGCCTAACATTGTGCATTCTGTTGAACATTCAAGTTCTCATGTATAAAATCAAGCTAAGCAACATGTCCTTTTGTCCTTTTGTCCCATTCAGTGTCACCTCATTTTACCACTCAGCTCCTGAATTAAGATGAGTTGTTCTTTCATGAGTAACACAATGTGTTCTTGAACAATGAATACCTAATTAATATAACCTCTACCTTTCAGGGAGTGAATCAGACAAAAAAACATCAAAATGCCTAGGTCTCTCTGAGGTAATACAATCTGAGCAGTATTTTTTGACAAACAACACATGTAGGCCAACAGAGAACTCAAGAGCTGCTATCACACATGTTTAATGGGTTATTGCTGTGGGGAAATAGAAGAACATTCTGACGTGAGTAGAGCAATCTTATCTTTCCTGCTCGTTTCTGTTGATTTGTGTTCAATTTCCAACACAAGCAAAGACTTGCCAGTGGAATTTACAGAGTTGGATTCACTTGGGAACCAGCACCTCTGCGTGCTCACAATACCTCCACTTTGGAAGTACTTAGTATTTCTGCCCACAGTGATGATTTTCCACACATGACAAACAGAGAGAGAGAGAGAGAGAGAGAGAGGAAGGAGAGAGAGAGAGAGAGAGAGAGAGAGAGAGAGAGAGAGAGAGAGAGAAATGAAACAATTAAAATTTGAAAATTGAGAGAGAGAAGATTGAAAGACAGTTCAAATTGAAATCAATTGAAATTTGTAGCCTGACATATAAATGCAGTAAGCAGTGCTCCCCAATGTATGTTGGCTACTTGTCAATCTGTGGATCAAAAACAGTTATATATTTGTAAAAATCTATTTAATTTTTAAAGAAGTCTAAAAGTAGGAGGAATTTCCTGTGGCTTTTCATCATCACAACATAGTTTTATGACTTGTCCTAAAAATATTCAAATTAAAGTTCATGCATTCCAGAATAATTCCAATGATGTCAACTTTTCTCTAATTACTTGTAATTACGATTCTGAAAATACTGAAACGGGAGGACAGTGTCAGTCCCTGTGAAGGTAAATCTGACAGTATTCTCTGTCTGATAAATAACCCTTCATTTCAGTCACATTCTTGCAATAAGTTATGTCAGAGTTTTAGAGAATGTGTTTTCTCTGAGTAAAAGGAATCTGAAAATGCTGAAACAGGACAGTGTCAGTCTCTGAGGAGGTATATCTGACAGTATTGTTAGTCTGATGAATAACCCCTTCCAACACCTTAGTACACTGTAAGAGACACCAGTCAAAACTCCCCTTAAGGAGTAGACAGTGAATAAAGCATGACTGGCTGTATGTGACCCAGTGGCTCAAAGTGTCATTTGAAGCTCTGCTGAGTTTACACAATCAACAAGCAAGGATTCCACATCTCAAACAAAGATACAGTAACCCAAGGGAGGGGTATCCTTAATACAAGCAAACTTCCAAGAAGCAAATAAACAAGGACAGGGTTAAATCAAAGTTTGGTCACTCCAAGTGGAACACTGTTCTCTAAAGTGAGTTTTACGTTTGATATGGACACTTCCGCTCATTCAGAGCGCTGGTATAAGACCTATTAAGCACTGAAGGAACATCTAGGAGGAAATAAAATACTTAACCTCTTTAAATAAAGGAGTTCCCATTTAAACCTGAAATATGAAATCAAAATATAGTGTTGCCAGTTAGAAGTTACAACTTTCAAGAGCTCATTTTTAGAGTTGAGATCATTTCCATTCCAAGGCGTATACTTTGTGGCCACTGGGTAAGGATGACTGAACAGTATTTTAATTTTGTGACTTTTTTTCAGTAACTTTCTTGTAAAAAGTTATGTCAGAGTTTTAGAGAATTTCTTTCCTCTGAGCTAAAGGAAAAGCATGTGTCTTTGCAGTGAGCAGGTTTATTTTATGGTTTCACTTTGAACAAACAGCCGAGGTGACAGATGACCTTTAATGTCCTGCTGACAGTTTAAATAAAAGTTTATTTTTATTAAAAGTAGCAATAATTTTTAAACACCATTTTACATTATGATTTTAAGAGTTACGCTACACTATATAAACTATTTACTTAAGATCTTTTTTGGCTTTCTGTCAGTAAGCCCACCATTGTTTGAAAGTGGCATACCAGGAAGATCTTCAGATTAGTTTGAGGATAGACTCATTGAATCACCTATTAGATTATCAGACTTGTTGTATCACTGCATTGCTTTATATTTGAATGAGTCCCTCATACAAATATAAACAAATATCATCAACAGTATTCATAGTGGACCTGCAACAGTATCATAACATCAGGGTACATTGCATCAATTAGCCTCACACCATAAGGTAAACTCCCTCTTTTTCACTCAGGGTTGTACTTTTCCCTTTTCTCCCATGGAATTCAAATTATTTTGATGGGTGTACCCACCACACACCTCTCACTGACACATGGGAGGATGTGGCTAACCATAATTCAATAAATTTCCCAAAAAAATCTTCATTATTTTTCACACTGTGGATGTGACAGTACTCACAGACTGTATATGCTGCCATAGGTGTTTGTGACAGTCAGTTTGCAAACCAACAGAGCACAACTGGCTATGAGAGACAATTTGATAGTGATAACACTGATGCGTTTAACAGCCTTACCCCTATTTTCCCCTACAGAGCCAAACAGACCTCAAGCCATAATTGGTAACAGTGACCCACGAGAGGGAGTCACTGTTAGTGTCAGACACACATGGGACACACACAGCTTCATCTTGAACATTTACTTCACCCCATGCATCACCCAGGAGGGAGCCCTACTTTTATAGTCTTGACAGTACTGTAGAGATGCTATTGAATGAGTGCTACATCTCTGAGGTTCTCCCAAATCAAATTAGCAAGTGTACAGGTAATGTCTAGGGGATCAGCTTCTCAGCCCGTAGGACTCTGCTCTCCCCCCACCATCAGCATCTGCAGTTCAGCGTTGTGCTGTGTCCACTGTGAGATGAGTGCAAGTACCATGGGGTAAAACTATGTTATGTCCTAAACATCTGGATTGCATAATTCATATTTCAAATCTCCATCCTATTCCTCACCTAGCTTTACTGATTATACAGCTGAAGACATGTTGCCTCAGTATTGTTGACACACTGCAACATCCCCTTACATGACTCCAGAAATGACAGTTAACCAGGATAAAACAGTAAAAGACAAACACCTCTATAGACTGAAGAATAAGTCACAGACCTACTGGATACTAATGGATTGGACTTGCTTACTATTCTCTTTAATGATATCATGATGCCTGACAGTGCCTGTTTTTACACTTAAATCGGCGACCCACATAGTTTTCTGATTCATCATGTAGCTATCCAGTTTTTTTAGCTGTTCAGACTGTGCATCAGAAACAATTTTGTAAGTACTGTACACATTTATGCTATCTCTGTTGTTAAGTTAATGAAAGTTAAATTGGAATATTTTAAACAACATACAAAGCAGCAGTTTGGTCTGTCAAAGCAACAAAATTGCTGGACAGCCATCAGAAGCTGTAACCTCATGTGCAAAATGGAATTTCCTGATGGCAGGTCAAGGAAGGAAATGTGGGGGTATGTGATCCTCTTTCTGCTGTGTAATAAAGATAATCTGCACCAAATTATGTATTACAGTGAATGCAACGGAATATACCTAAAAACACTAATGCATGAACCTACCTTACCACACAACCACATCAGCAACTCAGTCCTTGTTCCACCCACTCAAGGATAGTGTTAATAAATACAAAGTGTAAAAATAGCAACCAAGAACCCAATAGACATATATATTGTGTTACTCAACTGAATTGAAAACTTGCAATGTCCTCAATCAAAACAGGGCACTGTTTGTTATTTATTTAGTTGATTTGGCACTATTCTCCAAAATAATTTGGGTAATGACTGATAGTTATGTCATGGATTCTCATTGTATTTAATTTGCAAGGTATAAATAGACCGAATGGTGATGATATTTATTTATGATTATTTTGAGAGTTACATCATAATTCCTAAAATACTCTCACAAATGAAAAACAATGCAGATAGACTGACTGTGGGATATGGGACACTGATCACGAGATACAGATGTTTTCATTTGAGAAATGTAGCATAAAACTGTTTATTTTCTGATCCCACATGACTGTGCAAACATGTCAATTGTTCATCAGTCTTTATTTTTATAAGGAAAATGAGTATTTAACTGAAATACAAATGTAATGGAAATATTTGTGCTTGCCTAGAGGCCCATATGCATGCCAATCCACATTCAGCCCCTGCATATGTTAGACTGTAAATTATGACCAGGAGCGCTACCAAGACAGTGAATATGGTGTCTAGTCTAATAATCTCAATAAGGTCTAACACTGAATCCGTCTTTGAGTTCTGATGCTTCCTTCATCTTAAGAGCTGTCAGACTATCCCCTCTATCTGTCAATCAGACAAATTAATTCTTAAAATATTGCTTTACAATAATAATGATAATGATTACAATAATAATAGGGAAATATTAACGATTATTGAGTTTCTTGTTCATAAAAGATCAGAAAAACAAAATGTGTTTGTTCTGGAAATGTCATGGGGTGCTCAGCCCTGCGTTCCACTGAAACATGTAATGAAACAATTCTTTCTTCCCTCCAACAATAACGTCTTGTAGCTATTTTTACCTCAATCCTTTAGAGATAAACACAGTAATCACACATAAACGTTTTTGACTTTAGCAGCAAGTGATTGTGAAGAACCTTATTAATATGTACACACTTGTATAAATTGTGTAGCATCTAAACTCAGTGACAGTGCATTCATGAATAGATTGCAATGACTGGGAATTGTATTGGGAATGTCTGCATCTAGTACATACAATATGTGTCTTATTCTGTATTTGGTATTTTTATAACATAGGTAATATGAGTATGGTTAAAATTACAATTTGGATTAAATCACTAGATCACCTCACTGGCTGGAATATCATTTGTTTTTTTAGGGCTGATTCATTTGAACCGAATAGCTGAGGACCAGCTTTATGTAAAGCAGGCCCACAATTTGCATTCTGTCAGAAATCTTTACATAAAAAAGCATGGGTTCTCTTGGAATCCTTTCTCTTCCTTCAACGTGTGCTTAATGTTGATAAATTAGTCATCTACCACTTATATTCATGCCTGTTAGCAAAATCTATCCCAAATACATCGCCTGCATATAAATATAAATGCATACACATATAGATGTTTATAAATAATTTAAATCTGCCCATTCTCCCTGCTGTCTCAACCTTTGACTGTTATTCCTTTACATTTCTGTCAGCTACATGTTTTCTCTCTCTCTCTCTCTCTCTCTCTCACACACACAAACACACACACACATACACACTCACCATACGAAGATGAAATGCATTACGACTTTGCGTGCAATAATTTTCATTGATACAACTAATATATATAGCAAAGAAAACAATATCGATTGACCTATTAAATGTGAAATTCCAATAGCATATGTCAATTAGATATGATAGCAAGGGTTTATTACTAGCTTTGTAGCTAAATAGTTTGTTTAAAAAAGTGCAAGCTTCTGTTGGCTGTAATGTTTAGTACATAGACAAGACCAGCCATCACACACAATATTATGTCTATCTGTAGCACAACCATATAGATAATCCAAAGGTAATGGACTATTACTCCATATTGAGGGTTTCTTGCTCAAAAAGCAGTGAGATACAGTGCTATATTTTTCTTACCAAAAAAAAAGTCTCAAAGTGAGATGAATTGGTGTCACATTAGTGGCAGTGCAGCCAGAACACATTTGTTATTTCACTGAATACTATCACACATACTGAAAACAAGTGCATATCCATAAAATACAGTATTTACATCAGGCATGCTTGTTAGAATTTATGTTTTTAATAAAGGACATATGCACAGACAAACATCTACAGTGCAGAGAGAGGGAAAATGTCAGCAGATAGCGCTCATAATACATTGATTCTCAATTGAGGGGTTCATAGTGGGGCCAAGTCTGGCATAAGAGCAAAGAGAAGATTAGGCTGTTCAGCGTTTACAGTACCGCAGGTTTATATGTGGATCCAAGGGAGTGATAGTGTGTTGTGAAAAGCTGCCACGTTTTTGGAATCACAGAGGTAGAGAGAACTTGGCTCTTTTAAACATTCGCTTTTTTGTTTCATGTACAACCTTACAATGATATACCTCTTTCTGACACAGTAGGACATGTCCAGGAGCTCACCAATGAGGCTTTGCATGATGACTCTCTCTCTGACCCCTCAGAAGCTGTTTGCATGGGCATAACTCATGCGGTGTGCAAGGTGTGCACACGGCACGGGCACTGCTAAGAGTGTCTTCACACCATCACAGAGCGCAGACCTGGGGCCTGGACACAGGCCATTTTACCACAAGCACGGCAGGCTGCAAGGGGGAGGAGTTTTCCACTGTTTAATGTTACAGGATCAACACTCTCCCATGGTGCCAATGAGCCGCGTGTCTCTGCAACATTCAATTGTCACGGTCAGAATATGCCGCTTTAATGTCTGTTGGCTGAAATGCAAGCCAGTTATAAATCTATGTACATGGAAAGAACCCAGAGCAAAGTGAAGTCATTTCAACCAAAGCTGAGGAGATGAACCTTTCACTTAATGAATTTCCCACTGAACGTATGATAAACAAATTTTGACATAATCCTCTTTTTTTCAATGTAGACACGCTTGTCAGATTTTTGAATTCGGTGTGCTTTACCACCACTACTTATCTTGCTTTTTATGCATAAACCTTGAAAGGATGGTGCGAAATACATTTTTGATGAAATGAAGCAAATTAAAAGGATAATCTTCTGCATTCAAAGCTTAACTTAACAGACAAAGACAGAGGGGAACGAAAGAACAACACAGGATTGTTCTGAAACCCAGTAAAATGAGTTCTCCATGAACTGCAAAGTCCTTGCTATGTCTTTACACCATGGCTCATGTTTTTGTTGCTGTCCCCTAATTGCAAGCTACGGCTGACGTGTTTTGATGACTGCAATAATGTCGGCTATTGCTTCATAATCCCTGACTTCCTACATGAGACCTGCAGCTTCACAAAGGCCTTGGCTAATAGCTTTCTTTTCAAATGACTGCTTTGGTACACTACTTCAGAGGGAAGTAACAAGCATGAAATTCAATTATGCAGCACACGCTCAGGAGCCTCATCCAGAGCTGTCTACTTTAATCCGTACCATACCCTGGAGGATTTTCAACAAGGCCACACTTTCCCTCACTCCCTCTCTCCCTCTCGCTCCCTAATAAGCTGAAGGGACTGATGGTCTGGCTGTTGACTCTATGTTTCACTGGAAAACAGTGTTGCTTTCTTAATTATTATATAAACCAAAGTAAATATAAACTCATTTTATTAGAAGTTAAAACCTAAAACCTGATGCTGGGGAATTTTGCAATGAAATTTTCTTTTTTTCTCTATGAAATATTTATAACAGGCAATGGGTTTGAAAAACCACATACATGTATTCCAGGCGAGTTTTGTTAAGTGTGTATGTGGCCCTGACAGAGAAACACAAAGCGGTGAGGAGAGAGAGCTCCCTCTGGCCTGTCCTCAGCCTCAGGCATTGGGAGGGAAAACACAAGCTGGGTCTGACCCTGACGATAGAGACTGGACGTGTCTGCTACAGCGCAGCAGCCCATGCCAGACACAGAGCACTGTGAACCGCCAAGAAATGCAGGGGAGGCTTCCTGCCCTGAACCAGAGTGGGAACACGCCATGTGTCCTCCTCTCATCCACAGAGGCAGCAGCCAGCCTGCGGTGATGGATTACACTGCGTTCTCTACCCACATAACTCTGCTGGAGCCATTTTCACTGTCTGTCCACTGCCATGGTGCAGAATTGAGGGGATTCTTGTCATTTCTTCATTCACGTTTGTGGTGAAGTTGCATTCGAGTCCTGGTAGGTCCTTAAAAGACATTAGGTGCATTTTTATGGCTTGTGACATGGAGGCTGCTTACGAGCTTCATGTGGCCTTGTTGAAAAAAAAAATCTATCTTGTGCTCATTGACAATAACAATATCTTAGTAAAAAAAAAACACATAACTAAGTGAAATATTTCACTTGTAACTGTACAAGTATTTAGCAATGTCCTATATGCTAAAACATATTTTAATTTTGTGTTACACAGATATCAGTCTACCACATTTATCAGAACAAACAAAAACAGAAATCACTATCTTCAAAGCTTTTCAGGTCCATTTCACAACAACGACCTTATTTGTTTGGCAAAAAGGAACTGGAAACATTTGATGAGTAATAAAAGCCTATCTTCCAAATCTTATCTGATAAAGAGCAAACCTTTGGACGCATGGCTCTCCGCTGTGTCTGCTCTCAATGTTAAGGAATTCTGCCGTGATTCTGGGGTCAGGAGACAAGGGAGTAACAAATCATCACTGACTGGCCCCTACTAAGTTTGTAAGAATGTCAATGCCCTCTCACACTGTTTGCTTCTTCTGCTTTTTTAAAATTCAATGCAGGGTGTGTTGGCCAAAGAAAGCAAAACAATTGGGCCCTGGGCTGAGTCCAATGCGAGAAAGTAGGGTAATTGACATTTGGAAGGATATTCCTCCAGATCTAAGACGGTCACATAGGGCTGATGGTGGGGCTGATGGAGTTAGCAGTGGGGACAGGCTGCTCTGCTCGGCCAGTGTCTCCGCAGCCATTGGCTGGGAAACAAGCCGGACTCGTGTTCTCTCATCATCCTGTGGGAGCAGAATGTCCAGTCCGGCCCTTCTCACGGGTATGTTGCCAGAATGCCCGACCTGGCACAGCCATGATGACACAGGGACAGCGCTCCATCACTATGCAGCCCAGCAAAGGACAGATATGCCCAAGCAATAATACTTGGTTCTTTTAATCATCCCTTCATTTTATTCACTTAACTTATATTGCCATTTTAAATAACTATTATAAATTCCCTTTATAAGAAACTTAAACTGTGCTGTACATGAGTGATTGCTATTCCATCTCCTGGAAAGCTGCAGAAAATGCTGGGTTTTGTTTTCATCTGAAAATCAACCTTAAATTCAGATTATATGAAACATATATTTGTTATGCGACCATTTTCAAAGCAACGAATCATAATATTGATGAAAGATACATTAATAAAAAAATGTATGTATTTGTGTTTAATAAAAATATTTACACACTGTAAAATCCAAACAATCAATCAGTCACATAAAGCATTTGAAAAATCTAAATACAAATAACTTGGTATTCAATACATGCTATTCACATGACATCATACTTCACAAAATAATAAGAGAAAAATGAAGACCGGTATTTTTTCATTATTTTTAACTGTTCAGCAAGGAAATAGGTTTCTTCCACCAGCAAAACATGAGTTTGTATAAGAAATGTGATGTACAACATGCTAGTAAATAGAAGGATTGAGAAGGTATGTGAAGGGATACATGTAAAGAACTATACTAGCTAGTCTATTATCAGCAGACTAATTTTGTAGTGTGGACATTCCACCAGCCTCACGAGGCCTTTAAATGTGAATGGCATCTCATTGACTGGAACTAGGGACTGGAAGCCACTGGCACCATGTTAAGGAGCTTTGCATCTTGGAATTTTTAATTCCCAACAGGCACACTGCAACTTTGTGGGAACCAGTTTGTCACTTGCTTACTGTTGAATAATTTCCAAAGCATCAACATCCAGCACCACCACTCTCATAAATAAGAATAGGCTATGCACCTATATTAAGTGAATTACTGTCAAATACAGCTAGACAATCCAAACTAAAACAATTTACAGTGGAAGAACAGTTTTGTCCCCTGTTTTGTGGGGGAATGAATCCAACCAAAAAGCCCTTTTTCTAAGTGCGGAGCCATGTTGTGGAGTCCCAGCCATGTCAAGCATTGACAGTGCCCAGAAGTCCAATTACAAAACTGAGTGGCTCCTCTGGGTGAAAAGGCATTTGCTGTCTGCATGAGCCAAGCAGTACTCGAAAATAAATTGAGTCTAGTTAATGTATCTCAGAGAAGATACAAGGTAGTGCAGGTGGGTGATACGGCCTGGAAATCTTATGACACTTCTGATTTTGTCAGAAGTGTCATAGAAATGTATACTTGTAATACTACGCTTTCTGACACATACAAAGTAATTTTAACACTACATGCAACAGAGTGAATAACATAACAAAAGAAGCAGAGGTTTATCGCTAGCTTCCTCTATATCTCAAACTTGATAGCCTTTGGGTGGGTTTGCCTATTAGTTGAAATCTATTTTAATGGTGAAAATGATGTATATTTTGACAGAGAATAAAAATGGTGATGTATTGGTGTAAGAAGTCAAGCAGTAATCCGAACATCACTAATTATAAGGTCTATTGACTCAGCATTTGAGTCCTGAACAGGGACTTATTGACATGTAAGTGCCATTACATCAATTTTTAAGGACAGTTCTACTTTCTAGGGTGCTCTTTACCAGAGAAGCACAGCGATTATATGACTAAATTAAATAACAGACAGGGAGCAAAACTCTGAAAAATCTATCAAAACACAGACAGAAAAGCAGAACCAGGCAGGTGGAGGTTGTGTTGGTGAAGGAGAACAAAAATCTAAAGAATAACAGCATTGCAGAATAGCAATACCAGCATTTGTACAGCAGTGTAGACTGCATTGTTCAAACTGCATTGGCATTTAAATATACTGCTATTTTGGCACTTGTGTGTTTTTTTTTTCTATTGGTGTACATACACTCCACTGATGCCACACAGCACATCAGCAGATTCAACTGCCTACCAGCTGATATACGCTCTCACTTGAGTTTCCCACCTGAATTAGCTTCACTAATTTTAAACAGAGCCAGGATCAAATCACTCTGGCAGTAGTTTTCTGGACACTTGTGAATTTGACAGCTTGGCAGATATGCAAATGCAACTAGCTACATAAATGTAGTGTAAAAAAGGTCAATGTAAAGCTATGGTCATCTATTGATTGGCTTTGCATAAAGCCTGTAGAATGGAAAAATACAATCACTCAGTGTTCGCTTTGTCATTGCCCATGCTGCTTGGCCATGGGCTAATTACTCCCACAGAGACATGAGTTACTGTTTTTTGTTGCTGTTCTACAACCGTGCTGCATGGCTATCAGGAGCCTGGAAAGGAAATTAAACAATGCTTTAAATATCACAAAAATATTCTCTACCATGATATCCAGCATAGATATAAAATCTCCATCACGCCATGATAATGATTCATGATTACCATGATAATTGTTATCTAGTTTTTGTCCATCCCTGCAGGCTAGTATGCACTTCCCCAAACCAATAGAGAATTCCACTGCCTGGGCACTAGCAATAGGAGTGGACCTAAAACAAGAGGACAAAAATCCCTTCTCCATACACATACTAAACAATCTGTCAGTAACACTAACATAGATAAAAAGAGCCACAGCATAGTGAATGTGCTATTTATTGACTCATTGAATTAATTGTCATTAGATAACATATGATGACTACAACTACACTACAATGAACTATCACAACAGAAGACCTGGGATTCCATCAAATAATAATAATAACAACATAATGACCAGCAACGTGCCAGTTATGCATCTGTCTGAAAGAGAGCTAATTCAGCAAATACTACCTTATTACCTACCACTTTCTTAAAGTGAACAAATCAGGCATAATGTAAATAGTTAATTAATTTAAATACTTATGTCAATATGCAATGGCACATTTTATTGCTTGCCCTCAAGGCTTTTCAGGAGACTGGAAAAGTAACTTTGTATAGTGTAATGTTTGTGTCTTTAGGAAACAGCACCATTTATAATGATATTATGTTTGTCATGTACAGCTCATAACATTCTAGGCTAATAGCTGACCTTTACAAGCCCATAAGTCATAACTTCAGACATGTATAAATTTGAAAACACAAACCCCCTCTTAAATCCTTGTAATACTAGACGAATTATACTTCCATTTCAAACCACCCAAATGAATGTAGCACCCCCTTATATATAGCAGCCATTTAAACTTGGTCATGTCTCTGTGTGGGAAAGACAAAAAGGGGCAGTTAGTGTCACATGGGTCGCCTAGCTCCCAGAGCTCCTCTTTTTTCCTCTCTCCCCCTCTCCTTCTCTCCTCCACATTTTACCATTCATATGTCACAATATATTCTCATTATAATGATTAGAATGAGAGAAATTGAGATATCTGCTTTATGGAAGACTGTTTGATTGAAATATCCCACAACCCCTCCCACAAGACAACTATTATCATCTATCAGCTAATAAGCCAGTGATCTGAACTTTGTACAAGAGGTCCATAAGACTTTCTTTCTTCTACTGCATTTACTGCTCATCAGCTGTTAAAACTGAACTCAATATGCTGTACACTCAGAGCCATCATGCATTGTTCTGAATTTGCAACGCAAGGCCACTTTTTCACATTCTGTTGGGCTGGTTATCAAATGCAAACAATTTGATTTATTTAAGAAATTTAGCAACCATAACTGATTGTAAAACATTAAATGCATTACATGTTTCTTAGATTTTTTGCTGTTAACTCAATGTCTTGTTAACATCAAACTAATTTAAGAGGAGTTGGGTAAGAGGTTATTAAAATAACTGAACAGCATACTTGATTGAATTTAACCTTGAAACAAAATGTAAGTAAGCTGTTGCCATTTTTATAAATCTCAAAAATCTACTCATGAACATGTTGTATAGTTTAAACCTGACAAGGTACAACATCACAACATTAACTCACATGATGTTCAGCAGGTCAAATGATCTGGTAAGGTTTGCTACTATGAGCTACCGTGTGAGCTACCTGCTGCCGCGTTAAAATGTATGTCCATACATCACACATTAAATATACAGTAATATTCAGAGAGTAAAACACAGAGACAAGGTCAAAAGTTTAAAATAGTTTTTTTTTTTTTTTTTAAGAATACACTTTTGACAGGCTGTCAATTTGTCTCCTTTCATTTACTGCAATTTAGAGGTGATACAGTTATCTATATTCTGTCATTGTGTTCACACTTATATTTGTATTAGTAAGATGAATACCGGCTGTGATGTACTGAACTGCAAAATATTTTGGACACACATATCTGGTTTTATAGTATGGGATTTTCCATGGGAGAAACTCAAATCTGTATGTTTACATGCAAGTCATATGTAAATATTTATCCAGTGTGTATATGGACCACATCTTCATATTGTAAATAAGCCCAGACTTTAGAATAAACGTGCTGTGCCATATAATTCACCCAAACCTCTAAAAGTTAGCAAAGATTGAGCACAGACTACCTGTTGGAACCTGGAGATTTGGCCATGCACTGTAGAGTGTTAAGTGTATGCCATAATATTTAATTTATGGTTCAGAGTCACCAACATGTGTACACTGAAATCCTGAGCAAAGCTTGGATGCAAAATATGCAAAGCGTGTCATGGTGTAAATCAATATTTGTGCCTGAATGGCAAAGAAGCACACAGCAGATATCCAAAGTGTAAACAGTGGAATCCATGGAAAACCTCACATATCAGGGACAACACCAACAGCATGCTTTCTTTTTTCATTTTCTTGGCTTCAGGCATCTACATTTACAAACCATGCTAAACTGAGTGACTCTTCACGAGCTCCTGTGCTTGTTTATGACTGCATTGTGCTGCCCTTTTATTTGTGTTACAACTGAAGTAGAATTTTATGTGCAATTGGAATTCATGTATTTTACTGGAGACCGGTGCTCAATGCAGCAGTGAACCACAATGTGGCAGGTACCACAATGCCAGACATGACAGTGCATGTATTGTATTGTGTTATTAATAGTAGTTTTTAGTTTGAGTAGTGCATGTGCACACATGCACTTAAATAATTAAGAGTCTAATTCAATTAAATATAAATTAACTGTTAATTATATATGTTAACAATTGTAAAAACAATTACTTGCACATAAAGAGGTCAACTTTTCATATATCTACTTATTTTCACCAGATATCTATTTCTGAATTGTGTTCATAAAAGCAACTCTGTTTATTCAATAGGCTATTCTGAGCTCATTGTGACATTGCACCTGCTAATATACCACTGGCATCATTTTCTAAGCTTGAGAGGAAGAGATCCAAAAATAGCTTTCCCATGAGTTTAGAGTTGAAATTAAAAAAGACTGGGGCACAAAACGCCCGATAGCTGGAATGACTCTGTCATGGGAACTTTCTAGACACTGATGTCGATATTAGATGTTAAAACAATCACAATATATAAACATGTAAAAAAATGGTATTTGTTTTTTTGTAAATACAAGTCGTTTACAAACCTAGCTACAGTAATACAGTGACCTGGTGAAGCTAAAATAGGGACTCTGAGCTCAAGGCCATCTGTATGGGAAGGGAAAAAAAACAGGAGACTGTGGTGACATTACAATGGGAACCAAGAGAAATAAATAAGAATAGTAAAACTGGGGGAGTAAATGAGAGCTCAAATAGACCATGCGAGAGCAGAGGCAAAGTACATGTTCCCTCTGGAATTGATGACACAGCATCATTGACAAAAGCATTTGTAAAATATCTAAAAAGCATACAACAGGCAAAGCAGACAGATGTTTCTGTGGCATTCAAGTCCAAAGTTGACTTGCCTGGTTGTTGAAAAAGAAACTTCATCATCAGTCTGTTATTTAAAATGATTTTAATGCTGAGGGGTTCATGAAGATCAATTATAAAAAGAACAATGGGGTTGACAACATGGCTAGCACTACCAGGGTACTACATTTCTGTAAGGTCATTTCTTTACAGGAAAAAACCCAGATCTGTACACCTATTTATTGCCTTCTGAAGTTGGTTTCTATTTCAGGGAGGAATCAGTTTTGGCTAAGATTCTCTTTTTCCACTGCAGTAAGCTGTGATTCATAATCATCCTATAATTTATTGTTATGCAGCACATTCACAATCTAAATTTGTGGTTTGAGAGGCTAATGGTTTTGTCATCTGGAGGTACGATCACTTTTTCCATATTTATCGTGAGGGAGTGCATTTATTTGTGAGTGTTTCGGCACAGCAAGAATGACAAGAGTCCCAGACTGTCCCCTTCATGGGAGGCAACATGGGTGGCCGCACCCCACTCATCTTCAGAGGGGTCATCCACACAGAAATGGGATGAAATAAGAGAGTTGACAGATTTTGTGCCAAATTGTTTCAGTCTGTAGTGTTTTAATGACAAAGCTCTCCTCTTTTAAGTACACTATCAGTGGTTGAGACAAAGTGGAAAAACAACAGGGAGAGAGGATAGGCAATGCTGATAACTTTGATTGTTGAGGTACTATTTCACTATGGTCTCATGAATAGACATTTCACCACAATTGTAATAAATCGAACATTACTCATTAAGACAGTACTATTCACACAGATGCCCTTGGTAGATTAAGTACTGATATAGGGGACTAGATAATGTGAAGTGCAATTTGGTTCAGCCCCTTGATTGTATGTACGACTTCTATCACAATCACTCATAGCCTGCATGTATAAAACAGTCCCACTTTTTTATGAGGTCCTGACAGGCACCATCCATCTTTCTGTGAGAAACTGGTTATGGAAAAGGACAAGATTTCAGTCAATGAAGCGTAACTCAAACCTGCAGTTGAATTCAAATAAGCAAAACCTCACTGGTGGGCCTAAAAGGTGGAATTCATGAAAATAAATATCTAGAAGCACAGACATATCCAAAGGAAATTGATGTTCGAAGAACAGGTGACCTCATTAAAATAACAGTTGATTCAGTATCTAATTCCATAATGACCTTAATTGAGAAATTAAGAACCCTAAACCACATATGAGTTTAAAATCCCTGACCCACAGTTTTAGACATTTTCATAGTTTGAAGTCATACAAATCAAAAAATGTAAATTACACAAAATAACAAGGGATTTCTGTATATCATATATATCACAAACTGTTACAGTATTAATTAAAATATTCAGACTCCAGTCCAGCAAACAAGAGCACTTTCAAATGAGTCTGTTTATTGCTTGCTCTCTGTGGGCAGCATAAAGTAACCTTTTTTTCCCACCATACACCCACTACTACAGTGGCTGCATATTCTGAAGTATCTCCACAACCCTATTTCCAGAAAAAAAAGACTTAAAGGGAATTCCCATATTTTCTGAAAGTGCTGTTTTTATATCATGTCTCTTGTGGGTAGCTGCATTAATTCTTCCTCAACATCTGGCACTCGCACAAAGAAAAGCGAACATCCTCATTTACTCGCTTCAATAAACACTTCATGTGACATAGCCCTGTGAACTGTATCCAGACATGTCACCTAAATGTGACCCTTCCAGACCCACTGGAACACTTGTGCATGACACACAGAAGAACCCTGTGATTAACGCTCTGATACAGAGAAAAGGCCACATGTCTTTGATCTTTTTTCATTGCTACGCATGTATCCAGCAAGCTCTGTGGAACTTAATGGCAAAGATAGATACGCTGATAAAGCTTTATGCAGGTTGGGCTTTTCAAATAGGCTGAGCTTCACTACCACAACATTGGGACAGCTTAACATGATTGTTTTATCTGTGTGTAGTCTGTTGTTAATTGTAAAGGAGTCATCATTCCAGTTAAGGGAATTCAAGAAATGAAAACAAAAACATACACGTACAAAACCAGAAGGATGTTTTACTGGAGCTAGGGAGATGTTATAGGTCTCCTGACGCCATATAGTTGGAAAACAAGACTGCCCTTACTGAAGCCATCCTGCACTCACAAGGCCCATCTGTACTCGTCTGTGACATGTCTGTTCTCTCACATCCCTAGACATTATTACTTGCCAACCCTGGAAAAGAGCATACCCTGAGAGAGGAACAGTTCCCCAATTAATACTGTGTTACATGATAACTATGGAGCTATACTAAATGAAGCATTTAGTTTGACTGGACAGTTTTTGGACTATGGTAAACTAGAAAGATAAAATAAATATGTAATGCACTAGAGGCAATCACCTGCAGCCCAATGCATCCTGTTGTTTAAGTGTAGATTTGCATTTGTTAATCACAATTGTTTCAAAGACATCATGGATCATACCCAGTAAGACACTTTGGAATTCAAACCATTAAAATATGGCACCATTTCATATAGGTATGATACAGCATTGTTTTATATGACTGCATGATACAATAAATACATTATAAAAAGGTAGCTACGTTTGCTGAAGCGAACAAAGGTGTAAAGTATGAACACTTACCCCACAGCACAGATCTCATACACTGTTCTACATCTTGCTAATATATTCATCTTAGCCCTTAAACCCTTAAACACTCTGTATGGCCTCTAAAATGTTTTCACACCACTTCCTTTCATGCATAAACCCAAAAGGCTCATCCCATTTCATTCAGGAAGTGGCTTTTACTAGCTAGTTGGAAAAACATGGAAATGAATAACTTTAATAAACAAGTTAGTGTGTTACCCCCTGGTGCGTCATTCTGGTAAGATGTAGCTATAAAGTATCTGGGGTGTGTTGAGTGCTGACATAAAACCTGTATCTGTTTCATATAAGATATGATTGGGAGATAGTATCTGTAATCGGAGGGCACATCATCTTTCATTAACAAGTTTCATTCAGCTGCCTAAGGTTGGTTTCCGCTGTCCCTCTAACATCACTTGGAGGAACACATTTTGAAAATAGGGAAGGTCAGACTCTTTCCATGATACAGTGAGTGGCAACAAGGTAGCTGTAGAATAAACGTGGTGAAATTGCCAGTCACACAACCCTCTGCTCTTCAATAGCAGAAACCTCGCTGTGTGAAATTTACTGGCAGCCACCTTCTCCCTGAGGTATTGTTTCCAGTAAACAGCATTTTCAATTGCAGTTAAATGTAGGCGCTATCAATTTTACCCAAGAGTAAATGCTTCTGTATTATCCAGCAAGCTACTCTAATGTAACAGTTTCTAAAAAAATGGTAGAATGAATACAATTTTTGCCCTTACCTGTCCTTTGGGAATTTCTCAAGGACCCTCATGTATCATCCTCTGATACAGCTCTGCATTCAGCACCTATAGCAGATCCAGAACAGCAGACAGATGCATCACCATTTTCAAGACCCCACCTCAGTCTCAACTAAATTGACATTGCATTATTGACATTAAAAGACACAAGCATTAAAATGCACTAGTAATTACAATGTATGAATTAAAATAAATATATTAATGAATAAATAAAACATACAGATTACATGTAATAAATGAAATGTTTTAATACATGTATTTATTTATTTATTTACTTACTTACTTACTTATGTAACCAGGAAAAGCTGACTGTGATATTCGCCTGTGTTATTCTTTTTCAATGGGCATCTGGACTTGAATAACTTGTAATATGATATGCATTCAATATTTTTACCATATAGAGTAACTATTCACATTCCAACTGGTCCTGGAGTGTTATTAGAGGTGTGGTTAATGTACATCATATTTTTGTATGTTCATACATATGTATTCATGTATGCGTGCCTTGTGAGGATTTTAATAAGTATCCAGTTTTGAAGTTCATGGACATCTGCCAATCAAAGTAACAAAGAATAATACACAGAAAATCTAGCATAAGCTCTATCCATTACCAGCAAAAGCCAGTTACCAGTAAAACTTAAATGTACTACCTAAAATTCTAACTTAAAACCAGTGGATTTATAATACAGCCCATGAGTTCTTACTATCTTGCATTACAGAGAGACTGTTGTGTAAATCCATAAACAAATAAGAGTTATACTATTTATTTATTCAATAATAAAATACTAACATGTCTGGAAAAAAAAACCTTTTTCAGAAATCTTAAGGATGTCCACTGTGAGGGACAGTTTGTTTACTGTAAAAACATAATTAATTTTGACATGTTCATTGCAGTTAAATTCTTAAAGCACAGTTTATACACAATAAATGTTTTCATTTTCCTCCATTTGTCAAGTGAGCACTTCTGATAACCTGAAAATCTGAATAGTAACAGTGACAGGCTCCCACAATGTCACTTCCATTAGGCTTGCTATAGATTCATTAAATTCTCATTGTTTTACTTGGCACACAGAGCTGTTCCCTCTTCCCCTGACAATTGTTATCAATGCCTCTCCCGGCCTCCTTAGTTGTGAGAGGCCTTTGCAAAATCTAATTCATCAGTGATGTAGGCTTTATGGTTAAGTAATATAGTGTAATTGCTTTGTTGTCATTAAAGGCATACTTCATAAAGGCCAGAAACAGTTCAGAGGGGAAATACTGATGATAATCCAATTTATAATGCTCCATGGGCATGTTGTTTGTCTTTTGTGTATATAAACAGAAACTTACAGGAGAGAGTCACTCATAAGATTATAAGAGCATATAATCATGATAACAGGCAATTCAGCCTAACTAAACTGGCCTTTTACCCATGACCTACTGAGTGTGGACTATTGAGTACTGTCTCTAGTCTTAACCTGAACACTCCAAGGGTCTCTGCCACACTACTTGACCTGGAAAGCTGCTCCATGCATCAACAGTTCTTCTTCAGTGGGCAGAGTTTACCCCACCTTATTGCTCATCACACACAATGACCCTCTGGTTCACAAGGCACCTGTTGTCGACTTAAGCTAACTGCACACAGTATGTGGTACACTGGCACAGTGACTGAAACTCAGCTGGTGAACTGTGGAGTGAAAAGAAGAGGCTGCTGCATTTTGGAGGATGCATAGTAGTCTACACTATACCAAATTTATGGAAGACATTGCAGTGACTGGGCATGCCTAAAAAATACAATTTGCAAAACATTCTGTTTGTATCAATTTTCATCAAACTATCGTTGCTTTCATCTATAACCAACACTGTTAAGTCGACCCAGCTGTAGTAAAGCTACATGGATAATTCCTCCCAACAAAGAATGTGGTCAATAGGATAGCAGAGCTTTTAACAAAAGACTGATGAAAACCTCTTTCTAGGACCCAGGCACACTGCTCAGCAACACCAATGGCAAGTTTGGTCAAACCATTTTTCACATGGCATTTCCCTGGATTCTCGTTTCATTAGGTGTATCCAACCGTACATAGTTGTGTTAAGTATTATAAATTTTCCCCAAACAAACACTCACTTCAGAAAATAAACACCATCAACTGCAATCCAAAACATACACAATTAACAAAGTAACCAAACAACTTGTTTCAATACAGTGAATAAACTCTGGCTTTCTGGTTCCATGAAACCTGCCCTTACAGTTACATTTACTATCATGGCAACAAAACCAGGATCTAAACCTACTTTCAAGGTATTATTAGCCTGGCTGGGGGGTTGTTATACTATGATTCTCATCAGTCAATGCAAGTATTCTTTTTTCTGAAAAAAAAAAGTATGTTATTGACACTGGAGTAACCACACACTTGGTTTCCAAGGCCTAACCTGGTTGCTAACTGAACCATTTTTGCATACAGTTTCTGTTCCGTTAGAGACTGGACATCCAGGCACACTTAGCTTGAATAAACAAGCAAGGCTTGAGTTGACTTGGGCATATTGATCTTGCACAGGTATTGTGAAATTGAATGATTTAGATTATCATGTTAATTGAAGCCAAAAAGCTTCAGGCAGCCAGAGGGAAAATGTGCTTCTCTGTGTTACATTATTTCTTTCTTAAGAGGAAAACCGTTCACTGTTTATTAATACAAGGTTCTTCTGAACCGATATAATCCACATAGGAGCAATATGCAAAGATATAAATGATAAATCATTTGAGGAAAAGACATCAGAAACATCATTTTTATTAAAGAGGAATACAAAATAAAACAAAGAGATCTTGATATTGTCTCCTCTGAATGAGTCTATATTGAGCACTGTTTGAAAATATATTATGGCCACAGCACCCTGAACGAGCCCAATTTCGACTTATCTTGAAATTGAACCTTTGTCCGGCCTGGTTGTACTCAGATGGGTGACCTCCTGGGAATATTTCTGCCAGACTACCAGAAGTGATGTGCATGTTATAAGTATTTGCAAAGACAAAGAAATGTTTGCTTCTTCAGAGATGTTTTCAGAGTGTATTCTCATTGTATAAAGGTGCAGGTTATTCCTACCCTCTTCTAACAACAACAATAACAACAGCAACATAACCAAAATATAAATTAAATAAATTACTGTAGTAAAAGTAACAAAAGATGGCTCAATATGTGGGAACCAGATGAGTTCCAATAAATATGACAATGAACAGCTCATAATTTCCCACTGGAAATGGTAATTTAATTTATAACTAATTCTATTTTATTCAGTAAAAAGCACAATAATGATATTTGTTCAGATATAAACTCAGCCCAACAGGGTAAGAAATTCATGAAAGCTACATGGAAACACAGGGAACATTTTTTTTTCTTTCTTGGTCTTGAGGTTAGAAAATACTATGTGAAAAAATATGATGGCAACATAAGATAGCATTCCCCTCTGGGATTTGTTTTTCTATCAGCAGTTCCTTTGAAAAGCAACAGTGATTCCTTTTAGCATGTCTACTGGCCTGTGGGTATTTCCTATACACTGCTATTCTTCCAGCGCCTGTCTTCAGGAAGGGCTGCATGCAGCAAAGAGTTAATACTCCCAGTTGTTTGTTGTTGTAAATCATCTGGTGACCTTCATCGAGAAACATTTTACTTTCTGAAGGAATAAAAACAAACTGCAAAGTAAATATGCATGTAATCACTGAGACTATAAACATGCTAAATTCAGATGATAAGAATGTTCACACAATTAATGTCAATCATGGCGTATGCCAACAGAAATGTTTCACTCCAGTCTCACTGGGAGGGAGAGCAGACAGCTGGCAAATCTCTCCTTATGGCAAAAGGAGAGACACAATACAAATGTGAATGTAAGTTAATACTACTTGTGGTTTAGCTTCAATGCATTCTATGAAAAACACTGTAGTGTATTGAAAGGTATTAATCTATGTAAGTCACAGTTTTGAGAAAGGTATTCAACTTCATTATACATGAGTGGGAAAAATCAAATGTTTCTGTTTGAGGGGTTGGAATTCCTTAATGCTCCATGTTATAAGCTGAAAAGCCGCATAAATTTGCAATTAAGCAAACACACTATTTTCTTCCTCATATATAAGCATGTAAATTATACATTCAGCATAGGTGCCTTATGATTAGTTTTTCATCAAAAGGGAAGAGAATGTGTTACCTCGCCAACACATCAAACCATTCTCCTCTCAACTGATCACTGCCTGCTTTGCTGTATGTAAAATCCCCTTATAACTTTTGACCCCTTGTCCAGCTTTTTGCCACAGTCTGCATGATGTAGTATTCCTTGCATTTGACAGCATCCCAACCGCAAAAAACTGATGAGGCTCAGGACTTTCAAGAAGTGAGTTGTAAAAATTGACATATATTCATGTCATGACATAAGCAACTATATGGCATAGAAAAGTTCAATTACACAGCCAGAGTAAATGGTTTAAAAAAGGGGCAAGTGTGGTGAAAAATTGCATTCAGTATGAATATTTTTTATTACTAAGAGTACTAGGAGTGCAAAGCAGTACGGTCCATTCCCAGTACTCTCAGTCAGGAGCCGTCAGGGGTAGACCACTTTAGTGTAGTTTCCAGGATACTTTCTGGCCCCAGCCACAGATCATGATTCAGCTGACCAAACCATAATGTAAAAAAGCTGAAACTGATCCAAGGTAAGTACCTGGAGGCAGAATTTATCTGCTGGAAGAGAGTATCTTGAGTGTACACTAAGCAGAGTGATTACAGAAAAGGCCACCGTTGCAGCAATGCTACGATTCTCTCCAGTCCTGTGGCCCAGATCCTGGCGCCAGAGGATTTGATACAACTTACTTGTTATTTTTATATTCTGGAAATGAGATCATTAAACAAAAGGCGGAAAAATAAAGCAGAACTATGACAGTTTTCATGCTCCCATAGGATAAATAATGTATGACTTGCAAGTGCTCTGAAAATGCTAAGTGCAAACATGTCCATTATCTTCGATACATCATTTTTAAATGGGCCTAAATGTTGTTCAATGTTGTGTGCAAGACAAAACATCTGATCCAACATAACAACTATATGCACAAACATTTCCAAGAAGAGCCTTTTTTACACCCAGAAAATGAGATAAGAAGCTATCATTCTAGTTCTTGCTTTATAAATCACTTAGGGATGAAATCATAACAGCCAGGGATATAGTGTGCATCCTTTGTGCAAATAAGGAAAGTGTAGTAAGATTTCAATTGTGGTTTTTGTGATACTACTTAACATTTGTCTGTTCCAAAGTCATATTTCACACAACTGGAATACTGTGGCCAGTTGCCTGATGCAATTAGGAATGTTGCACTTGAGGTTTAAAAAAAAACAGTAACAGCTCTTCCATGGAACATCAAAAAATGTCAAAGAAAAGATGAGTTCACCCTTAAGAGGCTGATATCATCCAGAAAATATGCTTGTTTTCAAGTGATAAGAACTATTAAAAAAAAAAAAAAAACTTTAGTGGGAAATTGTGGAAAAGGGTCATGACATTTTTTTGAACCTCCTTCCAATGACATAACTTATTTAGATAATGCAATCCACCAACATAAACAGGACTACCTATGTTTTTTTGGTTGTATAATACTGCTTCTTCGGAGAAACATGCTTGTCTACTTAGCAATTTGGTTCATCAGGGATGGTTATGTAACCTGGTGTGGACACTAATCTCATTTTCTTTGCTCAGAGACCCTGGGCTCATTCTCCTAAAACACCAAAATCTTTAAAAGACTGATGTAATTTTTACCACAACCATGTTAAAAGTAAGATGTCCTTGAGACAATAAGCCCTGCAATCATTAATAAAATGTGACACACCGGTGATGGAAATTACTAATACAATTATTAAGTACTAATATAATTAATTAGGCACAGTACAACTTAAACACAAACATTTCAATTCATAACCGTGTGGGGTATCAAAATAGCATTGGATTGTATACCAATGCATTTTGGTGGATATGTACAGAATATACGTACATATACACAAACACACACGCACATACACATACACATTGGATACTTCACAAATCCAGACACAAAGCTACTTACATGTTAAGCTTAAAAATTAAGAACTTAAGTTATAGCTCAATAGCTCTTCCATAGTAATAATACAGAACATCACACAAATAAAAAATATCTGTTCACTATAAGAAGGCTGATATCATCTGACAAATATGCTTGTTTTTTACTGATAAGAAAATGAAAACAGCTTAGTTGGAAACAGAGAAAAAGGGCAATGACATTTTCTTAACCATAAATAAATGACACAAACAAATTACATTCTCCTTGGAAGTCTAATTTAATAGACCAAAGGACTGGTTAATGTTTTGACCCTACTTGGGTTTTTAGAAATATGCTGAAAAGGGCAATGCAAATACATTGATAAGAAGGATGACATTGGAGCACAGGCATATAGCAACTAGAGTCCCCCAGGGAAAATATTATGACCTTTTACATTACTCACTATTGCAATTACTTATTACAGTAATTCAAATTTATGGACAAGTTTGTAGATTCCTGGAGTGTTCCAGGCCATGCTGGAGACAGGCAAAGTCTTTTTTATTCATTATTTTCATTCACTTTGCATTGTTTAAAAATGATGACAAATGTTAAAAAATGGAGAGTGATTGCACCATCTGAACACCTTTTATACATTACTACAAACACATTGTACCATGCAAAATATTTTTATCATAGGTTATATCCCAGTAAATATTCATGTCTGACACTAGGTATATGTAGACTGCTTAGTGTCATAAAGTGTCATAAAATATTAGACATGAATGACTAGAAGAGAAGAGGAACTGCCAGATAGCTTGTCTAAAATGGCCATGATTTTTAACAGCAATGCTAGGATTTGACTCACCGACAAAAAAGCAAATGTGTTTTAATATTACAATAGCAAATACAAACACAAACACATACAGTCCCTAATTATGCCATTAACATTACTTTACTAAATAATTAAATGAGCTCAGAAGTTCATACAGAGTAGCTAGAATACACAATTTACCGTACACAGCTGGCACACCAAGCTTTCAAAACTGTAAGTATTATGCAGATATGAAATGACCATTTATTTCAAAAAGTAAGTAGCATCATCTTCATTCAAATAACTACTCTGGCTAGCTAGTAATTTTCACTGACAAGTTCACTGTACTGACCCTAACTAGAATGATGCTAGGTGTTTGCTTGATCTCCAATTGACTATTGTAATGGTGAAACATTTATCATGGCAATGATTTATCCTTAGAAATCAACAAAAATGACCTGTGTTACATTACATTCTAAGTGAAATCAAACTCAGCTCAGAAGTAGTTATACATTACACAGTCATGATTGAGGGTTCAGTGTAGGCTTTACACATGAACACATAGTGAGCGCAATCCACCCCTGGTCTGTTCAACTCATGCATGTACCTACACATTTGGAATGGCTTTGAAGGGTAATTATAATGCAGCAGTTCTTATCACTGGTCGTGTGGTCAGATTAAAATGAGAGGAAAATGTCTGATTCCCACACTGCAGAATGTTCTAAATATGTACACAACAAAATGTACAGACCAGCCATGTGCAAATTGTGCAGATCCCACTGGATGTGCTCCACTGTTTCTCAAACAAGCACACAAAGCTCTTTGCCAAGTTCTACCTTGAAGACTGCACAGGCCACTGCACCTGACTAATACACCGCTCACACTGCTGCCCATAACACATTTCTGCTAACAATATCTTAATTAATGCAATCACAGTGTAAATGGTGCATCAAGCCATGAACACCATCCACAGCAAAGAATCTCATATTTGCAACCTCACACCAATACATTTGCCCTGAGAAAAAGAACAAAGCAGGAGCACAATGGCTATCTCGAATAGCACACTTCATGATTAAACTAATCAGGTCTATTTGAAATTAAAAAGCCAACTTGGATAATTACAATGTAGACAAACAGCAAAAGCCAACACAATGTTTATTCTGCGATGAGATTCCATGTGTTTCCATACAATGTCCTACAAGACATTTTCATCTAGCCCCCATAAACAGAATTATAGACTGTAGATTCCAAATGAAAACAAAATTCATCAATTGCTTTTCATCCATTTTGGTTACCACTGAACATGCATGACTATGTTGTACATGAAGTAAATAAAAGGAGGAGGACTTAGCTTCATCAACATGCTGGAGAAGTAGGGAGTATACATATTATTTCTTTAAACCATGTCCTGAGCTTAACTCCATTATACCGTTGCCTGCACAGCAAACCGCAATAACCCCATGAAACGACAAAGATGAGAAACATTATATCTTCAATGTTGATCATGTCCAGTGTCACACAAGTGTCATTCAATTATCTTTTTTAACACCAGTGAATCATCCAACCACAACCTGGGCCACAATGGAATCAAGCAGCATTCAACAGGAAATATAATCGTCGCCAATTAACCGTAAGATCACCTGTTGCCAAAACAACTATTAAACCTAGTGATCTGCAAATGGCCATCGTATTTAAGCCCTGAGGTCTGCCAGAGATCAGGGGTGATATGAGTAAGAGACAATGAAATACATTATAATGGAAAAAACCAACCCCACCTCTCATTGTTTGCAATGCTTTGCTTACATACCTATATTTTTTACATATTTTTTTTGTCTTATTATGAAGCAAATCCAAGCATGAATTTCATATTCTTAATTCTGGAGATTACTTAAATACATGTGAAATGCCCTTAAGTACCACTGCAAAGAGTCAGATACTTAAGATCTTCTAAGCATACAGGATAGATTGACTGAGATAAATTACTGTGAGTGTTGAGAAAAGTATTAACCTGCACAAGTTAGAAGGGCATTTACTCAAATTTTTGCTTATTTCTGTGCTTGATTTTGTCCTCCAAAACATCTTAAAGTCTTCTTTTGTTTTAAGAATATTTTAAAAATAAAAGTTACCTCCCTGCTGCAATAACTCCTAAATAATTGTATCCCACTGTATTTATTATGTAACACTAAGTCTAGCAAGCAAATATAAATGCATACTACCACTGGCAGCACAATGGCTGGTTTGCAAGCATACTTTAATCTATCTGGCTAAATGCTTAATGGCTCATAATCCATGTAAATGAAGGTAATTGAAGGTAGATGAAGATAAAAACTAGTTCATTAATGATGCACAATTAAATGTATTTTGCAGTAGTGCAGAGTAATGTTAATATAATAATGCAAAATGGTAGAACACTGTTACCATTACTTTTCATATTACCTCAACTTGCCTTAAATTCCTCATGTTCATGTAAACACGCTCATATGTAGAAGGTCTCTATACTGAAAGTGCTGTGTTTGGAGCATTCTCTGAGGAAAATATTTACATCATACCTGATAGGAGTGATCCTGTCCATTTCCCTGCAAGCAGATGTTTAGGTGAAGACCTATGCCAATGATTTTAAACCAAGGGTAAAGAAAATCAGAGGCTAATTAAATGTCTTGTTTGTAAGAGGTACAAAGGAAATGTCACATGTAAAACTCCGCAGGGGTAGTCTGCTCAAGGTGTTTAAACCTGGAGTGAACAAGGGCTTTTGCAATCACAGTGCCAAATTTGCTTTTAGGCTCTCCCAAAAGAGCTCTTTTGTTTGTTTAATTAAATGTAGTTTATGGGGTAGAAATCCATCTTTAAAAAAGAAATGTACTTCATTGTTGGATATTTAAAGGCATATCCATTAAAAAAATCTCCAAGTTGATTTTTTAAAAAGTCGACATAAATGTTTTAAAGTTAATAGCAAATTATTACTCAGATGGGTTGCTGTGCTTAAAGGTGAAATTTATAAGAGCAAGCACCCTCTTATGGATGTATTTTCTAATCCTGGGTACAGTACAGTGCAGTATAATTCACTGAAATGGAGCATGCAGGGAAGCCACAGGGATGCACGGAATACACACATCCACTTCAGCTCCACTTCCTCCAGTTATTGTAAAGTTATTGGACTTTGTTTGTAAACTGCTTTCTGGAGTTTGCAACCACAAATACTCCATCAGCTTGTGGTCCGAATGTTGACTTTGAAAGGACCAGATGTTTGGGATTCCTTCCCATTCACTAGGTACAGAAGCAGGCTATGTGCTGTTATAATGCTAAATGGACAGTTGTAAACTAAGAATGAGCTTCTCAGCAGGGAGAATGATTTCATTTTAATTCAATCTGAGTGCTGTTTGAGCACAGATCTTGATTGGATCCTGGCCTTTGAGCCACAAGGTGTTAGATGAGGGCAAACTTTCTTGAAGGTCTCCAATGATTGTCCCTGTTTGCTCACAGAACATGTTTCCTCACAAAATCTCCTATCATCCGAACTGTTCTTCCAGATCAACTAAAGTGAATATACCTCACAATTATACAAGCTAGGTGATCAAATAAGATTTGTTTTCAGGTTTGCAAAAATGAAATAGTTTTGGGTCATGCTGTCTATGTATATTAAAATAATAGGGTAGAAATAGGTTCAACATGAAATACCAATTTCATGAAGGGATCATTTTCAATGACACCAAAAATATGTTTAATATATTTTGTATTGTGTTAAAGAATATTTGTGAGGCTTTGCGACCTACAAAATGGATGGGACTAACACCAGTGCACTCAGAAGCAAATCAGTGACTGATCAATCAAAGCACACATTAAGGGCCTTTTGATTGGTCCAGTGCCAGTGACAGACAGAAGTTGGTAGTTCATTATGGTTATCCTCACCTCATTATTCTGCTTCGCAAAAAAGTCATAACATTTGAAATACGTACAATTTCACGAAATCTACACATATAGAAAATGGCCAAGTGTATTTTTGATACAACTGAACAAAATGAACACTGAACATGGACAACTGAACATGGTCCCCTCAGGAAGTACTGAGGAAGTACATCACAAACACTCAAGGGCAGATTTATGATGTGCTTTAAAACCAGTGGAGATAATGATTATTTAATGTTTTGTAAATATATCCCACCCTGGTTTTACAAAAGAATATGGGTTCTCTTTGTTCACATGGAAGGGTATGTGCAATGACTCAAACGGTGCTTAGAGGTTATCTTTCTCTTTTTATGGGAACACTCCTTCTTCTTCTGGCCTTTAGGAAAGTTACAGTATCAGTGGCATGATCAGAGCAATAGAAGTAATATTGCCTTTTAAAATGGTTATCTGTAAGTGTGCCATTGCTTTGTGCTTAAGGCTTCATTTCATAAATGATGTAATTAAAGCATTTCAGGCAGCATCTGGGCTGCATTACCGTTTGATACGGGCTCTTTATCTTTATCACCATTTTAACAGATGGCTCTATATATATATATATATATATATATATATATATATATATATATATATATATATATATATATATACATAGCATCCAACTTGTGGTTATTTGAAAACCATATTGTATTTTTACTCAAAACTCTTCACTCCTTCAATATTTCTGTTGTAAATTCAGTTTAGTGCAGACCATATTCCACATTATGGATATTTGTGCAGGTGGGAAATACAAGGGGAACCCAATGACGTATACTTTTCCTGGACATTGGGTTATTATCATAATATTTATTCGATATTTATTGTGTTTTAGTGTAATTACTACAAAGATAACAGTAGTTGAAATAGTTGAGCTGAGCTTAAAATATAAAAGCAAGTTATCTCTAAACAAACACAAACCAGAAGACACAATAAATGAAATTTCCTGGAACTTACAGATAATTTGGGCAGTCACTAAATTCACTGCTCTCTTTTCGGTAAATTGTCTGATAAGACAAGTCAAGAATACGTGTTCCATTTTCAACTCCAAACGGATAAAGAAGCAATAGGATCAAAACTGTATAAATATCTCAGTTCAAAGGCTTGCTGTGTATTTGAATCTTTGAGATTGTGATGAGTCTGTGTATTCTACTAAAGGGCTGCATTGTGTGGATAAAGTTTAGAATAGCTCTATTATTGCTACTAAACCCTTTTTGGATCAAGTCTGGATCATACAGTATATTTTAATATGTAGATTGATGTTTGTTTAAAAAATAAGTCACATAGACCAATATGACCCAAGGAATTCAATATATGTTCATGTAATTCAGTCAGGATGGTCACAAATCTCACCTTTATTTTCAATGCAGAACACAAGTCATGCCTCTTTGTCACCCTTGCTTTCCACCATACATTTAAAAATGGATCAGGGTGTATAATAGAAACAAGTATTGAACATTGGAAGAATTTCATTCTAAATATATGTGTGGATATATATGATGATGGCTCACCAGATATCAATACACATTCATTTATGATGCATGAATATGTTTAGGCCTGTTATTTGATACACGTGGTAAGTAGGTAGTAGGTACCTCATGTATTTTAAAATCCATTGAGTCCATGGAAATACCTTCTTAGATAAAACGAAGGGTAATACTGAGTTCACCAAAAAGGTGAAAAAATAAATCTCAAGTATGCCTTTTGCAAACTGGCGTATTTAGTCTGAACTCTATCCTTTTAATCCTTGTCATGAAGAATCATCCAGATTACCCTGAAATTTGCAAAGGACATGTTAAACAGTGACGTGCGGTCAGGGGAGGCAGGTGAGGCAGTGCCTCACCAGCCATCATGGAAAGAAAGAAAATATATAATAATAAAATAATTTAAATTGTTATATTCATCCGGTGGTTTGTACAAAAAAATATTTATTTTTCATTTAGCTTCACCAATTTCGATTATTCTTTCTTCAAAATCGCTGAATTTTCTTAATTTCCCATTCAAATGCTTGGAAGCGATGCCGGTGAGGCAGCAGCGAGCTCAGCCTCACCTTGGATTGCGCAACCCCTGGCTAACTGCGCTGGCTGCTAAGCGGAGAGAGCATGTTGCTGTACGGCGTCAATAAAATGGTTTAAACACATTTAATATGTAAACTGATTTTCAATAATTTAGCTTATGTATATAATGTACAGTGCTTTTTGTCACCAACTGTGTTTGTGTAACGTGTTTCGTGTGCTGAGCGATTATAAACGGCAGAGAACAGGTTGGAGGTGAGGCAGGCAGTTCTCTTGCCTCATGGCAGGGGGCGCTCAAGATCCCAGACATTCGTCTTGTCACTCCACAACTGCAGAGTAAGTGACAGCGAGCTAGGCTAAACGATACGGTAAGCAAGTCAAGTGCAGCGATAGATTATTAGAGATAGAGATTATTTTTTTCCTCTCGACTATCCCGACTTTCAACATGGATGACTACATTTCGACACTAAAACAGTTTTCTCAAGTGGACTTTCAATCGAAGCAGGAGATAATAACTAAAGGAAGACCAACGCCGGAGCTGAAAGGATTGCTTGTATGTGTAAAGGATGCAGAAGTGAAACATAACCTGTAAACTGCTGTCAATCTATGCATCTATTTGCAAATCTGATTCTGATGACGTCAGTGCCTCACCAGCTATGAACCTCACCGCACGTCACTGATGTTAAACCATGTAAAATGTTACACACAGGGAAACAGAAAAAATAATTAAACATAGAACTTCTTTTTCAGGAATAAAAATACAGAATCTTGGGGAGTCTTACTATCCTTTGAGTAAAAATTCTTAAAAAGCATACAAGCTGTCTGGTCTCAGGATCAATCTCTTAATACTGTCATCATGACTTCCTCCTGGGTCTATTTAGCCTACTCTTAGTTCTCCTTAGCTCATTTACTGGCAACCTCTTGTCCCACTCTTATCCAAACATAATTTGTTCATTCCAATAAGGGTACATAAAAAAAATGTGTCAATAGATCATACAATGCTTCATAAATTGTCAAAACCAACACATGATAAACAGGTCCATCCAGATCAGTATATTTTAAAAGCAATTTAGTTATTCACCATCAGCACTATGTATGTCACTGTCCAGAAATAAAACAGAACATGCAACTTGTTCATCAGTTGACATCAATTACTTATGACTGGAGCCACAGATGGGTGGCAAAATTTTAACTTAATTTAATAAGCATATGAAACACATACTGCCCTTGAACCATTCTGACCACCCCATTTCAGGAAAATATGACCGCATGTCTTTAATTTTAGGAGGACCCCTTGTGCAGATATTATACAGATCAGTCCAATCAGAGTTCTCACAGTTACTCCCTTCGACAGTTACTCCCTGAACTACTGCATGCACTGGATGCCAAAACAGCATGTGAAATAAGCTGTTATTTTTTCCCTCAAACTAGTGATAAACCTGTAGAGCACAATGTTCCTTTTAGCTACCTCAGCATCCCACTGCAAATGTTGGGCTTTGGAGGATTAAAGCATACTGTAAAGCAATGTTACAGTTAATATATATTTTTTATGTATTATTATTGTTAATGTTTATATATATAGATTATATTGCATAACTGTATTAAGGACTGTCACTTAATGACTTGCATTGCTTGTGTTTGTACATATGTAAGGTATATTTCATGATCTGCTATTGCAAGCAGACTACCAGGCCCATGAACTGTCTATTCATGATGTTCTTCAAACCTACATCATCTTTTTGGGGTAAATTTAGAGGCTGGTCCTCTGGCACCTAATCACCTTGCATGGTACTCTAGTGGAAATGTTTCTTCACCAATGAGTGTTCAGCTTGTCCATGAACACTTAATGTCAGATTTCAACATTGTTATTTCAGCTTAGACTACATTCCATTCTTTTCTCATGTGGGCTGGCAACATGACTGGGTATTACTGCAAGACTGCCCAATGCATGGCTTACTGTTTGCTTTCAGTCCGCCAATGTTGTCTCATTGGCCTTATGAAATGTCTCTGTGCCACTGCAGGGCCAGAATCATAAAATATACTCAAACAGGCAGGAAAGGAAACAAAGTGTTTTCTCCACAGCTACATGAAGACACTGCTTGGTGATCGTCTTCGTATATTCAAAAAACCATCCTCATCAACAACTCAGCTCTCATTAACCCTACAGGTCTTCAATGTAAGAAAAATTTGTCCTTGCTGCAACACATGTCATGAATGTTTGATTCTAAAGTTGGAGCTGAAAATCTTTCTAAGATGCAAAAATGTTATCATGAACAGTTTCTTAAGAAAGTCATCATCAGTCTGTAAATACCCTTAATCCATTAGTTTTTTACTTTTTTATCTCTCATTGTCTCTTAAAATACATTCTGTGTGTATAAACACTGCTCTCTCATCACTTACATACTCATAATATCACCCCTGCTTTGTTCTTATCCATGCTCTATTTGGTGTCTTTAATAGAATTCTAATACTCTCCTCTACTAACTAATGATTTCACTTTTTCATGGTTGGGTGGTTCAGTTCTAAATGGTTAAATGTAAATTTAAATTTTAAATTGAATCATTTTTACATGTATTCTACCTGGATTTCACTTACATGGTTATTTATTTTTGTACTCCACATTGTTTTATATTTTGTCTAGTGTCATTTTCTCTGTATTGTACATTACCATAGGTCACCATGGATATACAGTCTGTTAAATGACTTCTAAATGATAGTAGTTCAGTACACTAATCACTCGTTTGGGTATTTTGATTGTATAAGTAACATCTTGCAAACATTCATATCTCATTTGTGGGAACCAGCAAAATTACAGTTAACAATAATCTTATCATTACTGTTGAAAAACGCAATTTGTGACTCAGTGTACTCTGAAACTATTTCAGAAGCCAACAGGCTACAGATGGAGCACTTCAAAAGTCTTGCCAGAGTGCAGATGGGCAATTACCAATTGCAGATGCATGCTGAGGGAGCTGGGTGGTCTGTTTTTTTATTACTGAAATATGAGGGGTTGCATTCTTTACCAGCAGATGGCGAATGTGAACACAACAAGAGCCTTACATGTTTATTGCATTATGAGGTCAATATTTGCTTGGTTCTAATGACAAAATGGCATATTTATAAAATACAACAAACTAGGCTGACTAAAGTACTCAAAATGTTTTCTTCTGAAGACAAATACTCTTATCAGAAATGAAGAGTTAACAGTAAAAATCAACAGCAGTATGCCAAGATAAATCAGGTAGCTAAATGTCTGTTTCACTCTGTTTTTTTCAGTTGTGGATGTGTAGTCTATGATGTGTGCAAGAAAAATCATAGATTCACTGCAAGGAAATTAATCTCAAAACTATATGGTTCGTTATCTTGGAATCCCAGCTAACAATTTAAACTTATTGACCCTGTAAATCTGCAAGATGAATATTCTGAAAGATAATTAATCTCTTTAAAAAAAAATATATATATATAAAATCAGTAAAATGCATATGTCGTATAGAGAAAAACACATATATATGCCACTTATTAGATCCATATGTGCTAGCAACTGACAATAGAGATTGTTTATTTGTGATCTACATGCAGGATCCACATGTACGATTAGGCTGAGTATATCTTAACACCATCGTGAGAAACATAGAATTATGTATAGAAGACAAGTATCTCAAAAGTAAGATGAATAAAACAAAGCTGTAATCAATACTGATGTGATATTATATGACTGTAAATGTGTTCAGTGGCCATGCAAGGTACAAGAAGGAAAAGCAGGTACCTCTATACTCTATGTCCAGTACTTGTGCAAACACTGGGTTTTCCGTAAGGAGTAAACAAAACAATGGACTGAAAGATTTAAATAGCTATTTTAATATCACATTCAGGTGAAGACCATGTGAATATATGCTGATTGAAATTGTTTTTCTTTTTATGTGAACCAAAGGGACATGAGGAAGCTTTTAATGTTAAAAGAACCACAAACTACAAAAGGCGCAATGCAATATATCACACGATTAATATTAATCAGAACTATAATTACGATCCTACAATCACACTATCTGGAATATGCAGACTGGCAGGTTGCCTGCATTCTCTCAGATGCAATCTTTTGGTAATCGCTGCAACATTTCAATGGTGTCTTTTGCACTTTCAAGCTTAAGTCACTGCTGTATTTGAAGAGTTACACACAATCATGCGCTACATGGAAAAATCCATGTGGAAACCACTAGTAAATTCAACTTTACAAAAATGTTAAAAGAACCTCCCTACCCTACTAAACCAATACAACCAGTCCTCAAACTATCAAGGTGATTCTGTAATGATATTTTGGCTTGGTGCTCTATAGAATTGTTGTTATTCTTACGAACCTCTCATATTTTTGTGAAATTTATGTCATAATAGTTGAGTTTACACCTGACTTTTTCCACATGTTAATCGACAATTGTGTTCCACCAACTGAAATGCTGAAGGAGGTGGAAGATTCTAAAAATATAGTGAATGCCATTCTAATATTAACTCAAATCAATCAAATACCTCCTTTAAATACAGGCTTGAGTGACCAGTGACTCATATGGGGCTAGGCAACCATGCTCCTTCAGTGCCATTGATATTTATAAACTCTGAACTGCATCATTCTACCTTTCTATCTTCTATCTTTAACAGCTGTATAATTTTTGAACTACATAATTTTATTAATGTTCATGTGTAATGAATGCAGATTAACATGCAGTGA
This sequence comes from Albula goreensis, assembly GCA_022829145.1. Lineage (NCBI taxonomy): Eukaryota > Metazoa > Chordata > Actinopteri > Albuliformes > Albulidae > Albula > Albula goreensis. The sequence continues at coordinate 19,536,199 of CM040748.1, forward strand.
AAGTGGAGAAATAGTTTCACCAACATACTATGTATATCCAGGCTTGCACCATTAATTAACAGCCCAAATGTAATAAAGAGCTTAATGGAACTAAAAACTGAAACGCCTTCAGCACCCTGAGCCCTACCCCTGCAATAAAATATAGTGTGCTCCTTAGTACACTTGAATGATCATGATGTCTGTATATTAGTTGTATAGTTTAAATGCAGACAAATAAAAAATATGGCCTATTGACCTATTTTGGTTTATCAAGAGTGAAACAGAAAAAGGGACAGATGTATCATGACAGCAAACAAAGCCCTATGTTTTTTCACTAAGAATTAGCCAGAGCAATTCAACCCCATTAGCATGAAGCCAATTGTTGTGTCTTTTTCTATTTACAGAATTGTATGATGAACTGAGTTCAGTAATAATTAGAATAACATGAGTTCATAAATCCACAAGCCACATTCAAGTACTGTCATATAACTTCATGTCAGTACTGATAACATTATGTCTTCTCACTCAGTACCTCTTGATGATTTCTGGTTGTGAGAAACACAAGCGCTCACAGGATAGCAAGATTGCTCACACCTCATGTTGTGGCCCACAAAACTTTCTAGGTCTGGATCACAGATGGGTTCTCCACTATCTACCCCTGAATCTTCAGTACCTTCTTGTTCTTCAGTCTACAATCATGTTAGTACTGTAGCACTTTCACTACAGTTCTCCTGCAAAACAAATCTCAAATCTCCTCTCAAAACAAAGCAATCCGTGTGGGAAAATACATTTTACAAATCATTCATATTTACACATTTTTATAACTGTCATTTGAAAATGTTCAATTTTACTCAAGAGGGAGTACATTCAAATTTTGTTTTAATGTATATCTACAGAATCCAACTATTCTACAAATGCAAACACTATATACTTTTTGAGCTATTATTTCAGATGTATTTAACCTTTCAACATGACAGAAAAAAACATTTTCTGAATTATTACTGTATACTCTTAGCTAGATATGAATCTTTCATCAAAAAACAAGTACTCTTACCAGCTGATGGTGTATCTACATAAATTTTCTGTAAATATGACAACACAATACCATTGTTTTTCTTTTCCATTAATCAATACTTGGTATTCATTTACTAAATACCACAAAATGTACAGTGTATAGCTAGCTAAGATAATGGCAGCACTACGGGACTTTGCAGTAAGGGTTTTCAAGGGTTTGACGTAAAGCACAATTACAACGCCAGCTACACAGGTGAGTCAATTTAAGTCAATATCAAGTCCAATGCCTTGTGTCAGCTAATAATAGGTCTAACAATGAGAACTTTGATATTTGAGTTTTTAAAACAACAAGGGGGAACTAACCACTAAGTAACAAGAGCTGCTAAGTTATTTAATATGTCGAGAGGAACCATGTTGAAAATTATTAAAACAAAAGCCAACCACAAACAAAGTGCATTGGCAAAGAGGAGCGGTGGTCATTATATTCCAAGAAGCTGCTCTGATGGTAAAGGGTGGTCCTACTGCTTACTAGAAGGACTGAGGCTGTTCTGGTAGCAAGGGAAACAACATGGTGTTGTATTTTCATATTTCTTCAACACCATATATGGCTGATACAACGGAAAGGCGAACATGACTTGGAGATTTTTTTCATGTTTATTCACCTCTAACTATCAGATCAAAATGCAAAAGCAAATATTAAGAATAATGTAACAAAAATTCTATGATGACAGATATGGAGCCACTGGAAATCTGACGGTAGGAATGTCAGACCTTTGATGTTTATTTACTGCCATAGGATCAACTTTAGGCCAACAACAAGAACAATTGCACATGACTGGTATATCAGTTTGCAACAAACTGAACTTGAGTGTTGCAGAGACCATTGGAAATTGCTGTTTAATTCTTATATAATCAAATGGCAAAGGTCTCAGAATCACCCATGCACATGTTGGTGTGATGTCGAGTGTGCAGCATCAGGTAGCTTCCCAACTATTAAGGTCTCACTACACTGCAGAAAAATGCAAACTTGCGTCACTTACTTAGTCATGTCCTTTTAGACCATTGTCTCTTGAGTTTCAGTTCAGGCTATAGAGTTCCCTTCATTTGTACATCAGTTTTACACTAGACTCATTTATTTTGCTTTCTTCCAAGATTGATGTTTCTGTTGTGTTGGCAATGATATAACTGCAGGATATAAAAAGATGGAGACAAAGATGCTAGTCAGACCAATGCACACACTAGGCAAGGGACTGCACTTAATTTACTCTAAAATGTCTGCTGTACAGTTTGATGATCCTGCATATTTTTTGACTTCTTTTATAAATCTATTTTGCTAGCTAAAATTCCAAGGTCCACTAAATATCTTAGTCCTAGCCCATAACACTAGTTGATCAAGCAATGTGGAATTCTCTGAAACAGTTTACCAATTCAGACAAGACATTTTGACCTATGCATGACCTACCAAATAAAAAAGGAAGTACTCAAAGGAAGTTTAACCAGGGTTAAGCCTGGTCTACCTTCTCACTCTGATGGTATTATTTCCTGTCCAGCTTCAGAGACATATGGTCTACTTCAACTTATGTCATTATGCATGACAATGTAGGTGGGGCTCCACAAATATTTCATATCACAAATATATATCAGTGGAAGACAGGGAGGAATGTCTCAATTTGAAGCAATTTTCAAATAACTGCATTGTAAACAGTATGATAGCAAAGCAAATCTGAAAATATATAAAACAAATAGGTAAAATTGGTTGGTGGCAGATGGTTGTTTTAGGGCAGACAACGTGACTTACAGGGACCAACAAATTTTTATTTGAGGACAGCAAAGCACACAAGTCCTTTAAGTGAGATTTTTTAAGATCACAGTGTGGTGAAAAACACTGTAAAGACACGCTGTACACAAATAAAGTTAGTCTAAATATGCTGACAATCATCGATGCTTGTTTGTTGCAGGATAGTAAGATTGCATTACTCTAGTTATCTATATAATTAAGAGACAATCAGGCAGCATTATTCTTTAACAAAGAATTAGGCTAGCTACCTAATGCATTACTGCATGCCAGTTGGCCAGTTAATTAACTTCCCAGGAAGCCATATCATGACACATGTAAACTACAGTATTTCCCATGGGTAAGCTTCTCTAATCAGCAATTAAGTAGCCTATTGTAAAGCAGTTTTGGATGTAAACCAAGCCAACGATTTTTGCTGTTTGTCATCATGGAAAAGTTTTGCGGTGGCTACAAAAGTGGGTATAAATTAACTTTTTAATCATTCCGCCTGACAGCCCGCCTTATCTGCGGGTTTGGCATTTGCATTTCAAAAATATTTTTTAAAAATCCAAAATATTCTACAAAAAGAACATTTGAAATTCCTGTGTGCAACGTATGATAGAATACCATAGTCAGTATGATTTACAAGGGTTTTAGCAGTTCTTAGTAGTATATATAGGTGGGGTTTCAAGTCATGAACACATATAACGTAAAATTCTGTCATTTTTTATGTGTTCTGAGCATCCATGGTTTTTGCACATCCTCGGGGGTCCTGAAACCAAAAACCTGTGGATAAGGTGGGCCGACTGTAGTAATAAACCAAATATCAAGTACAAAACTTTCCAAATATATATTACCCATGAAATCAAAATGAATGAACTTCATAAGATACTCTTAAGCTTCTTCCCCAATTAGACAGATGTTTTACATTTAATTTTCATAAGTCCTTTCTTTGTTTATTTCTGTTTAGATTCTGTATAATGTTTACCTCATGCTTTACAGGATTTGATATGTCACATGAATTCCAATGAAGCCATTTTAGTTAGACCTTAAAAATACACATTCCTGATAACCCTAATGTGTGCTCTAATTCTGTGGAAAAAACATGTGAAAGAATTTCTACTGACCTATTTCACACAGGGCATGTTCCATAAACCAATCATGACATCAACACACTGTGGAAAGAAAACATAATTACAGATTTCAGGAATCTTGAAATCTTTTTTTTCTACTGGGGATCACTGTTGTTAAGTTTTTGTGCTGTATATGGTATTGCTAGACTCAAGAACATGAATCAGAGATGGCAGACAACCATGTCCATCCCTGTCCAAGCTGATTACTTGTGAGTATCAATGGCACGGTCAGAGGGAGTGGCAGACTGTAAACATTTAAAGCTGATTCAAGAATAAGAAGCCAAATAAAATCATATCCAGGACTAACAAAAGGACACTTTCTTCATCACCAAAATTTAGAGGTCCAGTAATGCCTGTCTGGAATGTACAATGCAATACAACAGAGATCCAAAATAGAGATACTCTGAGTATTAGTATACCCCTCACGGTGAAATGACAATGAGCACTCACTGGAATTGAGTAGCGGAGGCCACAGGCCAACTAAACTTACTCAGATGTGCCTCCTACACTACAGGCAGAAATCAGATTGGGACACATCACTAGATTTAACTGACAGTCCTTTTTAAAATAAAATGGAAATAAATTAGAGATAGCAGTTTTGATAGTTTTACCTGTGTGCCTGTTTGATAAACAAAAACATGTTTGGAGACTTCCAGCATTCCGTATGTTGACCCACCCACCAAATAAAACAGCTCATACAGTACACAAAAGCTTGCATTATCAAAAAACATTATGCAAGCAAATGACCTGCACCTGCTACATCTCCAGCACTGAAGCCAAACAGAATAATAAGACTAGCATGTATATGTAGCAACAAAACTGGGGGAAAGACAACAGTGGACATAAGTGTGGTGTGCCTTTTTTAAGATGCAGAAAATTGCAGGATTTAAAGAGATGTCAGATGGACATAGAGCTGACTATATTTGTTCAGCACAGTTAATGTTGATTGATTGATTGATTGATTGATCGATCGATTGAAGTCAATAAATAAATACATACAGGCCCTGCATTAGACTGGTGACATGTCTGGGGTGTCTCCCTGCTTTTTGTCCCCAACAAACCTTAATTAGATGGAGCATGTTTAGATAACAGGTAGATGGATGGATGGAAATATAAATCAATATAAGCAATGAATAGCACACACAACAAGTGTACAGCTGCATATGACTAGCAATCCCACTCTAGGGTAAAGCTGTCCTTACGTGTAAATAGGGGACCAGCTGCCTCTGATCAGCACTTACCATTGCAATCCAGAGTGAGACGGATGCATTATTCTTTGTGCAGAGGTTAGCTGCTTCTTCCAAAGAAATACTTAAAAATAATGACTTATAGAGGACTTTAAACATGAGTAAACACAGCATTTTTAAAGGGAGCTGCTTATTCTAAAGTATTTATTTTTATTTAGAGATAGGCATTTTACTGAGTCACCATACAAGGCTACATAACGCCACTGACAAAATTTGGATGCTAAAATAAAGGGAAAAAAATATCAAATACTTTCCAATAAATAAGACTTTAGCCCAAATCAAGCCATTCTTAGACTTGTCCTGAAAAAACATTGAGCACTAGAAAGTATTGTTACTTCAACTCAAAGGAATTTGTGGGCAACAAATCAAAAAACAAACCCCTCGAGGAGTGAAGACATTTGGTGCTTCAAAAAATTATAACTAACAAACAAACACAACCTGCATCGTACAGGCCAACAACTCTGCTGCTACTGTAGTCAGTAAAAGGTTTATTGACATCAAGCATATTTCATCTGCCTGCTGCACATTATGGGGACGAGTAAAGGCACAGTTTGTATATTATGCATACTGCATACTGACTTCCTTTATCTGAAACATTACACACTCTTTTAGTTTCCTTTCCAGTAGCATATCATTCAGCCTTATGCACTCACTCCTCCTGTCATTTGTAATAATGGACATGCTACAATGCTGGTCATGTCAAGCAATGATAGTTCTTGGTTAAAAATAAAAAGCTAAAAATAAAAGGCATGAACTGCTACAGTGCTCATGAAAGTTGACAGTTCATCTTGATAAAGGGTATAGCAGACATTACATTTCTGCTCAGAAATCACAATGTAACTAAGTATATTTTACCAAATGGTGAATGGACAATGGAGTTACTTTACCAACTTCATAATCAAATCACTTCATACATACATATCCATAAATTTATAAACACGCAAATTTACACACAAAGGTACTCACGTGTGCATATGGACACAGTGATATATATGGAGCTTTGAGGGTTTTTAGTTAGTTTTGGATGGTATTCAGGGACTAAAGCTAGTCATTCATCCCCTTGTGAAAGCTGCCAATGTCTGGCTCCTGAGATGAGACTATAGAGAAAATAATAATGTTTATCTTTTGGAATGAAATGGCTAATGGTGCAAATGTAAATCACCCACAATACTAAGTCAAAAAATAGTATATACAAAGTAAATAAAAAACAATTGCTGGCTTTGTACACACTGCATAAAGTACTTGCTTTTATTAAGAGAATAAATCAGTTTGTTAGGATATTATATCCCTGATATAATTAAATCCAAGTGTTATAACATGAAAGTTTATCGAGTACAAATGACTGTAATCTATATTACAAACAGACTGATTTGAGAAAAGTAAATAAACAAAGGCTAGGGTTTATTCAGAAAATTACTCCATACACAGCCTGTACCCTGCAAATCTGACGTGGCAAAGACACTTTATATTCCTGACATCAGCGTATATTCATAGCTCATGACTCAACTCACAAATGCAAAATCAAACAGTTATTCCCTTTGTGAACATACAGACCTACGATGCTGTCATTACATGTAATACATGTATAAATATAAATACAGTGTAACATGAGTATATCATGTTTATCTAGTTTCAAAATTAATCATTTTGAAACTCAGAAATGGTATCAGTTTCATTTTACATAACAGATTGAATTCAGAAAGGTTTACTCTAATGTAACATTTAGTTGACATAGACTTTGCTGCATTGACACAAACAAATTCCATATATGCTATCATTTTCTGTTTTGCTTTTATGTGTAATTGCCACCTGAGCAACTGCCCAAGCTCCTGTCAAATGGCTGGACTTACAGCAAAACTTTACTGATTACAGTTGCACCACAAACACTATTTGAAGTATGTCACTGACATACCTCAACAGGCTAATTTGTGAATCATACACAAATTCATATCCCATGATTCAGATGTGCTCAAATTCTATTTTAAAAATAATTATTTTGGAATTTGGAAAACAAGGCATCTGGGATATTAATTGAGTCATGATATTGTCCTAATGATTACTTCATATTCAACACACAGCAAAAGGTAAATATGATAAAAAAAAATGCATCTTTGAAAAAAAACTGTTGTTGAAATCAATAATTGTATACAGCTGCATCTGTGATTCATAATGTCTCTTTCAATTGATCTGGTTCCATCACATTCCACTTACAACCAGTACACATCAATGACACTCACTCCATAGGCCAAATTTATTGTACCATAGCTGTACTTGTCATATATCTGGCCTTTATAACTTAGCTGATAGTGATGTCGATTTTTTCCTTGCTCTTGACAAAATAACAACGATCTGAAATGTAAGGTGTATACCTATTGTGGAGTGACTCTCTGCTATGACGTGATTGACAGCATCACCCCTTATTAGCATAAAACCGATACACACCCGTCTTTTTTAAATGGTATGACTGTCTGACATGTAACGGTACTTCATTGGAATCAATACTTTCGGTATTTTTTACTGTTTTTTTTTTTCCAAAATATTATGTATGCTTTACCAAACTCTTAGTAATCTCCAGCTGTTAACGTAAGCGGCATAAATACGTATGGAGGGCGATTTGAAAAGTTTATGAGTATACTGTTTAACAACACAGTAATCCAGGGAGCACATCTCTGTGAAGTACGTGTTTGAAAATATCAGCGGATGTATGTAAAAGACAAGACTATCAAACTGTTTACCATTTGGAATGGATAACTAAATGAAACTATAAAACCACATATATTCTTTCTGGTGAAAGTCAGCTAACATACATTACGCATAGCAGGTAGGTCGGTATTTATAACAGAACAGGCATTGCTTCGTTAAAACTATGGCCAGCAGCCTTCTATTAGCGCTACTTTTTGTAAACCAAGAACAGAACGCAATAAAATACCTGTTCAAGTAGCTGTGGCGTAGGGTGTTATTTCTCTCGGATGAAATTTACTGAAGCTGCTGGGGACGTAGCGTAGCAGGCTATGCTTTTAACAAGTTGCTTCATATACGGTTCTTCAAATCTGTAAAGTTCTTGTAAGGCAGCAACAGCCGAGTCGAGGTGCCCGATGCTCTCGGCTCACGGAAACAGCCGAATCTCAAAGACCGCGCCAGCTTTGGTGACGGAAATATTTCAAGCTACTGTACTTTACCAAGTGCCGTGAGAACTTCCGAAATAGGCCTTTGACGTAATGGTATGCATTATTTATTCGTGACGTCTTCATCACTTTACTTCGCAATGGCCAAATTAAGTTATTCATATTTTTATTTCATACAGATTCAACATTTAGTTTCTACAGCAAAGCCTACAAGTTATATGTATTAGTATGATGTAATTTCATAATATTAAATATAATAAAAAAAATGTTATATCTAAATGTAACAATCTCTGCGTACAAGCAATATTTCAAGCCATTTGATTATTCAAATGTAGTTTACAGGAAGGTATATGTAATGTCCTTTCAAAATAACTAAACATGTTATAAATTATGATAGCACTTATACTATTTCAAACTAATTATACTATTGTGCACTTATGTCTATTTGTTTGATCACAGATATATGTTTGTAAAATGTCATACATTCAGTTGTTGCAATTCCAAGCATTACTCAGTGTTCATTTTATGGAACTATTACCTGATGGTTGGAGGATGAGGTAGTTTTCAGAGTGGTCTGTTTTGTGAAAGTTTCACAGATGATAGGGGGAGAGGGCATACACCTGCTGCAAATGAATGTGCGTAAACAAGACCAGTTCTGGTATGTGCTATGCCAAGCCTGTCACACTTTGATAAACCTTGCAAGGGTGAAATGAGAAAATTTTATTACTCAAGTGCTAACATTCCTCCCCTTCAATTTGAGGGTGGGCAGCAAATCAGAAAGTGGAATTAACATGCAAATTGGAGCTGGAAATTCCCACAGAACCTGAAAGGATGCGACTGCAGTACAGTAAGCAGCTACAAGAGGGCAGTGCCATAAAATGAGGTATTCAAGGGGATATAAAGCATTAATCAGCATAGAGTAAGGTGAGATTAAACAGTACATTAAATCAGGTTGCTTTAGCTCCCTCATAGGTCTGGAATTCTTATTAGATGTGCTTTCTGTGTTTTAGTACAGGTTCACATCTGTTTGCCATTTCAATCGCTTTGTTAGTTTCCCACTCTCATCTCACAATAGCTATAAAAGTCAGAGAAGAGAGTGCAGAGGCAAAGTGTAATGGGGTATTTAAAAACATGTGGTTTTACCCGACTATGTCTCCATGAATGAATACCTTACTGTAATAATAGGTGTACACAGACAGTTACACTGTAACTCCAGTGTTCTTCTGAACATTACAATGGTTGCGAATACTCTTTGATTCCAGGTGTAACCACTTATACTGAAATTATTCAGCTTGTTTTTGTTACCTTTCAGTAAAATAAAGGGTGATCTGGATTTCTTGATTAATAACTTAGAGGCCTACTTCACCCAGCTGTACATTGTATCCCTCTGTAAGTCTTCAGTGTCACTTGCCTTATCATAACCTTAGGGATATCAGAGTATTCATGTGAACATGAGACCATTCTATAAATTAATTTTACCCGATTGTTTGAAAATGATACACAGAAAATTATGTCTTTGAAAGGTACAGAACAAATAAAATTGATAACCTCTTGCTGTATCGCTTAATCAGAACATTAGCCAACAGGGGCAGAAACCCATAGACTGCATGTCTTTATTGTGTTGTAATTTAACATTCTGCATGCCATTCTCTGACTAAAAGAAACAGAAGAAGCAGATAAAAATAGAAAACCTATTTCTGTTTTGTGTTTGTGTTGGAAGTATTGTGCGTACTTTCTACAGGAGTGTACTTGCTGGTTGTGAACCTATTTTGTTTTGAATTCCTTTCTTCACAGAAAGGAAAGACAGGGTAGTTCATGCTTGTATAACAGAATCCATACAGTTTTCAAAATGTAAAATCTTTTGTTTGTTATCCCCTCCAAAGATTACACTGATATTGGCCCAATTCTAAAAACGATAAATGTATCAAACTTTTGAAAATACAGTGCTTTGAAATGCTCATTGAAACAGATTTATTGTTTTTTTTTAAATGTAATATAAAAGGTAACACCTATGTAGAATTAGTTTGCATTTATTTGTATAGTTACACTCAGTGAACTTTCTTACCACAGTATTTTCTCTCCTACAATTATCAGATACCTTGAAATGTATTTTTTTCTTTTCTAATAACATTCTACATTGTAAAAATTGTTTGCTTGGCTGTGACTATGGTCTTCGGTGTAATGTTTGAGGAGGACCCCATCAATAACATAGTCCAGCTCATTCAACAGAATGACTGCTTTAGCATCTCCCATTCATTGCTACAGGTTAGAGGTAGTCCATTCACTGTGGAATCCAACTAGTCACACACTCAAATAGGCAGGGAATTACCACTGCTATATAAATACTGCACAACTTATTCTACATGTTCACGGTGTCATTGTTTATCTAATATGCTTCCCATGTAAATTTAGTTTCTCTGAAGTGTGGAGATTCATATTGCATTCTATAGAGGTGAGATGACCTCTTCACTCATTCCTCAAATGTATAGTGCCTGAATCCTCTTTCATTAGGTTGATTGATACAAGGTGGTTCACTGCTCATGGGGTGTTTACGCTCTCTTGGGCTTGAGCTAAAACTATTTTAAAGTTCCTATTTTTGATTCTGACACAGACTATGGAATGCATGGCTCAGAGCCAGAGTCTAAATTTGTCAGCAGGATATTACCAGTGTCTGACAGTAATTTAATATTTTGGTGACTGCATAAACGTGCTGCAAGGGCAGGGTGGCTATGTTGACAATTCAGATGACGACCGGGTTTCTGCCGGTGGTTTAACCCGTTCTTACAGTCCAGCAAAATATCTAAAACATCATCTACATTACTTCAACATCTATTCCACCCTAATGCAAGTCACCATATGTACAAGAACAATGTTATCTAGTAGTAGGCTCGCTGTTGCACTATTATTGCAGAGAATAAAAACTTTTAATTTGGAAACGAATAGTTTAAAGTCTGCTGTACACTCCTTGAACTATTCATTATTACAGCAGTGTTAATAATTCTGACTGATTTCATCCACCTCATCATTATTTAATCATCTATTAAATTAATAAAGATTCTTTTAACTGTGTTTCTTCTTGGCTTAGTGACTGAATTGTGATACCATATGTGATATTCAATGGGCACCATACCTTACAAGAATTTTGTGCAAGAGATTTGTTAATAAGTTCTTGATTTGTTTATTTAATCTTTTATTTTCAAAATATTAATGTGAAATCTCTATCCCTCATTTCAAACACATTAGTGAGGGAATAAGGATGCCCGAGCCAACAACAGCCCAAAGAGAAGAAAAATCTCAGAGGCAGATTTCATTAAGTGCTGTCCTTTGAAATGAGATTCCCAGAAAAATCATTGCCAATATTGCCATATAGATCCATGGCGGTGGACTAGGCTCAATAGGTTTCAGAGCAGGGGTAATTACAAATTATTCATCAAGCATTCATCATTTACTTTTTATATCACTGCCTCTATATGATATTATCCATGGATCCTGCATGCAGATGAGTACAATTAGTCATTACGTATTTTCCTGTGTTGCTCCATGGAACTTTGACTGCAGGTGCTTAACCCTCAAACTCCAGCTCCCTGTGTGTGAAAACTGATAATGTCACCATGCAATTTAAGGTCACTCACAGATAAAATTGTCTGTGAAGGAATTCCATTCATGAAATACTCACCTCAGTCAAAATTGGGCAAAGTAAAAACCCTGGGTTTTCTGGAAATCAGGCAGGATCTAAACAGAATAGCCTAAAAATACTGATAAGACCATAGGTCCCACCTGTCAGATCCATTTAGCATGTCAATGAGTTAAACCGCTATGTTTGTTTATTCAGATATTGCAGTGGCAATGTTTTAATTAAAAATGGCATCTGCTCATGGCAACATGACTCCAGCATTAATGTGAAGATACACCCATAGTCTTGAAATAAATATTAACTAGGAGCCAATAACTGAGTTGGTGTAACGTTAACATTAAAGTAACAATGAGAATATATATATAAATATAAAGTTGCTAACACAATTTCCATCTATGACTCAGATCTCTATTTTAGATGTCTAAGAAAAAATTGAGAGCATGAAAACCTTTTCTTTAGTTCCTCATGCTTGACCTGCCCCCCCAATGATGTAATGTTTATAGTGGGCACAGAGAAAGCACCAAACACATGAAAGTGTATACAATTGAAAGCAGATTTGCTCAGCTTTTAGCCAAGAGAAAGCAGTGCACTTTTATTGTTTTCAGGGACAGGTCTAAAGTGTCAGAGTCAGGAGGAAGACTCACTGTCTTAAGAGTGTACATGAAATAAATACAAATGCAGTCAGAATAGTCCAACTAAGGAGGGATGAGCCACTGAGTGTAGCTGACAAAAGCGAGCAATTTGCCAAGCTGCATAAAAAAGACTTCTCTGGAACTATTGAAGTGAATTTCAAGCATTTGTTTCTAATTAGGCCTGGCTCCTGGGATCAGCCCAGAAGATACGTTCCTTCTGAACATTTCAACTTCTATAAACAACCAATCTTCTTCTTACTAAGCTGACGGGTTTCAGGCACAGGCACGCCAGACCTTGCCAAGATGTCTACATGGTTTCAGTGTTACACTTTTGACTAATAATCTTATTTTGAATATTCATTTACATCACACAACAAAAATCCTGTAGTCCATTTCCCTGCCAAAAAACATCTAAACAGCATGTGTCATTCTGATATCCCAAAAAGAGATCCCAAGGCCTGTAACTGCTCCTAATTGCAATTTCAGAGCAGCATACAAGCATTACCCTCCAGGCGCACTCAACAAGCCCAGCTCAGAAACAATGTTTCACTCAAATCTTTTCGTAATCTCTGTCTCTCTCTTGCACTCCCAAGAAAAAGAAAATAATAGAAAAAGAAAGGAATGATCGCAAGTGCATTGAGCAATGCTATTGACATTTGAAAGGTCTTTATATTTTGGAGAGACTGATTTTTTCATGAATATGACTCTGAGTTCAAAAAACTTACCTCATACTACAAAAGATTTGTCAAGGATATCAATGGTATTCAATTGATCTCAGAGAGGCCAGCAGTAACTGTTCCTCATTAATATTTCATACTGGAGCATGTATCTGCTGGAAGTACATGCTTCACTGATATTTTTCAAATATGTCATGTTAGTGATTTGCTTTGCTTTGATCACTGGTAGAGCATGCTGGGAAGCTGTTAAAAGGATTAAATGTGTTACAGGAAAGCCTCAGTGATTTGGGACCCTGTCATCAATGGGATGGTTCCTTTTCAGTGTTAACATGTAGCACTAACCAAACAGTCCCCTTTGATTTATTGCCTGTCTCTCTCACTTCTCAGAGTTCATGTCTCTGTCACTGAGGCAAAAGGCCACACTTCTGGAAGACTTAGAAATTAAAAAAAATACTCACAGTGTTCTTCAGAGTGTAATGCAGGCTGGCAATTCTGAATACCTTTGGAGGGATGACTGCATCCGTCCTCCAGGAATGCAGAGGTAATGTGCACTGGGAGGGGCCTCTCCCTCCGAGCAGCAGAAGTACCATACAGTATTAATGAACGTGGCTTTGTTTACAGACTGGGTGGTGACTGCTTGACTTTATCCTCCACATTATAGTGATCAGCAGCATGAAGTCAGACGATTTCAGTGGACATCAGGGGCCCTATTTTGGTGACACAAGCATACAATTCCACTCAGACCAAAGCAAATGTGTATGAATCAATTTTGGTTTTGCAATGGCACTAATACACGTGACGTGGGTGGTAAATGTCTGGCAGTAGCAATGATGATGGTGTGGCTGGTAACTCAAGTCATCTGCCATATTAAAAAAGCACCATGATAATGCTATATTTATTTTCAATGGTGGCTCTGTTGTGTGCATATAATAATAATAATAATAACCATCATCATAATAAGCTTGATTTTGAAATCAGAAGTTGACCATTCTCATGCCCACCATTTGCCATTATGCCAATGGTAGTATTTCACATTGCCTCAAGCTTGGGAAATGCACTTTATAAATAACATGTCACTATAGCAACAGACTCAACTATTCAGTTTAAATGTTCCTGAGGGGAAAGAGGCTTTGAAATATTGCATGCCTTTATGAGTTTATTTCCCATACAGGGGCAGATTAAAACACATTTGAAAAGACTTCAATGTACAGTGTTTACAATAGTCTGTCAACAGTAAGAAAAAATGAAAACTATCTCATAAATGGTAGATAATTTACAGCCCCCCAGAGTTGTAGAAGTGACTTTTGAATGAGGTCTAAGAATATACATCTTGTAGTCTTCAGATTCTTAGCTCAAATTTTCAAGACACCACTGTTAGGATCTTATATCTGGACGAGCTTCATATGATGTCCAGTTCATGATTGTCACAGAGGGAAAGAGGTACTCAGACTGTGAAGGATGTGTCTGTAACTATGGTTGCCCTCAAATGCACTGGCTTAAAAATGACCCCCTCCTGAGGTGGTTTAAACATATGACATGTAGCAATGTCCACAATAATGAGACCATGGGCCTCAAAGGGGAGCCAGTGGTGTAACATCATAGTGTTGTCATGGCATTCCTTACACGGAACAATTAGAATAGAATGGAATGTTATGATGCGATGTCAATAGCACTTGCCTAACATATGAAATATTAAAAGGACCTTAGCAGGGGTAAACATAGATTACAGGGTCATAGTCTTGAAGGATCTATGAATCTGGTATCAACTTCAGCAGAACTTTGACAGGTCAAACCTAATTACAATGTTTTGTACAGCCTGTCTGTTTAGCATATACAAAATACATATAAAAGAAAATTTGAATGTTTGATGCTGAAAAGTCAGTACACTAGTCTCTACCTAATTAAAATATTAATAAAAGACAAAACATTAGATGTATTCTTGAGTACCAGCTTTTCAAATCACAATAAATGTAAACTATTTTCCCCCTACTGTGTACTTTAAAATTACTTCCTTTGGTCATATCTGAATGAGCAGAATTTATACGGTAATCTGTACAAACAAACATCTGACAAATTTGAAATTTTATTTGGGGTTCTCCAGGGGTAAATTCTTGGGCCTTTTGTTTAATTTGTATACACTTCCTCAGGGAGATGTTATAAGGAAACATCATGTAAAAAAAAAGTGAAGTGAAGCCTGGCCTTGATTTGCATGAGAATGCTATCAATTATCACAAAATACATGACAATGTATGGTCAGCTTACACCTGTAGCATATTTATAATATATAAACGTAACTGTATAGTCAATATACACCTGATAGTTCACACTCAACGATGCCAATAATTAATTAATCAATTATGTGATAAAATGTCAGAAATCACTGGTGTTACACCTGTATTTATATGCAATGCATATTTCAATCCATTTGATGATTGTTTTTCATTCTGTGGGAATATCACATATCAATATGTGATGACAGTTTATAATAAAATTGCTTTTATTAGGTTATACAATTTCTTTCACTTTATAATACATATTATTTAAAAAGTAACTATCCAAACCGTGGGAACTATGAAAATTAAGCACCAGACAAAAGGCGAATCAGAAATAAAACCAACATTGTCCTGATAAAATAGTAATATACATATATTTAAATGGTTGATAATGTATTCTAACCTAAGATTCCATTACCGGAACATTTGCTTGAATCCACTGTGGATTTAACATTTTCCAAATGGGAAAGTTGCATACATACCCTCTGATGTAACTGTATTCATCTAAATGCATTTAGGCACTGCAGGCTTGAACATAAAGACCATTAGGCATAACTGTAATGAAAGATTTAACTTCTATTGCCTGGCCACGAGATGTGGACTTTTCTCCTGAGTGGTCCTGGGTATTTGTTAGCATATGAGAGATTTTAGATGTTACTTGTGCTTCAAACAGTTTGTCCGGAAATGTACCTTAACTGAACAATGGTTCAAAAGAATGATGTTCTCTAATTTTTATAGATTGCTTAAAATGTTCATAGATCGCTACAATAAATCAGCTGATAATACTTTGATTTCAAAACATATTGAATTTTGTTTGTAAATCCCCAACCTTATTAAAAAAAAACAGTCCAGAATACTGAAAAATTCTGAAAAACAGGTATATCATATTTTTACATGATGCAAAACTTCTCAAGAAGTAAACATGATTATGAATTCAAAAATACTGTTTAGAAAGTACAGAATGTTTGATTGTGGAAAAGCATTGCTTAAACCATAGCACTTGGTATTGTCAAATTAATCTAACAAACTATTATAAAGTAGAATTATTGCCTTCGTGTAACATTTTGCATATATGTATTAAAAACAAATATTTACAAATAAAATATCAAATTGTCTTGCTTTCTTTGGGGTGGCTAAACAGCATGCATCAGTGACTTTAATATGTCAGAGGAAGATGAAGTATATGCATTATAAGCCAACCTAAACAGTGTCCTGTTCTTTTAATTCTGGGGAGATGCTTCAGGACAGCCTTTGGTTATATGGCTTCCAACAGAATAATGCCCCAGAAGACTATTCAGAAGTCTGAACTACTGAAGTCTGCATAACGAAAATCTTAACATGTACAGTATGTACTGAGCACTTTTAAACTTTAAGTATGTGAGGACTGATTATGGAGGAACGACTGGCAGACTTGAGAAGGTACACGTCTGTGTTGGGTTTCTGTGGAGTTCCTCATCCATCAAACGGTCCTTTGTGTTAGACATGTGAACTACTTTATTTTTTGACAGCAGTGCAGATAAGAAATAACAATGGACTGAATGATGACTATATGAAGGACTTCATGAGGAAAGTGGAAAAATGTGATTCAAACTCAGTTATGCTTAGAAACAATCTGATTCAAACGTCTCCTGAAATATGATCTTTGATAAGCTAATTTGATTCACTGTATGGCAGGGTCTCTTAATTTAGGCAGATGGAATACTCTGTATTAAGCACTGTCACTTTCTTTTTTAAAGTTTCTGTCTTTTCAGCTGTGGTGACAGTGAGCATGTCTGCTCACTGGTGGAAGGGTGAAGGAAAAAATCAATCACTTCACATAAACTGTAAACACACCAATGACACAGGGCAATATAAAATGGAAAATTCAAATAAACAAGAGAGTGCCTGTTTGGAGGCATCGCTGTTATATTAGTTCTAAGAAAGGGTATTTAAGTAATCATTAAGAGCCATAATTCACAGCCTGTAGATTTTAAATAAACAGTATACTTGTGCAGGCATATACAAATCCCAGATTTACTTTATCCAGATTCCAGAAACCTGTGAGGTAAAGGATACTTGCCAGCCTGCAACTTTGACATCTTTTACAATCACTACACCTGGGTATATTACAATATTGTGAATGCAACCACAAGTATAGAAACTTTACAACTCACCTCAGCCGGGTCATTGGTTTTTTAAGGAGACTATGTTAAAGCAGGGAAATGATTGTATTGACATTAAAATGACAGCAACCATATATGTGATTCCTGAGGAGCTTTCCTTTGTCATGTCCAGAGCATGTGTAGTGCTGGGATGGTACCCTGAATTAAACACCAGGGGGCACCAAATACAAAACCAGAAAACACATTTAGACATGTCAGTCAGCCCAGTCAACAATGTGTTTGACTGTGGGTGATAACCTGCCTGCACCAAGGGAACCAATCTGATGAGTGACATATAATCCACACAGACAGGCATTTTGAAACTCAGAGCATGGCTTCACCCCTGACCTTAAAATTCATTAGAAGGATGCAAAGGTTTCTGGGTGATGTAGGAATAATTAGAAAAATAAATATTTGGTAACAGTACACAGGCAAGCCCTGGTCAAATCTAAAATTTGTGCCTCTTTTATTTTACTCACAAAATGGTTAAGACTGAATTTCTGGAATATAGCTCTTCCAAGAAAAAAAAAACACTTAAAAAAACGCTTTTGTTATAGGTCCAGAATTGATTTACTAAACACAGAACTGGTCTTTTTCCAAGAACATTTTCCCCACTGACCTCATGAACAAATTCCTGATTTTAATTGAGCTTTAATTGTGCTTGATTACATGGCAATTAGAGGGAGCACCAGAAAACAACCCCTGAGCCACATGGCTGTTGCATGACTTGGTCAATACATTAAGTTTATGCATTGCAGGTAAGGTGTCAGGAATGGGCTAAGCCAATCAGAATGTCTGTCACAGTAGAATCTGCTTTGTTCTCAAACAGTAAACAGCATTAGTGCCAACTGCTCTCATACAGAAATCACATATTTTGTGCATTTTATTTAAAAATTCTGAATAGTAATCAGGCCAAAATTTGTTTACACTGAATTATGAAACTGAAGTGAATGTAATCCATTTTAGAGCTATTTTGTTATCTGAATCTGAAGATATGAGATTACAAAGTAAAAAGCCATATACTTATTTATTGAAGACTGGTATATGGTGAATCCTAGTGAAGAGTACCAATGAACAGTGCCAATAATTCTGATTTACAACATTATATTTGGTGTTTTCTTTGTTTCATCCAGGCTCCCTCTAAAAATGGCTAACAGCCATTGAGCACTGTGAGGCCATGGTGTATGTGTGCTCATGAGATTATAAATTTGACCTCTTTTAATTTAAGACAAAGTGTAATCATTGATCTTCCTGGGCATTAACACTACTTGTTTTAACAGCGATGTTTACAGGGACTGCCAGGGATGTCTCAAAAACATTTTGTCCTGCCTCATATTTCCTTTCTGGCTTGTACAATGATTGAAATCACTGATACTCTCTGTATCTAACTAAGCCCAAATGACATGAGGTGGGCCTATGGTGTATTATTGTTATGAATTACCTCATGTCTTGAGTCAAGGTGGGGGTAATTATCTATTTGAAACATGACATTTTCACATAAGTGATACAGCTTTGTAAAACTCTAATTCAGTTTGCTGCGGTAACTGCTAGAGATTCTTCTTGAAAAATGAGTCATTGAAATCTTGGAACATGTATGATATGCATGCATTTCTGGAGCCTGAATAGAAGCTTTTCCCTCCGAAATAAATTATACAATACGAAAACTATGTAGTACAGCTTATCATGCTTCAACCACATTAATATTTCACTCCTACATAGATGATTCATTGGCACAATCCATTTAAATTTATGTTGAATATTTGTAAAATATGCATACAAACAATGCAAATTTACACACACACACACACACACACACACACACACACACACACACACACACACACACACACACACACACACACACACACACACACACACACACACACACACACACACACACACACACACACACACACACATATTGTGTCTTACTCAAAGTCCCCAGACAGCCATTACTAACCCAATATCCTGTTTCAGAGTGAGTCGTTCTAGCCTGTTGGTCTTGGCCTTTCACCAAAGCGTGAAAGTATGAAAATTGTCCAGTCATAGCCTGCAGCTCTTTAAACCACCAATGTTCCAGAAACCAGCGCATGTTTTAAAAGAAGCCTGGTAAGATAATGTTAACAAACATAGAACTATTTGCCGCTATTTGTAATGCCGCATATTTCAATGACCATAATGACCAGTGATTATAGCTATGCAAGAAGATAGATAAACACTGTTGACTTCCTCAAGGCATTTTATCAGCTTTCTCATACTCGCCGCCCCATGTTTTACCCTCAACTGCTAAATGTGTCAAATCCCTGTGGAGTGCAAGGCCAGAAATAGCCTGACATGTTGTGCATAGGACATGAAAACAAAGCCATTACTATAGTTCTCACTCAACGGGTTGCGGCAGAGTTTTCAGTGAATAACCCAAATAGTATTCTACTGTGGGAGAACACTTTTCTTGTCTGTGTCGACACAGCACCACATCATTTCAGAAAAGAAAAAAAAAATTGCAATTGTAGGACGGGATTATTATACAATTGAAATAGATCAAGGTCAGAGAAGACCATGTTTTACCAAAAATAAAGCATTACAAATCATTGTTTTGGGTTCCCTGCCTTTTTTATTGTCAAATCACACTGATTAAGTTTTCAAAATAGCTGTAAGAAAATTAGGTCCACTGCTTTGCCAAAAACTATAAAGATTAACTGGATGTCAAGCTAGGAGGGATATCAGCAAGGAATATTATGCAATTTATAGGAAAATGTCTCCCTTTGCATTACCTGCAGCCAGCTGTTTAATATATCCATTTTAAGTCCATTGCCTGGTTGTGTGTTCAACATGGATGATAAATAAATGATGCCGTACTTGCATTGGCGTTCAATCGAAACTGCAAGAACCATCAATTTCGAATTGTTAAGCCTTCATATGTAACTAACAATCTTTGAGAGGAGAGAACAATTCATAAAATGTGCATATAACTTGAGTATTAAAGTTTCAAAGTTGAATTGTTTTTTCAAATAAAATCTGTAGCTTTAGTGAAGGTGAGAGGTATTAATGAGAAATGGAAACAGGCAGCATTGGTTATGTTTGTAGGTATAGTCAGGATGACTGGCAGGGTCTGGACCAGCATGTGTGGAGACAGATGTAGACTGACAAAACAGAAAACATGAACCCCTCTACTAGACTGTGCTTCAATACACTTGATATCTGAGCCTTGGTAGGAAACCTGACAGGAACTGAGGTAATGAGATTCTGTAATCATCACAAAACTTTCAACATTCAAGATTTACAATCTCACACACTGCATCCAAGTATTTTCTATGCATGTGGACAAGTCGTGTGTGGACACATGCTTATATGTACATGTGGTGAATAAAGGGCGCAAGCAAAATTGTAAGATTATTTTAATGAAATCACAGGCAATAAAAAATAAACACTGTGGTCTCATGGCAGCCTGCAGCTATGGTGCCAGTGCCATATTGAATTTTCGTTGCATGTGTTTTTCTTATAATGACATGTAATTCAACTTTTCCAATGCAGGGTGCATTACCAATTAGCCATCCAGTCATGTTATATTATTGAGTATTTAATTACTACTGACCCTAATTAACTTAAATTTGAGCTGCTCATGACAGCCCCTCCCTCTGCAGAAACTGATCCTTTTCCATAGGCATGTTAAAACACTTGAGCAGCTGTTGATTTAACATGTCAGGGAGTAGTGTGTGTCAGAGTCCAGTTAGTGTCGAGGCTTTGGGGAGCTGTGTTGGACAGCAGGGAGGCCCTGTCATCACACACATACAGATGGGAAAAGTAAAGCAATAGAGCCTCAATCTGTTATCCAGATTCCCATTATGCCCTTGTACATGCTTTTGAATGCCATTCCTAAGCATTCACCCATATAAATACACAAAAGGAAACTGTCAGTGGGAAAAAGCCATGTAGTCACCCAACAGAAATCACACTAGGAAACCCCGCAGATCACGCATGGTGAGGACATAAGTAGATAAGTAGTTGAGTAGCTGGTTGTATGGGTCGTGTTGTTCATATACTGTTGCCGTGGTGTGTCTTCACTATCCTTGTAAATAGTTATATATACAGGTCATACATTACATATATATTACATATAATACAAATTATGTGGAATGATTTTCTTCTGGGAAAATGATTTTTGTTTTCATCCTGTTGGTATAGTATTATCAAGCTCTATTGCATACCCATGTATTTAACAGAAACAGCACAGACATTTAATTGTGGACTCACTAACTGTAGCTAAATTTATAAATTGAAATGCAAGCTGGTAATACTTTGGCACCCTCCTATGGCAACAGTAAGTATCATAGCTGGGAGCAAGTGCAGCAGCTGGGAGAGGCAGTCAGCATTACAGTTCCAGACTTTTTGACTGATTGAACTAAAGAACATGGAAGGGTGAATTTCATGTCAGGTTAAAAATGTGAAAGGGAGAGTCTGGTCAAATAAGATATTCTAGTAAATAATATTTGCCATGTTCAATGTGGAAAAGGCAAGAGAGTAATTCTGAGGTTCCAAAAAAAAAAAAAAAAAAAAAAAAAACAATACCAAAAGAATAATGTGTGTGTGTGTGTGTGTGTGTGTGTGTGTGTGTGTGTGTGTGTGTGTGTGTGTGTGTGTGTGTGTGTGTGTGTGTGTGTGTGTGTGTGTGTGTGTGTGTGTGTGCAGTAATTTATTTTGGGGAAGACAATATGGCATTTCATTATCTGGCAACGTTTTAAAGATGTGTGCCTGTCTACACATCAGATACATACATATGAAATCTGCTCTGTGCAGTTCTTGATTTCAAATTAAATAATATTAACTACCCAAAAGAAATGACATCATTTATGATAATATGGTTCCGTAATATGTCTCCTATTTTGCCAGTTTAAGTTTGATTACAATGATGGATGAATCATCAATCAAAAATAGATTAATTTCCTAAGTAACAATGATTCCAATGTCAGTACGTCTCTGCCTTTTCTTTTAATGCTAATTTGAAAATATGAAACCCAGCTAGGAAACACAGCAGAGCCACAGATGTGTGGGATCACATCCAGGGAATTTGTATTTCCAGCTGTATGTTGAAATTGATAAATTTGTGTTTTGCACACTGACTTGCAGGTACATTCTAAGAAAAACATATGGGATTTACTGTATATTGTGTTACCATATGCAGATTGAAGTATCATAGCTGTACTGAATAGACGATCATCGCATCTTCAGCTCAACTGAGATTGCTCTTAAACCACAGACATTGGTGACAGAAATATCACTTGATCTGGGAAGATGTGGTGGGGAGTTGTAACAAATGTGGCTGTAAGAGCCCAGAATGGGTATTTCAAAGATGCATTGGTTTGGGCCCTGGGTAGGACAGGTTTGGTCAGTGTTATCAGTGCAGTCAAAGAAATTGCACAATAACTGTAACATCCATATCTGAGTAACTTCTGTTTCTTATCATAAAACAGCTTTCTGCCTTTATATTGCTACAAGATCTCCATGCTTATCTTCTTATTTGATCTGCTTAAAGAGACTTGCTGCCAGTAAACTGAGAAAATGTAACTGTTCAGAATACCATTTAAATAAACAATGAAACAATATGATAGGATAAAATAATATGAATTGTTGATGATGTCATCACATTTTTAAAATCTCTAGTGAGTACTTTGTGTCAAACAGAGGTATTTAAAATGAATGAGTAAAAAACTGACCAATAGTGCCCCAGAAGAATCATTTGTATGAACATAGGTATATATATTTGTAATCATAACCTTCATGACCCTAAAATTGTGAAAATAATATAATACATTTAATGAATTTCTTATTGTTTTATAAATGAGTGCATTTGTGAAACTGATAAATTATGAATCCACTCAAACTAAATAATCAGTTTGGTCAAATCAAGAAAATGATTTGGCAAATCATGTGAAGTGTCTGAAAACCACTTGGCCTCATTTTCCCACAGGCCCCTGCACTGCCAGGGATGCTTAGACAACAGATAACAAAAATAGCCTTGGTTCTTTTGCCATTCAGACTTTGAAGCAGGAGTATTAATGTACATAAACATCTGGATAGCCACCCTGCTTGCAGTTACTAACAGCATGTTCATATCACTTTTAAGCAGTTTTATGGTTTTGTAACAGAAATTCTGACCTCTGATTATTCTCTTTGGTCTGTCATGCTAATCTTAAAACAGAGAAATGTCCCTCCTTTGTTGGTGAAGCAATGTCTAATGGTTAGCCAAGGTCTGACTCTCTCTTTGAACTAAAACAGAAAAGCACAAAGAAAACACTATGTGATATCCCATTGATAATGCTGTTTGTCAGCCGTTCACCATCATAGTGAATAAAGAAACACGTTCTATCATATTTTTTTATCACTTCAATGTATCATGTTTTTTAATCAAAGTTTTTTTTTTTTAATTAGTACTCAACCTGGATATTCTCAACTCTGGCATGCTTAATTGTAGACTTACTTTCAACAAGCTGCCTAGAGGAGAGGTTACCATGTTCACAATACTAAAGCTGGCCTACCCTATATATACAGCAAAATCCAATCAAAGCAGCGACAGAGAAGGTTTTTTTCTTTAAAAAAACTTCTTTCCAGTTACGTGTTTATTTTTTGGGAGACTGAGTCTTCCTGTAGCTGGAGGAAGAGGCTGATTTACCCCCTGCTGAAGAATGTAACTGTCAGATTCATCACACCTGGTCAAGCTAAATTAACCCATCCCTGTTCACACTGAGCACAACACTACCACTGCAGAGGCATAGAACACACAAAGTTCACACACCTCATACCCACAACAGAGCACACAGCTGTCACACAAACAGAACAAAAGCCATTCTGAATAGCAGTCAAGTATTTGGAATTCAAATACCAATCATTTCCAAAGGTTACAGCAAATATGGAGACCAAATTTGGGCTCTACAAAATAATATGCTTGACCGCATATTGTTTATAATATATTTTTCTTCATTCCTACCAAATGAAATGACATTTGGAGGCTGATTGCATCTGGAGAACTGTGTTGCGTGATTTAATGCCTCAGCACAGTTGAAAGGCATAATTAAGATTTCATCTTTGTTGTATGCATTGACATATTCCTTGTAAACACTCTTCGTAGCACACAGGATTTAGATTTGTATAGTAGGGCTATTTTCAGTGTTCCTGCTGCACTACTGCATGTCAAAACTATTGTTAAGGCATTGAATAAGTATCACTGGTTAACTATGGTGCAATTATACTAAAAACCTGACTGGATTTCAGGTGTGACTTCCCTGTTTCACTTAAGAAATAACTATGCATATTATCAACAAAAACTACAAATGTATGAACCTCCATAAAATCCATGTTACTCACCTATAATAATCATATTCTATATTAGTGTAGGTTTGTTTTTCTACTAAAGCTGATCTATTGTTTTAACATAAATGTTACACAGTTTATGATTACAAGTACACTATTTTTTCCCAAAACACCATAGTACAGAAGTTTAGTATTTGCAAATTACTTTTAATGAATATGAATATGTATAGTGCATTATATAAGCAGGTACACTGTACTGTTCTAAAAACTACTCATCAGAATTAACTATTGTTTTATTATATATATGTATATATTATAACAAATCACTGTCATATTCACAAAAAATATTTTTGCTTCCAGCACTAGATCCTACCCAATAAATAACAATTATTCTTTTTCTTCCTCCATTTGTTATCAGTTCATGGATTAACAACTGTAATTTAAATACTTTATGGTGCTACCTGTTATGCTAATATTTCTTATAGGCTTACTATACACAACCGGTGTATAGTGCTGATCACAGATAAATATACAACGCATAACTCTTTCCCAAGTTAGAAAAATGTATGTACTTTGTCTTTTCATATAATACAAACATATGTGCGTTGTAATACAGGGAATTTCCAAACATTTGTTGAAGGTGTTGACTCAAATAATGCATAACTTTTCTATACATTAGCCTCAGACCCTCATTGTATGTGCTCTCAGCTTACAGTAGCTGTATTTTCACACACTGATCACACACATAATGTTTGAAAGGTTTTGTGCTCTCAGAATGGCAAGAAGACAAAACACGGGGCCCAGTTATATGAATGAATCATTGCCTATACTTACGTTGAAAGTGTTTTTATTGAGCTATATTTATAACCATTGGAAATGAATGTAAAATGAGAAGTTAATTTCCGTGTGGTAAGTTAACCTTCCTCACAGAACAAATGCCACCTTCCAGATAGAAACAATGTTATCAATCTGTGAATTACACTGACGTGTCTTATCCAAGACATAAACAAACAACAACACAACTACTACTACTACTACTACTACTACTACTACTACTACTACTAATAATAATAATAATAATAATAATAATAATAATACAATTATATACACATACCATATCCATATTTGGACTAAGAACATTACAGGGGAAAGCACACCTGCTGTTTGTAAACTATACAATGTTCCAACACTGACAAATACTGCATTCCTCAAGCAGACAAGATGCTGGATACAACCACATTACTTCAGAGAAGCAAACAACCCCCTCCACTGCTTCTTAAAAGCATCTTGTTTGGTAATTTATGCACATAAATGCACTATTTGATTGAGGTTAAAATGTTTCAGCTTGGCTGGACTGTTATTTGGAGGAAATCACCTGGTTTTCTGCACTGAGAAAGTTGCAGCTGATGTGAAAAGCTGAAACCAAGTGAAACCTCTAATTCCTGTTAAATAGTTTATAAGGACTGTGGTGAAACAATAGTGACCCAAACAGCTATCAAACTCAGAAATACTTGCTCCATTACTTTCACACACTGATGCAAAAGGCAACTAAGAAATACTCAATCAAGTCACTATCACAGTTTGCACAGATGTAAAAACTAAACATTATCATCAATGGACAAAGGCAATGTCACTATACGTGGTCTTGGCACTATAGCTTAAAAAAGTACTGTTTGTAAAACTTAACAAGCTGGATGTCAAAAGTCACTTCAGTCAAAGATTTGTGGTAAAAATTGACAAATGATTGGCTAGCCACCTAAGGTACAAAAGAGCTATATACAGTTCAAAAAAGAAAAGTAAAATAATGAAGCTCACTAGCATAAAATAATAATAAACAACAAACATTGATAAGTGCTGGAAAGCAGAGTTTTGCACAGCATGATAAATAAGGAAATGTGTACCAACCTCCTGTACGCTATAATCAATGATGATGAAAAAACAACTGTATAGTCAGGTATACTATGACCTTGTGTGGTATACTAATTTCAGAAAAATACAATGCTGAGTTGACCTTCTGACTTCTTCATTTTCTAAACCTCTTCTACCCTTTGTACATCAATGTTAGGCATCAAGGTTAGGTGCATAACTCCCACATTTTCCAGCCTGCTGTTTTTGTCTGTTTTGCATCATGAAATGTTTCTACATTTGCCAAGCAGGGATTTGAAGGAATCCCTTCACAAGCGAGGTTGTGCTGAACCTTTCAAGTAACTGTCAAAAATAGCATATATAATTGCACGGACATTCTTTAGCAGAACTTTTTGTTCTCTTGTGAAGAACCTCACTGATCGCTCTGCGACAACACATACAGCATTGATCATATTTGTCAGACTGATCTTACACTGCCGTTGTGTATAGTGACAAAATTCCAAATAAAAGAACATTCCATAACCTTGCAGTACATCATTTCTTGCAGACATCACGTTAGTGACTCCAAATTAGAATAGCATATCCTTTATCTGGATATATAGTGTTTATGAAGATGTTACCATTGTTTAAATTTAGATGCAATTTAGTGAATATATTAATATTATTTATTTATAACAGTATTATTTAAGAACATATACTCATGATTTAAGAGATTTTTTGTGTGTTCGATGCCAAAGGTACAGGGCCTAAGGTACCCACCGTAATTCCGTGGTTTCCATTCGCACCTGTGCACATTCTTGAAATTCAGGTTTTTATTCTGTATAAATGTAACATGCACGTACTAGAGCTGATTACTTTGCAATTGTTTTCTCATCTATTGCTACCCTCTGCTGGCTCCATTGTGCAATTGCAACTAAGATTTTTAAATGGAGATGTTTGAATTTTATCCTCAATGTTATTGCAAGCCATTTTGATGACCCTATGTAAAATGAAAGCTCCACATGCTGCCTATACTTTTAAACCAAGATAGGGGTGGATTTTGTACATAATCAAAATAGATGCAACATTTTATTTCTGACAGCTTGTACTTTAAAGAAACTATAGGCCTACCAACCATTTGAATCAGCAAGCTTACTACTTACCATGGATTTTATAACATAATTTAGGAGATGTATACATTGCTTATTTATTTATTTTTTTATTTATGTTTTTATTTGTTTTATTTCACACCCATTTACACTTTATTTGTGCATTGGAAGCTAATTACTGAAAACTAGATGTTACAAAAAAAAAAAAAAACATTTCCTTGTGTCATTGTCTTCAGTTTTCCTCAGATGGAGCACTGCTTTAACTAAGAATTCATAATAGGCAGTTTAAAAGACTTTTCAATGAGCCTTAGATATCTTGTACATTATGTCTTCCTGACAGTCAGAGTGTGTGAGCTATCTATCTCTTGAGTACTGTGAGGTCTGTTCAGTTTGCAGAATCTGTCACAACAAATCATAAATCTAACTCTCTCTGCTTTTTCCAAGCCAAGCTAAAAGGAAACAGAAAGACATGGTCTCCCAGCCCCTGGACTAGGCTGCTGTTCTAGTCTCTCTACTCAGAATTATCTCTGAAAGTCTCAGGATTCAGGAGGCATTTAGTTTGACAGCACAGGTCAAACCAGAGACATACACACGGTATCTGCTGGACAAAGAGGTCTCAGGGTCTTTGACTGGTCAATATATCAATATTTCAGAACTGCCACCTGCTGACAATTTCAACCATGGCTACCATGTGTAATCCAATTGTTTGAAATATTATTACATTAAAACATCTAACTATATGAACCGAACTGCAAGCAGATTTACATGCAGATTGAGGTGTATGTTTTTGTTTTTATTTTTTAAAAAACTTTCCTTTTCTGATAACTGAAGTTACAGCCATTTTCTGCACGGCTATGACACCTGTTTATTTGATCAACTTTCATGATTAAAGTTTTCACTTCCATGCCACAGACTTTTACAATTAGGTAATGTAGGTCTGGGGAATCTAAAAAAAGCTATAGGGTCATCAGTTTTTGCTATCAGCATATTATTATCCACACTGAATTAAAGAATTATTCTGGCCTCTGCATGGGTTCTCCTGTGAAGGCAGGCCTTGGCCGAATAAGCCAGGTTGGAATACAAATAAATATCCTGTATGTAAATATTTATGTATAAAAGCTTTGAGCATTCCCATGGCAGAATTCCCACATAATGAATTACTTTTATGTTGCATACTGAATATCATCATTTTACTTTGTTTAGAAAAATAAAATAACAAATTAGTTATGGAAACAGAAGGGCAAACATCCTCAACTGTTTACTGGTAACCTCATTTTTAGGGGTTGTTTGACTGAAGATCAGATGATGGAAGAGCTCAGGTAAGACTGAAACAGTACACAATGCTCAGCCATGTCATCAGTGAAGTTGTTACACTTCTGCTTGACAGTCACTGCCCACATGTCCCAGCTGCTGTGAACACAGTGAAACATGGGGAACATGACTTCAGGCTAAGGCACATCCTTTGGAAAAAAGCCCAGGGCTGTATATCCATCCTACACCACATTTCATATTCTTCCCAAAACCATAAATATTTACTATGCCCACTTCTCAACAACTGGTCCCTGTTGTGTACCGTGTTCCAAAGGCCTCCTCTCCTTCCATCACATTAATCTCTGTCTCAGACCTGTCCAGAGTATCACTCCAAGATTGTCCTGACTTCATCCTCCCCTGAGTGACCAGAATGACAGCTGTTCTGTGGAAAACATGCCCTGAAAGGCAGAGACACTGATGTGACTATCAGCCCTCACAATATGCACCACTGTAAGCAAGCTTGTTTGGAGCATCAGGCTTAATGTAATAAAATTTTGGATGGTTGCATAATTATTAACACATATTTCATGTGTTGTGTACAACAGTGCTATCTTCCATTCAAATATGCCTGCAGGAAGAACACATTTACCTAATATGAAAGTGGGCTCAGTACACTGTAGAGCAAGTGTGCACAAGTCCTGGGGAACATAGTGACAGGCTTTTGTGATTTCCTGTTAATCAGCAGCAGTATCACAAAACTCCAGTGATCACACCAACCCTTCAGCAATGGAGGTATATGCCACTGCTGTACAAGATATTTAGGGTTTAAAACACACATATATATATATATATATATATATATATATATATATATATATATATATATATATATATATATATATATATATATATATATATATTTATAAGACATCTTTATCTTGCTTTTAAACATAAACTCCAGTGGGATAAAGACAAATCTAGCATTTAGCCATAAACTTTAAAACAAATCTAGCATCTTTGCATTGCAATTTGGATTTTGCAGGGACAGCCTTATCATATATACTGACTGGGAGAGTTTTCCATGGTATTTAAAACAGTTGACAAACATGCAAGTTACAGTGAACTGAGATTTACCGATACGTGGCCAAACACACCGTTAAAATCTTGCTAACATGCTAAGCCTTATGAGGGTCTCGTTATAGATTTAAGTATTCTATTGTAGTTGAATACAATAAAGGCTCATATTTTGGCTATTATCACTGAATGAATGAAGGCCATAGTGTTGTGCTATAAATAAACCTAAGAAAATCTGTTTAAATAACAATATTTTTGTCTCTTCAACCTGAAACTACCTACAATAAACAACCTGGACAGCTCCTACACCTTTTTATATGGTCATAATGTATGAATTGGAGTGATACAGGAGGAAGTAGGAGTAGGGTAAATAAATTAATCTAAAACATAGGAAACTCAAACAACAATTCAATTATTTAAAAAAAGGCTAGATAAACAAACTGTCATAACAATGTGTGGTCATTTAGTAGAATATAATATAATAATTGAGTAAACAATTCTATATTAGCAAGTCTGACTTGACATTTCCTTCAGTAAAATATGAATCAGATAAATACATTATTATAATTGTTTATTTTATGTGATGTGTGTACATTTTAAAATATGGTATTCTAAAGTTTGAATTATTCTTTATATCTATTGTGATTTATGAACTTTTAAAATGCCAATGTTTCCTGTCTCTAATTTGGATTAACTAATTTTGCTTCAAAAATTTCTGCTGGATCACCTTCTTTTCACTGATGGTATCTACAGCAAAAACACATCCAGTCCTCTGAAGCACTCGACCATAAACAAGTGTCTGTCGTCAAGGGTTTACATCCAGTTTCCACCTGAAATCAACCTGGTGTAAATGTGCAAGGACACATTGTGATATGGCTGTGATTGTGGGTATCTGATATGTCATTGGGAGGAATTGATACAGAATCCAAACATCGCTGATCATCCTATACCCTGTGTGCTGCTGCTGCATAAATGCATAGTCGGGTGATAACTACTGTAACCCACATTTTAATCAGTGATGTCAGGATTGTGTGATCCTGTCTGTCATCCTGGATGCATGTAATGACCAAATTACTACAGACAATGCACAGGGTCATTAAATCATACTGGGACTTGAGATAAAGCAAAGACTAACACCTGTTCCTTACTTTCCCACCAAATAATCAGAGATATCCTGTATAGATAGTAGTAGCAACTTGTAGTTATCAAGATCAGCATGACCACACTATCCATGTCAACTCCTTCAAGCACACTAAGAAATGAATTCAGGCCTCTGCTTGACTGCATTTCTTGCAATTAAGTCCCTAACTCTCTCAAGGGTGAGTTATGCATACAATCTACTTAAGCACAGGTCTGAATTTAGGATAAAATGAGGTCAAGCTCACATTTTGATGATATTCTTTTCCACTAGCAGACACATTAGTTGTGCTGTTAATGGAAACAAGAGGTACAGCCCTCTAGCTGAATGAAAAACTTGTGGTAGCACAACAAGACATGTAGTTACTAAGCAATGCCTTCTTACTGCCACCTGTGGGTTGCCAAGAGCATTAGACAATCCCCATTTTCTCTTTGACCAATTGAATTAACAATACACAATTTTTCTTTGATTTCCCAAAGTGTACAATAAAACAATAGGCATTCATTCATACTACATAATTCCTTGTATGGAAATTCTGTATTGGTCCTGAGGAAGATACATTTGTGATTTATTGGAACCCACATACATATGTATCAAATAAACAAAGTTATATTTTAAGTGTTCTGCAGTTTGCTCTGAGTACAACAGTTTGATACATTTTAGCCACTATAATCCAAATTTAAACTTTTCCCATTGCAGTGGACATCTTGTGTCAACTGGCAACAGGTAAGATTACCAGTCCTGTCCTTACAACGAACTACAACCATTTAGATTATTTCAACACTGCTGAGAGTAGAGGTGCTGCTTTTTCAACAAAGTATGCTGACATTTTGCAGCACATAATTGGCTGTAGTTAGACAAGGGAACAGATTACACGATGAGGAAGGGAAACCCTTCAAACTAAATTCCACCTGGGGTGATGGCTATGCTTTACCCTATATGGGACTTAAAGTTTCAGAGCACCGATCGCGCAAAATCATTGTTGATTGTGTTATATGATTGCGTACCAATTTACTGTACATGCACGTTGTAGTTTCTCCTGATGGATGCCATAACGTGTAATTGGGGGGTTAAGCCAGAGCTGGCAACACTAGTAGAAATATGGTTCTGTAGCTAAACCATTTGTTCCTCAAGCAACCTCGGATTAACGCAAACACTTCGGTTACTATGGAAGCAAGGGGGAATCACTACACGCAGTACTTCAGCTTCGGCAGGTCAGAGTGGTCAAAGCTATGGGCTACTTAGGACACTAGGGCAAGTGAAAATGGGGGATGAACCTGTCGCAGACAAGAGATACGAGTTCATTGAAGAATACGTTTTAAAAACTTTGAAACTGAAACCAGACCGGTGGCAGAAGTGTGTGACAACTGATGAATACAAACAAATCATTCAAGATTTCTTCGATCGCCCTGAACAAGCTGCACTTGTTGTGTCTTTGAACACAGCAGGACATTTGTTTCCCTCATCCGAATTTCCAGCAAGCTCTAAAAACAAATCCGTGTATTTCGTGAAGCGCTGCAGAGAAGTGCTCACCTCAGATTCTATTAAAAGCAATTTATGCTATGGAGATTTATCATACGCTCCTCTGGATCAGTTTTCAGCACTTGTGGAAGAGGTAAGACAGAACGCTCCAAAGAAATTGCTTTCTATACGTTAGCAGGTATGGTCGTTTTTACACATACTTTAAATTGATGCTTACCGTATTTAAACAATTTTTTATCAGAATTTTATCTGAACAGTTTTTAAGCGGAAATGGACGTGAAGTGTTTCATCCAGCCTGTCATTTTTTTAACAGGGGGATATTACCATTTATCAAATTTGAATGAAATATATGTAAAACTCATCCAGGTTTTTTGTGGTATAATGGTTAAAACCCCCACAAAGTGTTTCATGCTTCATTAGCCTAATATCAACGTGTCATTCAAAGAGGCACAATGAGACACTATAAAGCTAGTTTGAATACAGTGGACGGTCTTGTTTAGATGATGTCATGGTTACGGCCAGATAAAGTTGTGTGTAGTTATGCCAGCTGGCCGTTCCTTCTTCACTTTCACTGTTACGTTATCCTATTCGATGAGAGTTGATCGTCTCTCATCCTGTGTTGGCTAATTTGAAAGCTCTGAATTCTCAGCCAGAACAGAGTCCTACCACAGAAATACAATATAACCTTGCTTTATGGCAAGCCCTGTGTCAACTATGGCAATAGTCCTTTTGAAAAATGTTAGATCGGCCAACCTTGACAAATCTTTGAGTAACTTGTGGCTCATATAATATTTTGGGCAAATATCTCCACATTGCATTTTAGTGTACATTCTCACATGTAGGGAATTTAAGATTTGATATGGAAAAATAATTTGTGTGTTTAATTTCTCAGGGGAAAAAATTTACTTTTAGATTTGGTTTGCCCTCTGTGCAGTAAATTAGACTAAAAGTAAAGCAGATTTTCTTTTTACTTTAAAAAAGTTAACTATATTTACTTAGCTTATGAAGTGCTGACTGCACATTTTAGAACACACTTTGCGTCAACAGAACAGCAAATACAAAATGACTGTAAGGTTAAAAAAAAATGCATCTGTCAGCATGAAACAATCATGTACCAAATCTATAATGTAACAGAATTCCTGCTGCAACAACTGAAATATATTGCGTTCAAAAAAACAAATAATAAAAAATAGCCTAAACAAAAAGCTGCTTAATTTTTCAAAGTCACTGTTATTTTTTTTAGATTACTTTTAAAAAGTTCAGAATATAGACAATATGTTTTCCTTCTGAGTCCACAACTGAGTACTCACCATTGGGTTTCCAGTATCCCAATGGGAATTATAACAGCGACAGCTGCATTTACTGCTTAAATACTATAAACAAAATATTCTGCTGTGTTCCCCCTTTAGGCAAAAACCAAAATAGAGTTTCATTAGTTGTTCTAGCTTTGAGGTCATTTAAGTGCTTGTCCCAGCAGCATTTCATATGGAGTACAAAATTTCCTCTTTTAGAATCTTGAATTGCAGAAAATAAAGCTGCTGTTTGGGAGAATATCTAAAACTAGCAGCAACAGTAGAGCTGGACATCACATTCCCCTCCCACATTACAATTGG
The DNA here is from genome assembly GCA_022829145.1 of Albula goreensis. NCBI lineage: Eukaryota > Metazoa > Chordata > Actinopteri > Albuliformes > Albulidae > Albula > Albula goreensis. The sequence goes on from CM040748.1 coordinate 19,570,645, forward strand.
TCAGATTCAAAGCATGTCAAACATTTCAAAGAGAGTTGCTTAAAATGGAGGCCTATTTTATCTCATGCCCTCAATTGCTTGAGCAACGAATTTTAACCTAATGCTAATGCAGTTGATGCTTGTATAACCAGTCTGATTATAAAGCAAAGATGAACTGCTGTATGCCAAGGCATCATAATGTATGAGTCTATAGTAAAATACTTATATTATTTGTTTATTTTTTGTTATTTATTTTTGTCTGTTTTTCCCAAAGTATTTGATGACTTAAATCATAATTTCCTCAGTTTTAGAACAGTATCAGTGTGTGATCATTAATGTAAGCGCCTTATGAAAAGCTGATGTGTTGTAACATGGCATGGATCAATAAGGCTATGATTAGATCCCCATAATACACACTGAAAAATTGTATGCAACACTATTTCCTTGGAAATGTGGTAGTAGGGTTTTCCTATAAATTGTCACAGGCAACCCTGATGTAATATCCCCTCTGTATTTGCTCCTAATGGTAATTAGGTTGTGGTGCCAGTCCTATCCAACAAAAGGAACCACTGTGAATGGCCACATGTTGTGTCACAAGATGTAAAGCAACATGTTCACTCTCTGAAGACCAATGTATTTGTGGTGGCTGGACATGTCCGAGGCAAGACTCTTCTCCCTCTACCTGCTGGATCAGAGAGAGTTGAGCAAGCTGCCCTAGAGAGGGAGAAAAGGTAACAAAGCAATGACAGTATGTCATATTCTGCTGAGAGTATTTTCATGTTTTCAGTTTACCTTGGAATTGGTGTTTTGATTTCATCCTGACTTAATGATGAGCCAATTAGTAAATCAGTTCATTACTAAAATTGAACTTAACATGTTGAATAAATGGAGTCGAGTCAGTGTTGAAAAACATTTTTTAGATGCAGAAGCTGCTTTATTCTTGTTGATTCAGTTCAAGTCACCACTTGTCTAATTGAATGTATTTAGTGGTGACCTTGTGGACAAAAGCATCATCCACTCTATTGAGTCGGTAGTGATTGAATGGAGCCACCAGATTCGTGAGGTACTCAAAAAGGATTCATCTGAGCCACTCCTGGGTGGAAACAGCCCAACCCCTCACGTGGAACTGCTGTTCTGGAAGAACAGGTGAATTATGCATGTCCTGTTAGGCACTGTATAAAAACCTATACACAAAACCATGTTTACGTTAAGACTTGTTGGTTGATTTATTAGTATTTGACTTTTAGAACTAGACATTTAGACACAGATTCAGGGATGTGTATTGCTGGCTTATTTCAGTTTTATTTTTATATTCCTTTTTAGATACGCTGACCTAGAATGCATTTATGGGCAGTTAAAGTCAACAAAAGTGGCCAAAATGTCAGAGCTCTTGGACAGGATGGAGAGCAGTTATTACCCTGCATTTAGAAACATGTTCCAGGATGTCCTGGCAGGTAAGCTTTTCCTCCAGACATGCATTTATGAAAATGTAATCACATCAGTCGTCACGATAATTACTGCACACGATGAATTGCTCTCATTGGGTTGGTTTGAATATGTTGAATCATATGTATTTAGCCGCAGTGTTGAATAAGTAAGATATTTACGGTTCAGCATCAGATATTTATCTAATGTGCATGATAATGGACACAAAAATACAGAATACATGAAGTATGCCACTGACCACTTCTATGGCAGTAATTAAAGGTGTAAAACCATAAAAATAGTAGTACACATGCCAGATAGACAGTACCAGTGCATCTCATCCCTGTATGCCATGAGAATGATGGTGAGGAAGCAATAAAGAATTCAGTGGTCACAGAGAATCCGAAAGATGGATGTATTTTGAGGTTGCAGAGTCTCCATATCAGTTCACATCTATGCCAAAAGGCTATTTAGAAGGGCTGCCAGAAAAAAAGCACTAATTGAGAGCAACAAACAAATTGAAGCTTAGATAGTCTCCTGACTGACCTCCCTCCTGTTGCCTCTATTTCCTCTAACCACTTCCAGTGAAATGCTTGGAGAGTCTCTGAAAGAATTGGAAAATCACTTAGACCGTTTATTTGGAATCAGTATAGATGTGTCTGTGTGACTGTAGACCGATGTCAAGTGTAATGTCTCAGGACTTTATACAATTGTAATTTTGTAGAGAGTCTTTATCCTGAGACACACTGAGACAAATTCTCATGTTACTTTAAATTAATGCATTAAGTATTTTATGATTAATGTGAATGAATGCAATCATTGTATATGCTTTTGTTTTAAACTCAGTCTGTGATTGGGGTGTAAACTGAGCTACTTTATGGCTATATTTCTGTTCAGCACTGGAAGAGGCCAAAGACATCAACATCTACCTCAAGCCCCTCGAGCGCCTCTTTGAAGGCCTGGAGAGTGCAGAGTTTGGTGAAATCAAGAGTCAGATCGCTCTGCTAATGCATACTGTGTGTTTGCTCTGGGCCAACTCCAAATACTACAACACCCCTGCCAGAGTCATTGTGCTGATACAAGAGATCTGCAACCTTCTCATACAGCAGGTCAATTTCCTGTGCACTGTCTCTTTTTATGAACTTGTTGATTTTTTTTAATGTTTTCACTTCAGCTTCCTCTCAATGAATAATTAATCCCACAGACCTAACTTTTAAGTGGTTGTTAGTTATAATTCAGAGGTGAAGTGCTCCTCCATTTTGGGAATTTGGAAGGACAGAGACCTTGATTCATGGTTATTAATTGAAGAACTCCCTTATTCACTTTGCATCTTAATTTCGCATACTTTTCTAAATTTATGCAGAATAAGGAGTGATTTTTCCTCCACAGAATAATTATCTCCTGAATATATAAAAATTAATCAGGTAACCCATTTTATCATGTTAACTCTTAACCCTATGAATACATTAGCTTCCCTTTACAATGGAAAGAAATTGTGTCTCTTTTTACATTCCTGCAGAACAGCACATACTAAAAACTAAGGAATAATCGGAAAATACATGTGTCACACCATGGATGGTTGCCTCATTATAAGCTATTGATATTTTCTTTCAAAATTATGACTATCTTAAAGTCATAAATAATTGAGTATTATGTATTGGAAGTCAGTCTGTATAAGAGCATCTGCTAAATGCAGTGTAATGTAATTATTTTGTAGCGTGTGGGCCTTTTGCACTTAACAGTTCTAATTTGTTAGGCTCGATCATATCTGAACCCAGAGGATATCCTGAAAGGGGAGACAGAGGAGAGCCTGAGCAAGGTCCAGGGAACTCTGGATGTCCTGCAGCACTTCCGGGAAACTTATGAGGAGATGAAGGGTAACCTCGGGCAATACCAGAAGAATGGGCAAGAGCTGAAGGCATGGGACTTCTCCCCAGCCATGGTGTTCACTGCATTGGACAACTTCAGTAGAAGGGTGCAAAATATTGAGGCAAGCCAAAAAATGAGTTTACATGCATTTCTTTGTTATTGCCCTTGAAGCTAATTGAAACGGCACTCTTTAGATTAATGCATTTCCATGACTGAGGCATCATGCTGACCCACCTTGCCTCTCCTCCAACTGGCCCACTGTAGAATCTGTTGGTGACAGCCCTGGACATGATGAAGCTGGAGAAGATTGAGTTTGGAGGAATACGTGGGAAGATGCTTAGCCAGCAGGTGTTGTGCATGTACGAAGAGTTCCTGGAAAAATACAGAATCTTTACAGAGAAATCCTATGATTGCCTGGACACCACAAACCAGGTATACACACTGCACAGTGAAATGCTGTTTTTGTATCTTGCAGAGTATTTGCTATAAGAAACAAAAAAGTTGTTGACAGACTAAAAGCAGTTTCTCGTTCTGCTGTTCTCTTGAGTCAGCATATCTGAATTTTCATTTATTTTATATCTACTAGGAATTTGAGGCTGATGTTTTTGAGTTTATGAGCAAAATGGAAGACATGGATCGGCGACTGGGTTCAGTCTTCTGCCAGGCTTTTGATGATGCTTCAGGTTTAGAGCATGCCTTCAAAGTAAGTACCAGTTAGTAAAGGCAACAGGCACTGGATGTACACCCACCCACTCACCCACCCACACATACACGAAAGCACCCACCAATTCATGCTCATGCAAACATACTCAGAAAAATACACATTCTGCTTCTCCTCCTAACAGAGACTTACTGAAGTGGAAATTGTTATTTGTTAAAGCAAGCAGAGTTTTGAAACACGTTTATATCCATAAATCAGTGTTTTTGGTGCTATAAAAATCTCTTTGAAATGAGCATATTTTATGAATCATAAATCTCCTTGGAATCAGCATTTCTACTTCTTATGTATTCTCTGCAGGTTCTGGACATGTTTGGAAGTCTTCTTACTCGTCCTCTGATTGCTGCTGATGCCGAGAACAGATATCCTATCCTAGTCAGCATGTTTGACAGGGAATTGGATTGCTGCAAAGTGCTCTACAACAGACATGTGCAAAGAGAGAAGGAGCTGGGTGAGACTGAAAATATTTCTGTCCCTTTACTAGCAGATCTGATCTGCAGCGCAAGAAGTCTTAGAAAACAATTAGCTACATTATCATAATCTCTATGGTAATTATTTTCTTCTTAACAAGATACGTTTCTACGAAACCCAAATTACTCAATGCCAAAGAATCCGACCAGACAGTATATATTTTGAAAACTTCTCCAAGCTTTCATCACTACACTATTAGAGTTTATTCAAACTCCTTTTCAGTATTCTTAACATGTTTATTTATACAAAATCTGATTTTGCATTTTTTTTTTCTATCAACCCAAGATTTTTTTTGTGTGTGAAAAAACATAGATACACAAATTTACTGTCTTTCAGGATATCACATCTGTTTCTGGTTGAAAGAAAAAAATGTAACCAAAAACCTGTATGCAACAAAGAGAAATAGATTTAAAGTGTCCTTCTTGTACCTTTAAAGTAAACTATGGGGTCTCACTTTAGTCCTGGATGAACTGAGCTGTTTATATCTATATGATATAATCATGGACAATTGTCCAATATTTCCCCCACTGCTTTATTTTCCCTGACTCCAATATTTGATTTTCATGTGGTGAGAGGGACGGTAGATGGTAGGCTTAATGAATTGAAGTTGAAATGACAGTTCAGTGTTTAGCTTACATTATTCTATTACATTAGAACCTCAGAGCCCTTTTATATCCCAAATTAAACAACTGAACATGTATAAACCTGGATGTAGAATCAAATTCTACCTATGAAATTTTAGACTGTAGTGCAACAATAGACAGTCTAACATCTCTTAGCATTACTGGTAAATAAAACAGTTGATTGGCAAAATGAATAGCTGGCAAGTGAACTCTATTAGCTAAGAGGAGATTAATCCAGTAGTTATACAAATCTGATTTGTGAGGTAAACAATTTTCTAGCAAGCTAGATGACAAGATAGCTAGACACAAGTTGAGGCACCCTCATAATTGTAAACAATAACTATTGTACTCTCAAAATGGCACATTGAGTTTATGACACATTGGGTTTATGGGGTTGATATAACGTGGAATTTATGGTTACATAAAATTGACCAATTAATTAATTCTCCCAAATGTTAGTAGATTCCAAAGGATGACATTCAAAACCAGCACAATAACTTTTGACAGAATTTCTGTGTTATTATCCTGTAGATAATAATTGCCTGTAGATAATAGAATAATGTAATTGAGTTTGGACCCAATTTTGGCACCTTGCAGGTATATTTTATTTTTTGAATACAACAGCATTTATTAGATTTCATTGTATGCTTACAAATGAAGGACTCTATTCAATGTACCTATGTTTTACCTAATTCTAAACTTGCAATTCTGCTTAAGAAATGTTAGTATTAATTATTCAAAGGGACAGAGTGCATTGCAGTAAGACTGAATCTCTACCAGAATAGAAAGTGGAACATATTCACCAAGCTTTCTCTAACACCACAGAAAGTTTTTAAAGGGCTTATGTGGATAGTGGATTTTGGGTAAATGATTCATTTGTTTATTTAGAGTTATGGCTAAGGATTAAGATAATACCTTGTCTATTGTAAAAAATCAATTTATACCTCAATTATAAAAACAAAAGCCCAACAATAATGAACAGAAAAATAGCATCCTGTTGGTTGCTGTGATTCTTAAAATGAATGATATTCATGAATATTTACTAGTGATGTACACATCTTCCTTTCCCCCAGGTTACACCCCTGTCAATATGAATATGCCTGCTGTAGCTGGGGGATTAAGGTGGGCTCAACAAATGCAGGAGCGCATTCAGAAGCCGTTTAGTAACTTCCGACACATTACTCATCCGTGAGTTTCATTTTGTGGGCCTTTTTTCTCAGTGTGTTAAGATTTTAAAAACGGGGAAATCTTTTCTCATATTGAACAGTGTATGCACACATACAGTAAGTTGTAGAATTTATTAATGCTAAACTTGTAATTGCTGACTGTTGATATTCAGGATTGGTGATTTTAGGTTTTGGTATTGTGAATAGGTGCATGGAGGCTGCTGATGGAGAGAGAATGATCAAGAAATATGAAGAAATGATGGAAATACTGGAAAGGTTAGTTACTCACAGTAACTAAAAAATAAGGTTTTGTCTTATTATTAACACAATAATAAGATAAAAATATTGAGATTGTGTGTTTGGGTATAAGGGTTGTGGTTTCTTTAAAGACTGCATCTTACAGCTTATTGACCAACTCATAGACAATAGTAGTACATTGAACCCTTACTATTTCAAGAAAAGGATGAACACTTCTGTCGAAGGGATTTTAGAAAGAATAAAGATTTGTTGTGTTTCAGCTACATTTTAGTGAGGACTGCAGAAAATTATTGAGATACAACAATTGCACTTTGCCTTGTAAGTCGCTCTGGATAAGAGCATCTAACAAATGCCCTTAATGTGATGTAAATGTAAACAATATAATGAGATTATAGTCTGCTTTTTGCTAACCAGTTTATCTGTATATGCATATATTACTATACATATATTAGACATATACATATATTACTAATATACATTACATACGTAAATTTACACATATGTGAGAAATATGGCCTGATAAGCATGTTTTCTCAATAGTGTTTGATAGATAAAAACATTCCTATACTTGTGTTTTCAACTCTTTTTTCATAAATGCCACAATGAAAAGATTATTGTAAATAAATCAGAATGCCTAGATAATTGTAAGCAATGGAAAAAAAAACTTTAAAGTGTGATTTCACTGGATAAGCTCAGCGTTTGGCTCATAATGACCTTGAATGACTATTGGGCTGCTCAGTACACTGCTAGCCAAGGTCAGTTCTCTCTCAGAACACCTTTGGCTCACCACAGGAATAAGAAGCAGATTGACAGCTAAGGCATGTCAGTAGATACGCAGTTTCATTTATTGACCAACAAAGTTTAAAATCATTTGTAAGTAAGAATTTCCCTTAAAAAACACAGTTTGTGAAATGCTGATAACCAAGGCCTGCTGTGGGGCATTGACATGAAGGCACATCCAGACACAGCTGTGATTCATTCACTCATTAAAACCAGGTTCTTAGAGGTAGATACTCTTCACTCTGTCTCCTTTCCACCTCTCAGTGCATGGCCTATGAAGAATGACCCTGGAAAACATGTCTAATATATAAACTTGGAAGACAAAGTATCCTATTGTTCGAAAATTGCTTTCAGAGTTTTGCTTGTGTGTGCGTTGGTGTGTTTGTGGCTCACATGGGTAATATCATACTGTAGGATTATTTTCCCCTGCTAGCTATGTAATAAATAAATAAATAATTGAAAAGTAATGAGCAGGCTCAACACCATATTCTCAGTGCTTAGAAATTAGGCCCCTTGTTAGAAAGGAGCATTTACCGATCTAGTAAAAACACTCAAGTCAGGGCAATTAGGAGCAACTACAGTCATTACCTCTCAACAAAGAGGCGTATGATTTATTGCCATTACAAAGGCAGTTGATTGCTGTAGCCCCGGTTCTGCTGCTGTGGAGAAATAAAGCTTACCCCGGATGGAGCAAAATCCAATACTGGTCCCTTTATATGAGCTCTTGTAATCAGGTTATTTACAGATTGATACGGTAGTTCAGAGACCTGACATATTGTCTTCTCAGTGTCCTTGATTAGATTGAAAGGAGCTGAGTATATCTGTTTCCTTAACGTTCTGAATGGCTACTTCCATGTTGCTTGGGATGCTATTCTGTGTCTGTCATTCCCAAGAATTGTAAGAAAAGTAAAATTGTTGTCTCTGCAGTGATGAATCATTTCATTTATTCACTATGCTCTTCTTCATTTCAGGAGGGTAGTGCAGACGATCAAACAATTTCACAGCTGACAGAGAGGCTAGATTTTTTTAATTTGAAATAAATATATAAATTGAATAAATGTAAAACTGTAACATTTCAATGGACTATGGAATATAAATGCTGGTGGCAAAGAGTTTTATTCAAGGGTCATTCCATGGCAAGGGTAGTGGCCTCGGTCTCATATTCTGAGTAAAATATTTCACCCAACAAATATAGACATTTTATTTAGAAGATATTTTTACCATTAACAACCTTGTAATCATCAAATGAACATGACCAGGGAACACACTTTGTCATGAAACTTTGTCAATAGCATAGACATTTTGGAAGTTTGTAACAGGTGACAATTTTCCTCGTTTTTATTCAGGTATTCCTGCAAATTATATGACAGCTGGACTGAAACAGTGGGGGAGAGATCTCAGTACAACCTCAGTCAACCCCTGATCTCCAGAGACCCTTCAACTAGGCTCATCACTGTCAATTTCAACCCCCAGGTAGGAGAAACATCACTGAGCCCCAAATCCTCTTTTCCTCCTGATCAGATGTGGGGAATTCCAGGCTATGAGAGCCAAATTGCTGAAGTTTTTGGAGCAAGCTTTAAATTAGGACTTAATTTATACCTTACCCAAGAGGGGAAGCAAGCAGGAGAATGAAAGAAGATGCATCTACTTTGATGACAAATTCAGCACTTTGAACCAAGGAAGAAAGGGAAAAAGTATTGGAAATATTCTTTTCCTGACCAAAAAAAAAAACTTTGAACCAATGTTACCTGTCACACTTTGTAGATCATAAAATACTGCTAAAATAGTACTACAGTAGGAATACTACTAATAATATTATATTTGAAGCTGCAGGCTAAGTAATTGAAATAAATATTCATGCTCTAATATGTCATGAATGGAAACTATGCACCTTTTACTAGGAGCATTTAACTTACAATCTAAGACTGTACAGAGAAGCTACAAAGCTGGGTAGCTGCAAGTGAGGCTTTGCAGATCTGATATTCAAAATAATTTTCATGATGATAACAGTGTCATAAAATATATTCTTCTATGAGAGCATAAGATTGTTGGAATCTTTATATTACCCCAAGAACTATGTCATGAATATTCAGTCTAGTGTTTTTTTTCAGTTCCTTCATTTCTTTCTTATAATTAGATACATACATTCAGGAAATTAAAAATTAAATGGTTGTATTATACATGTTAATATATGCCATGCTGCAATAAAAACCTACACCAGAAACAGCCATTTGACTACATTTGCCTCTGAAAGGCCACTTTCATTTCTTTCTGGTCCTCTCATATTGAATTTTACATGAGTCCTGGTAAATTCCCAGTGGACATATTTTAGGGGTTTTCACCAATATGTAAATGGAGTACATATTGATAAATAGCACTGGTCTGCATCACTAGACCAATGTAATCTGAATGAGACTAGTGTTGGTTTTGAAACTCTGATGAATACAGTGTAAATATAGGTAATCTGGCATACAGCTTTCGTGCCACAATCTATTTGACTAGCAGCCACGTCCCAAGGGATCTAAAGAATAACTTCTTTTTCCTGAATATGAAAACTGATTCAAGACGATAACAGCTTTAAAGATTTCTACTATCATCTGAATTTTTTCACACATTTCATGTACTTTTTTGTACCGCTAGCAACAAGACATAGTATCTTGAAGTTTTCTCAAAAGGTTTTAAATGTTTCTGTATGTTTTGGGAGAAGTAAGGATGGTTATAGTGCTTTAGGAATTGCTTTCATTTTTTGGAAGAGAAAGCAGATATCCAATGTTGTGTTCTACAGTTGGTGTCAGTGCTGAGAGAGGTCAAGTACCTGGATTCAAGAGAGACTGAGACCATACCTGACACAGCCACGGATATCTACTCCACCAAAGAGTCCTTGCGGCAGTATGTGGCAAACCTGGATCTCACTGCTGGCTGGTACAACAAAGTGATTGGCTCTGTGCTTGAGGTAGAATTCCCTCTAGTTGAAGGCCAGCTGAAGAGCATTGACACCCAGCTAACAGAAGCTGAAAAGTCCATCAACTGGAAGAGTGATGGTAAGATCCAACAATACAATAAAACACACATTTGCTGTTCCAATTATTGTAAATGGGCAATAGCCCATATATTAATTGGCTAATTGTCAATTGTATAGGATTTCTCAGAGAGGCTGCACCCTAGGACATGTAGATACAATTACTACTATGATTTGCCTATTTGAAATGACGGAACACAGGATTTCTCGTCTTGTCAAGTAAAGGTACTTTGATACTTGATAATTATTGTACGCAAAGGGTGGGATGTTTTACCAACATAAAATAAAGGGTAAGGGTAGCCAATAACATATATCACATGGGTAGATTTAAATATTGCTGTACATAAATTTTTTAATTTCATAATTCTGTAATGTAAGGGGATCAGTGAAATGTTTGTACAGTCTATAATAGGGACAAACGGAACGTCTATGACACCAAATTTATCTTTGGCATGATCAATGGTGCCAGTATGTGCCTTCCCTGCAAATGTATTAGCATGCACCAATTTGTCCCTGAGGGTTTGACCTCTTGAATAAACAAATAGGGAGTATATTGAAAAAGACCTTTGAGTTGACCATTGCTTTTCAAGATATGCCAGTGTTTTAATACAATATCTCTGATGGTGCCACTCAAGGGAGAGAAAGTAATCTTAAAAACAACTGAAAAGGGTTTCTTATCTCTACGGTCAGATGTTTGTACAGTGGCATTGCAAGCTCATTGGAGAGCAGGTTGAAGCCACCCGCGTGGATAATCATTATATGTGTCTAGACTGAGAATTAAAATCATCAGTATTAGAACAAAGTTTGATGGGTGTAGGATGAAAACTATTTGCATGAAGGAGACTATTTTTGTCTGTCACTTTGGTATGTACAGATGTACCGATTGTTACATCATGCACTGAAACCACAATGTCCAAAAAACTAACCTGAGAAGAATCAAAATGGAATGTAAACTAGATGGACTCTCTCCAACTGTTCACATATGCCACAAACAAGTCAAAATCTGTCCAGGATCCTTTGAAAAGAACAAAGCAGTCATCAATATATCTTTGTCACAAAAGTGAATGATCTGAGAAATGATTGTTATTCCAGATGTAAAGGTGGTCCGGATAACTTCGATATAAATTAGGATAATCAGGTGCCCCCATTGCAGTACCACTGATTTGCCAATAGTATTGTTCTTCAAATAGAAGTAGTTCTTAGTGAGGACCAATCTTGCTATATCTACTAAGAAGTCAAGGGGGAGGATCAAAATGTTAAAGCTTCCAAGCCCTCCTCATGAGGGATATTGGTATAGAGGGATGTGGCATCTAGAGTTGCTAACAGAATATCACTACCAACACAATCAAAATTTCTAAGACGATTCAGGAAATCACCAGTATATTTAAGGTAGCTGGGTAAATTACATACCAAAGGTCTCAGAAAATAATCCAAGACGTTGGAGGGGGGTTCAATAATATCATTAATCCCTGCTACTACTGGGTGCCCTGGAAGTAGGGTAAGACTTCTATGTACCTTAGGTAGAATATAAAAGATGCTTAACCGGTGACTTGTTGGTTAAATATTTCAATTCATTTTCTGTAATGATGCCATGAGAATAGGCACTGCTTAAAAATGATCAATATGTTTGTTAATTGGTAGTAGGGTCAGAAGAGAGAGGCTTATAATAGATGTCATGTTGTAGGAGGCGATAAATCTCCTGATCATACTGAGATTTATGCATGAGAACTAAAGCCCCACCTTTGTCTGATGGCTTACAATCTAAAGACTTGTCTTTGCACAATTTGTCTTGACTCTGTTTCTCAGCTAGATGCAAGTTGTGCCCAATGACAGTAGGGTGATTATCAAACATCTGGTCAATATCACGTTGCACTCGGCGACAGAATGTGTCCAAGGAAAAGTAAAAGTAGACAGGAATTTACTAGGTAGTTTGAACTTAGCTCGTGGGGAACCACTAGATGTTATTGAACATCATGACTCAATGCAGTTCTTATAGTAACATTTCAGGCTCAGATTATGAAAAAAAAGCTTCAATTTTAAGTGAGAATTGCTTAGCTCTACATACAGGAACAAAAGACAGCCCTTTATTAAGCAGGCTCACTGCATCAACATCAAGATCATGTATTTTCAAGCCCGACATAATCAAAAGCTGGTTTTGCTATGAACTGGTGAATTGGATTACGTAGTTTAGTGTTGGATGTCTGTTAGTGATGGGAGAGTGAGGATTTGTTGAACCAAAAATGGGAGGGGCTACCAAGAGGGGCTAACACATAGCAATAATGAAGCATTTGAGACTATCATGTCAAAATCATTAGATGAAAGCAGTTTATTTACAAGTTCATCAGTAATCCCTCAGAAATCATAGTATATTATATTTTAATTAATAAACAGTAATTAACTTTCCATACATATTTCATATGATCAAGCCATATAATGTCATGTCATATTTGTCCTTCTACGACTGTCTGCGTTTACTTAATTATAAGGTCACCATCGCAGTTACTATAGGATAAACACTACCAGTGGCTGCAGTGCAATATCATCCATCCATCTGTCACTATTTTTTTCTGTTATTTGCCATCATCATTCAGATAAAATAAATGTCAGACGTTTCACCTAAAGTGAATATGGAAACATCATTTACTAAAGTAAAAGCACAACCTATTTAAAGGAATAAAGTAGTGATCATGCTTGTAGTGTATAGCATGAATTATATTGCCCTGCAGAGAATCATTTTAGGCCAAATTTACTAAGGCATAGTTGCATCCGCTTTTATACATGGAAAGCAGTCACAATACTTTAGTAAATCATAACTTGAAAATTTGAATGAAAAATAAATTTGACTATTACATGACTTTTTGTAATAGACATTTTAGCAATAATATAATTTAGTAATAATTATTTTAGTAATCGTGATGGTGTGGTTCACAATTCTTTGCAAGACACTATGTTGGTCATTGTCTTGGTTACCTCAAGTCTTTGAATGACTTCTTGTGGACAGATTGTGGTAAGCCATAGCCAAGTCACCCATTTAAGCAAGTAAAGGCCTTTTGTCATTGATAAATACACATGAGTACAGAGTGAAGCTCTCTCAGGGACTTCACATACACTGCAATACAAACACATTACTTAAACTGAGCTCAGAGACCATCTGTTACCTCTGAAGGAGAAGACACCAGAAGCACTGTTATTCATGAGCATGCTGATAAAGTGAAGAAAATGAAAAAGAATGTCTCAAACAGGCAAAACCTGCATTCTGTAGAGGTGACTGGGAGAAACAAATGGAAATATTCTCACTGCTTCACATTCACCATGGTGAATTAGTATTCAGGCAAGTAGCTTTCTGGGATGTTTTGCCATTGTGCACAAGTGAGTGATATGGTTGGGTATTGGCTACTTTTGTTGATGGATGACTCAAATGCATTGAGGTAAAACTCAATGTAAGTCTAGTTTTAATTCTATTGAAGACTCCTTAAAACTCTTAATCTGATTCTTGTATAGAAATCTATCTCCTAAGTTAATACTGTAAACTGTGGAAAAATACTTTTGGCTGCTTAATATGTATTTCCATGGCCCAATATATGTATGGATATGTGGACAGGTCAACATAAGAATACATATATATAAATGAAAAAAATATTATCCTTACCAAAAACATGCTAGAAGTATTAAATAAAATGTAAATATATCTTACTATATTTAAAATCAGGGAGTATTATTTCAAATGCAGAAATACATATTTTAAGTGCTGAAGTCTTACTGTACACTCATCTACATATAAGCGTGAATGGGTTTCTTTTTGTTAAATATAGTCATTGCCCTGATATATGTTTAAATTAATAATCTGCACAACTAAATAGTATAGTTCTCAGTGCTTATTAATATATAAGGATTACAAATATTTCAACTGCTTTATTTTACAAAAATGGAAGACATGGCTGGGGGCTGGGTTTTTTTATGTTGTCTGTCCATAAGCCCTCTGAAAATGTTACATTACTCCCGTCCCAGCTGATTCTCATTAGTTGTGCTGAGGGATTTCTATCAAAAACCGTTTCATGTTGATGTAAATAGGCATCTGGGACTACATCCAGCAAGTCCGGGATGCTGTCCACGACCTTGAGAGCCGTCTGCAGAAGACCAAAGACAATGTGGGGAAGATACAAAACATAATGAAAACCTGGGTGTCTCCCATCTTTGAGAGGAAAGAGGGGAAAAAAGACACCCTTCTCAACCTTGACGACCGGATTGAGCGACTTGAGAAGCGCTATGGCCACATCCAGGCCTCAGGGAACAGGATCCATTCCTTATTACAGGTTCTTGTACATGAGATATTTGTTTCAAGTTTTCAAACAGTCCCTCACCCTATGCCCAATCAGCAGTTGTAACAGCTGTACAATGGAATTTGTAACAGCCAATTTTTGCATATGTTGTCTTCCATACTGCAGGAAAATTTTGCACTCTTCAAAGCTGACCCTGCCTCAGAGGTGTGGAGAGTGTACGTGGATTATGTGGATGAAATGGTAATAGATGGGTTCTTCAACAGCATTGAATGTTCCCTTAAGTTCCTCCTAGACAACACAGGTGAGTTCATGTCATGAGTAGCACCAGAGCATCAGAGCCTATCTGATATGTCAGACCCTGAGGAAATGCTTTGAAATGTTGTTTGTTGTTTTCTGACAGACCCCAAGGCTGGTTTGGCCCCTCTATTTGATGTTCAGATAGAACTGCAGGTCCCAGACATTGTGTTCCGGCCATCGCTGGAGTTTGGGGCCGGCGATGGCTTTTACGACTTGGTTGAAGGCCTCATCAATGACATCTACAGAAGCTCTTCCCTGGTGCCTCGACTAGCTGAGCACAGCAGCTTCCCTCACTACCAGGTACAATTTACCTCAATTATTTCACTGACATAAACAGGAGTTCATATCCCAGTAATTATCTCCCCTGAGCTTTCTTCGATTTTTAGATCTGAATGACTGTCTCCTTTGCAACATTAACATTAAACATTAAACTCCTAATAGCCTTTCCCTCAGGTTTAGGGAAAGGAGGTTGCTTCAAGGGGGCTTTGAGGGTCATCCTAGTCTCCAAACATACTTCTGAGTCATGTTTAATTTACTTTGCTCTTTGCCAATACCTCTTTGTCATCTTATTGTAGGCTGACATGGAAGACATGGCGGACCTGGCTGATATGCGCCAGCTCCTGATGGACTGCACCCAGCAGGTCATGTCCAAGTGCTGCGAGTACCGCAACACTTTTGAGCACTATGCCTACCTGTATGTAGACGACAGGAAGGAGTTCATGCGTCAGTTTTTGCTGTACGGTCATGTGCTCACAAGTGAGGAGATCCAGGCCCATGCGGATGAAGGTGTCCCAGAGTGCCCCCCAACCCTGGAGCAGTTCAAGGAGCAGGTGGACTCCTATGAGAAGATCTATGAAGAGGTCCACCGTTTAGAGCCCATCAGTGTCTTCGATGCTTGGATGAGAGTGGATGCTCGGCCCTTTAAGAGCGCCCTGCTTAACGTCATCAAGAAGTGGAGTCTTATGTTTAAGCAGCACCTCATCGATCATGTCACACACAGGTAAAGAATTGAACCAACAAAGTACAGCCAAGAAGAGAAGTGCAGCAGTGTGCTTCATCTCCCACATCTCATCTATAGGGCTCTTTCACCTTGTTATTTATATGTTTTAATGCAGCTTGTCTGACCTGGAGGACTTCATCCAAGTCGCTGAGGGGGAGCTTAGCATCAAGGTGGAGGAGGGTGACTACACCGGCTTGGTTAAGATTATGGGACACCTGATGGCTGTTAAAGAGAGACAGAGCAATACGGATGAAATGTTTGAGCCTCTGAAGCAAACCATCGAGCTGCTTAAGACATATGAACAAGAGCTACCAGAGGAGGTGTACAAGCAATTAGAGGTACATGATATTTTCTCAGCTCTGAGTCAGACAATTCCATTGTGTTTCACTTTATTTTAATAACAATTCAATAGCAATTTTCAATGCAGGGTAAAACTGTGAGTGATTTTTGAGGTTTTGATACTGAAAAAAAATACAGCTGTATCAAGGCTTTTCTTCTTCAGCTAAATTAATTTTAACATTAAAGTCTGTATTCAACCTCTGCAGACAAACAATGACTAATTTTAACAATGTGGATAACAACATCACTGCTTGTCTGCACTGCCATGTTTAATTCACCTTTTGCACTTTTTTTCATCCCATTTAAACATAGTCCCAAATAGACAGAGGAATATTTGAAAAATAAATATATATAAAATAAATTGAAGTCAATGTTTTAACTTGAGCAGGAGGTATGAACTGCATTTACAATGTAACAATTATTTGTGAACAATGCTAAAAAGCTGTTCCGTCAACAGGGGTGTGAATCTTATTTAGGGCCAATTGGGTATCTTTTGCACTGGGTAAAAATAATAATTCATCTTGCACTTGGCTGACGCCTTGATGCAGGCATTAATAGAGTAAACAGGAGTTCAGAGAGCTTTGAATATTTTCAAGGACAATAACAAGATGCTTTATGAGATAACATCATTCATAGCTCATAAAACAAGGCTTAGCTGGTTGGGGGGGGGGGGCACTATAGCTTGTTAGCTGGCCTCCCCCTCTGTTTGTGCGGGTGTATGTTATCACCTTGCCCTGTCGGTGATGGAAGAAATGATTCAACGTCAGACTTCCTTATCTCACTTTTGTGCAGGAGCTTCCAGAGAAGTGGACCAATGTTAAGAAACAGGCCATCACTGTAAAACAGCAAGTGGCCCCTCTGCAGGCCAATGAAGTGGCTTCCCTTCGCAGGAAGTGTGCCTCCTTTGATGTGGAGCAGCACTCCTTCAGAGAAAACTTCCGCAAAGAAGGGCCTTTCAGGTATTATCCCAGCAGCAACCTATTTCCTCTACAGTTAAGGTCAGTTTGCGGAAAAATAACTTTATATACTGGACAAAGTTGTCTAGTGATTTTAATGCTTTATAGGAAGCTACAACTCAGTAATGTAAAAGACCTATCACATCACTGAGGTCAGCATTGTCTCAGACTTTTTTGTTTCATTGAAGGTTTGATAGTGAAAGCCCATACCAGATGCTGGACACAGCCCACAGGCAGATTCTGGAGAAAGAATCAACGATGGCAGCCATCACTGAGTCTGCAGGCCTTTTTGAGGTGAACATCCCAGACTACAGGCAGCTGAGGCAGTGCCGCAAGGAGGTGTCCATCCTGAAGGAGCTGTGGGACATGATCACCATGGTAAACTCCAGCATGAATGACTGGAAGACCACCAAGTGGCGAGACATCAATGTAGAGGACATGGAGCTGGAATGCAAGCGATTTTCCAAGGACATTCGAGTGCTGGACAAGGAGTCACGGGCCTGGGACGCCTTCACGGGCCTGGACAGCACAGTGAAAAACATCCTCACCTCCTTGCGTGCAGTGGCAGAACTGCAGAATCCAGCCATCCGAGAGAGGCACTGGCACCAGCTGATGCAGGCCACAGGGGTGCGCTTCACCATGGACAAGGACACCTCCCTGGCCGACCTGCTGCAGCTCAACCTGCACAACTTTGAGGAAGAGGTCCGCGGCATCGTGGACAAGGCTGTCAAAGAGATGGGCATGGAGAGGGTTCTAACAGAGCTAAATACCACCTGGACGGGCATGGAGTTCCAGTATGAGCCACACCATCGCACTCAGGTACCCCTTCTCAGGTCGGACGAAGAGCTAATTGAGACCCTCGAGGACAACCAGGTGCAGCTGCAGAACCTCATGACATCCAAGTACATCGCTTTCTTCCTGGAGGAAGTGTCAGCCTGGCAGAAGAAACTGTCCACAGCTGATTCTGTCATATCCATCTGGTTTGAAGTGCAGAGAACATGGTCCCATCTGGAGAGCATCTTTATTGGCTCAGAGGACATTCGCTCTCAGCTTCCCGAGGTCAGAATTGTGAATACACTTATTCTCATTTGATAGTGACCACTTTGTTTTGTTGCATTCATATTTCAGCAGCTTCAGAGTATAGTAATTATGTATTCAGTTCATGTCATAAAATGTGAGTTCATATAAACATTCATACATATACAGCCAATATGACATGAATCATTACAAAACAAACATTTGGATACCCCTGATAAAAAGAGAAAAAGTTTTGATACCCCTGCAAGGTAGATCTAAGGTAGTGTTGGGGAAGTGAGGATTTAACAAAAATAACAATTCTCTGAATCCAGGGTGTTCTAATAATTAAAGCCCTTGTTGAACATCCAGCACTCTGAATACTGAACACAAGTGACACTAACTACTAAAACTCCTCACCCAACCAACAGGCAAAACATTACAATTAATTTACTTAAATAATTACTATTAAAATATTAACTATTAATTAAATAACTAAGTATGTTTATAGAAATGAGCAGTCTGGTGGATCAGCTTTTATCCGAAATATTTATACACGTACAAATGATATAGTTTAAAATGTTTATTTGATGATTACAACACTAAACAAGGACAAACAAAAATATTCAGGATCACAGATGAATGAAATGGAGATTACCCAGCCACTGCTTGTTTCTTTTGAAGATAACAAGGGAGCCAAACTGTAGCCAGATCAAAAAAAAGCAAAGTTAATCCCAAAAGTATGGTAGTTCCAGCGGTGATGGTAGCTACAGGGTTTTGACAAAACAAGGGGAGCCAGGGGGAGCTTGGCTTCTCTTAATAAGACATGTGCTCCCCTGAAAACATGATTTGTGAAATTTGGGGGGTCTCTAAAATATTGACAATATGCTATTTTTGCTATGCGTTTCTATTTTTCTGTATCTTCATCATCATGGATCATGCATAAAATTAGGCTGTTATTGATGTATGATTAATGTATGAGGGTGAATCATCACTAAGTCACTTTAATAAAGATACCAGCATGCATGCTATTCTTGCCATCACCATTGAAGCATGGTGATGCAATATCATAAACTTCTCTCACTTAAATTCAAAGGCCAGAAAAAAACAAACTTTCTTAGTTCCACTGTTCAGTCTGCATGCCAAATCGCCAAAAATTCACAAATTTTGAATTTCCCAAAAAATCTAAGCCAATCGACTCTGAAGAGAAACCAGAGTCAGAGGTGTCTTCTACTGCAAAAGCTGACAACAAACGCTTGCAGCTATGAATGTTTCTTTGCAACAAGAGTCACAGTCAGTCCTCTCATTGAGGCACACACAAGGCCGCCCCCTCCAAAAAAAAAAAGTGAGCTCCCCCGAAAGCCATGGTGTTGTTCACATACTGGATAGATAGACTTGAGCAAGCGATATAACCGGAAGACTAAACAGAAGGACTAAGCAATAGGACTAAGCAATGAGGCCTGTTCCAGGCCCAACGTAAGAAGGGTCTCCCCTCCTCCCTGGCCCTTGCATACTTCATTATATGGTTAGCCAATTGCAAAATTTTGTCCAGAGCCTAATTTAGTCTCTAAACTTGAACAATTTGAAAACACAAGGGATCCCTTCAATAGTAACATTTCTATGATCAGCTCTTTATGAGCGTCACAATGACACCAAACATGAACAAAAATTAGTATATATGCATTTTTCGGGAGGAGAGTTCTCAGAGAGGAACAGGCCATTCTGCAAATGACTGGCTTGGTTGTGATATTAAGACACTCCTGTTGTCACAGGACTTAAGGTTTTACTTAATCTTTTTCATTTGAAGTTGGTGAATATTATTGGGGTGTAGAAGGGGAAAGTAACCCTAAAGTACACAAACGCATGCAGGCACACACCCACATACACACACATAAGTGCTCCAGAAGGGAAAGGAGCCAGAGGGAGAGAGAGGTGATGTTCCCCAGTGGTTGAGCATGTTTGTCAAAGGATTCTGAATTTGGGGGTCACCTTTGGACTTAGTGTTGTACCACGCACACCATCATAAATGGTTTGCCTTAATTTTGGAATAAAGGTCTACTCCTTGCCATGCTTGAAACTCCTGTTGCTCCTTTGATTACTGGGTTGGAGGTGTTTATGAGGAAGAGGGATAACTTGTCCCTCTCTGGCTGTGTCTTGGTTCATGGCAAGAGACCATTAAAGAAGAGAGCAGGGTAAATAACCATAAAATGCATGTTGCTCTCCTGACATGAGATATACACTGGATACAGAGAGAATTCAGTCTTAATTTCAAATGTATTATTATTTTAATTTTGCCATCAATTCACACGTAATGCCTTGATGACAATGTACAAATATGTCGTTAAGGAAGGTTGTATATGAGTTCAAGACATTTGTAAAAATGTGTAAAAACATGCTTTTACTTTGTCATGTAGAAGAAAGTGAGGAGGTCAACCCACTGTATATGTAGAGTACATGAATTTAGCTTTTATAAATAGATGTACATTTTGATGTACAGTCATTTGTATGTACGTTTTGGTTGCTTTCTAATCACACTGCAAAAAGGATGCCTCTAACAGGATAAACAAATACATATTTAGAATTTATAATATACAAATTATATGTACATGACTGTCTTGGCTGTGCTGTGTGCTATTCATATTGACCATTTGAAATGCTATTCACATTTGTTATAATTTCATTTCCATATGGGATTTTCAACAGGATTCAAAACGTTTTGAAGGTATTGATACAGACTTCAAAGAACTGGCTAAAGATGCAAATAAAACACCTAATGTTGTGGAAGCCACCAACAAACCTGGGCTTTACAACAAACTAGAAGATATTCAAAGCAGGTGGGAATGATTGTGTCTGATTCCTGTCTTTTTAGCTGCAATGTACACAGAAGTAATAGGCCAGTTTTTGATCTGGATTTTTAAAATAGATGCACACAATGAAATATGAAATGCTTTAATATTTTATATGTGGTTTTAATGCAGGTGCTTCTGTGGATTTCAGTAAACAGTTTTGAGATTTAAAAGAAAACTGTAAATCTCTGTGAAAAGATTAGAAAATATTTTAGACTGTTGAACTTCCATCTGTTTGGTTGGACTGTAAGTTGTAGTCTATCTCACTCAGCGTAATGTGACATGTTTTTCCAGACTAGCTCTGTGTGAGAAGGCCCTGGCAGAGTACCTTGACACAAAGCGTCTAGCCTTTCCCAGATTCTATTTCATCTCCTCTGCTGATCTGCTGGATATCCTTTCCAACGGCACAGACCCCCACCAGGTACGCCACGTGAACCCTGAAGTAGAGATGCAGCCGCAATAATGCCAATAAATCCATGAACATGATGGAGTTTATATTCTAATGTAAACCAGTCCTTAATGACCTTGATCTCTTAAATTATAAATATGAATGACTGTGGAAGAAATCTGCCTTATTTGTGGCCAATCATCATGTGCTCAGTGCCGGTCTTACAGTTATTCCACAAATGCATTTCTCCACAGTGATTTTGGCATGAAACATGTTCTATATGTTAAATTATCCTAAAGGATTGTTGACTGGATCTATATTTCATGCCAATGCAACACTTTTGAAGTGTATTCACATGCAGTTCACTGTAGCATCACAAGAGGGCAGTGCTGGTCATTGATAGACTAGCTGACCTACTCACAGATCCATCATTGATTAACAGTCTGATATACTTAAAATGCATCAATATATTATCGAGATATGCAACAGTTAGTTACCTATTTACCTTGTTAACTATCGTTTTGTCTGTTATTAATGTTTCCCAGGTTCAGCACCACCTGGCTAAGCTCTTTGACAATACAGCAAAGATGAAGTTTCAGATGGACTTGGATGGTAACCCTACCAAGACTGGTCTGGGAATGTATAGTAAAGAGGAGGAATATGTCACCTTCAATGAGCCATGTGACTGCACTGGTCAGGTAGCTCACTGTGGCTTTCTCAAGACTCATTTATCATTTATTATTAACATTGCAAGTAAAACACAAACAATTCCTTAAAGCATGATTAATTGGTGGTGGTAGTAATGAACCTAAAGTACCCTACTCAATGTATAACATTTCTTTAATATGTACTAATACATTTTAAGATGTAGATAAGATATTTGCGGATTAGGGGAAAATAGAAGAAAGTGGAATTTGAACCTAGTGCTTCAAAAAATGTATGTTGTGAAGTCTGTAGGCAGTATTCTGGTACGTGTCCTAAATAATTTACATTTGCCCTGAAAGAACTTCATGCTGCTCTCATAAATACAGTGTATGGAGGTCACTGTCTTAGAGTTAGGAGAATATGACTGGAAATATGGGGTATATGACTAATAGCTATATTCCATTAATATCTCTGTCGTTATGTATTTCCTTAAAAATAAAATTCATGTCTGTGTGTATATTTTACAGTTGTACAGTATAACCTGCTAATTCTGCATAGCACATAGCACACACTTATGATATTTCTGCAGCTGTAATGAGATACATCCAGAGAATGCAACTGTTTGTGACTGCTTGATTCGAGGTTGAGGTTTGGCTAAATCGAGTGCTGGACACAATGAGGTCTACAGTTCGTCATGAGATGACAGAGGCAGTGACGGCATATGAGGAGAAACCCAGGGAGCAGTGGCTGTTTGATTATCCTGCACAGGTACTGATCGCGTGTCTGCATGCTGCATGCAGCGTTAATCAACAGTATTACAATTAATTATTTGTGTATTAAGCCATTTTTTGTTTCTCTCAAAAGTACCTCTGAGTTTAATGTTTCCATTTCATTCTCAATTATTCCTTTTTTGTGATTGTTCAGAGAGAATGCTGTCGATTTAATGTCTCATTCCTGAATTGCTCTTCACAGATGAGAAATAATATGTAAATCCAATATTTTCTAAGAAGCACCGCATTAAATCTGCCAGTGATATGAATGCACTGCCAGAAAATACATGAAGGGGTTTCTCGATATAGCCCCTCTGAATTTGAATGTGGGAATACCAAATATAATCCCCTAAATTGCTGAAAAGCTGAAGGATTTGATTTGTAGCAGCAAGGTTGTCATGGGGTTTCAACAGCACTCATGAATTGAAGGAGCACTGGAGTTGTCTAATTTGTTGCATTTGATTGATTTGGCTGGAGGGAGCCATATTGCTCTGTTAGAGAAGCATGGGAAATTGCAAACCCTGAAATGGTTAAGTGTGATATTGTTGACCCACATTTAGAATGTATCCATTAAAGCTGTGCTTGTGTGTTTAGGTTGCTCTGACGTGCACTCAGATCTGGTGGACCACAGAGGTAGGAATTGCTTTCTCTCGTCTGGAGGAGGGTTACGAAAATGCCATCAAGGAGTACTACAAGAAACAAGTCAGCCAGCTAAACACCCTCATCACTATGCTGATTGGCCAGCTGTCTGCAGGGGACAGACAAAAGGTCATGACCATCTGTACCATAGATGTCCATGCTAGAGATGTGGTGGCTAAAATCATCTCTCAAAAGGTTTGCCATACCTGTGTATCATAACATTATGCATGAATGGTGTTGTATATTAATGCATTTTTTAAATTAATCTACAGCTGCGACAATTGAATTTACTCTCATTGAATCTGAATCCAATCTTTTAGAAAGGTTATGTTGTGTTCCTGGTAAAATTGAAATTTCTTTAAGATTTTTTATTTATTAAAATTTAATTGAAAAAAAAAGGTTTTTTCTGCCCCATTGTAAAAGTTTGTTACATTGCTACACTTTGTGAATACTATTTCTTTTATGGCTTTAAATAATGCTTTATTACACTAGAGGTCTTCAGTGAATAGTGATGGAAGTTTAGAGATAACTTTATCTGTCAGGAATCTGAGCTGAATGAAATGGTGATGGGACAGTCCCCTGGTGGAGGAACAGCAGGTGTCTCAACTGAAACTCTGTATTTATGTTCCGCCGTTGATAATTATGGCTGCAGCTCTCATCTGGCATGCAAATGAAGATGGGGTAACGACCTGTTTTCTGTTTGTCTCCCGCCTGCAGGTGGAGAACTCCCAGGCTTTCGTGTGGCTTTCTCAATTGCGACACCGCTGGGATGAAGAAAAGAAGCACTGCTTTGCCAATATTTGCGATGCTCAGTTTCTATATTCTTATGAGTACCTTGGCAACACACCTCGTCTGGTCATCACCCCGCTGACTGACAGGTATGTGGTTTATAGTTGTTATTTCACTTTACAGGAGGAAGTTATGTTGAAATAACTGATTGTGTAGGGCCAAGGCAGATAGTTTGAGATAGAATGGTCAGAGGGTTATTTTCATGTTCTTGACTGAAGGAATCACATTTCATTTACCTCTTCAGTCATCATGTGGGCAAAACCATAACTTTCTGCCAAACTTTGTTGGTGTTGGCAAGGCTTTCCCAAGGTAGAATTACATTTGAATATATATGTGCTGAGTAAAGACACCGGTCAAGGAAGAACCATTCATCAGGGGTTTTGGCTTCTTGTACTGTCTGACAAACTGTATTCCAGTGTCGTAGAACAGCTCAGCTCTCTTTGTGGCTTAGATAAAGCCAAGACAATAATCTTTGATGGCTAAATCAATGGCAATGTAATTGGCTAGGCATATGGTTAGTCTCTTATCTCTGCAGTCAACCCCTGGCCTGGCTGGGGTATGGCTCCTATCCAAACGGACAGAACCTTTCAAATAATTCATTGGCTACAGGTAATTGCATTGGTCCAGTCACTGTGATCAAATTTTAAAAGGTTCTAAGGCTTCCTTTTCACTCATTATTTTTATGGATGGATTAACACATCTTTTTTTTTCATTTACATAGTTCAGTATATTTTTGTGCGCATAAGCTTTTATTATATTCTACTACTTTTATTCTAAATTATGTGTTTTTTTGTCTCTGTTTTGTCAGATGTTACATCACACTGACCCAGTCTCTGCACCTCACCATGAGTGGGGCCCCAGCTGGCCCCGCAGGCACAGGAAAGACAGAAACCACAAAGGATCTGGGCAGAGCACTGGGAATCATGGTCTACGTCTTCAACTGCTCTGAACAGATGGACTACAAGGTATGCAGTGCTAGTGAGAGGGCGTACCAATGCACAGCACTCATCTGGGCGCCTTTACAGTTTTTCCTCAATTACTTAGGCACAATTCCCACAACAACTCACCATTTTCTCAAATCTTCACACACAATTTTAAAAACATACCCAACAGTACAAACGTCTGGGTCCCAATTCAAACTTTGCCCACACACAAGCTTTAAAAACACAGACTACATGACTGTGTTACACACTGGAGGGATTCATTCAAAACACTGCTACCAAAATATTTAGAAAAGTTTTTATTTGGAACTAAAATTACAGCACTGACTATCCAGATAACTTTTTCAGGAACACCCTGATGAGAGAACAATACCCCTTACATTAGTGGATAAGGGAATACTACGGTACATGCAGTTTTGATAAAAAACCTGACCTTTGAAATGTCACACTGACAAAACATGTAAGGAAGAATCCATTCACAGTAAAATACCCAGTTTCCAAAATCTTTACAGTATTTCCTAATCAACATCACACATTATGTTTGCTCTTGCCAAGCAGCATGGGAAACATGGCCTTGTGTGCCTTATCCAACCCTGGATAGACTCCAGAGACATATCACCACAGGCGTCCACCATTCCCTCCAGGAGGTTCTGCTGTGAATAGGGGTTGTGGTCATACACTCTCCACCTCCATGTTGAGAAACATTCCTCAATCAGATTCAGAAATGGGCAATATGCGGGCAAAAAAGAGAGGTGAACCTGGGGAGGTCATTGAACCTGGCGTGAACCAGAGCAGCCCGATGGAAACTCGCGTCATCCCAAGTGAGAACATATTGGGCTTGCTCTGGTTGCCCCAGCTCCCCTTCTTGTTCAAGAATGTTATTGTACAGCTGATCTAGAAATTGAAAGAGTTGTGACAGCTATATGGACCCACTTTGACATGGTGGTGGAGGACGCCATGATTGCTGATGTCTGCGCATAGGGTGACGTTGCCTCCCCTCCAGGAACTTGCATGATGGAATAGTGACCATCGATGTTGCGCCCCCTTTTGTGCATTTTTGTTAGGTTGATGAAGATGGCTCATGTGGGGCAGCCATGGCATCTAACTCCAAGATTCTCTACAGTAGTGTTCTACTGTACTGGAATGGAAGATTGTGTACTGCAACATATTACAGTACTATATTAATATGCTGGAGAGATGGGCCATATTCCACATACTGTAAGAATTCTGTACAATAGAGAAATTATCTGCACATATTGGAATTGTTGCTCCTTAACTCTTTGAATTCCTTACAAAAGACACACTGTACAGCTGCTTTGTCCTTATGGTTCCCCTGAATGATCTGGTCAATGGTGGAAATGCTGATGATGTCAATTCAATTGGAAGACTACCTGGTCTTTAGCTATTTAGGTTTGATTTTCCCTCAAACAGATAGCATTATTGGCAATCAAATTCACCAGGGCAGTCTCTTGCTCAACTGTGAGAAGTCTCCACCTACCTCCAGTAGATAGCCACCTCTCAGTTCTGCAAAAATGAAATTTGACCATTAATGACCTATGGTCATCCATTACTGTGGTACAGTTAAAAACTACACTGAGAACAAAGTGGATATTCAGTCTATATTCAATACAACATTACATGTGCAACAACAAGGCAAATTACCTCTGCCTTCTGAAAGTACAGACAATGGATGCAACCGTGTAATAGGTTAGGTTGGGTTGCACTAGCTGTCCAGCTTCTCTCATAGCCCTCCCATGTATGAGCACATGATGAACTAGGGTGGCACAGATTTCATCTGAGATTAATTGTCATCCTCATCATCATCATCATCATCATCATCATCATCATCATTCATCACACCATTGTCAGGATCCATTGTTCAAAAGCACATGGACATGCCTCTTGGCCCTATTTATTTACCATGCAATTCTGATTGGTGCGTAAACAATTTTGAGGCTTAGTGTTTGCACCTGGAGAAATGTGTGGTCTTTGAGTATAGGTTGTGAGGACTTGAGTTAATTATATTGAGAGCATGTGCTTGTTGAATGAACATATAGTACAATGAATGATTTATTTGGTCACCTTTGTGTAAAGTTTTGCAGGAAGAGTTTTTAATATTGAAACATGTGTGGAAACAGGTGAATAGTGTTTATGGTTATTGGAAATGTGTGTGTTTTTTGGGAATGATATAAAGATATTGGTTTTTGTGCTACAGGAACCAGTTTTTGTGTTTAAGCAATTGAGAAAAGCAGTTAGCAATTCTTGCTCATACTGTTTGGGGAAAAATTGGATAGAAATCCTAAAGTGTAGATTTTAAACTTAGAGTGACTAATAACTCCAGTTAATGTAAAAAAAAAAAAAAAATACACCTAAACGTTTCTAATGGCAGAACTCTCACTCTTCAAAGATAATGTGTGTCCAAGTGGTGCAGGTGTCTTTGAGACTTTAATTACCAATTTCAGTGCCTTCGAGAGGAATTCATGGCGGGCATCTACGATTTCAGCTAATAATGAAAGAATAATAGCCAGGTACATCTCTCTCATCCAGTCTGCTCTGAAACAAAGTCAGAGAGAGAGGGAGAGGGGAAAAGAGAGACCGCTTTGAAGATTCACATAGCTTTTCTCTCTACCTGAGACCATATGTTACTCTTCATTAATTCCTTTTCTTCTTCGGTCTGCCAGCCATATCGAGGGCTGTTTATTAAGCTGTGCAAAGCCCCTTCCCCCTCCACATAAAGGAGGCAGATTAGTTAGAGTCTGACGGATATGCCTGTTTACCTCCCAAGCCTTGTCTCAAATGCCTCTTTAATTTCATCACTCACTTGTTTTCTTTTTTTAATAAAATATATATATATGTGTGTGTGTGTGTGTGTGTGTGTGTGTGTGTGTGTGTGTGTGTGTGTGTGTGTGTGTGTGTGTGCATGTGTGTGCGGTTAGTGAGAGAAAGAGGGAGAGAGAGAGAAATAGGAAATATAGAAACAGTGGTAAATATTAATATTGGTAAATGAAGCAAACCGGTCTTCTATGCTTTTTACTGCAGGGGCATAGCATCAGTACAGTATACAGTGTCTCACAACCATTATGTGTGAGAGGGAAATACAGACACTGGTGTTGTGTAATCTGAGAGCTCAAATTGTGGCACATCAATTCCACAGCCTGATCTCTTCCTTGTCAGATGTGTTTTGCTGCCTTCAGCTTGGGATACACTAACAGGAGGGTGCAGTTTGGCCTTTTATCTTTTTACTTAAAGTTGTTCTGAACTAAGGACTTCTTTGTTTTGTACTACACTTTAATGCAGACACAAAACATTTAGGGGCAGTGCCTGCTCATTCTCAGGGGCTGAGGGTCCTGCAGAGCCAGTCTGGAATTAGAGTATAGGGAGACCTGTGACCTTGAACTAGGGCTGGCTATCAGGGAATCAGATGGTCCTTCTAAATACAAAATGAATGCAAATTAATCCGATATAGTTTCAGGTCAATTACCTTTGTAGCTAAGTTTGTAGGTATGTCCTGAGCCCTTTTGTTGCAGAGTCACAAGCTCCAGCTACTTGATATACAGATTATTCATGGCAATAGAGTGCTAATTTTGTTCATTGTAGGTTTTCATTAGGTGATTTGGTAGGTTTGGCAATTTCTCCTCTTTGTGGGGAGTATAATTAAATACCCTTTCCTGACAGTGCAGCTCCTACACTGCTCTTAAAAATGATTAAGTGTAGAAAAAAGGCATGGAATTATAAAAGCAGTCATTCCAATGTGAAAGCCAAACTTAAAGGGGTTTGCTGCGGCCCCCTATAGAACAGTAGCAAGCTCATCCTGTCACTACGGCAATCCTGCGTCCGAAGCATATTAATGGGAACTGCTCAGAATAAGGAAGTGTGATCTGTCTGAAACTCTTTCTCTCCTCAGGAACTGCTGCAACCATTTTCATTGCCAGTTATTGACATACAGATCTGAACACATGCTGTCCAAGACAATGCTGAAGTGGGAATGGTAATGCCTTGTGTCTTTCCATGTTATTGTCATCCTTCCTCCTATCCCCCAGTCCTGTGGGAACATCTACAAAGGCCTGGCTCAGACCGGAGCCTGGGGATGCTTTGATGAGTTCAACAGAATCTCAGTGGAGGTGCTCTCTGTGGTTGCTGTACAGGTGAGGGAATGGATTGTGCTCTGAATATGAATATGATTCCTATTAGAATGAGCTACAGTTGAGAAGCAGCAGTACTCATAGCAGTCATGTCCTATAGGCTCACTTCAGGGAGGCTCATTTTAAGACTTTTGGACTTAACTATAGTGCAAAGCTCCACTATTAAGCAAAGCCACACTGTACTGCATTATCATTATTATTGTATCATATGAGTTAAATGTGTTAACATACAGTATTTGTCTTATGGCATAGTGGCTGTGTATCACTTAAAATCTGATTTATTGTAAAGTCAAAATATGTTCAATGAAATGCCTATATTTCTGATTCATCTCCAAGAGTGTTTAATATAACTTGTGTTTTATGTTCTACCTAAAAAGATCTACGTAATTATCTTCTTGTAAAAAAAGAAAGGCTTTCACTGCTTGCAATACATGGGATTTTAGGATGATACTGTTGCCTTCTTGAGATATCATTTCATGTAAATGTATGATGGAAGACACACAGCACTTGGAGAAAGGTGGTAATTATGAACTGAAGTTTCATTGAATTACAAGAGAGTATTACTATTGCCATGTGGAATGTTAAACTATAGTTGCAGTAGTAGTAGCTTCACAGCTATAAATACATGTTAGCTTTTTTCAGGGACATAAAGCCAAATTTCTGTATTGAAGGGTATAAAAAATACAGATTTTCAGTATAGTGAATCATAATAACTTGATATTTTTGTGCAAATTGTGCACTTTGTTATCATGCAGGTAATTGATAGCAAAATTTAGAGTAGATATTTTGTTTTGGATGACAATGTACATTTTGAATGACACAGTGCTTGGGAAAAAATAAAGGGGGTGATGTTTATTTCTTTTGCCTGAAGGCAAAGTGATATATTGTTTTGTTGCAGATGATGATGATGACATTTTTTTCCCATGTAGGCAAACTGTTACAGGGCATTCATGTTTACACTGACAGTTCACACTGATATTGCTTGACAGTACTATTGTGTTTCTTTTTATGCTTCTGTTTAGAATTTTTATTTAAAGTTGACAGAATGTTCTGTTATAGCCCAAAAATTGGACTGTTTGTATAATGTTCACCTCACGCTATCTGGTGAATAATGGTAATACTCTAAGATTAATGATATTATTTTGTTAATGTTAATGCAGTGTAATATTTTAAATAATAGTAATGACATATATTAGTAATGTTGCCAGGGTACTATTCACAATCAATCAGGAATGAACTAGACAGACAGAAAGTTCAAACTCTAAGCATCATTAGTGCATATGCTAATTACAGTTCTGCCTTTTCCCAAACTTCAGAAATGTTTGACAGTCTCTTTTGTTTTGAGAAACCAGTGTAGCACAGGGATACACCTCAGTGCACTTTCTTTTTGGCAACACAGGTGGCAAGATCAATTTTCCATTAGGTTAACTAAAAGCAAACAGAAGGCTTTTCAGACATATCAATATTGAGACAAATTAGTAGCGCTCTTCCTCTTCTGGAAATGATTCACTTTTGCTGAAAGAATAAGACTCAAGCAGGCAGTGTTTGTGCATATTCGTTCATGGCAACAAATGGTCTTACAATTGAAAAGCCATTCTAATTCTGCAGATTCCTGTCAGTATTCAGGCCTAATTCATCTACTCCGCTACCGCAGTATGCCATTCTGATTCCCTTACCCACAAAAGCACAATTTTGCAGGAGTTCGGTTTCAGTGCTTAATATTGTCATGTAAAATTCATAAACCAAGTATACAGCGGGGGATTTGGAGGTCATTCAAGGACATAGAAAAGTTAAGTTTCACAATCAGTTAACTGTAACTGGCTGAGTGGAATCTGACAAGAAAACCTCCTCTTTACCCTGGTACAGAAATGCTATACATCTCTCTCTCTCTCTCTCTCTCTCTCTCTCTCTCTCTCTCTCTCTCTCTCTCTCTTCTCTCTTCTCTTTCTCACTCACACACACACACACACACACACACATTTAAATATGCTGACATGTTAATGGCTACAGCTGTAGAGATGTAGGGTTTCTTGTTTTTAAAATGAGTAAACCCATTTTTGACTGAATAATGCAATCAGTCAAACTATTTACAGTGTGCATCCATCTGTACTTTTTGGAACCAGAACAGAGAGCCTCCACAGCTTTCAAACTGTTTTAGAGGCCAAGGAAGCCTACATTTTTTAAGTTTCTTAATTCTTGTACTCTACCTTGCAATTCAGTTCAACTAAACTCATTGTGCACAGCACCTGAACCTTATGGGTCCTAAATAGGTGAGATGAAATGACCAATGCTGTGACACCTGTTAAAATGAGGGTGATCAAAATTGACAGAGACAACTGATCTTAGAATCCCCCAGATAAGTACTTTTTCTTTTCGTTTGTTTAAATTCATTTCAATATGCATTTTATAAGGGGTCTGTGTGTGTGTGTGTGTGTGTGTGTGTGTGTGTGTGTGTGTGTGTGTGTGTGTGTGTGTGTGTGTGTGTGTGTGTGTGTGTGTGTGTGAAAGACAAAACAAGAGAGTGTGAGAGAGAGAGAAAGAGAGAAAAGTATGTCCTTATTTCTGTGCTAGGGTAAAGCAAAGACAAGGCAAAATGCAGCCTTTTTAGGAATACAACTGAGATTCATGGTGGAGTCTTGTCCAATTACAGTGCTAGCAGTATTATTTCCTACTCAAGCTGCTTTTTCAGACATGCATACTTCACAGAATTTGACCTCCATTGGCATTTTACTTGTGCTGTTATTTATAACACTTTTCTATTTCCAACGAATAGAAATGTGGTTGAGTTATTAGTAAAATATAAATGTTTATTACCAGTCTTGAAGGCTTGCATGAATCTGTTGAAGCACACATTCTCATTCTTTTTCCAGCTCTCGAGGATTTGCTTAGTTTTCTGCCTCAGTTGTCTCAAACTTGTACCAACTAAGACAATCAGAATCTGTCAGATTACATCAGCTTGGTGTTCTACCTCATTTACCATAACATTTGTGATTGGTGTATAACAGTTGTCTGTTGGGTTGAAACGACTTGCCCTTTTTCAGGTTAAGAGTATCCAGGATGCCATAAGAGACAAGAAAAAGAGGTTTAACTTCATGGGAGAGGAGGTGAACCTCTTCCCCTCTGTAGGGATCTTTATTACCATGAACCCTGGATATGCTGGGAGAACAGAACTGCCAGAGAATTTAAAGGCACTTTTTCGGTAAGCAGAACATTTTTTCAACTTTAAAAAATGACAAATGAATGTATTGTTAATACCTTTTTACTCAGTGACTATACACAAGTAAATGTAATCCATGTTAGCATCTGGAAACAAATTAATTTCAGGGAAGTTATCTTTGTGTAAATTTCCTCATTCATTCCATGTTCCTTATGATTTGTTATTTTACAATGTAGGGGTACACTGTTAAAACAACATTTTGCAAGTTAATTGTGAAATATTTACCATATGAAACTTTTATTTGTAGAGTTTAACAAACATATGATCTGAAAGTCAGATTCAGAATAATACATTTCCTGTTGATGTGGCTGTGCTGTAGACCCTGTGCCATGGTAGTTCCAGACTTTGAGCTCATCTGTGAGATCATGCTGGTGGCTGAAGGCTTCATTGAAGCCAGACTGCTGGCAAGGAAATTCATCACTCTCTATCAGCTCTGCAAAGAGCTCCTGTCTAAACAGGTAGGGCACCATTGTGTTTCCAAATGACCGCATATACCATTATTTCAATGTGATGTTGCTGTAAATGAGCTCTAAACTTGTAAATGGAAGCTAATCTGGAGATAGCATAATACAGTTACAAGATATTTTATGTATTACACATGTCATCTAAATTAAAAGTAGAAGGAGGTAAAGTTTTTGACCAATGAACGTGAGCTAAAAAATTATTTATTGATGTGATTAATTTGTCTTTGTTTCATCACATTCTAATGAGGCAGTTGCTGGGGCATGTCTGTCTGCCCATGTTAAATATCCTCACATTGGTCATGTAAGAGTGTAGCTCTCTGGAAAGAAAATTATTTCCAATGAACTAAATATCTGGTGGTAACTTAATCAGTCATCACAGCAACTGGTAAAGATAGTAATTGCCTTTGTATTCTTGTATGTATCAGTGAGAAACATTTCTCTGTTAGAGTGCTTGAAAGCAGTAAACTCTTGTTGTGTGTGACATGAAGGAAACACATTTTATCAACCTTGTAGACAATTTATCAAAGAGGTCTGCTTAGTTTTTCCTGTGTAGACTTATATATCTCCCTTTGTTGCAGGATCACTATGACTGGGGCTTGCGTGCTATCAAGTCTGTGTTAGTTGTAGCAGGGTCATTGAAGAGAGGGGACCCCGAAAGACCAGAGGATCAGGTGCTCATGAGGGCTTTGCGAGATTTCAATATTCCAAAAATTGTTACCGATGACATGCCTGTCTTTATGGGTCTGATTGGAGATCTGTTCCCCGCACTGGACGTTCCACGCAAGAGAAACCTGGATTTCGAGAAATTTGTCAAGCAGTCTGTGCTGGACCTCAAGCTGCAGGCTGAGGACAACTTTGTGCTGAAGGTGAGTTTGACAATCAATGATATTTTGTTGAACAGAAGCAGAATGTTGTTGATTACAGTGGTCAAAATGGCACTTCCCCCACCCTGACCACTCAGCCCCCAAAACAGATGAAGCTTAATCAACCTGGAAATGGTTGTATGGCCCCTTGCTATATCCAGCACATTTCTTTTGTTGTATATTTTTCTCCAAAAGCAATAACCCTGATATTGTATCAACCTCACATGGGGGTGAGTGTCAGAGAGGTTGGGAGCTAGATGAATTGGGCAAAGTAATATACAGTGAGTTATGATTGTACTTCATGTGCCAGACTCTGAGTCCTAATTCCAGACATTAGTGTGAAGTTATAGTTGTAGGTATCGACCACCATGGGAAATAAGGACAATCTTCAGAAGGTCAACAGAGCGCAAAAAGAACAAAAATGATGGCCTGTAAATAAGTCCAGGCTCTTAAGAAAGCAGTTAACCCTGACACTGTCTGAGAGCCATTTAAAAATGTGGGAGGGCCTGGCTTGTCGCTCAGAAGGTCAACAGCTCCATCCTCAATCTGCAGGTTTCTGTGTGAAACCAGCTGTCTTTCATGCAAGAACATTACACTGTGTTGCACAATGTTTCCCTGCCATTAGCACTGGCCCTTAACATCAAAGCTGCAATCATCACCGAGCATTTAAAGCTGAGGGTTCTCTGAACAGCATTGTGGAGAGCCCAGTCAATGGCATTGATTGAGCATGCCATCAGCATTGTGGAGAAGATTCCTGTCTCTGGGGGCAGAGATTTGTTATCTCTTTTTTTGTTTGTTTTTGGGGGTGAGGAGGGTTGTATTCAAGGACTTCAATCAATGTTGAAGTCAAATTGTGTTTCTGTACATCAAATGAGTTTAGAATGGCACTGCTTTGGCTGAATGTCTCACCAACCATTTGTCATACTGTCACAAATTTTATATTATATACAAATTTATAGTGCCAGTAATGACAAAAATGTATAAAACCAGTACATTCTCATAGATGTTGCAATGTTATTCAATATTTGAAACATTTTCTGCCTTTGACTGTATTCTTTACTGTTATGGTTTCAAAAATACTGCTTTTATTTTATTACAAGTGAGTCAAGAGTGATTACCTGACATGCATTACAATGAAGCTGCTGAACACAATATACACTGGAAGACTTTAGAGAAAATTGTTACAGTATGATCCATGTCTTATTTGTATTCCTCTGTTGCAGAATAGAGGCATACAATTTAGCTGGAAATATGACAGGGAATTTGGCTGGAGGTGGAATTATTTGTTCCTAATTAATATTTATCTGGTGGTTTTTGAGCAGCGTGTAGCTAGGTGTCTTGACATCTTCCTACATCAACATTGCAGAATCATTTTTCTTCCACACAATTATCATGTTTGATATGGAATTGTGTTTTGACAATAAGACTACAAAGTGTTGCAGAATTGAATTGTAGATACAAAAAAGTAATTAATTCATGAAACCAAGTTTAATGTACTTGGGGGTCTCTGTTACTGTTTTAATGTAGGACGATAGAAAAAAAGTGACATTAGGTTTTGTTCACTCATTGTTTTGTTAATTTAAGGCTTGACTGTGGTGCTGGAGCTGCAGTAAAGAGTGCTTTTGCTCTCCTTGCTTCTTCTCAGGTGGTGCAACTGGAGGAGCTTCTGGCCGTAAGGCATTCTGTGTTTGTGGTGGGAAATGCTGGCACAGGAAAATCCCAGGTGATGAAATCCCTCTACAAAACCTATCAGAACATGAAGCGCCGTGCTGTGTGGACTGACCTCAACCCCAAGGCCGTCACCAATGATGAGCTCTTCGGCATCATCAACCCCGCCACGCGTGAATGGAAAGACGGTGAGCTTCAGAGACTCGGAAGAACTTGGATCAACTCCAACCTTTAGAAATATATCCCGAGAACCCTTCTTTTTGAAACTGCTGTCTGTTACTTCCTGGCGAAGCAGCTGCTTGTAGTTGGGTCCCTGGTCGATAATGACCATTTCATTTTTCAGGGCTATTCTCCAATATCATGCGTGAGCTAGCCAACATCAGTCATGATGGACCCAAGTGGATTGTCTTGGATGGAGATATTGACCCAATGTGGATTGAATCTCTGAACACTGTCATGGATGACAACAAGGTAAAACCAAGTGAAGAATCTTTCTGTGTCAAAGAAGTACATTTACTTTCCAATAACACAATCGCAGTCAACTTTTTTTTAGCATAGATGATGTGTTTAATCCTTTTTGATAGGTGCTGACCCTGGCTAGCAATGAGAGGATTCCTCTGAACCCAACCATGAGGCTTGTTTTCGAGATTAGCCATCTGCGTACTGCCACCCCAGCTACTGTGTCCAGAGCTGGTTAGCTTTTCCCTTTTTCATCTACTCATACTGCTTTAAGATACTGAAGCTTATCTATGATGTAATCTGCCTTATTCATGTCTATGTTCTTGCAATTAATAATGGTACATGAAATCAGGTTTGCTAACAAATAATGTTTAAATGAATTGGCAGCATTTAAGAATATTTAAAGATGTTACAGCAGTCATTCTGAGAAATACAATGTATTCATAATTTGTGAGATGCCCTGTATTTGCACTGTATGAGTTTCTGTATGCATTTTTCTCTTCTAGGCATACTCTACATAAACCCAGCAGATTTGGGCTGGAACCCTCCTGTCACCAGCTGGATAGACAGGAGAGAGATCCAATCTGAGAAAGCTAATTTGACCATTTTGTTTGACAAATACCTTCCAGTTTGCCTTGACACCCTCAGATCAAGGTACGTCTGACACTTGTCCATGGAAGAACATGGAGCAGGTGTCAACACAGTTGTGACCATGTTAGAACAGTTGGCAGGAATTATAAATAATCACAGTTTCAAAATAGCAGTGTTTTCCAGAAAAGTAATAAATAAAGCATTTGAATGTTAGAGAAGTTCCTGCATAAACCCAAAATGTGTCATTTTTTAAATGGTGGTGTACTTTATTTGCTCAACAGAACATATGTGCACACATGTATTTGTTTTGCACTGAGTGTATATTCAATTATCACCAGATTAGTAACAGTTATGCAGAGCAGCAGTAATAAATAATAAAACTTTACTTCATGATCAACAGAATAGTGACCTTCATAATCAAGATAGCTTGTTAGCTTTAAAAGTTGGGATGTTTAGGTGGAGTCAATTTAAATGAATGTGCTACCATGCCTACACAGATTGCTATTTCTCATACACCTGATATTAACCAGTGAAAGCAAAACATCACCTAGCTGTCCCACTAATCAATATCCAATGCTTGTTGTAATTCCAAGGTAGATCAAAATAAATCCTACCACTGAAAAGGCTCCTTCTTTTTGAAGTAAGGAAAATAGTGTTAAGCCAGCAATTCAGATGGTTGATATTTATCACTGTTTTCATTGACGGGCCCATACCCCCACCAGGAGTGCTCATAGGATTGGTGTCTTCATCCTTGGTACTGTGAAAGAAAAGGCAAGCACTCTGGGCTATCTTTAATTATATAAACAATCTACGCATTTGTTTTCTTGTTTTCTCAGATGTAGCAAGGATGCAATGTTGAGAGATGAACTGTTTTCATAGCTTGCTTGCTTTCATAGCAAATACAATAACACAACCACACCTGGAATCTACCTTTGGTAGATAGGAAAGATAATGAGGAAAAAGGGTACTAGAAACACTCTGGTACTTCCTCTCTGATTCACTTTAACAAAAAAAAAATACATGTGTTGCAGTTCATTTGATATGATATGTGCAGGTTTAAGAAGATCATCCCTGTCCCAGAGCAAAGCATGGTTCAGATGCTGTGTCATCTTCTGGAGTGCCTGCTAACACCAGAGCACACACCGCCAGACTGTCCCAAGGAACTGTACGAGCTGTACTTTGTCTTTGCTGCCATCTGGGCATTTGGTGGTACCATGTTCCAGGACCAGGTAAGGATATTTTTATGGTCCAGTGATTGAATATATCACATTAGCAATCCCACTCACTATCTTTAAGTTTAAATATGTTGGTATCCAGTTGAAGAACCAGTGTGGACTGTATTATTTTGAGTCTTGAAACTTTTTCCCCATAAAATAATAGACTTTCAGAAATTATTTTCCAAAACCTATGGCACCGTTTTTAATGTAGGCATTGCAATCACCGCCAAGAAAACAGTCTCTGTTAACACATGGAGTCTTACTCACTGAGCTCACTGGGCACCACTGAGGAGCAGCCAAACTAATATCGGGGGGTCCTGGGCCAGGCCCAGACCCTGCAGCTCAGCACTTGGTACTGCAGGCAAGTCACTCTTTACCCAGTCATGCAGCTGCCTTCAGTTTATGTCTGTAACCCTTGACTATTATGCACAAATGCCAAGTGAGCAACATAATATGACTGCAGCACCTATTCACTGTAGCAATATTCTGAATCTAGAGGAACTAATGCACATACTAACCACATAAAGAGTGAATCACATGTAAAACTCTGTTGGATGGAAAGTACAAACTCTTGATAGTACAGTGGCACCTCGGCTCATGAACTTAATTCGTTCGCGAACCGAAATGTATGCGAGCTGAAATAATTTTTCCCATTGAAATTAATGTAAATGAAATTAATCCGTTCTCCAGCCCCAGAAACACTTTTTTAAAACTTTTTTATGGGTTTATGTGTGGCAAAAATATAGAAAGGAATTATATATAACCTCAATTATAGAAAAATACTTTAATACTAAAATAAAACATTTTTAAAACAATTGCACACTTTACCTTTGTGGTTTATAGTTTCTGGCACAGGTGGATGGTGGAGGAGGAGGAGAGGAGGAGGAGGAAGACTACTATCAGTAGCACTTTTCACTTTCTTGGGAGCCATAATGAGGGCAAATTTAATGGAAATAGCACAAAAAGAACGTGTATCAAAGGAGAACACAATGACGAACGATGTAAACAACGCTGAATACTAAGCACAACTGACGCTATCCACGACGCGCTACAGCGGGAAGCCCGCGAGTTTGTGTGTTTGTGCACCGAGGGCTTGTTCGCGGGGCGAGTGAAAATTTGTTCAGAAAGTGTGTTTGTGGGCCGATTTGTTTGTGAGTAGCGGCGTTCACGGACCGAGGTTCCACTGTATACTGATGGACACTGCATTTTCTTTATTGTGTGTTGGTACTGTAACACCTGGGCAGTGCAGCATTCATTGGTCATCCTAGCTACTATTAATCTGAATTCTCACAGGTTTTTTTTGTACTTTTGGTATTAAATATTGTTAAATGTCAACTTGTGCCAAAGGTGCTGCAATGTGTTGAAGGGCATTCCTTAACATTTTCAAAAGTGAGCCAATATTAGTTTAGATATGGCCTTGATGACATCCTTTGTATAACAAAAGGTCATAGGTTTTCACTCAACTCATGAATGTATCAAATAAATGCAGTTATTGATTTATTATTTTTCAAAAAGTCAACCTGTTTTTAAGTCAAAGCACTACAGTAGGCTTCAAAACCAAACAAGAGTATGGGGTACTTTTTTCATGTTGCTGCATATAGGCAAATCATCTTGTATTCTCTCTGCAGCTGGTTGATTACAGAGTTGAATTCAGTAAGTGGTGGGTGACGGAATTCAAAACGATCAAGTTCCCTTCTCAAGGCACTGTGTTCGACTACTACATTGATCCTGACTCGAAGAAATTTGAACCATGGTCGAAAATGATTCCCAAATTTGAATTTGATCCAGAAATTCCCCTGCAGGTTTGTAAAATTGATCATATTTTTTATGTGCTATGCATGTGTGGGAATATATTCATGCACGTTTGTAATATCTAAAGGATATAACAAAACATTCATTCATGCTTATATTTGACTTAATATTTAGTGCAGGTATGTCATAGCCATTTAAGAGGAGCTGTTTCACACTCTGGTATTATAACACAACATAATACAATTTTCAATTTCAAATCAAAAGTGTTGTATGCAACATTTTTAATCTTTTAATTTGTTATAATGTAATTTCTCTAAGAGCAAGTTAGTGCTTAAGGAGTTAGTAATACGTATGATATGAGGCAACTGTTAAATTAGCATGAAAGTTAACACTTTGTAACATGTTTATGAATCCCAGGGCCTCTGGTGTAGTAAGCAAGCAAGCAAGCAAACAAGAACAAACTAAAGTGAGATTTGTTGCTATTGCTGGCTCTTCTGTCAATGCTTGCTCAATTTAATATCACAGTATATCTTAAGAAAAATAGTGTGTCTCACTTAAACTCGCAGACAAGAGAACATACATTGAGTTATATCCAGAGGTACTATCCACTTTCCAATGCCATTGTATATGTTCTATTACACATAATGTCCATGTATTCTTTTTTCTGTATTCATTTCCCCCCTTTTTTATTGCAGATGTTGTTTAATCGATCAGTAATGTAGACATGTATTATTTTGTATAACTTTGCTTGCCTATACTTACCTGTCTTGTTGTGAGATTGTAGTGTAGTGCTCCATCCTCAATCACACCTTGTTTTTTTCTCAGAAAACCATGAGTAATATTTCTTCCTTTTCAAACTGGTGCTACAGATTTTATTTAATTGTACTGTCTGCTTGGTTTTCAGTGAGGCATTTTGGCAATTCTGGTGTGTTGAAATGGAAATAGGAATATTCATATGAATAATATGTTAACAGTACAACTTTTTGGCTTGCAGCTCATATAGAGGACATAATATAATGAGTACCAATACTATTATCAAGGAGTAAAGAAAAGAATAGTCTACCTCAGAGAATTCTGACTAGAATTTTTCTCAAAGCTTGTTTAGTGCTGTTCAGAAAGGCCTGAGTTGTTTTTTTAGAATAATAAAAGTTATGATGAAAAAGTTCATGCAAGAGCTATTTAGCTGATTTTCTTTTTCTCCCCCTTTTGAGATTTGTTTCCCAAACTGAAAGAGAAAAGAACAAATCTTTTGAAGTGCAATGTAAATTGCTCATTTGCTGTAGAAATGTTGTTGTTTTGAAGTGAAGGACAGTTACACTATTTTTAGTATTTA
The DNA here is from genome assembly GCA_022829145.1 of Albula goreensis. Taxonomy (NCBI): domain Eukaryota; kingdom Metazoa; phylum Chordata; class Actinopteri; order Albuliformes; family Albulidae; genus Albula; species Albula goreensis. The sequence goes on from CM040748.1 coordinate 19,611,563, forward strand.
TTTTAAATTCAATACCTTTAATATTTCAGCAGGGCCTAGACAACATACCGGAGAAGCGGCAGATCTAATACTGATACCAACACTAAAGATTTCACTTATCAAAGTACAGAAATAGAAAATCACTCAGCAGCCTCAGGTTCAGTTCATTGGATGACTTAGATTCAGCTGAACCCAAATACTGATAAAATTCAAGAAATTTTACTGAATCTAGAAACTTTGACTGGATCCTGGATTGTCTTCAGTTGGAAGTACTAAATGTAAAATTGTAAAGTGTAACTCATTACAATGGGGAACACAACCATTTATAACAGTATTCTCTGTCCAGTTAAGGTTCACTTGTGATGAAAATACAATGAGCTAATCTTCCCTAAACCTCACTGTGTTCATACCTGTGTTGTATAATGACTGGCGAATGTCTGAATACTGACGGTATGTTTTGATGTGTGGTGTTGCAGGCATGTCTGGTGCACACCACGGAGACCATCCGCATACGCTACTTCATGGACCGGCTGGTGGAGAGGAAGCGGCCTGTCATGCTTGTGGGAAATGCAGGCACTGGAAAATCTGTTTTAGTGGGTGATAAACTGGGTTCCCTGGATCCAGAGAAGTACATGATCAAGAATGTTCCCTTTAATTACTACACCACATCAGCTATGCTGCAGGGTAGGCTTGCATAATTGTGTATGTGTGCACTTGTGTGCATGTAATTTAACAAAAAAAAAAAATCTACTGAACTGCATTGCTCTATGTGTTGAATGCAACTTTGTTGACATGAATGATGATTTAGGCAGCTAGCTACACCTTCTGTTTAGAATTAACAACACCATAATTTCACTGAATTTAAGTTGCTCCTCCAAAATAATTTCTCTCCTCTTTCATAGGAAATACCATTGCAGAATTTTAAATGCTGTCATTGCTCAAAACTGTAGCATATTGTGGGGGCAACAATCTTTGTTTCTGCTGCAGACAGCTACCTCTCTGCTAGCTTTATAATGCAGCAAGTGACTTATTCATTTCGTTGTTTGTTTAGGATTAGGCATACAGGTCAAAGTTGTGATCCTGTCAATAGAACAATTACTTTTCTGTTATGATGAAGGATGAAGGTTATTGTTGGTAAGAAGGCCCGAACAAAACCAAAAAATCTGGAATTGTTGCTCATAAGTTCTTAATGGTAATTGTGGGAGTATGTGATAAAGAATACAATCAATGTTACACTAGTGCAGTTACACTGAAGTTAGAAACTCAGTCAAACTCAATGTTGATGTTTGGTCAATGCAGCAGCCCCTTAAAGCTATTGGTGGAGAACCACTGAGCTGCCTTTTGTTTTTCTTTGCAAAAATGTAATTATAAAGCAGCCTGTTGGGAAAGTGATGGTATGAATTATATATTCATGTGTTTGACATCTGCTGAATATTATGTCTGCATTATACTCACAGTTAAGATTCCTAAGTAACCCCAGCTGCACTGAGATTACATTTGTGTAGACTTAACAAAAACATATTTTTTTCTGGAAGTTCAATCTCTGAATTGTCAATTTCACTTCAGCCATACTCTATTAAAAAATACAGCAGAATACCCAGAATGTTACACAGATGAGCAAATCTTGTAGCAGCATCTGAAAACATAAATTTGATGTGTGGTGAAGGATTTGCTGCAGTGTTTGTCTGCTGGACAGCCAAAGAAATAGGATTCAGTTTTTCATTCCTTTTTCCAATTGTTTCTTGGTGTTGTTTTTCTCGGTTAAACTGACAAACAACACACAGGAGCAAGGATTACACACATACATCTACAGTATATGTTCATGACTGCTGAAGATATGATTGCCCATAATATAAACTTTTACTTATTCAGTGAAGAACCATTCTGGCTTCATAATTGCTTTTGTGTGGAGTCTGTTCTCATTCTTATATATCATTGTATATAGAAACAAAATGTCACTTTTGAAAAATCATAAAAATCATCTGTTTTCAAGGCATTTTAGAGAAACCTTTGGAGAAGAAAGCTGGAAGAAATTATGGGCCCCCTGGCAGCAAGAAGCTGATCTACTTCATTGATGACATGAACATGCCAGAGGTGGACGCGTATGGGACAGTGCAACCACACACGCTTATTCGCCAGCACATGGACTATAATCATTGGTAGGTTCTGAATAGTTTATGGAAAGAGCATGGGTTCTTTCATGTCAAATCTGTCATTTGGAAATCTAAAAGAAAACTGCAGACTACAATTGCTTTTCTTATTGCAGAAGGTTCTTTCATGTGAGTTCATTATTCTCTCACCTGCCATATTCTGTAATGTAAAAAATAATTATAAAACCTGCATAACTGGGTCCTGCTATTTTTGGGCTTTATCTTTATCGCCATACAATAAAATTTTAGGTGGTAAAAGCAAATGTTTAGATACTAAAACAAAAGGGGAAAAAACAGTCAGCCAGTGAGTGTTGTGGAATCTTGATGGCCGGTGGGAGAACCGGAGAACTGAGCAGTGTAACAGCAGTGAGTCACTCTACGGGCTAAAAATAAAAAAAAAGCACAAGTTTGGTGCCTGCTGTTGCAGAGAGAAGCAACGTGTTTTGTCCCCTCAGGTACGACAGGAACAAGCTGTTGCTGAAGGAGATCCATAGTGTGCAGTATGTGTCCTGCATGAATCCCACAGCGGGCAGCTTCACCATCAACCCACGACTTCAGGTATCCCAGAGACACAGTTCTTTTACCTCTGTGATTTCTCAACATTGCTGTGCTTCTGGAGGCATCAGCCATGGACCAGAGCAGCCAGCACCATACCCTGCAGTTTAATAGGATGTTGACAATATTGTGTATAAAGATCAGAAATTATATTTATTAGATATCTTTTTAAGATGGATAAAGAGACAGATGCAAATTTGCAGTGAGCTGTCTGAGGGGAAGGTCGTTTCCCGTGGTTGGATGCTGCAGAGCCAGTTATGGGTACAATAAAACAGCCAAGTGCTGGAATTCTAGTTCAGTTGCCCCCAGCAAAGGGTTTATTTGATGGGTCCATACAGCAGAGTGTTGGTAAGGTGGTGATTGGTGGTGGTTGGTGGTGTCTACAATGATATATTTTAACTGGTGTACTTCACGGTGTGTTCTTCATAGTCATGTTTACAATAAAGGAAATTGGTTTTATGCCTCCTAGAAATATATTGTTACAGTGATGTACAGGTTTGGGCAACTAACTCTCTCAGCTATTGCTGGGGGTACACCATGACTTCAGGAGCTATTCACATTACGTTTTCATCAGTTAAAATGACTGATCAGCATGGGAACTCAGACTGTTGGGGGCTGTCTGAGCACATGCTGGGCATTCAGCCCCTGTCTCTCTTTTGTCCCACCTCTTCCTTCTGGTTTGAGAGAAAATGCCCATTGACTAAAGATAACAGTCTTTGCTATATTCTCTTGGAGCAGTGCTCATACTAGACAAGCAGTGGCCAAAATTTCATACCATAGAAGCTGTTATCAGAGCACTTTTCTCCCACTATCACGATAGGAATCTTTGCATAATATCTGCAAATTGTCCTGATCATGAACGATTTGTTTGGGACTGCTATGATAATGCAAAGTGTGTTTATACACCATGGAATAATCAGACTTCTCTTGCTCCATGCAATTTTGTATTAAATATTTTTGTATTATTGTGGGTTGCTTATGGTGAAATCAAGTAGAAATTCAAGAGAGGCAGGGAGTAAATCAGAGCTTCAGGATTATTAATGTTTTTTTTTGCAGTTGAAAGAGCTGCCAGTAAAAGTCTGTGATCTGTGACAGCTGGGACGAACAAATTAAGTGAAAGATGGATCTCTAGCCAAATCATCTCCAAGATAAAGATTTATATATTCTCCCCGAAACCAGAAGTAACTGAGCATTCCCAGACCATAGATTATGCAAAACAGTACTTTTCTGTTCTTTGTCATTCAGCATTTAAAATGGATAGGTTTCATATATAATATGTATAAAAATGTTTTAACAGACTAATGGATTTTAATAATAATATTTAAATATGGATTTGCCGTGTTTTTGTATGCAAAATATGTTTTTACCATACCTTGATCCAGCTATGTATTACAGGACATTTTTCCTTCAGCTAAATATTAGATGACCACTCTCTTTTGCCCAATATTCCAGGAAGTGGGCAAGCTGTGAATACATCTCTAATTAACTAATACAATACTCTCTAAGATACAAATGAGGTATGTCTGGGCAATTCTGCAACCCAGTGATACATCAAAGACAGGTACAGCATATCAGCAAAGCTTGTTCCTACTGATAAAAATGAAGATCCAGTAAAAGAGTTTCAATGAGTTTCAATTTTGAGCCTTATCTGCTGTAGTTTGTCACTTATGTAAGCAGAAAAATAAACAAAAATATTTGAATTTTGGTTTAGCTTAATGGCTTGAGTTCTGATACATTCTCAATTCTGGCGGGTTTTCAGCGGCACTTCTGTGTGTTTGCACTGTCCTTCCCTGGATTGGATGCCCTGAGCACCATCTACAGCAGCATCCTGAGCCAGCACTTGAGAGGGGAAGGGTTTGGGACAATGCTGCAGAAGAGCTGCCCCCAACTCATTCAGCTGGCTCTGGGACTGCACCAGAGGGTATCCTCCAGTTTCCTGCCCACTGCCATCAAGTTCCACTACATCTTCAACCTCCGAGACCTCTCAAACATATTCCAGGTACGAATTCCCTACAGGTCCTGTGCCATTCCTTAATTTGAAACACATGGCAATATTTCTGAAAAAGTTCAACAATCAAGGAGACTGATTTACTGCTAAAAAGTCTGTCAACATGGATTTCTATGAAGGTCCCTGTGTCCTGTTGGTGATATTTAGGGTATTAGCAAACATATTTACATCAGACATTACAGCTGAGACTTTGGTAAGAGTATGGCTGGGAGGTAAAACAAAGCTAGCAGCAAACTAGGGTCTCAAGATTTGACCAGACAGGGTAAGTCATTTCGTGAAAACATTACTTCACGCAAGAAATGTGCACATTAAAATATATTGAGGGGAATTCTCAAGGGTTTTTGTGATAACTGATTATATTTACATGAAAATATGACTGCACCTCTAAAGGTGTCTGTGTGGGAGCCTCTGGGTGAGAGTTCTGTCAGAATTTCACTTCTACTCATTCTCAAGGCAGGTTTCTTCCTTATTTAACAGGTACAAATGCATAACTTGGCACACTGCCTTGGAATGTTCTACTGCTATGAAGAGATTGCAGAAGTTTTTAATTGAATCATGGGTTAAGTGCAGTTTGAAACAAATAAAACTGTTTTCTTTCAAAAATAAAAAGACTGTCTCACAAATCAAAACATCCCATGTCAACTGGGAGAAGTGAGTTAAGACCTAAGGGTAATCTTTAAAATATGTACTCATTAAATACAGCATCACTGCTTGACTGTCTGCATGAATGCCGTGAATACTAAGCTTTAACCTCCCTCGTTTGGATGGCATTGCTCACAGTCAAAAACAAGTATTATTTTCATGTCCTGCATGTAATTGTACTTGTGGTACTGATCGCTTCTTTTAGTCTGCAAAATCAATCCATTATTTTTAGGCCACTATTATTGTGTCTTGATACTGTTATCAAACTATAGAATAAAGAAAGGCACAGAGACAGTTTGTAAAGCTCCTTTTTTGTATGGAGTTTGTGAAAGAAGAAAAATGAGATGGCGAGACTCAGACACAGCTGAGAGATCTTTGAAGTCACAGGCTTAGTTCTGCTCTGCTGATTCAGCTCTGAGTTCAACTGCCTGAGGAGAACCTTGCAAGGAGAATCTGCCTCCGAGCAACCTCAAAGTCCTCTCCATTTTATCTGCTCTCATGAGAATTTAAAAGTGTCAAGATTAGGTGTATTTAAGTGGCGCTTCAATGTCCAATGTCATATAGAGAATATTGTTGTGTCTTTTGTATTGTTTTGTTAATTTGTATTACCTTGCTTTTTCCCTGGCCAAACATTCTTGATAGGAAGCTTTGTTTTGCAGAAGAAAACCAGTAGTGTTGTTAAATATTAAAATGGTCTTATTGGCTTTTTCCAATAACAAGAATAGAGGTTCCTTTTCAATCCAATTGGAGTTTCATTTGATTAGGAAGTTACATTTACATCTTAATAAATAATGAAGGTCAGACCCTGAATTGATTCTAGAGAACCTGAAAATAGTGAGTATTTGTTTGTCTGTGTTCTATAATAGCTTAAAAAGGGTCCAAGGGGAAAATAAGTTCTCTCTTTAATATAACCTGATATGTATAAGCCGTTTAATGTATTTCTTCAGGTTGTTCATCAGAGGTTTTCTTATCCACCAGTGTGGCTCAGTACAGTTATTTAGCTTCAAACACCCTCAAGTTAACTCTTTGTCTTAATGCTTTATCCAATCACTAATACTGCTCTAGTGGATGAGCCCAGAGCCCAAAATTTTGCTTTGCGCGTGTGTGCGCGCGCGCGCGCGTGTGTGTGTGTGTATATGTTTGAAGATGTTGAATATTTAAAATCCATTTTCTCACCCTTATTTGCTAAAGTAAACAACCTTGCTTTGCCTTTTCTCTATGGCTTTGTGAAGGCTTGGGGTGAGAATGAATTCACTCGAGAAAGAGCTCAGCTGTAAACTGTCAGGACACATTGTACCTGAAGGATAAACTGAGTCTTGGCTTGAATTTAGAGTGCAGCATTCTCCCTTGCTTCCATAATATGACAGCAGAATGTGTTATCTGTTGTATCTTGTGTGGCTAGTAGGCATAACAGCAGGCGCCATGCTGTATGCCATCTTAAATGAGTTCCTAAGGTGGGGGGGGGTTGATGTTTCTTTTTTCATTAATAAGAGGGAGAATTGGGAACGTTTTGTGCTGAAATGCTGTCGCAGTTTAGTTTTGCGTTTATTAAGTCTGGAAGGAAGTGCTTGAGATGCAGCATAGCTGCCAAGGTCTTTGGAAAGCTCTCATTTGGAGGGTCAACATTTGCTCTTCCGTGTTTGATGACATTGGAAGTTTGAAAACAAATGAGCTGCCAGAAAGTGATTGGATGGAGTCAAAAGAAAAACCTTCTCACTTTCTCAGCAAGCATATTGTTATTTCTGTAATCTGCATAATTATGCATGCCTTTGGAAACGGTTTTATTTTATTTTGGGTGCCATATGTTCATGACCAAACCTTCATTGCCAAGGTTTGTTGAAGTTGAAGGTATTTCAGAAAAAAGATTGAACACACAGGGGGTATGTGATGTTTGTGGCATTTAGAGACCTATGTTTGTAATTAGATGTGTCATAGTTGCTGCAGTGAAATCAAGGTCACAGAAGGCCCAAGAATAAATACAGCTATGCCTTAAAGACACAATGCACAGCTTACACGGATGACAGTTGTGATACAGTGATCATTTTGTTACAGTTTCTATACAATAGCAATTGCATGTACATGTTAAACTGCAAAGGAAATTGATGTGTCCACATCTGAAGGCAATTTAAATATAGCATTTGCACACTTATCCTTCATAGGCATGACCCAAACTGAAATCAGTACAAATCTGTCTTTCTAAGCTAGTTTATCCTATGTATCCTTGGCCTGGTAGTGTGAGTAGTGTGGGTAGTGTCACGGCTGTGATTGGGCAGTGACACTTTATAGATGCTTTCTTTTATCCACTAACATATTGTTGTGGAAGTATTTTTGGAGTATTATTACAGCCATTTGAGGCAAAAGTGTCAGCACAACACAGGACTCACTGTAATATGCAAAAACCCTTCTGAGTTGAAAGTACACTGCAGCTTGACTTCTAAATGACTTTCTAGATAGTGTTATTCATTTTTCATCATCGTTTGTGTTTGTGATCTGACACAGCAGGTACTAGATGCCTCATAGTCTTGCTTGATTTTTTATTGTATTTATTGGACCTGATTTCCTGCTTTAGAGCTTAGACCTGAGTCAAAGTCAGTCCCGTCAGTTTGTGCCTTTATAGTCTGTCATGCGTTGCTTTGAGTACATTTATTTACTTGTTCAATCGGGCTTGATGCATGCTGCAGGTTGGCTGTGGACATTTTGAAATGTCTTATCATTGAAGTGTGTCTGTGGAGCACAATTTGTTGAGCATTCCCTGGGTTTGCAGAAAAAAACACGATTTGCAACAGAGTATGTTCAGCATCAGCAGAACCACCAGGTAGCAAGAAGGTAATTTAACAGCATGAAAAATCATGCCGAAACCCAGTGTGGCTAGACACTTTATGTTGTTCAGTTTTTCATTCCTTTAAAGGAGATTGAACAACCACAGATGTGATAGTCTGTGTTAAAACCTCACCCTTATGATAATCTTGATTTGTTGTATATTTATTTCTAGTTTAACAATCTGAACACAGTGCAAAAGTGCATTCTTTCTTACTAAAGGCAAGCTTGCTCCATAAGCAAGCTCTCAGATGATTATCCCAAGAGCAAAAAGATACAAATTCACCAAGGGAGTTTTTTTATGGAATTGCTGAAAAAGATTTCCTACGAAAGGTCTGTCTACTTTTGTAGTAATGTAGTCAACAATGGCCAAGGTTGGTAGTAACGGATTACATGTAATCGGGATTACGTAATCAGATTACAAAAAATAAATAACTATAATCACCCTAGATTACATTTGAAAAAATATGCAATTAGATTACAGTTACATCTCAAAGGATTACTTGATTACATTTTTAATTATGTCTTTAAAGTATGACAATTTTAAAATCATTTAACTTTCTTGTATGTATATGCGGTCGGACGTGACCTGAACGGAAGTTATGCCACGCATATCTGTCTCAGTATTTTGTTACATGTTCAATTTAAAATTTGCACAAAGGTTCTTTATAAAATGAGAAAAATAATCAAATATGAGTCAGTACCTTTTATTTGTTCAGTATATAAAATTCAAAATGTAATAAGAAATAAGCCTTCCCATCTGGTCATTTAATATAAACTGTTTATTCATTTAATTTACAGAAAATGTGCTATAATGGTGATATGTATTGTTATTGGGATATGAAATGACCTATATCGGGATGTGAGATTTTGGTCATATCGCAAAGCCCTAGGTTTAGCTTGGGTATAGAGATTTCTTTCAACCATTTTCAGTGCTCAACAGCTCATTTGCATTTGCCACAGTGGTTGATATTGATAGCAATGGCTTACCTCAATAGCTAACATACAATACTGAACAAATTATGGGTATTGGATCTCAAAAATATAGACCTTGCCATGCTTAACCCAATACGATTGTATGGAGTCAGAGCACTCCTGATGCTAGCTGTAGTCTGCTGTACTGTGTGCAATTTTCAGTTATCTTCCTCTAGAAATACAATGTTGATCACTCATTTCCACTGTTGTTAGCTAGCTAGCTAAACTGAAAATATGAAAAGTTGATTTTATCAAATTTTTGTGGCTGCATCCATTTTTTTAGTGTAAGGTGCAATATTTTCAATGTTCGATTTTGAAGTAATCCAAAAGTAATCAAAACGTATTCAGATTACTAATTACAAAAATTGCCATGTAATTTGTATTCAGTAACTGATTACATTTCAAAGTAATCTGACCCAACCCTGACGATGGCATATATTTTATGTATAAATATTTTATTTCTTTGCACATCAGGGACTTTAAAAGTTTGTTTGTGACCCTAAAGCCTGGAAGAATTGGCTCAAGAGAGTAATTTTTGTAATTGTCACCTTGTGTACCCAAAGAATGAGTGGAAGTATTCTGCTCTCAACATTTACATCTCTAATCACACCAATTATGTGCACCATTTAACACTAGAGTAAGAAGACAATTGTCACATTGCTTTCAATATTGTGACTAATCGGATTGGCCTCTCAGTAAACCTGAGGTGACAGCTTTGATTTGCATAAACATTGGTGTGGGGAATACACAGCATCTGTTTCACCACACATTCGCTCTCCTGACACAGAGCAAACTGTACTTGTGCATTACCGTTCCCATGCTTCATGACCTGGCAGTGTCTTGTGGCACAGTTGAAATGGAACTGATTCCTGTGATCTTCATTTCATGCTTGACTACCACATAATCATCCCAATGGAGGATGACAGGTTTAAATCTCCCAGAGGGAAACCAACTGGAGATTAATTGTAACGCCGACCCCATTAAATCCCAAAAGTTCACTAAGTAGTAATGATCTCTTGGGTTCTTGCAATGCAAAATACATTTACCACAATACTTTTCAATCAGTACAAGTAAGTCTATGGGAAAATGTATTCTTGATTGAAACCCTTGATGCATTATCTATGATAAGTAGCTTTTTTCAAAGGATAGTATGCTTTATGAGAACATTGGTGGTTCATTCAATTATCTCTTCTGGTTTTTGCTGAAGTTAATGTGCTTAAATAAATAACCTGTGATACGATCACAGTATTATACTGTTTCTTGCTTACCTTTTTACAAGCATTTCTTTTGAAGTGAGGAAGAATAACTTGCAGAGAAAGGTTTAGTGTGCTGAATAGTCTATTTGATTATGTTTTTTAAACCATTCATGTATACTGAAATGCAAAAATTAAAAAATAAGTAAAAATACAGAATTGCCACTGTGCTATCATATTTTAAAGCTTGATCTGTAGCAGTAATAGCAGTTTTTTCACAAGAATTCATACATTATTTAGCAATGCGTTGCATCAAGTCCCAGCCCATTCAATTTCTGTGGGTTTGAATGTTTCATTTTTAGCTTTGCATTAATAAAAAAATCCTTGTATGCCACACAGCTTTCTCAATTTAAGCATATGATCTAGGTGACCTTGGGTGGGGAATGGCTGTTAGGATTGCTGTATCTCAAACAAATCAGATTGTTGAGAATTCCAGAGGTCAGACAATGTGCCACTCTGAAAATAGCTTCTTCATCTGCAATGCTCTTTTGGCTTGGATGGCACTCTTGCATGTAATAATATGTTTGAATACATAAGCACCTGTTCAGAAAATATCACACTCTCCTTCCAACCATCTATGAAATGAGAATTTTCTTAGTAATATTCCCATGCTTTGCATGTGGTCATTTTTTGGTAATGGTGAAACGGAATTCTTTTGTGTAACAAAAGTGCAGTTAAAGTTACAGAGCATTAGGATTGCTTTGGGGTTTCATGACTATTCAAAGCACATTTTAAGTTTGTTTTTGAACCATGTGTTTGGTATGGTGTTGAATCGGTATGGTCTTCTCTCCATTGCATTTCTTACAATTGCATTTATAGTTGCAATCATTTCAGTCATATTCTGTGCAAATTGTTCTGCATTGAAGTTTAGCACAAAATAACATTAAATGCTTGTATTTCCAGGTTTTGTTTGCATTTCAGTAAACCACTAGTAAAAGCAATGGAATTTCTTTTCATATCATATATGGATATAATATCATATATGGGTTAAGTTACATAATCTAAATGTGTCCCCACCCCTTCTTCAGATGGTTACCATGATATTCTTTTTTTAAATTGAGAGATATGATTGCATTCATTACTGTACCACATAGAATTAAAACCCAATGTGCTGTAGGCTTCTATACTAGTTATGGCCTTTAAACATGTATGTTAGTAGTTGTGATTAACGTTTACCTCAATGTAACATGTCTCATTCTATTACATAGTGCATTTAGGGGACCACATCCATGACACTGTAAACATTCTTTAGCGTACCGAGTATGCCAGCTTGTCACAGTAAGGCAAACATTTTATATGTTTGCTGAGTGTCTCCCCACCATTATACAGTATGTCTGGCCTGTAGAAAATTACAATTTTAATGAGTTTATTTTACTAATTAACACTGTGGGTGGAATTGACATTGCCCTGCACTTGCTTAGTTTTACCATTTAGATAGTAAAGCTAATTAGTCAGTTTGCTGGGGAACTACTGCTGCAGTCAACAGTTTATATATGCAGCCTGTATCTGTCCCATTATTCCTCTCCATTCTGTTCTGCCTGGGTCTGTTTTCTGGGATATTGCAGTCCACTTTTCCTGTTGGGCTTTCTTGTTTAAGCTTTGGCCTTTCTAGTCTTATTTGTGTTTCAATTGAAATGAAATGATATAACTGAAAATGTAGTCCTTTTAGACTGCAAACTCAATTAAAATTCATGATTTAATTACATTTGATTTAATAAATGTAATTAGTCTGACAGCTATAGCATTCATACATGTTGAATTATCCAAGATAAATTTGTTTGTATATGGAACAGAATAGCCAGGTAATTTGGTTTGATTCAGTTCATATTTTATGTATTCGTACTGTATTATCACTCTGTTCTGCTTGCATTAATCAGAAATGAGGTGTGTATGTGTGTGATGGACAAATTCATGTTGAAGGCCTAGCTTCTCTTTTCTATGTATGTTTTTTCCTGCATAAAATAACCTCCTTGCAAACATTGATATATGTAATTGCAATCTATTTAAAGAGTGGAGCTTTAAAGAATGTAAATATATTTGGCACATGGATTAAACTGAATGGTTCTGTTTCTTTTTATAGGGCATTCTTTTTTCTACAAGTGACTGTTTGAAGAGTCCTCAGGACCTTGTGAAGATTTACTTACATGAGTCAAACAGGGTGTATAGAGACAAAATGGTGGAAGAAAAAGATTTTCAGGCATTTGATAAGATGCAGTCTGATACGGTGAAAAAGTTTTATGAGGTGAGTTTTATAAAGTTTCACAAAGTGAGGGAACAAACACACAAACACACAAATGTACTCACAAACTCTTGAGTGCTAGAAATCATTAGGCTGCAAGAACTCTTTCTCTGGCCGGACATCACTGACCAAAGCAACTCAAGGAAAGAATGTTAATCAGAAAGTGCCTGTCAGGACCAGGACTATCAGTCCAGCAAATTGGAAAACATTCTAATGGTTTTCTTCCCAGTGCTCCTGGAGTTTATCACAGGGAGTTCATGCTACAGTGAGAAAGCTGACACTCTCTGCCCCAGCCACTCTTCCTCTGTAATACAGCGTTCAGCTATTACCAGTGCTACACGAGCGTAGCAGTGCCTACCTGTCATGTCAAGCTGTATAATGAGGAAGATGATGGTAGGAAAAAAATGGGAGACTTCCTGTCGACAGGAAAATAATATGAGGAGAGAAACTCTTACACAAGTAAAATATGTTGAATGTCAACATGAACCCAATACTGTATAATCACAGAATTGAGGTTATTTTGTTGAATTAGAGCATGTGAAAACAAAATTTTTTTATGATGGAGAAATGGTTACAAAGATAAATCTATCTGCCAATGCATATATTTTCCTCTGTGAAAGTTTTCACTGTAATTAATTTCCCTTAGGACATAGATGAGACCCTTGAAGAGACTGCAATAATGAATATGTACTGCCACTTCGGATGTGGCATCGGAGAACCCAAGTACATGCCAGTACCGTCATGGGAAACTCTCAACAAGACTCTTTTGGAGGCCCTGGACAACTACAATGAAGTCAATGCTGCTATGAACCTTGTACTCTTTGAGGATGCCATGTCTCATATGTAAGAAAAAGCTGCCTGAGTAGCTAATTGTGGTGGAGATGGTGTTATTGCCGATAATGATAGACAAATAAACTTGAGTGTTTCAAGCATCATAGGAGGCAATGCCACCTTCATGGTGCAATTGCTGTATAACATGTTTTTAGTTTATTTTTCAGGATGAAGACTGTAGTCAGGCTCAGGGAAATTTTCTTGTAGACAGTGAAAGCCTGGAGGGACAGTTTGTCCAGACAGGATCACAGAGAAGTAGTAATGTGTCCGGGATGAAGGGGAAAGAACATATGGTGACATTTGTAAACCATCTGCCCTGTGTGGTAAAGGACATGTGAACTTTCTGAACATACTTTATGAAGCTAGAGGCTACAGGCAAGTTTAAATAAAATACAAAAAGGAAAGGCAAATAGTAATTAATCTGACAGCTGTGATATTCAAAGAGGTTTAATAATTTGAGATAAACACTTTTTTATCTTGCAGAGAATGGCCAGTTCAGGTACAAGTTATATACATATTTCTATCCGTTTCAATGAATTCAGTACTATTCAGTTCATATTTGCTTCAGTTCAAATTCATGTTAAAGGTGTAGCTTCTCTTTTTCTATCAATATGTTTTTTTCAATTCTCAGATTCACCCTCCTTTCTTCTCACTCACACTCTCAATCTTTAATCTTCACATGAAGCTGTCGCATCAACCGCATCCTGGAGTCTCCCAGAGGGAATGCGCTACTGGTGGGGGTGGGCGGCAGTGGAAAGCAAAGCTTGACGAGGCTCGCCGCTTTCATAAGCTCTCTGGAGGTGTTTCAGATTACTCTGAAGAAAGGATATGGCATTCCTGATCTCAAGGTAAGGACCTGCTGCAACAAATAAGTTTTGAAACTCTTCCCTTCTCCCACCAAATTGAAAGTTTATTAAGGCTTAATGGGAAAATCATACAGGAATTTTATAATGTTTGTTAACCTTTAACATGGACTCATGGTTGCTTTGTTTTTACACATCTTTGTATTATTATGATGTTATGTTAATTGCACAATTAACTTACAAAGATATAGTTAGTGCCCTCAGCCTTCAGTGCAGAATTAAAACTTCACCATGCAAAAAAGTAACACAATTAGGTGATACTTTACACATGTTCTGATCTATTGTGTTTTAGAATGACCTGGCAGCTCTGTACATCAAAGCTGGAGTGAAGAATGTTGGCACTGTGTTCTTAATGACTGATGCCCAGGTTGCAGATGAAAAATTCCTTGTTTTGGTCAATGATCTGTTGGCATCGGGTAAGTGGTCTAACAGACCAAAAAAACTACAAACTTGTTTTAGCAGTCAGGGTTTATTTTAGTTTGAACACCTTTTAATCATCTCAACTTTCAAAACATATACTTTTAAAAGTTTAGTTGTTATGAATAAAACTCATGATGAAGATGTCAAAACAGAGTATATTACCTTGAGGGTTGACAGCTATTTACAGTTAATTCCACAACTATGCAGTCATGTTCACTCATTTAGAATACAAGTTACATTCCAGACTGCTTTAAAATGATTGTCCATGACAAAGGTGTTGCATACATGTATTTTCAAATACATAATTCACCAGTTATTAAATCCAATACATATTTATAACAGACCCGTTTGGGCTTCTCCTATTTTGGGCCACAGTTTGCCTTCTCAACAGGTCACAATATGTTTATATTTTACTTTCAGTAGGCTAGCTTTGAATTATTTTGCTGCACATGAATTTAGTTGCAGTACAAAGAGCCAATGCAATTAAAAACCTTTTCCAGCATTGATTGCAGTAATTTAAAATTGAGACATAGATGCCACATATAATGCAAGCTAGAATAAAGCGGGAGTCAATTCAACCACATGGATGTTGTTTTTTCCTTAGGGTAGGTGGACTGTAATATTTACATGTACACTGGTAAGCAAAGTGTGCGCATTGCTTACCAGTCTGTGGTAATAAGTATGTTCTGTATTAAAGAGACCAGAATGTTGTGGAAGTATATATAAAACAATGAAAACAATGGAAACACTGAACAATATATGGACATCAAGTGACTAATAAGGAATAGGGCCACCAAACACCTTCAGAACAATTTGAGTCCTCGATGGATTACTGTCATGCAAGTTCTGGGTATATGTGTAATGGGATACTGTACCAATCCTCAAAGAGTAAAGCTTTAATGAAGTAAGGGGATGGAAATACACTTTGCAATCTGATTTAATGATGATGTTGGTTATAGTGACTTTGGGGGCCATGGAAGATGTTTGACTTCAACCTGGTATTCATGGATGTGAAATGACCTCATATTCCTTAGCCATTATATAGCAATGCACAGCAGTCATCAGACCTAATGTCTCCAATGAGATGGGTGTCTATTCCATTGCATGCATTATGGGTTGAAGACTTCTTTTGGCTTTCTCCAAACCTGTTTAGATGTATGAAACCTATTTAGATATTCTTCAGATCCAGTAGGATCTTGGAAAAAAGAATAAAATGCAATTCTTCAAACCACATTATTTTGGTTCATTGCTCAGGGCTTCAGGTTTTGTTACCCTTTCACTATGAGATATGTCTTTGTGCATTAGTCTTTGATACAGTTGATTACTGAATGGCAGCCCTGTTGTAAATTACAGCTCTGTGACACTCATGGTGAACAGTTTTTGTTAGTTACCTCATGCTCCTCAATAAATTCACTTATCGAAGTGAATTGGAATAGGAAATCGATTTCATATGAGTCACCTGTTTTGTTGCCTTATCATTTATCTATTTCAGAGTTAAAGTCCTTTTTCATGTACTTGTTCTGTTATTTTGTCCACCACTATATTCCTACACACATGTACATTCATACATGCACAAAAGACACAAACAGTCAAATTTTGCCATCTTTGTATTCTAAATCATCTTTGTCATGCAATGAGATGTACCAGTATTTCACAAGCTGCTTTGTTTTGCTTTTAAAGTCAGTCACACACTGATACACACCAATGATGTACACATATGTATTTTATTTGTTGTATGAGTAATCATCTTAAGCTACTACTAAAAACAGTTCTAACTTCTTGAATCTTGCCATAATAAACCACAGGTGAGATTCCAGATTTGTTTCCTGATGATGAAGTAGAAAATATCATAGGAAGTGTGAGGAATGAGGTTAAAGGCCTAGGACTAATGGACACCAGGGAGAACTGCTGGAAATTCTTCATTGATCGTGTGCGAAGGCAGCTCAAGGTGAGGCTGTCACATGTGTGTGCACTGTTGTGTACATTCCATGTGCCATTGGTTTTAACCTGAAAAGATCTGTGCACCAGACCCAAGAGCATGCAAAAATATATGAGTAATGCAGATTAAGCCGAATTACCTAAAAGCTGTGTTTTGAAAAACAAATCTATTTTAAGACTTATTTTGCCTTGGAAAATTAGCATGCACAGTATGTACAGAGGAACAGGCCTCAGTTTAAATGATGAAAATGATTTAAAATAATGAACACTTCAGATTCAAAACAGGCCAGTTCTGTTGTATAATGAATATTGGGACAAATGCATATTTTACAACATAGGTTTCTATAGCTAAAGTGATGAACATTTTTTAATGTTTGAAAGCAAATTTTGATTTCATCAAAACACCAAAATGGGGTTTCATAGCAAACCAGCAAGCAAAGGTCTCTAACATTTCTCTCCTAGTTTGTCAAGATACAAAAGTTTGTGATTGACTTGGTTTTATAAATATGTGTGTGTGTGTGTGTAGATGCATAGTATTAAGTAATGATTCCAATAAGAACTGTAGTGCCCTGTGTCACCTCATGCGCTGTCGGATCCAGAAAAACCTAGCCTCTCAGTGGTCAAAACTAGTTTTTGCCAAGTGCCACCAAAACTGCTGTCTTTTTCTCCTGCTCCTGCTGCATTGGCTTGCAGGTGGCCCTGTGTTTCTCCCCTGTGGGCAGCAAGCTGAGGGTACGAAGCAGGAAGTTCCCAGCAGTGGTTAACTGCACAGCCATTAATTGGTTCCATGAATGGCCCCAAGAGGCTCTTGAGTCGGTCAGCCTGCGATTCCTCCAAGAAGTGGAGCACATTGAGGTTTGTGTGAACACAGTGAAACCCCATCATAGAGTCACAGCCATTCATTTTGTAGTGGTGTAATATGTTATACCTCATGACAGCAGTAAAGTAGTTTCATTTTGCTGCATGTCTGCCTCACTGCAAAATCATTGTGGCTTTTTCAGAACAGTTTTGCGTGTGTTTGTGCATTTGTGAAATGTAATGAAATGTAATGGCAAGCATTGGATTCATTTAATGTTTTTAACATAGATTAGGTGTTACTGACTTGGCCTTTTCTGTCACTCTACATCTTAGTTATGTATCAAGATTCTTTGTTTACTTGAAAGGGTATTACTGGTGCTACAGTATAACCGTGCACATCCAACTGTTCATCCAGCTCCTGTTCATTTCTTTGAACAGGATTCTTTGTGTTCTTGACATTGACCTTTCAATAATAATTATTATCGGTCACATTCAAATCACAGCTTTCAGGTGTCTCTATAAGACATGTCAGAAAAAAGAACACAAGCTATGGTTCTATCCGTCTTGCATGTATCTGTTATACCTCCTGTTTCAGCATGTTTGTGCGTGCATGCATGCATGCACTTATGTGTGTGTGAAAATGTGGGGCTGCAACTTCCACAAGCTTATTCAATTAATTTTTTTCACATATAGCCAGAGGTGAAGGAGTCGGTCAGTAAGTTCATGGCCTACGTTCACACCAGTGTGAACAACAGCTCTAAAGCTTACCTGGCTAATGAGCGTCGCTACAATTACACCACGCCTAAGTCCTTTCTGGAGCAGATCAAACTGTACCAGAACCTTCTGGCCCTGAAGAGGAAAGACCTGACCACCAAGATGGAGCGGCTGGAGAATGGCCTACAGAAGCTCAACAGCACTTCTGCTCAGGTAAACGAGTTGTTCCACTCTGCCCAGTGATTCTGATCAGTCCATCCCTTAAACAAAGTATTTCACTCTGTATTCAGTATTAGCTAGCTTATCACAACTTTCCTGTCAATGGTGAGGGCAGCTTTTACATCATTTACATTAGATTGTTCAGTCATGGATGTGCATTTTTAACATCCATCCATCATTTTTAACACCTCTTTATCACTAATGGTAAGAATAGAATGGGTACACTGATATGTCTGTAGACCTGTTCACAGTCTGTTGTCTCCCACACTGATTTCATCAAGAATCAGTGCTGATACTATTGCCCAAGATTATTCATCCTCATTTTTTTACATCTTTCATATCTCAGGATCTTTTTTGCTTTGTATGGTTGTAAGTCATTACTACAGTGGTCTCAGCTGGAAGATATACATGTGTATAATAGCTGATACTGCTTACAGGACATTCTTGAGTACATTGCATTTGTAGCTCGACAGTTCTGTACCACTGTCAAAGTGTCCTCTGAAGAATTCCCCTGCTGACATCAGCAACTTTTTCATGTCTCTGAGCACATTGTTTAGGTTTATTACCTTCCTGTAAATCTCCATAATAAGTCCAGAAAGTAGACATGTCTCAGCTGTATTTCTTTGTTTACCTGGTTCCTTTGGAAGACAACGATAAAACATCTGCATCTCATAAGAGAGCATGTTTTAATGCACACACTGCAATTATGGACGGAAATAAGAAATGTAGCATCTGTTTATTTTGTATAACTGCTGCTGTTTACAATAAGGAATGCAGAGATACCTAAAAGGCTGCCTTGAGGTTTGACTTATTAAGTGCTTCCTGTTCCAGTTGCTTAGAAAGCTTGAAAGCTATTTAAAGCATGTTTGGATTATACAGCAAACATAAAACATTTTAAAGCTCTGGAAAGCCAACATCATGAGACAAGTAATGGGGCCAAAATCCAGAAGAACAACAGGAAAGTTTTTACTCTGTATTTTAGCTTTTGTTTGTTGATAAAAAGTAATGTATCAATAATATGCAATACTCCGAAAAAGAGACCACCCTTTGTCAAACAAAAATGCAGGAAACTTATAAAAAAAAATACACAAAGCCTCTAATACTAAGTATAGTATCAAATCTCTCAGAACTTTCCAAAACTGGAGTTTAAAAAATTATTGCAAGGTATAGAAGAAATGGGACTCACAACAATTGTTACCAAGACCTGGTAGTCCACTGAAACGATCACCAGACAGACAGACATTACTTGAACATTGCATCTTTTATAGATTAAAAAATCAAGCTCTATTCTTGCTTCAGGTCTGAAAAAAACCACAGGTGTTTCTGGCAATCCTTCCACTGTAATAAGACAACTCAACACTAAGGGACTGAAAGGATGTGTAGCTGTCAAAAAGACACAACTGAGAAAAAGAAATAGACACAAGAGAAAGAAATGTGCACCTGAACACCTAAACTGGACATCTGAGACATGGAGTAAAATATTAAGGAATGATGACTCTTAGTCTGAGATTTCTGGAAGTCACAGTAGGCAGCATGTACACTGCCAAAGCAATGCAAGGATCATCTACAACCATCAGTCAAGCATCAGACAGGATTGGTGCAAGTTTCAAGATATATACCAACATCTGGTTTTATTGACTTGTTTTGGATTCAACATCATGAATGCTGATAAATACAAACAAATCTTAATACATCTTGCAGTGCACTCTGGAAAGCTTTTTATTTGGAACAAATTAATTCTATAGCAACATAATGACCCAAAACACACTGCTAAGAAGATCAAGTCATATTTATCAACATCAAATAAGCTGATGGTGCTCCAAACTAAGGCACTGGCCACCCCAGAGCCCAGAACTCAACATCAATGAACGTATATATATATATATATATATATATATATATATATATATATATATATATATATATATATATATATATATATAACTTTTTTTTTAAACGACACAGTATCTTTATTTACTGATTCTCTTGTTCCCTGCTACACAAATTAACGCTGGGCTAGTCAGTTTAGAGATGTGTGACCCCAGAGGCACATTACTGCAGAAGCACTTACTCTGTGCTTTTCACTTAATGGGTTTGGCAAATTTCCTTCTCAGATATTAATATTTGAAAGTTAATACCATTTTGCTCTCAATGGACACCTCCATTGGCATCATGCCCTGGTGGGGTACAGAATCCTGTTGTCACATCCCAGTAGTTAAAATGGCACATGCTATTATATAAAACAGGGTATAATTACAGTCTTTGGGTATCCAAACTAACCACACCTGGTTAATGTCTGACAGTCAATCTATCTAATTCAGTAACACAGAATAATATAATGTAGTGTTTTAAAGATATTTTTAACACTGATGTGTAAAATAGGATATTTAAATAAGGATTTATTCTGATATGCTAAAATCTCTGTCCATACAGAGAGTAATGAACTCAGACACTAAGTTGACAGAATGATTTAAATGGGGTTCGAAATAATGGACCAACTGTTAAATATCTCATATTTTGAAATAACTACCCTACCCCTAGTCACCATATCTAAACATTGAATCTTTATGGAAATAACATATATTTTGGGGTAGATTATTGGTGTTTCCATTATTTTGTATCTCATTTCATTGTCTTGTATACAGACATAATTTCCATCTACGCAAGAACACAGATTTCTGGAGTCATTTAAAACAAGGAAAAAAAAACACTCCACAGTCAGACGCACAGTAGACATTGGATGGGAAACAGCTAACCATATAGTAATTAAGCAAGAAGCCACCTCAGTTGACTTTTCTGAAATTCATTTTCAGTTAATATCCAGGCAAGGTTCTGGTTATTAATTGGAAATGAATAATTACAATATATTTAATTTTGATTAATATTTAATCTTTAAAATCCATGTAATCAGGGCATGTTGTGTCAATATAATTGGCTTGTTTTTTTATTAATGTTAAGCCAGTATATTCATTGTTCAATCTTTGTTCAAGTTAAATCAACATGGTCAGTAATTGAGTGATAATTCTTGGCAGATACTGTTATCACTGATAATTACATACAATTTAAATTCAATAGATTTTATGGTGAGTTGAATGAACTATTAAAAATACAGATTACTTATTTTTCTTTGCCTTTCTGGGAACTCATATATATCTGGAAGTTTTCCAGGTCTATATGAGTGGATTTAAAAATATATGTATTAACTACAGTTTTTCTGAACTTCCATTTATGCTTACACAGAAGAACTTGTCAGATTTATAATTTTATGGCACAGTGCATTGCATGAATCGCCCTTAATAGGGATTAAAAGAGTTCTCCCGCTGTTTTAATGGTACAGCAAAACAAAAATCCCAAGAATGCTCTTTCCTTGTGTTGGAAGTACAATTATAACTGCATCTGTGGCAGATCTACTCCATCACTTTAATTGACCGCATGATAGAAGTTTGATTTTGTGAACATTGTTAAATTGTATGGTGTTATTAAGCTGCCCGGAAGAAGCATTATACAACTCTAGGTTCTCAATTCTTTTGGGTTAATTGGCCCATATGGAAATTAAAATGAGTCTCCCTGACTTCTCATGCAAAACAGTTTTTGATTTGGGGGGTAATCAGTGCTGGTTAGTTGTTGAATTTTGTAACACCTGTTCTAACATATTGCATCAATTTAAACTACTGACAGCTATGGCTTCGACTTACGTTGTTGTTTGTGCTAATAATATACCTTCTTAATTTGTTATGGTTTATTCTTTTTACTACATTGACCATGATTTACAGGGTGATAACCATTTTCCGAATACACAATCCACATATGTCCATGACACAGAAGTGACAGCATAGACACCAAATGAATTTGAACAGTGTGCTTTATTTTTGAATACAGCAGGAACCCAGGTACTTGTTTGTGAATCATACTTATAAAAACTTGCAGGCCAAGTTTTGGCCAGTCTATGATCAGCTTTTGATCAATTCTTAATTTATTTAATTAATTGTATTTTCACTATTTACCTCTTGGGCTGCTCATTCAAGGACTTCAGCGCCATATTTCATGTACACAATTGTAAGGAAGGACTAAATTTATGAGGGAAAGAAGGTTAGGTGATTTGTATGTTTTTCTGTTACAGTAATTACAGTTGTGATACGTCCCTTCTATGTTGCCACTTTGTATTTGATTTCCACTCATACCATGTTGGAATTCACTTTGCGTCTATTGCAGCATGGGGTATCAAACCTAAACCAAAAGGTAACTTAATTATTGAAACACTGACTTCTACACACCCATAAATAGGCAGTTATCAAACAGATCAAACAGGTGCTGACATCTGGGTGCAGGGCATGACCAGGTTCGCTCCAGGATTCAGGTCACCACACCACTCCCGCTCCAGCTTGGATTTCAGAGACCTGATACCAGCACAGATTCAACCTAAGATATGAACTCAGCAGATCTTGAAGGTCCGGTAACTTGCTGCTGCCTGTGGCAGCATCCAGCGGTCAGCGACTTGTTGCAGCCCAGGCTTACACCCAGTGGTCTCTGCCCTGCTGCAGTGTCTAGCTGCATCCAGAGTCTGAGGGACGTGTGGCTGCCAGGAGCTTGTTAAGCAATGCTTCCCGAATGAATGAGCATCCCTTAAATACCATTACAAAAACCCCTTCCACTCCCCAATTCCCTTTAGTCATCCAATAGGATTGTTCTAGAACCACTCTACAACCCTCTTTTCCTATTAGCCGGTTGTCTTGAGACCACCCCCTTCCCCCCCACCACAGGGGCAAAAGGAATTACTCTTTCACCCTTCATCCTGCATGGGTGGGAGAGTCAGCAAAATGGCAGTTGTTAGCCAGTAACTTTTATAGCAGGTGTACCCTTATAATTATATCTGCACCTGCTTTCCCACATCACCCAGGATGAAGTCCCCTGTTAGGGTGATCTCAGGGATATTTACATATGCATTCACTTACAGATGCATACATACACATTATGTGGGTAAAGATGTCACACATTTCAACAACCAACAGTCACAGATGTATCCATATTCATTCCTTTACACTCAAAGCTACAGCCCATATCATCTGCCCACTTTTTCCCAGTGTCTATTCTCTTTTACACTATTGAAGTGGCACGCTGAAATTTATGAGCCCCACTGTGAAGTCCTCTTTGTAGACATGTGACCTCACACAGGATCACCCGAAGCCCAGCACCATCCCTCCTATTGATTTGTTCAGCTGGGCTTTATAGGCCCCAATAAAGACTCTTTCCCGTTGCCACGTGACAGTACATAAGCCCAGCTTTATGGGCCCTAATAGAGAACCCTCCTTTGGCCACGTGTTATTACATTGGGGTCACCTAGAGTCTAGGTTCCCGTCCAGTCTGCCACTGAGTGGGAATAAAATTAGTCCTTACATAATTTACTGTAAAGTGCCTTATTCGCATATTTATGACAAACACGTACGCCCCAAGCTTTTTGTTAAACATTTATATCATGGGACGTATGCTCACTTGATGCAAGAAATGGATTAGAAGGTGTATGGCTCTGTCTGCCATATAAGAATGATTTTTTAAATATTTTGTATTTAAGTACTAAACATCTTTCTGGAGCAGATTATGATGGGCATGCTGGAGGACTTCACCAGCACCATCAAAGTTGGCAGATGAAGTATAACAAATCTCAGATTCACTGATGACATAGAGATTGTAGCCTGATCCAAGGAGGAACTAGTGGACATTACCAAACATCTCAACACAACAGCATGAAGATTTGGTATGGAGAAAAGCGGTGAGAAAAGTAAAGTGACGGAAACATCTCAGGTGACAAATGAGGAACAGCATGAAAGCTGATGAGAAGTGAAAGCTGATGGGAAAGTATTGGAATTGGTGGACCATTTTGTATACCTCGGGTCTATGTTGAACAATCAGTGCACCTCAGACTTGGAAGTGAGGAGAAAGCTGGCAATTGCTGAATGTCAGCTTGCAAAACTAAA
Source organism: Albula goreensis (assembly GCA_022829145.1). Lineage (NCBI taxonomy): Eukaryota > Metazoa > Chordata > Actinopteri > Albuliformes > Albulidae > Albula > Albula goreensis. The sequence continues at coordinate 19,635,936 of CM040748.1, forward strand.
CAAGATATGGAGTAGCAAGAACATTTCCCTTCCCACTAAAATAAAACTGATGCACTCAATGGACGTGCAACGCATATATCGAAAAGAGAAGAAATGCCTTCAAAAAGCATTGCTAAAGGAGGATCCTATAGGGGTGACATGGAAAATTCACCCCACAAACGACTCTGTGAAGCAGGAGATACGAAAACTGACAGGGACTCTTGAACTGCTGATGGGAACTGCTAGACAGCAAAAATTACAGTGGTTGGATGCATAAGAATAATGGGTCCCTAGCAAATACCATCATGTGCGGTCCAGTTGATGGAAGAAGAGGTGCAGGAAGGCTGAGGGGAGAATGGGTGACGGACATAAAGAGATGGACGGGGAAAGCGGAGGTGGAGTGCATGATACTGGCGGCAGATCGGGATGTTTGGAGATGGTTGGTGATCATCATTGAAGTGCCCCAACAGCCCTCGGGCTACGGGAGTGACCTGACCTGATTAAACATGAAATACGTTAACAGTAAAGTAACAGTAAATAAAATTCAGAATCTTGTCCGTCAAAAAGGTTGCTCTGTGACAGAAAACCACTATCCATTCTCATTAGTCATATTTAACCAAACAATTTTTTTCTTTTTTTTTCTGAGGAGTTTCATTTTCAATTAAAATCTATTGTGTCTTTTAGAGAAAAAGCATATCAAGTAAGATTAGATAATCACATTCAGAACAAAAAGGGTTTCACTGTCATTCAAAAGACATGAGAGATGCAATTATAAGATAATGGCTCATTCATTAGTGTTTATAATTCTCTTGTCGATTTTTTTAAGTGTGAATGCAAGTACCTTATAAACACACTGCAGTACTATTACCAAAACATTAAAGTGGAAGATGAGAATAATTAATACAGCCATGGTCTGTGCATACAGGAATGTAAATATGCACAGTATCCTGTGTAAGTATTCTGTGCCCTGACAGGTGGATGACTTAAAAGCCAAGCTTGCCGCCCAGGAAGTTGAGCTGAAGCAGAAGAATGAGGATGCAGACAAGCTGATCCAGGTGGTGGGGGTGGAGACGGAGAAGGTCAGCAAGGAGAAGGCTGTGGCAGATGAGGAAGAGCAGAAGGTGGCGCAGATCGCAGTGGTGGTTAGTGGTAAGCAGAGGGATTGCGAAGAGGACCTGGCCAAAGCTGAGCCTGCTCTTGTGGCTGCACAGGAGGCTCTTAACACTCTGAACAAGGTGAGGAGCAAGGGCTCTTCAGGCCTACTCTCCCTGTCAAACCCTGTTGCTCATATCTGCTAGCACGCAAACTGTGTTTGTGAAGTGGGTTTTGACAATATCTATTAAATCTTTTGACCATTGCAGCTTATCATATTAAGCAGCACAATTGCTTTAAGAGTATGTCTCAAAACCATACTTCTGGGCTGTCACAGCAGATCTCCCCTGCCAAGGGTAGACCTGCAAAGTAGCCATTTCCAGGAGAGAAATTCCTATCAATCCATTATAAGAAACTGTAACTTAATTAGTCATGCTTGCAATGTTACTACAGTATTACTATATTGTTTGTGATTGATTTGTATTGATTACTTTCTTTGATTTTAAAGCAAATAACCTGAATTTACATTTATCTGCCATACATTCTAACTTTGCCTGCAAAGCCAAAGGAACCGCTTCACTTATATTAGTGTTAAGTGGTTCCTTTGGTTTTGCAGTAAAACCAAGTACTGTTTTCCGTTACATTAAGCAAAGAAGTAATATCATAATTTAGGACATTTCATAATTTGTTCAGCTTTGTAAAGAATTTGGAAAACTGAAGTAGTCTTACTTCACCACAATGCCATATATTGATACTTCATATTTGTAAGGTGTTTTTACCTTTATCTAAGAATGAGTAAGCAGAAAATTCACTGCATCCCTGATGTTTTCTATTCAATTATGATTTAGTTTTCTCAAGCGTTAAAATTGCCACATAGAGGAACAAGACATTTTCCCACCAGCAGACTAGAAGGCCCTCACAGACTAATGAAACCACCAGGGGGTTTTCACAGTTCTCTGTCTGTCGGAAATGCTGCAGCAGCCTTCAAATGCACTGAACAACTGACACCTCTATTAAAGCCCTCCTTTCAGAGGAAGATAATTAATAATCCTCCCGATGCTTTTAAATGTTGCTATTAAGTTGTTTATTTTCATGTGTCCCTCTAGAACAACTTGACGGAGCTGAAGTCCTTCGGCTCCCCTGTGACCGCGGTCACCAATGTGACAGCCGCTGTCATGGTACTGATGGCCCCTGGCGGCCGTGTCCCCAAGGACCGCAGCTGGAAGGCAGCCAAGGTGATGATGGCCAAGGTCGACAGCTTTCTTGACTCCTTGGTCAACTTCAAGAAGGAAAACATCCATGAAAACTGTTTGAAGGCCATCCAGCCATACCTGCAGGATCCAGAGTTCCGCCCTGAACTTGTGGCTGCCAAATCCTACGCTGCCGCAGGTCTCTGCTCTTGGGTTATCAACATTGTGAGGTTTTATGAGGTTTATTGTGAAGTAGAGCCCAAGAGACAGGCCCTCAACAAAGCCAACGCAGAGCTGGCTGCTGCCCAAGACAAGCTGGCCACTATCAAGGCCAAAATCACAGTGAGTAGCCTGCCATTAAAGTTTAAATCACTGTGGCTGAAATTCCACAAATACCAGACCAAAATCGATTTGTATATGAACAAACACTTTGTCTGTCTCTGTGTGTTAAATCTTGCAGAATTACTTTGTTCATATCTGTTTATGCATACACTTATACATAGATTTATGAAAATATCAATAAGTAAAGCCCATACTGAATAACATGCCTCTCATGCCAAAATCACAGTGACTAAAATCCTATCTAGGCTAAAATCAATGAGAGTAAAGTGCCACCCATGCCAAAGTCAAGGTAAGTAAAATGGTAAAAGTTAAATGTCTAATATTACTGTTCATAAAATGCCACCAAGGGTATGGATGTGTGAATTAGGGTTTTCATCCAAAACTGCACGTCGCAGGAACATTTTAGTTTAATTGTATTGTCCATTGTAGAACTTAATAATAAGGGTCTTATTATGCTGTATTTTTATCCCTTAAGTAATATTCTTTGAACTTAATGAAATGGTAGTCTCTCTTCCTCAGTGATTTTAATGAGTGTAAAATCCAACACAATTTAATTGTGTTCGCCAATATGGTAATTATTAACACTTTCCAAAAATACACATCAGAGAATGATCATTTGCTTTCCTAAGGTTGTGAACACAAGGGCCATAGATGGGCACTTTTGCATTATACCTTGATCTCTGTCATGTAATGAGCTTTTAGATTATTTGAAAGTTTTTGCCTCCTAGTGTTCTTCTTCTTAACAGCCCCTACTCCTTTCTTCTGCCTGACAGCACCTTAATGAGAACTTGGCGAAGCTGACAGCAAAGTTTGAGAGAGCCACGGCTGACAAACTGAAATGCCAGCAGGAGGCTGAATCCACAGCGCGCACCATCTCTCTTGCCAACCGTCTGGTGAGGCTGACCGACAGAAGCTCCTGACACTCACCTGGACTATCACAAATCCCAAATAAGCTTGGCAGCTTTTGCAGAAATATCTTGTTGACACTGCAACTTTATTATTTCCTAATTACGGGACTGACACACAGTAGACAGTTGCATACAAAGAAGGTGGCCCAGCAGGCAGTAACGCTAAATCAACATTCACAATAGATGACAAAAGAAATCGCACATATGGAATTCTCTTACTTTTAAAGAGTGTAAGGCTCTTGACTGGTTAAAATAGTGGGCAGCTCCAAGCCTAGCTGTCACTGACCTTGTCTTTTCAATGGTGGGTTCATCTTATGTCAGTTATACTTCTTTGGTGTTACTGCTGGACACTAGCTCCTCCCAACAATATGCCTGGTTCCCATAGGTAACTGGCTGGTGTACAGCATTATGTATCTTGATAATAGCTGTTTTCCTGTGACTGTTTAGCACATGGAATTACTATATGGATAGGAATATGCTGACATTCTCCATGTGCCGGTTAAATTTTTCAGAATGGAAACTTCAACATCACAATTGCCTGTTGCAGATTTGAAAACCTTAGAAAACCTACATTTTATGCATATCATACTTCTCCTGTAAGTCATTGTGTGGTTTCAATCTTTTCCTTCTTGCAGGTCGGGGGGCTTGCATCAGAAAATGTTCGCTGGGCTGAAGCAGTGAGCAATTTCAAGATTCAGGAGAGTACCTTGTGCGGGGATGTGCTGTTGATCACAGCCTTCGTGTCCTACCTGGGCTACTTCACAAAGCGCTACCGTTTAGAACTGATGGACAAAACCTGGAGGCCTTATCTAAGCCAGCTCAAGGTTAGCTAAAAACGTTAAGAATAGGCTAGTAGGATCCAAGTCTGTTAAAGTTATTATGTATTTAATCAGGTTTCTGTTACAATCTGAGAATTCAGCAAAATAAAGCTTGAATAATGTGAAGTAAAACTGAATGCATAACATACTACTTCAGGAGCGTAAATTTAACAATTTACAGTTGGATCAATTTTAATTTAGTTTTCACTTCCAGTGATTAAAGCCTGATCATTTATTATGTATTGTTCTATTGTTCTATCGTTTTCTGCTTTCAGGATCTGAAAGAGTAAGTCGTGGCATTGTGAAAAAATATAAATGCTTCTTTGTTTGAAAATTAAAATGTCAAGAAAATTAAAATGTCAAATCTAACACTATGTGTTATACAGAAAATTAAACTTTTTCTCTTCTTCTTCTTTGGCTCTATCTTCTTCATCTTCTTTTTCTTCTTCATCATCATCATCTACTTCTTCTGGTTCTGCTTCTGCTGATGATCAACATTTACTGTTTTGGTTATGATCCATCTGCATCCTTTTCTACACAAGTGTACATTCAATTCCTGATTGTTTCAAGGAGGTCCAGTGGATCCTTTAGATTTTACTTACATCTTATCCACACTGGTACCTTGAGATATTATTCAGTTGTAATAACCCATTTTAATGGACCAATCATCCCAATTGGTGTGCGTGCATTTGTATGTGTGTGTGTGTGTGTGTGTGTGTGTGTGTGTGTGTATATGTATGTATCTTGATAGCACTGGTTAATTAATCTACATAAATGAACTGGGTACATTTTTGTGAAAGGAATTTTTGTATAAACCCAAAAGAACATTGTGTGATTTTCAGTGGCGTGTCAAATATGGTAACTCTCATCCTCATCCAACTGAATCTATTTTGGGAAGGTTGCAATTCCAGTCACTCCAGATCTGGATCCATTGACCATGCTGATGGACGATGCTGACATAGCAGCTTGGCAGAATGAGGGATTACCTGCCGACAGGATGTCCACAGAGAATGCCACCATCCTCACCAGCTGTGAGCGCTGGCCATTGATGGTTGACCCACAGCTCCAGGGTATCAAGTGGATAAAGAACAAGTATGGAGATGGCCTCAGGGTCATCAGGATTGGTCAGAGAGGGTAAATGGCTCTGCAGTTGTTGGCTATGTTTCAATATTATAAATAATTGTTTCAGAGTTCAGAGAATTTTGGACATTTTTGGCCCATTTCACATAAATTTTCTCTGTTATTTTCACGCAGATACCTAGACTCCATAGAGAGAGCCTTGTCTGCTGGTGAAGTAGTCTTGATTGAGAATTTGGAAGAGACTGTAGATCCAGTATTGGGACCTTTACTTGGCCGAGAAACTATCAAAAAGGGAAGGTGAGTATCTTTTCAGGGATGTATACGTATATATAGTTCCCTTGACTGAAAGCTGAAAGTCTGCACTTTAAACTCATATGAATTGTACATACAAGTTTTTTTAATGACAGATGACCTAATATTTTTGGCCTGTACTGCATAACATACATTTTATGTTTTATTTACATTTCTGTACATGTATGAATGATATGCATACACTGTACTTTTACCTTACAAATGTTGTGTTCTCTCTGACTCTAGGTATATTAAAATTGGGGATAAAGAATGTGAATACAGCCCCAATTTCCGTCTGATCCTTCATACCAAACTAGCGAACCCACACTACCAGCCAGAAATGCAGGCGCAGTGCACCTTAATTAATTTCACAGTGACCCGGGACGGCCTTGAGGACCAGCTTCTGGCTGGTGTTGTCAGCATGGAAAGGCCAGACCTGGAGGAACTCAAGGCAAGTGCAGTGTACAAACTCTTCTGTGTGTGCGTATGGATCTGAGTGAACTATTCTCCTTCTGGTGAATAAAGAATAAGCTTATACGGAGGTGAAAACTCATTTTATCTACGTAAACATCAATCTGTTAACTCTGATGTACTTCTTTTGTCTGGAAAAACCATGAAGTACAGAGCTGTTTAAAGCTCTTTGCCTTATTATTTTAACATTTATTTTTGTTAGGTCTTTGTGTGGGTTGCAGTAGTATATTGATAATGCCTGTGAGAAAAAAAAAATCTTGCCAAAGTAATTTTTTCTTTGGTTAATCAGAGGTAATCATACATGCACTCTTCAGGTGTGAAAGATCATTGGTGATCCAAGTGCTTTTTTTACTCAGCTGAGGTCATTGCTCATTCTCTTAGCAGAAAGATACTTGGCAAAAAAAGGATTGGTGGCAAGGTGGAAAGCACTGCTCGTTACAAAGAGCATGAAAACTTTTCTCAAACCCGGATGATCCTCTCCAGAGCTCTTCTACAATGTCCTATGGGCAGTCACTTTTTTGGTGATATGGGTCATGTTATGTTATGGGGTTGAAAACAAACACCATATTCCAAATTAAGAGTGTAAGAAAGTTCACTAAATTATTTAAATAAAATGTGGTGCTTGGTACAAGCAACATCAATATGTAATTGCTTTTACTTAAACCAAAAACATTTCCCTTTCATAATACAGATGGTGATGGAATTTCATCATGTGGATTACCATCATTAATATGATCGCCATACAGTGATTATGACTGGCAGCCTTACTATTGATATTAACTAGGTTACAAAGGCTTTTGTTTCTGAATACCCTCACTGATTGATAGAAAACACTAGCAAATTAACACTTGGCATTCATTTTGATTATTGATAAAAGGGTTTGATGGTGATATACAATATAAAGACCTGCAAAGCCAGATTCCACACTTACTACTGCTATTTGCTATTTGCTTTTTTGATGAGTTGGCTAATTGCACCCTGAGGAAAGTGCATCTTTAGGGACTGCACAACTTGTTTTTTTCTGTCTCTCTGTGTTTGCACAACATACCTCGTTTGGGCTTGATAGGATGTTTCCTTATGCTAACCAACATGAGCAGGCATGCATATCCAATTCATGAACACCTGGGGTATGCACAAAATCATATTTCTGTGTATGTTTCATGAATCCCATGTAAGTTTTCCATAGGTACTTTTTTCGAGACCAAATGTAAGAAGAATTTAAGAAATGTTTTGAGACACTCTTTGAGTCTAAATGTATTTATTTATGTTACAATGGCCCATTAGCTAACCTGAGCAGGTTACTGAGTTAGAATTCTGAATGTGTACCATGACTCACACACCCACCTGGCTGATTTTGTGGCTTTTGACTTGCCTATTATCATCACAGAAAGAGTCTTGCAGGCTTTGACTAAGTGCATTCACCTCACAGTTTCTAGACTTTTTCAATATGCTCATCTGAATTCCCAACTGCAGGCTTGTTTATTCAGTGCCTGCTTTCACTGCATACATTAATGAGTGCTGTGTGTTGTGATGGAGGCTTCAGTAGACATATGTGTGAAACAGGAATAATGAAGTAAATGTAAACTATGCCATCAAAGAATAGTCTCTAATGAGACTACATTCTCATGGAGCTCTCAGAAATGTATTCCTTGCAAATCCATGTGACTCTTTGGATCCTCATTTTTCCTCCTCCTGTACATTCTAGAGAATCATAAAACCATCTTCACAGGAAGAAAGATTGCTGACGGCAACACTTTAAAGATTGAGATTCCGATAATTTGAAAACTGTGTAGCAGGTCAGCCAGATATAACAATGAATCTATTTACATTTTCAATTATTCTCCCTGTTGCTTTGTATTTTTATCTTGGCTGAATTTAAATCAAACCAGTAGACTGCTTTCATCTCAGCACAGATCAGCATTTATAATACCTTGACGAATTTGGAGTTATTTTAAACTGTCTTTCCCATCAGCAAATTCAGTGGGAAATTAGAAATACAATTTAATGATGCTTGTTTAATTAGCATTTCAGTGAGATTGTATAAAAATTGTCACATTTTATTTTCACTGCTCTAATTAGCTTTGAATGGTGTAAGAAATGTCGCATTAAGTGTACCTGCTATAAAAGTGAATTAGACTTTTAATTTGCTTCTTCTATAATCAACAGTTTATTTTCAGCAGGTTTTAAAATGCCATGAAGAAATAGGCACTTGGAGAAATGGAACTTTTTCCTCTTTATAGTATTGTGGCACATTTAGCTTTCCTGTATATTTAGACATTCTTAAAAGATTCATGCTCACATACTGGAGTTGTGGTTTTTTTGTGTGCCTTGCTGAGTTTCAGAATTTGTGTGAGTGTAAAAGGGACATCTGTCCCTTTGAAATAAATCAATCTCTGCCAGCAATGAAATGCCCTTCCCAACAACGTTTATGTGAATTCCTCTTGTTCAATCAGAGAGGATGCCCCACTTTCCAAATGAAGTGAAGTGGCCAGATCCATGTTTCAGTAATCATTTGGCTCGCCTGCAATGATAGACATGTTATCTCACTCTGATCCCAATTAGGGTTTGTGCTGACTGGTTAATTATTTGTTTTCTGGGCAGGGTAATTAGATGTACAATATGCCAGCAGAGACCTAATCGTTAATAACTGGCTCATTAAAATGTAGGATTTTATGGTTTGATTCTCCTCCTCTGCTTCAAGACTGTGTGCAAGGTCAAGGTTGTGCCAGCTCAATGGGCACGGAAATTCCCCAGAATCTTTTTCTCATAAACTGTCTGCATAGCTGCAGGAAGAAAAGAAACAGCAGTGATACTGTAGCTTTTTTTAATAACACATTTTGTTAATCAAAGTTTTTGGGACATTCGGTGTAAAGTCCAGCCGGCTGTTTGTTATGTTGTCTCAGTATATTAACAGTCTCATCTGTTTTAGGAACTCTGGAGTCTAGAGATGTTTGCCTCATTTACAAAATGTCCTTGCTTTAATCCCTGGCTGGAAAACTATGGATAAATCATTTGCAATCAATCATATTTTGTAAAAAAAACTACAGTTAGCATGTTGTTCACCCACAATTTAAATTTAAAAAATCAAATTGGCATTCAATGATGGAGAAAGTTAGTTGTTTCCAGATATATCCTGCACAATAGCTATTTAAGTTTGTGATTTTTGATGTTTTTTGTAACAAAGCTTGAATTCATAACTATTACTAAATAATAAACCTAATGTGTTGTTTTTTACAGTTGTTCAAATGTGTAGCTGTTTTCCATTCCTTCTGGTGGAGAGCTGTACAATTTTATGTGAGCTGCAACATCACTGCTAGACAAAGATTTTGGTTGTGGATAAAACCAATGTGGTATATAAAAAGACATACATGTGTTGATACCTTTTTTGATCGTCCCAAAATTTCATACAGCGACAAAGTTTAATTGCTTTATTTTCCAGTGGGTATACACTGAAAATGACGCAGTCTCTCTATGTACTTTTTGAATGACAATCCCAAAGAGTAAGCAGAACTTTACTGAAAAAACTAACACATCAGTCATGGTGGCCAGCTGCTCTAAGTAATCCCACTAATCCACACATGCAGTGTGGCTTCTGTTCCAGACTGTTTTTTTTTCCTTTTTTTGTTGTTGTTTGGTTCACATCAAAGACACTGGCACAATCTGTCATGACACCCCTATCAGCTTGGGGTTAGGGAGGTTTACTGGGGTTTGATGCTCTCTGCCAGGTGTAAGTGGGTTAATCCACTCAGACAGGGCTCTCCTTCATGTCTCCAGCTATCAGATACAAGCATATTGATCACCATTGCCTTTGTGATGTCCTCCAATTCCCCTACTGTCCACCATGAAAGGTTTGCTGCTATTGCTGTTGGTGAATTATATTTCACAGGCTTAATCTCCTGGTCAATCCTCTTAATTTTAATGAATCAATTTTCTTCAATGATAAAGCGGGGTTTGATAATGAAACATCTTTATGAAGGACATCAAGCTGAACCAGCATTTGTGGTGCAGGCTTCAACAGATTATATTTGAAGCCCTACTGTTTCTCTGAAAACATAATATTGATACATCTTCAGTTTATAACACATTTAATTTTCTGCAAATCACTTTCTCAAGAAATAATTCAATAGACTATAAAATTTAGACATATTTTTATGTAGGATGAGTCAAACGTTTCACAGATCATTACTTTGGGTTCAGGCTTTTCAAATGTACTTATGTATAACCATAAATGTAATACAATATTGTTGTCAACTCAAAATTCAAACTGGAACTGATTCCAGATTGCTGATGTTGCTAATAATCTATTATCTACCATCAATTATTACATATCAATTAAAGCCTTAAACTTTAAGATCACATATAATAAAGGTTGAGTTTTCTTTTAAAATAACAAAAGTGATTAATTTGATAAAATTAATTTGATAATACCAAAACAATTCTTATCATGGCAGAACTAGCTCATGATCAGCTGCTGCAGTTAGTTGCTCCTGCCTTTATGTCTTTAGTTTTAATGTTGCACTGAATCTGAGAATATTCCTTGTCTGAATCACTCCTCTAGTCCAACCTCACAAAGCAGCAGAATGGTTTCAAGATTACCCTGAAAACCTTGGAGGATAACCTCCTATCACGCCTGTCTTCTGCCTCTGGGAACTTCCTTGGGGACACAGAGCTGGTGGAAAATCTGGAGACGACTAAAAGGACAGCTGCAGAAATTGAGGAGAAGGTAAAGTGGCCTTGATTGAATTACAGTTTCTCTCAAATTTCTGACCTTTTCTGTTAACTGAATGCAAGTGCAAAACAGCATTGCATTTTGACACAGCAATGTCAGGAGAAAAATTTGCCTCTTATGGCATAAATAATTATCTATTTTGGTCTTTCTGAGAGTGTGTCATTGTGTGTGTGTGTGCGTGTGTGTATGTCTGTGTGTGTATGTGTGTGTGCATGTGTGTGTGTCTGTGTGCGTGTGTGTGTGTGTGTTTGTGTGCCATTATATTATTATGTCTGGGTTAGGTCTTAACTAAATACATCAGGAAAAACCCCACTCAGTCTTAGCTAGATATAATCTGACAGACAATCATCAAAAGCTATCTGAGGTAATCCTATGTGTCTGCACCTGTGTAGTTCTCATTTTTATGATTACAACCTTATGTTTTGCTCCCATAAAAATGAAATGGATTTGTGCTGGTTAGTGTTCTGACTTTCTTGTCATACTACATTGCTGGTGATTAATGGGTCGGTTATAAGAGCATTTTTACTATTTGAACAATGTAGGTGGCTTCTTACTGTTTGTTGCTTTGAGGAATAAAATGAGAGCAACAATGTTTATTCTTTTGTCCTCATATGAACTCTCTGCTGTTTGCCTCTATAAGATCCCAGCTTAAGTCTTACTTGCCTCAACAATGACAATGGCTTACTGCAGGGTATATCTTTAAATAAAGGATAAGGGGGTAGCCTCCCAATTCCTTGGACCATGTATTGAAGGAGTTAGGTAATAGATAGATCTGCCACTCATGCTAATCAGCTTGGCTTAATAAGGTTGCCTGTGTTAAGTCAGAAGTTTGTTAAAATGAATGTCCATTTTAGCAATAGCAAAGGGTTACACAGGTGTTTCTCTCCATAACCTTCACTGAGATTCAGATACAGTGTGACCTTTAGTCAAATGCATAGTCTCTTTAATCACATAGCCTATCCAATATAATGGCACTAGTGTTTAATCGGGATTAAGTCAAGCTAACTGTATGCTCATAAACATCACTGTCATGTAGATAAAGTTGATAAAGACTGAAAGCCCAAGAAAACAAAGAAAAAAATGGCCTTATGTCTGAAGAATGTTTGTTGTTCTCCTATATCACAATCTGTAAATTATTAAAAGAAAAAAAAAACATGGCACAGGTTTTTAATACTGCCTTACCGCTTTTCTGCCAAAGAGAACATAGCATGTTCCCTTTAAGAGATTTTGAGAATTTGAAGAAATTAGTTTGAATCCCAGCCAAAGTTTACATATTAGTCTGTGCTGTTTTTTTTTAAGGAAAGAGAATGGTGGCCTGTTTGTGTTGGTGGTACCTTAGTGTGTACCTTAGAATGACCTATAAATGATCTTTCAAAATTACAATAAAAAGAAAGCAGCTTGTTACTTTACCATCACAGTATGCAAGATTACAGACACACATTTTCCCATCCATATCGAAACCAACTGAACAGGTTTGATGTAAATTCCATACTGAGCACCTCACCCTTACATTTTATTTTTCTGCATGGGAGATGCATTTGCTTCATCATTCTTCATGCATTTTTTATTAGTTGAACTGTGTAAACTCTACTTGCTTTGACTTTAATCCCCTTGTACAATTTTAGATACAAATGATCATGAGAATAATGGTTCATTGACTGAGTAAACACACTCTTGTTTTGGGTATGTTGCAGGTAAAGGAGGCAAAAGTGACAGAAGCCAAAATCAATGAAGCAAGAGAGCACTACCGACCTGCTGCAGCTAGAGCCTCCTTACTGTACTTTATCATGAATGACCTTAATAAAATCCACCCTATGTATCAGTTCTCTTTGAAGGTACTCTTTATAATGACAGTGCCTTAAGAGGAATCTGTTCCATTAGTACACAATTAACTGTTTTCTTTTCTCTCTGCCTGTTTATTCTGTTTAATGTATTCCTGACTGTAGTCTCTAAGCTGGTTTTGTGTTCGTTGTTCCCACATGGAGTAGTGTTCTTGTTTTAACATGTTTTATTTTGTCACTGTTTCACAAGAGAACTCTCTGGAAACCACAGATGTGACATATAGAATCCAATCTAAGATTTGCCCTCTCTTGTGTACAGGACACAGCACTGTACTGAGCAATATTTCCAGCAAGCATGTGTGGAGATTCAGAGCAGGGAATTCAGCCTAGACCAATTAGATTGATGTATCAACTGCTTCAGACAAAAAAAAGCCTTACTTACAAAACCATGTTTTACTATGTATAATATATACAAATGCACTTTGACAGCTGGATTCAGTTATCAATAATTATTCACATAGCAGGTTCATTATAAAAATACAAATACGGAATGTTCTTGCTGAATTTAACTGCCAATGTTGTTCCAGTTGGCTATGCTAATTTTATGTGTTAATTTCTCAGTGTATATTTTTTGTATTTATATACATTTAGATGCAGATGTGTTTAGATTTGGCTTTCACACCAAGTTTCACAATTTTTCAGCAAGTACAAGTAGCAAGTTCACAATCTGCATTTGAAGTAGTTGAATCTGGATGGCATATGATCTGAAAGCACAAAGGATTCACTGGTTATTTTTTTTTTAAATGACCTCAAGCAATCCTTTTTCTACCAAAAAAAGAATAAAGTTGTCATAGAGGAGTTATTTTACCCATTGCTGAGTTAATACTGAGTACACAACACTTGACTGTGGTTGGTCCTGTGAATGAGTAAGTGTGAATGAGGCCTGTTTTCCATGTGTTTGTAGGCTTTCAGTGTGGTCTTCCAGAATGCAGTGCTGAAGGCACCTCCAGATGAAATACTGAAGCAAAGGGTCTCCAATCTCATTGACAACATCACATCATCTGTCTTCCAGTACACAACACGTGGGCTCTTTGAGTGTGATAAGCTCACCTACATTGCCCAGCTTGCCTTTCAGGTAACGAAATATGAACTAATTTTTACAGAATAGGTGTTTCAGGGATTCACCTTTGTGTTGTGAATGGGCTAGTGAAGAGGCCTTTCCTTTCATACAGGTTACAAGTAATCCTTTCTACTGTCTTGATGAATTCAGATTTTACTGATGAATAAAGAGATAAACCCGACAGAGCTGGATTTCCTTCTGAGGTACCCTGCACAGCCTGGTGTGACCTCACCTGTGGAGTTCCTGTCCAGCAACTCCTGGGGAGGAATCAAGGTGAGCAAAAAGTGCATCACTTACTGAAGTTAAGCAGCATTGTTTAAGTATGACTACCATTATTAGGTTATAGCTTTAAACAGGAATCCTGCTCAGCCTTTTTTGCCTATTAATATTCTTCCTTCCCTCACATAAGATAATTGAACTTATTTCTTCAGTAAAAGCAGCTTATTATTTTCAGAATGCTAAATCAATGCCTTATATTAACTCAAGTGATGGTGCACCATCTGCTATTCCACAGTTGATTATGTGAATGGTTGTGCATTTTTTTTTTTTTTTTTTGGAAAGAATGGCTCGTACATCTGTAGAATGTTCTGGGCTCTATATATTGGTGAGAATTATAGCACAGATGCACCTGGGTAGCATTGTTATTATTATTGTGTTTTAATGACAGAAATACTGAGCTATCATTTACCAAAAAAATATAGTTTGTTCAAGATTCTTACAGGAGTGGATAAATGTAGGTCCTTGAAAAGTTTAGTAGAAAAAAGAATGTTCATTTGCCTTATAAATGACATTTACACTTCTTGGTTAACCATAAAATCAATTAATTATGCTATTTTAAATGCTCAGTAGCATTGAGCACACTTCACTCTGGATTTTTCATCTGCCTTGTCCTGGGATAAGGTATCGTGTACCATTCTGTCAAACCCAATACAAATGTTCAGTTCACAGTAGTGAATTTTTTAAAGGGTAAAAATATAAATGATATAATTGGTCAGTATGAAGTCATGTCTGTTAAACCAGCCCTTTGACAGTAGCACTACCTCGCAGCACTGCTGTGCTCACTGTGATACAGAATTCCAACATGCCCCATACCATCTTACAGTTATCTGCTTGGTTATGTTGAACCATAGCTTCGCAAATGAGGTCACCTCATTGGTTAAATTGGTCAGTGGTCACTGAGGTCAAATTCACTGCTGTCCCCAGATTCAGTTATTGTAGTTATCAATTCTAAGCTCAATAATGTAAGCAAAACTGTGATAAATTGACACTGGGCCTCATTTGTCAGTATTTTCGTAAAACTCTATAAATTTAAACAACAATGGATATGAGCTAACGAATTCCGCTGGATTTATCGAACACGCATAGACACAGCATTTGTCCGTAACCCCATGCGTACACTGATAAATACCAATCGCAGTGCATTCACAGAATTTTCGAGTTGCATAAATGACGTACCTGAAAAACCATATAAGGGGCTTGGAATCCCTTTTTTGGTAATGTAAAGACATGGCAGAGAAAAGACAAAAGAAAAAAAAACTTTACTGTCAAGATGGACTGACAGTAGCCATGGATCTGTTGATTAATAGAACAAAATAACAAAAGCACTGTTATAAACTCAAGCCAATCAACCAGGTCAAAAAGCTTATTCCCAGGGATGCTGTTACATGCTTACAATTATAGTTATAAGTACTTCCTACCCAATATTCAAAGCCCAGAATTCCAGATGAAGTGAGGGATTGTGCTATTTCTAGTAGCCCATTCCCCCACTGACCTAAGATTCTTATGGGTGTTTTCTGAGCTATAAAAGTCAAATGAAATACATATTTTGAGTTAGAAAGTGAAGGAGATATCTGGTGTTGTAGGGTAAGATGACAGAGCACATTTGTTTACTCTCCTGTCAAAGGACTGGTTCTAGAAGCTTTCATAGATATGAATTTTTCAAACGAAATCCTAAAATATTGATAAATCACCCCTTCGGTTCATGACTATCTGCCCAGCATATCTGTTGCATCTGCATGAAGGCTACAATCAGATTCAAAAGGACAGGTTAATAGGTGAATGCACATGTAATAATATATTGTTAATATCATTATCTTATTATGTACACATGTTATACTAAAACAAAATAAATGAGCCAGCTGGCCTTGGTTACAACCAATCTTGATCAATGAAGATTGTTGAAAGCTCGTTTTAGTTCTACCAGTCTTTTTGTGTGTTTCCTCTTTTTCTCTCAATTAGTTCTGATCATACTCATACACCACACTCATTGCCACAGCTTCCATTCAGCTCGTTCCATGAGTTTGCATATACAGACATGAGTCAGCAGAAGATACTTTATTTGCAGCTTTGTGCAGGCAGAGTGTGGTCATCCCAATGGCCTGCAGGGGTCATTTTAGAGAGCAATAAAGCATGGATTGAAATTGTCCCTTCTTTGGGCAGCTCTATGCCCAGTTATGCACACCATGCAGGGTTTCTGGCCATAGGCAGCTGTTAAAAGTACAAATGCAGTAGCAGACTGTGGTGCCCATCTACTCTCTCGAACAGGGTAAATCTGATTCATGTTAAAAGAAGTGGCAGCTGACATAATTTCTTTTGTTGGAGAGCATCTGTCTGTGCTCTCTCAGATTGATAACCGAGATTGTAGAAATGAGCATGGCTTGTGCATGAACAGGTTTTCTAAATTGGAAAGTAAATCATAAAAAGTAGCCACAGTATTTTTGAAGTTAAATTTATATTTTGTATGGGAGTATGTTTTTTCTTCTGCGGTACATGTGCTTTCTTTAGTACAAGAAGAATCTCATTGTTATGCTTTATATTTGCTATGTATATGTGTGTGTGTGTGTGTGTATGTGTGTGTGTGTGTGTGTGTGTGTGTGTGTGTGTGTGTGTGTGTGTGTGTGTGTGTTTTGAGTTATGCATAAGTGTGACATAAGAATTTTATTAAAAAGTAATGGGCTATGTTACCATGACTGAAAATGTCACAACAAAAATGTCTTCTTAGTCAAGTGGATAAAGCTGAAATAAGTTCATCAATTATCATGGATCTTAGAGAGTATTTGTTGAAGTAGATCTCTTAGAAAATGTTATCTGCTTTTGATTGCCGTATCTTTCATGGCATATGGCAACACAGCATTATCTTCATGACAACCTGTAATTATATCAAGGGCAATGAAGGGGATACAGCAATATGTATGGTTTGTTTGGCTGCAGCCTTCTGTTGAAATTGTTTCACAGTGGAACTAACTGTTCTATCTTTCATTAAATGTTATGTGAGTAAGAATTGTATTTGGTTTGGCTTTGCAGTGGATATAAACAGGCTTTCAGTTAAATACATAATTCATGTTTTTGCATACATTTCAATCAGTTTTGAGGAGTATATGGTGTACAAACAGCAGGATTGCCAGAAAGACAAGCATATGAAATTGTGTGCTATTTTGAAAACAATCATGCTTACCGTGATACTGAATATAAATACAACAATTAGTGAAATTATATTACTTGTTGAGTAATTCTGTGTTTCTTGTTGAGTAATTCAGTTATGTGTTAAAGAATTCATACATTACATTAAATTAAGGAGTTGTATAGCTCCGGCAGCCTCTGTTGATTTTTTGGATTAACAATTGTAATTATACAAATAAATAATCACTATGATACAAGGACACTTCATGTTTTCTTTATTGTATGGTTATTTTCCATTTTTTATTTTCTTACACAAAGTATGGAAATTAGTATTACTTATTTGTACACTCCTATAGATATGCCTTATGTAATCACTCACTGTTGGAAGCAAATAAATTATTGTTTAATGACAAATACATTTTAAAATGATTTCATTGTGCTGATTTTAAAAATGCTAATGTTGTTTGTAAGAAAATAATGATTATAAAGTGAATTGTAAATGACTGAATGAGCTGATATGCCAAATGAATAGAGTGGCTGCTTTGTTGACAGGAGTCCTGTTTTTGCTGTGTTTAAATATTCATTTTCCATAAGAAAGCCTTTGAGAACAGCTTGGCATGAGTCACCGCAGTGCTTTGAAAATATTTATGTCGATTTTCTGCTGCCTGTGTTTGTGTTGCTTAGTGCAGATATAGAGCAGACATGGAAGCAGTGTTCTTCAAAGATGAGCTAAGTGTACCATCAAATATTGCAAGCAATAAAGAATCCTTTGTTTTTTGCAGTATAGGCATATTAGATCATGTCTGCTTTGAAGAAACTACAATTTTGCATTCAGCATTCTGTGCAAGAAAGACAGCTTACAGTATATTACCTTTGATTGGATTTTGAACTTTTGTTTTTCCAGCTCAACCTTTCTTGTCAAATAAAACTTTTATTTATTTATTTATTTATTTATTTATTTATTTATTTATTTATTTATTGGTGAAGGGGAAATTTGTTGCTTTTTTCAGTTCAGACCAGATTCTCAGTCACCTGTGTAGTTTTACAATATACATGTACTAAATTTGTTCCCACCCCAAACCAAATTTACTCAAAAGTTTAGTCCACTGCAGCGACCTGCTTGGGCCAAGAATGATGTGAGCCCCAGCCGCAGGGCCCAGGGTCTGTTTAACAATGGAAAGTCTTATCACGTGAGCCACCTGGAGGGCTGCCCAAAATTGGGATCTTGCATGAGTGAGCCTTGTGTGCTGCATTCACAATTATCCCTGCTAGTTTTATGCAGTATTTACAAGACAAACTCTGTATGTTCTAATGATTCTCCCAGGCTCTATGTGCCATGGAGGAGTTCAGAAACCTGGATCGTGACATTGAGGGGTCTGCAAAGCGGTGGAAGAAGTTTGTGGAGTCTGAATGTCCAGAGAAAGAGAAGTTCCCCCAGGAGTGGAAGAACAAGACAGCCCTACAGAGGCTGTGTATGATGAGGGCCATGAGGCCTGACCGAATGACTTATGCTGTGAGGTGAGCAGAGCACAGACAGACACTCGGACTCGGGCTGTATCATAAGCAGAGATTCCCTAACCAGTGAGTCCATGTCTGTGTTGGTCTTTAAGGATCAGTTTTAGCTTCAGTGACCAGCAGGATAGTTTTTTTTTTTTTTTTGAGAAAAATATGTTTAACATTAATGTATACATGCCTTTATTATAAAATATACAGAACATGTGTTAACACCATTTCAGAATCTTTTTCCAGATGTTTGAAATGAACATCTAACTCATTCATGTTGTTCATTTTATGCAGCCTTGTTTTATTCATCTGTACCAAGTGTGACTCTGAATAGTTGTCTGTACATATGTACATATTGCAAATCTTTGTGAATGAAGTAAGGCTAAAAGAATGGTAGTAACAATGGTTTCCTCTGTAGGGATTTTGTCGAGGAGAAACTGGGTAGCAAGTATGTTGCGGGCAGATCTCTGGACTTTGCAACCTCCTTTGAGGAATCTGGAGCAGCGACACCCATGTTCTTTATCCTGTCTCCTGGTGTTGACCCACTTAAAGATGTGGAGAAACATGGTAACATGACAATGTTTTTTTCTCAAATTTATGGATGTATGTACTGAACAATCTCCCATCTCTTTCCAGTCTGATCTCAAGAATAGCCCATGTGGTGAAGTTGTTTTTCTTCAATGAAAAGAAAGGAACATATTTTACCATATTAGACCAGCATAGTATACATAATGAGTGTGTGCACTACAAAAGTTTAAACACAGCTACCATAGGTAGCAAATGAATTCCTTTGTGGAATGCCTTGTAGAAGATTTTAGAAGTGACCAACTGCCAAAACTATGTCCTGTTTAGTCAGATTTCTGCTTTGAGAATTTCTGACATGAAGCAATTGTAATTTACTACATCTGACTTTTCATTTGAGGCATAATCATGAATTCTGTAAAGTGACTGAAAAGAAAAAAAATGACAACACTGCTATTTATGCTGCAAAACAGACTGCCAAAATCCAAGAAATAATGAGGGTGAAAAGTAATGGTTGGGTAAATGTCTAATATAGCTGAAGGCCCAGGAAATCTCTGTTGGTGAACACCTAAAAAGTAGTAAACATACTTTCCTCTCTTCCAAGACCTGCCCTCAACCCCCCAGGAGACCTGTCTGTTGGCAGGTTGTGACAGTTGTGGAGAGATAAAACGCAAGGCAAGCTTCTGTTGCCATGGCTGTAATTACCTGGGCAGGCTGTATCACCTTATAAATGGGGGGCAGCAAAAAAACAAAAAGTTGGCTCATTGACTTGCAGTTGTTTTTCATTCACAGGAAAACACATAGGGATGTGTAACGTAACTCTGAATTTCCTAATCTGGAAAATGTGATGTCAAATTACATCCATTTTAAATTTCTATTCATTGGAAATTGGAATTTATACTAAATTTGTATTATATAACATGTTCATGATGCTACTTTTTAAAATTAGCTAGTCTCACTTTGTACACATTCAAACCATATAGCAGCAGGATCTTCTGTCAACTACTATGGCACACACTAAAACAACACATGCACCTAGTTGACTGGTGCAAAAATGCGTAGACGTCAGAAGGATCCATTGACCACACTAGCAAGGGATGGTGCTTGTGTCATAAAATACTTCTTTCACCACTGTTAATTGGAACTGATAATGTACCAGTGAATATACAGGTAGCTCGTATAAACTTCTGAGCGTTACTGCCTGCCACACCTCCTCTGTTGCCCATGGGTCAGCTGCAGGGTCATCAGCCAGGAACCACCACTCCTCAACGTTTTGCTCCTTTAATCCTGGAAGGGACAGGGACATCTCCCAGCCACCCCTGCAGCTAGCGTCTGGGTTAGATGTTCTTTCCCCCACACTTGTGCTTCCTCCTCAGCCACAGCCAAAAGCTGCCCTTCTTCACCTCCTCTGCCAGTTCTTTTACTGCCTTCTTCAGCTTTCCTCCCGTCACTCCTGCATCCCTCAGCAGGCGTGAGGTTGACAGCCCCACAAAACCTCAGCATCCAGCCTCCACTGGGTAAACGGTGGTCCTCCAGCCGGCCTCCCTGTGCTCATCAGCCAGTTCTGAGTACTTGGTCTTCTTTCTTTCAATGGTGGCCTCAATCCCCTCCCCTCATGGTCCTGTGAGCTTGATGAGGAGTACAGCTTGGTGGACCACACTACTATGTCAGGACAGAGGTAATCCTGGTGGTAATCTTGCCAGGGAAATGGAGTTGCCTGCCAAAATCAACTCTCATGTTCCACTCCTGGTTAGAGGAAAAGAGCCTAGGTGTTTTATCTTGGCCAAGTGCTTTGTCTTCCTCTGCCCTCCCTCACAAAATGAATGTGGTGTTCCACTGGTGGTGAACATCACCTGCTTTTCTGCCTACGCCCCTCCAGCACCACGGCCAGCTTCCCCAGGACTTGATTATAGCGCCCTGTGAGAGTATTCGGTCTTGCAGCCTGACAAGATGTACTGAGACTTGCATTGGGAGCATTGCAGAGTGAGCAGCATTCCTTGTTCCTGAACCACTGGTGAAAGTTCCAAGGACAGGGGAGCATGTTGTAGGCTGACCTGATGAGGAAGCTGGGTCTCACCTGTGGGATCTTCTAAGTCTGGCCAACAGATTTCCCGGTTGTCCAGTTTCCTAGTTGGCCCTGTGACACAGCCTTGATCTTGCAGCAATCTTCCTCCATCCTTGTCACCTCTGGTACAACCATCTCCTTTCTCTCTTTTCAGTTGGCCTTAGATCAAATATGAGGCACCTCTCCCCACCCTAGTCCTGCCCTTCCTGTCTGAACCCAGCCTACCAATCACTTGGTCGATTGCTACTAGTTTTGGATTAATATCTTTTGAATCAGTGAAAACAAACATGTAATTAAAAAAAAATGTATTTTCTTTTTTAAATTACAGAGCTATTTTGCCATCAAGCTGGATAGTCAATTGTTTACGTGATAATGTGTGTTTGTACAAACCCACTAGGAGGTGTCTTTAAACCAGTTTGTGTCTGTATATGGCCTTTACTTGTTAGCTGGTTATTTTCAATTTTTTCTAATTGTGTTTTGACATTTTAGTAGTCTGCTTTTGGTAACATTTTGCATATTTATCAATATAACATGTGATATCATTCTGGTTTAATACTTGCTTGCTACAGAAATATTCTATTGAGTGCTGTTTCCATGTTTCTGAGTTTTGTGTCTCCAAGGGACTACTGTATATCATTGTAGTAGTAACTCATCTCGGCCCTACATCTTTCTGACAAAGACATGTAAATTAAGTCTAATTAATTGTTAAGCTCTTAATATATCCATAGATTCAAGATATCATAATCAAATGTAGAACTTAAATCTGCACTCTGGCTTCTTGATGCTACAAATCTGGATTTAGGTGAGGAATGACTCCTGAAGGAAGGACTGAAGGAAAAATCCAGTCTTGGTTTATGTAGCACACTCCCTGCATGTAATCTCCCCCATCTTCACATGGTGCATGTGATGTAAAGTAATAAGGTTCTGGGGAAAGTGTGGAGATTGATTAAGTGTGACTCTGCGGCACAAACAAGCAGGTCTCAGGCATTTTTATGCTTTTATGCCTTAGATTTGATTAATCAGAAGTGGTCTATAAACAAATCTTTCTCCCTCTCCCTTCCTCCCTCTCTCTCTCTCTCTCTCTCTCTCCTTCTCTCACATGGGCCAATGTGTGTTGCAGTTTTTTGTTTTATGTTTGTTTTTTTTTCTTATGTAAACATTTTATTTCTGTTTTTTTTTCAAACTTGCATTACATATGGAATTGCCTGTGTGTCCTTTGAATCCTATTCACTCTGTAAAACATTCACTGTTGAGCTATTGATAGTTTCAGACACTACAGGGCATAGCCACTACATGAGAGATAGAGCTGACTGAAGAAGCAGCAGTAACCCAAGTAACTGTGGCCAGTCAGAGCCCAGTCAGCCTCAATACATATATTTTTCATTTAAGATTGTGTTGAATATATTGTGTGTGTTGAACTGTCAAAGTTTTCCTAAATGAACTCGAGCACACAGGGGTGCAGATTTCCTCGCTGGTGTTAGTAGTGCTATGGTGTTGCCAGTCTGTTTTTTATTAAGCCAGTGAGCTAAAGAAGATTGAAGTTAATACAATACTTTTTCTGCCTTGAACATAGCATTTGCTCAAATAGCAGGACAGTGAAAATTGAAGCTGTGAGAGTTTCATCATGTGTCCCAGGAGGTGTTCCTGCAATTTACGCTCTGCTTTGCTCTCTGTCTTAACAGATGGTTTCTCCACAAATATTAATAGTCTTTCCTTTCAGGAAGAAAACTGGGCTACACCTTTGACAATGGAAACTTCCACAACGTGTCTTTGGGGCAGGGGCAGGAAGTGGTTGCTGAGCAAGCCTTAGACCTGGCAGCCGGGGAGGGCCATTGGGTCATTTTACAGGTACAGTGTGTTCACAATATACTTCTTTTTTTAAGTAACCTTTTTGGATGGCCTTTTGTAAGATCATTTTGAAAGCATATACTTATAATAATTAGTAATTGAGGACAACATTGCTGGTTCTTCCAGTGGATGTGCTTGAGAGAATGTAAAGCACTCTGACAGATGTGTGATGCAAAAACATGGGTGGCAAATGTTTTAAAGAAAAAAATAGGCTGTGTTCACCTGTGTGACAGTGTGGCAAAATCCTTCCCCTGGGTGATTAATGACCTAATTGGCCCTGCTGTGAGTGAAGGAGAGAAATGTGTCCACATTCTCATGCAGTCCAATCACCCGCTCCAGGGAAAGAACTGCAGCTCAGTAATGAGTCCATTAGACCGGGTACGTTTGTTTCAAATGTCACAGCACAAAGAGACATACAGCCTCCACTACCAACATCAACACAACATAGAGACAACTATGTGTGCAGTTACATTTAGGAGTGCACAAATGAATCACCTAGTACCTGGTATGTGAAACATTTTAATATTTTTCGTATTTTGCAAATTAAATTTCAATAAATGAATTGAGCCTAACTAAATGTGCAACTTGACTATTAGAAAAGGGCACAGAATCTTTCCGTTGTTTTACATGTCCACCTTTAATTTGTCAAATATGTGCTCTGGTGGTTCTCCGTTGAATATTACAAAATAGTGCTTATTATTCATAAACATTATAAAAATAATTTATGTACTAATGTCCAATCCTACAACTGCATGTAATTACAGCTTAGCTATACCGAAGTAATTTACTCTCCAATGCTGATAAACAAAGCTTCATTATAACTTTAGGAAATTAAGACAAGGTCTACCAGCAGCTCTAGAGGCAGGGCCCACCATTTACATTAAAGTAATTGTTTGTGGATTTAATTCTCTGTGGAATCTCAATGGGTTTTATTGGCAGATATGAATGGCAGCACAAAGCACAGGAGCACAGCACCACCCTGATGTTAAATCATGCAATTAGTAAAATTGTTATCCTCGCTGCAGTAACAGGACTGCAAAGACAAGCAGTTGTTTAATTACCTTTGCATAAGCACTATAATCGATGCCTGCAAAATGACGCATCCCTTGGCAAGTGGTTCTGGTCTCCTTTATCATTTTTGCAGGTTAGCCCAGGTTGCTGGAGACTCCTGAATGAGGCACTCCTCCTAATTCTGTCTCTCCACTTATGAATTCAGGTTTCACCCAGGAGATCTATGGGTCATAGAAAGTTCCCCTCCAGTGAAGGTTAATTATATTGCACCACACACTCAAGCCAGATGAGAGAAAGGCAGACCTCCACTTCTGTAAAGCAGCAAATCAATCACATAGATCTGGGAGAATATACCCACAGCCCTGAAACCTGGCATCTTAAATTATCAAATGCTCACATACTATGTATAGTAGAGAGGGTCACAGAGAAATTAACAACAATGTATCTAGTCAACTGATTCTTCTTGGGACTTTTTGTTATAGCAAATTATAATAAGTCTTAGGGCATACAGGCTTTCTGTGGCTCTGCTTTAATCTTATTTTTCCTCTTTAATCTGTACCAAAAACTAGATCCAAGAGAGTTAACACAGATGTCCCTTATGATGTATAGATCATCCTCAACCAATGATTGGATAATGGATGTCGAACCTTTGTTTAAACATAAACCTGGTATCCCTCTAATATCAGTCCCATCTGAAGACCTTTGGCACACTATGTGTGCAAACATTTCTGATTCTGCTACTCCTGAAAACTATATAGGTCTCCTTTGTTACCCTGTCTTCAATGACTGCACAGATACCATATACACATAAGTGAATGGTGGTCTTGCCACTGTGAATTGCCACTAAACAACAACTTCTTAAACTGCGAAAATGTTCATATTTGAAATCTAATGAAAACACTGTTATGGCTGGTTATAGCCACCAAAATAATATAATTGTTTGTAGGAGTGGGTGACAGGTGTATTGTTGTGAATGGTGGGTGGAGCAAACTCTTTGTTAGTTGGGATCATTGGGCATCTTTTGGTTTTGGCCACTCATCAATTGTCCAAAGGGTTTATAAGCTTGCCTTTAGTCTCAGAAGGGGGCTGAGAATGGTATGAAGAGAAGAGCTTTGGGTTCTGGTAATCGGTGGTTCCCTGCCCAAAAAGGATTTGTAAGAAGAAGAGTTCTGTGGAAAGAACTGTGAGTACATATTGAAAAGGTTACATGCAAAGAAAAAGGCAAAGTGGGAAAATGTACTTCTAACTTTTTGTAATTACATTCTAACAGGTAATTTTTGGTTCATTGTTATACCCCTAAAGTTTCCGATGGTCACTAGTTTGACAGTGCAGTGTCTTACAGATGACTCTTTCCAGTTAGTGGTATTCAGCTTGTATTTGTTAATTACCAGAAGGGTACACACAGCTGTAAGGAGTGGGAACATAACACATTGATGCCCTCAGCTTGGGAACACTGTGGACTCCAGGAGGTAAACACAGTCAGAAAATACAGGTGCTGAAAGAAGAATATGGTTAGTCCTAATCAGTGTTCAGTATTTTGATAGAAGAAGTATATACAGTGCAAAGGAATGTGATATCATCTATGCACAGTTTCACCTTGAAGGCATTATGAATGCTTTCCATACAAGTCTTCTAACAGTCTACTTGCTTTAATTACATTCTAGTCAATGAGATACTAAAATTTAAATTCTTATGAGTATTAATTGATTAAAATTAGAATCAATAGAACACTCTTAAAACTGCATTTACTTCTCTTTCATACAATGTGCAATGTATTTTATTGCCTGTTTGTTTATTATTTATTTGTACATTCATTTTAAGAGAGTAGTGCCATTGAGAAGAGTTGAATCATCTGTGATTATTTCTTTGTTTGCATGTAGGATGCTTTATCTGCTCTTTAGTGGCACTCTTTTAAGTAATATTGAAAGTGAATTCTTCAGAGAACTAAATCAGTCAATGAAATAGGGAGTTTAAGTCCTCTGCAGACTACAGTACACATAGTTCAGAACAATTGTATCACCCCGCTGTGAGAGAATGAATGTACCTGTCTTTAGGGTAGGCATCCACATTTCTCTGGTTAGGCTAATGTAACTGCTTCATCATTTGCACATCTCCAGTAAAGCTATCCATTTTAGAGCTCCCCTCATTCATTTAGTGGACCAGCTTGTCTGCTAGAAGATTAGGTTCAGCTGAATGTATCTTTCCTTGGAAATTTAAAAAAAATAAATTTTTGGACAAGATGACAGATAAAGTGATGCTAATAAAATGCATAATTTGGTCTATACTAAGGATTGTTCTCTGTGATTTACCCAGATATTTGGAGGGTTTTTTAATTGGCTGGTACAGATGTACTCCAGGACTGCTAGGGATTTGACATGTTGCCATAAGCAGGTAATGCATACAAAAATGTGCTTTGTAATGTATTGAAGCACATGTGCTAATAAGATATAACTATTCAAACGATAACAGTTTCAATGTTTCTTTCATTTTACAACAGTGGCTTCCATTTTCTGAAAAAAAAAAAAAAAAAGTTTCAATGAACACTGTGATATAATTTATGAGGCCTTGAATACTGCAATTATGTTTCATGCCCTGAATCAGAATTAGCTGTAGTTAAATGGCTATAGTCTGTTTTATTGGATAAATACTGAAGATGCATTTAAAAAATAATAAATAATCATCATCATCATCATCATCATCATCATGATTATCATCATCATCTACAAGCATCTTGTAAGACATTATACAAATGAGAGCTGAGAATTCCATGTGATGAGCAACAGGAGTTTCGATGGAGGAGGACGATTTCCATCATGACTTTTGGGATGCTTCAGTGCACAGAAATCTTCATGGCAGGAACATAAATACTTATCGGTGAATCCTGCTACCTTTTGGATCAGCTGAAAAACATCATTCATAATGTTTGCCTAAATGAAAAAACTGAATGGATGCATCACAATGTGAAAGGATAAACTCAAGGCAGGTCTGAAATATATTCCTTTGCACACTAATGTGTTTATTTGTTTTTTTTTTACCTAGGTGAAA
Source organism: Albula goreensis (assembly GCA_022829145.1). Taxonomy (NCBI): domain Eukaryota; kingdom Metazoa; phylum Chordata; class Actinopteri; order Albuliformes; family Albulidae; genus Albula; species Albula goreensis. Next base: position 19,663,130 of record CM040748.1, read on the forward strand.
GGCATTCCTCTATTCCTCAGTTTTTAGAATTCTGCCCTTTTCATTCATTCTTGTAATTTAGGATACCAGTAGCAGGATGTCAGTAGTTCTCCCTAAAATTATCACCCCTTAAGATGTTTTTTTTTTTTTTTACATTTGTCATATGTGAAAGCTGAATTATTTGTACATGGAAATGAATGCTAAATAATATCTGATGTTACTTGGTCTATTAGTAATGGAGAAATGGCATTGGATTGTGCTGATATTGAATAATTGCTTTGCCTTCACTCTAAGTGTGCTCATGTTGTGCAGTCTATAGCTGTATAAGATGTGTCAGTGCTTTAAACATTAGCAAATTTATTGTAAGACTCATCAGTAATCTTAATTTGTGATACTGTGGAACTTCCATTGTGTGCCTGCTCTCTTGAGTGTTGGGATGTATGCCCAGTTGTTGCAGAAAGAAGGGACATTGCATTTAGTCAGGCATACGCCCAGCTGCTTCAAGGGGCCCGCGGATGTGGCTCTCCTACTAATGTGACACTGTCTGGTGTCCACACAGAGTAGTATTCTCTGGCTTCAGAGCACACAGAGAAGTACTTTTCCATAAACAGTGCCACTCTCATGTCACTGTTCCTTTTGTTTTGCTTTGGAAAGCCCGGTTAAATCTTCAGAAATATCAAGCGCTCTCTTGATTTGATAGCTCTTCTGCAATCTGAACGTGTAAGATAAATGTAAAACTGACAGATAGGCAATGAGTTAACCAATTAATAATAAAATAATATAAAGCAATGAAACTGAACACAAGAGTAAATACCTTTTGAAAGGCTTGTTTATGAATTATCATGTTGAAGATTTTAATTAGAAAAAACTGAATTTTAGAAAGCCTGTGCTTTACTCATAGATGTCCTACCTTTACCAATGCTAGCATTACTGATGTGATATATAATTTGAAATGATGCAATTTCAAGAACTGAATATAATACACTAATACTAATGCAAACACTGCCACTTAGTCACTACAACAGCTACAGCATTAACACTACAGCTAATGAAAGTGCCAATGTGTCTGTAATTCTGAGGCCATTGCATTTTTCTGTGTTAGCTGGAAGCAGAAAAAGGCCAATGACATTTTAAGTACTATGTAATGGTTCTTAATTTATTTTTCTGGGAAAAACATCAGGTTAATCAGCTGTGAAATCTTGATGAAAATATTGAATCATGTTTTTAATGGAATTTATGTGTATGCATTATTTTATTATAGAAAAGAGAATTGCAGAGCTTTTTATGAGCAGTATATTTTAACTTTCATTGTGAAAGAATTTGTTATTTTTTTTGTGCACATATATTCATTTTTTGCGTTTACATCTGTATATCTGACTGCTTGGTGTCCCTTTTCCTTTTCCCTGCTAGAATATCCACCTGGTGGCCAAGTGGCTGAGCATGCTGGAGAAGAAGCTGGAGCAGCACAGTGAGGGCAGCCACCAGGACTTCCGTGTCTTCATCAGCGCAGAGCCTTCCGGCTCACCAGAGGGACACATCATCCCCCAGGGCATCCTGGAGAACTCCATCAAGATCACCAATGAGCCACCTACAGGCATGCATGCCAACCTCCACAAGGCCCTGGACAATTTCAACCAGGTGAAGCAAGCCAACACCTAGCCTGAGGCGGAGGCATTATGACTTTAGTGAAATCAGAAAATACTTGTCAGCATTTGTGCATTTCTGGTACATTAAGAGAGTGACCTCATCCATACCTTATTTCTTCACCTATGAAAATCTGTAAAGGTATGCATACATGTAATCTGATTGTGGAAGCTATGAGCTATGGGGTGATGGAGGGATTTGAGAGAATGAAAAGTTGATGGCAACATAATGCAGCACATTTTATTTATTGACAAGGTATTGCAGCGATTGTAATGTAGCTATTGATCTTCTTATCTGCAGTTCACAATGTACATCTTATCAGCCAGTGCTGAAACATCATTACCTTAGCACCTACATGCAGCCCATTCTACACCCTAAGTGATGATCATTATCTGTGCTGATAGTGGAACATTTGTGATCTTGCAGCATTCCTGATAAGTTTGCAGAGGTAGCCAAAAGATATTCCAGTCATGTAAACACCCTGATAGCTAATCAATGATATGATAACCACCTAAAACCCCATACCACTCCAGTAATCCTGCAGCTATGCAGAAAATGACAATTGCTTTCATATTGACCTTTTCAGTAGAGGAGAGTCAATGTTGGACTGCCATTCATGTGTCCTTTTTCCACCACTGACAGTGGTCAACCGTTATTAAAATATACAATGCAATACGCCTAATGAAAGTAGTCAAATTACATGAACAAATATTGAAAAAAAGTAATACAGAGTTAAATATACATTATAATTATGTTTTGTCTTTTTAGAAGGATGCGACACTAAAAGCAGTGTGGTGCTGAAGTTGTAAAGCAAATGTAAATGAATTTAATGTAAATGTAGTGACTTGTGAGGTTGTTTTAGGTAAGTCACTCTGGACCTCTAGTTTGACAAGGATCTGTAACTCACAGCTTAGCTGGAAACCCACAGCTTTAATAACCTGTAAGGGTATTCTCATTATTGGCATTGCTGTTCTTTCTCCTCATGGCTCCTGTGTGTTTGGCTGTTTGTAATTCAAGGCCAACCTGGTGTCCCTGCCTAGATAATTGGCAGTGTTCCCTGATTCTGTTTGTATTCTGACTTCAGCACATAGATGCTGGTGTCTCATAATGTGCACCTCTTTCAGTCTGCACACTTCTCTTTATTTTCTTGTGCCGTGAGCATGAAAAAAAAGCATAGCTGTGAATGACTACTGGCCTTTAGCTTGGAACAGGCAGTGCGTGTCAATAACCGATGTACCTGTGTCTGGCAGCTCTCTCTCTGCCTGTGCCAAGTTACCTACACTAGCATCGAACCTTGAGCATGTTAATGAAAGCACAGCCCTTGTTTACACAATACCATTGGCTACAGAGTGATACAGCCAGACAAGACATCTCAGTAAAGATATTTCCCAGTCAGAAATTAAATCAACATGTTCTGAAAATGTTCCTGAAGCAATGTGTGCCCTTGGTTAGTTCTCAGTGAGATGGCTCTTAAAAAAGAGAAAGTGCCTTGCTCCTTAACATTAGTGGCCAAGACAACTTTGCAGTTGTATTGTGAGCAGAATATTAAAACATCTGAATCAACAAACAGCTACACCCTTTATGTCAATTTGAAGTCCACCTCTGAAAGCTTTCAGGGGAAAAGTGTGAGGCTTTTAAAACACTATTCTCATGACACAGTATGGAATAAAAGGGAATTTATACTTGCAATATACAGTAGAGTAAACATTTAACAGTGTTATTGGCATGGTTTTTAAAGTGTTTTCCCTCAGAGATTATGGTGCCATTTATTTTTATTTAAGTCATCTGAAATAATGAGTGCCTGGGAGAAGAGGAGTTGAATGTTCTGACAAGTGGTGACAATTAAAAGAGAATCTGATCCCTTGCTATATTGGCATCCAGTCACCCACCTGTCTTGAGGAAAACATACTATGGCAACTGGCTTTCCAGACAAAATGACAAAGAAAACTTCATGGGAAAAAGTTTAAACAGGCTAGGTTTATACCAGATGAGCAGCCTTCCCTCTGAATGTGTTTAAACCTACTGGTTTTAGAATTTTTCAGTTTCATGCATATTCCAATTTTGTTTCAATTTTGTTTTTCAGGACACATTGGAAATGTGCGCTCGGGAGAATGAGTTCAAAAGCATTCTTTTTGCCTTGTGCTACTTTCATGCGGTGGTGGCAGAGAGGCGAAAATTTGGTCCGCAGGGCTGGAATAGAAGCTACCCTTTCAATACAGGAGACCTCACAATCTCAGTGAATGTACTGTACAATTACCTGGAGGCCAACACCAAGGTAATAATCAAGCACGTTGAAATAGCATTAAAACAGAAAAAGAACACAATATTTGCAGCTCCTGTTCTTTTCCCCTTTCTCTGATGATATTAATAAATAATCTCAAATGTTTTACAATTAGTAAAATATTTGAATAAAACTTTCTGTTAGTGTAGAGCACATTAATTAATTGAACATTCCTGACATTATCATCTATCAGGATGAACTCAGGTATTTGAGTAATATCCATTAAAAAACAGCTTCAGCACACTGTACCTCATGATATAAATCATAACAGTAAGTGCATGGATATGCTTTTCATTCCTTTAAATATATTGAATTCCTTGACTATATTGAATTAAGCAATATCACATGAGAAAGAGTGCTATTATACTGAATTCGGTCATAGGTACGAGGCCGCAGGCTAAGTTCCGTGTAACTGATATTCAGTGTAAGAGCACTCCCTCTCGTGTGATATTGCTTTTATACAACAGTTCTACAAACAAGGATGTTTATCAAGAAACAATAATTTGAGACAACAAATTTTTTTTTTTTTTGTTATTCGGCTTCGTCGACAAAACCAGTTCCTTCAGGATTACATTTACACATGTTGTCAAGCAACACATAAACCGTTTCTTTACTGCAAGTTAGCTAGCTAACTAGCTACCTGCTTTTTATCATTCACAAAAAGGCTAGCTATCTACTTTCTTTCGTACCTGACAGCAGGCTCACCGGCTACTTTTCATCATATACATAAAGGTATAGCTATACGGAAGGCAAGCAAGCCGCTTTTAAACATAGCCCATTACAGGTTAGCTAACTACATTTTAGCATACATGGATGGGCTAGATACACAGTAGGCTTGCTAGAAAGCTATTGTTTAATATACCCAACTGCAAGCTAGCTAGGTTCTTTTTTATCAAACATGGAAACATGTCCACATTTGTGCTGACGGTAAATGCCAATTAAGTTTGCATTGGTGTAATCAATGATTGCATCGGAACATCTGTAAAGGGAAGTGATACATAATAGTAAAACATCCCAGTGTTGTTATACGCAGTATCAGCACTCATGGAATGCCCCTTGTCCAATCAAATTACTTGTTCGGTAATTTGTAACTGTTGTGTAATTACATTTGAATGTTACATTCTAATAACAGAAAAGACTTATTGTGTGTAGATCAAGGTCTTCAAAGCTGCAGCCTGCTTCTTACTGCTGTGGTGTGTATGCTGAGAGGCTGTGAGGGATGAATCAATGAATCGAGGCTGAGATGTTTTCCCTTTTCAACCAGGGTGAAAATTCAGCCCTTGGTACTGTGGGTTTACTGGGCTACAAGTGCAAATAGGGTCAGAAATTATTGCAGAAAGAAAAAAATGAAATGGACATTAAAAACAAATATGTTTCTCAATGCATATTCTATTTTTGAGTGTTTATTTTGTATCCCCCTTTAGAGAATTTATCTCCAGACATTACAACATTCACTAGCATGTTTTGATTTACCAGATCGCCATTAGCTCTTTTCTATGTACACATTTATTTTTGTAGTGCACAGTTCTAAGATTTTTATTTGACCCTAAAATATTGCCTCTGGACTGACATCACTCAACACTTAATGGGTTATCTGATAAGATCTCCCTTGGAATTATTAACAAAACAATTAATAATATCTTAAAGATTGTGTTTTTGTTAATTAAATAGATCCTCGTTTCTGTTTTGCATCCATTAATCAAATCGGTATCTCTAATATCCATAGGGATGAAATGTTTGATTGTATATACTTGTACTGCCAAACATTGCAAGAGGAGGCAATTGAAGGACAATGGAGACCATATACAATGGTGGTACAGCATCTTCAAGGTCCATTATATTCACTGAATGTGTCTTTCCTACTGCTGAGCTCAAACCTAATAGGTGGCCATAACTGACTGATGCATTTTCATCCATAAAAATTAAAATAAATAGGTCAGTGTTTTGATTCCAAACAAGCATCATACTTGTTCACTCATATTTGTTTGAACTTAAGGTACAATTGCCATAAATTAACTTTTATTGTATATTTTTCTTTAGGGAGGGAGGGACCTCATGAGAAAGAATATCTGTGAACAACATTATGCTGCTTTAAATTAAAATGGATACCAGGGGAAATTTTGCTGTGTATAATTTCTACACCAATCTCATTTAATGAAAAGAAAGGACGCTGGATTGTTTAAAGGTCATTTCCAACCTATTCTTAGACAGTACAGCCAAGCTGTCAGTCAATGGTGGGGCATGATCTTGGAGACGTTAAGTTAAAACATATGGCTATGATCTGCATTTCTGCACTACCAAATCTATCACATCAGAAATGCTAGGTCACAACCACCCATACATTGGTAGTTCAGCTTTACAGAGATGGCTATGCAGTCATTTGTCAGGCCAGAAAACTATAGGGAGGCCAATCACTTATTGACATTTACTGCTGCAACAGAACAGCATCAGCAGCGCTTCATGTGCACTTTTCGGGAATGGAGCCAAGTCCTCTTTAGTAATGATTTAAGCTTTTTGTTTGGACTACCCCAATGGATGTTCCATAGACATGCAGAACAATACACTTAAGTGTTGTGTACAACAGACAGTCGATGGGAAGGTCCAGTTGCAGTAGTCTAGGCAGGAGTATCTGTTTGCTTGTAGTGATTGATAGGAACCACACTGTACAGCACTTTATTGATGTAGCCCTGTGACCTCACTTCCTGACTTCCCTGTGGGCTTATCCTAACATGGCTCTAGCTGCTTATGTCACAACAGCTTTCTTGTAACATGAGAATGAGACAACTGTCTCACAGAGTAAAAGACACGAAGCCTTTAACTGAGGACCAATTTAAGATTTGTGGGATGTGGAAGATTCATGTTCTATTACTCATGTATAATGAGCAATTACAGTTTTGTTATGACTTGATAGTTTTGCCATGTAAAATGTATTTTAATAGTTCCCATTCTTGTCACTGGTGTTTATTAAAACCTTGAATAACAATATTATTAATTATGCCTAAAACATCTACACTGTGAAATAGTATGTATGAAAACAGTTAAACAGTTGTGATGTTATGTGGTCATGATTAGCTTGCTAGTTTGTTTGTAAAGTCTGTTTTTTATTTTATCACACTGAATAGTATTGTGTTTTAAGTAAATTTGTTTGAATTAGCAAATTATGAAAAAACAGATAGAGTGAAAGATGTCAGTATCATGGTAAGCTATAATGACAGCAGGGCCCTGGACCAGTGATTTTATGATGACTTATCTCTGCCATTGCCTCCAGGTGCCCTACGATGACCTACGTTATCTGTTTGGCGAGATCATGTATGGAGGTCACATCACTGATGACTGGGACCGAAGGCTATGCAGGACTTACCTGGAAGAGTTCATCAAACCAGAGATGATGGAAGGAGAGCTCTACCTGGCTCCTGGCTTCCCATTGCCTGGGAACATGGACTACAACAGTTATCACCAGGTTACTGACCCTCTATGGCTATTAATGCCAATAGCACAATGTCTATTAAAGTTATCACACACAAAATAAATGGGAGTTAAGGTGAAGTATTATGTGCATTTGTGACCATTTTAACACTAATTAACTGCCACCTACCTGCAAATGTTAATGTTGAGAGCTACATTACAATTAAGAGGCACCCTGGAATCAGCATTCTGAATTGTTGCCAGATTGGAATCGTTAACTGTGCAGAGCAAAGCGTTGTGAGGCACTGAGACCGTCCAGATTTCCCCCACCACATCCTCAGGGAATTAGTATGCCATTTATTAATAATCTGCTATCCAGGTGGCACTCATTAGGCATCTTTGCAATGCAGATGTGAACACTGTTTTGGGTGGTCCTTTCTTCCATTTTGGACAGTACTAGAGGAGTGACAGTGCCCCTGCTGTTAACATGAGGCTTGTGAGGGTGAAACCTACCCAATCAGCCACCTGTGCAGAGCAGTCTGTGTCACTCATTCAAGAAGGATGTTCAGGGGTCAGGATATTTATGAATTCTGTTTAGTCATAAAAAGCCTAAAGAAAAGAGTTGGTATATGTACCCAAGTGCACCCACACACACACCTTATCTCTTTACCTTACCTCTTCAAAGTCTGACAAGGGATGTTATTTCATTTGCCAGTTACTAGTGTCTTTGGTCTGTCTTGTCTTTCTTCCCCTCTCTTTCTTCCCCCACATGTGAGGAGGATGGCAGTGACTCAGGCGTGCTGCTCATGTGTCAGACTGCAGCTGGTGTGCTGGCTGGAATACTGCATGTTGGATGTGACCATGGAAGAGTGTGTGTGTGTGTGTGTGTGTGTGTGTGTGTGTGTGTGTGTGTGTGTGTGTGTGTGTGTGTGTGTGTGTGTGTGTGTGTGTGTGTGTGTGTGTGTGTGTGTGTGTGTGTTTGTGTGCAAGACTTGTTTGAGAAGCAACCACTTGTCTAAAATGGCTGACTCCCATTAAAAAGGTTAATGTCATGACTGCTTTAAATATTTAAAAAAGAAATCCTGAGCCAAAATTCAAAAAGAGACTGACACTTGGTTTGCATTTTGGTTTGCATCACAAGAGATCTGCCAGCCAGCATGAACACAATTTCTCGGTGCTGAGACTGATTCTTTGTTTTGTGCTGGTGCGATTTCTCTCATGCAGTACATTGATGCTACTCTCCCTCCTGAATCACCCTACCTGTATGGGCTGCACCCAAATGCTGAGATCGGCTTCCTCACCCAAACGTCGGAGAAACTGTTCCGGACGGTGCTGGAGATGCAGCCCCGGGACAGCAGTGCCGGCGAGGGCAGCGGCATCACCAGGGAGGAGAAGGTAGTACATTGACCACAGGATTCTAATGGACAGTCTCTGGCCTTTCCCTGTAATCGGACATAACCTATCGCGCTGTGTTCGGACATTGGACATTTTTCAGACTAATTGATAGTACGAGGGTATCAGATACTGTTGTATCAAATAAATAGTGTTACATAACTTCCAAGTGCAACTTTAAAGTTTATTTATGATATGTTTGAGTTGTTGATAATTGCTAATAATACCCTTTTATTATACCGGTTATTCAAGCTAGTAAATAGCAAATACCATGATGGTACTACCATAGCATGTAGTCCATTTAAGGTACAGTAGGTAATTTAACGCAACTAAAGGTCAAGTAAGGAATTAAATCAACAAACTCACTCAAACCACAACACAGTTTTTTTCTTCCCATTCTCTCTGAATGCACTGACTGAACTTTTTTGCTGCTGATCCTAAGTCAATAGTACATAAGTGTATGGCAGTAAATTGTTTTACAAAGTCACCAGTATGCTTCCTTAAAATTGAACTGGAATTAAAAAAATAAATAAATCTAGCCTCTGAATTGTAATTACAAATGAGAGAAAAGGAAGGACAGCTTCAATATCTTACTATTGCTGGACAAAAAAAATTGCAAGAAGGCATAATCTGCAAAATGCAAGTGAGTTCACTGCTATACAAGTATTCTAAAAAGCATGTAGTCATTATAGTTAATTTGTATAATTAAGATTAAATAATAAAGTGATTTGGTTTTTTCAATGATATAATGCAATGTATTATGGTATTATAACAATATTTTAATGTAATTATCTTACCTATTACCACACCTTTAAAACAGTGCGACCAAATTCTCTCCAGACCTGTATCCCTACACTCTTACCTCTTCTGTATTCATCGAGCGTTTGGCACTTAGCGGATCTGCTTGTGTCAGGACTAATCACACGCAACTCTGGAATCTGCTGAGAAACATGAAAAAGAAATTAAAGCAAGGTCCCTCAAAACTTCTAAAGCAGTTTCACATGCACCACAGTGAAAATGATCCCTTTAATCTCATCTGCATTTAGCATGACTGTGCATGGAGGCACACTTGTGTCTCTAGAGATTAAAGTGAGTCTGTTCCTAAACAAAGTCTCCAGCTCTGTGCTGACATTTAAAAAAAATGAGATATGGGAACTGTGTCAGTGTTTCAGAATTCATTATGACAGATGACCTTTTGGGTTTAAGAATAGGGGTATTCATGCTTTTACAAGTGACAAAAGAATTGTATTTGCAAAATATGTCTGTTTTGCATTCACTCTTACATGTAACTTGGAAGGGAAATAGATTAAATCTCATACAATATCCTTCAACCCAATGCCTCAAAGATTCATTGTCAGGAGCATTAAGCCCTATGTGCTTGATTGGAACAACAGACTCTCTAAACCATTCATCTTCCATGAAAAGTGGAAGTCAAATAATTAGATTTAATCATTCATCCCAAACATTTTGTAGGAACCCAAAGGCTACTGATGATTTGCTTTAACCTTGGGATGTGACCACTTATGTGGAAAAAAGGCCTGTTATTGCAATTTTGTTTAACAATGAATATTAATGAATGGCACTAAGTCGTAAGGGAAGCAGTGCAGCAGTCCTTGATGTTATTTTTGCTCTCCCCCTCTAACTTATGTTTTTTGATTTTCTTGAACTGTGTTTTCTTGAACTTTCTTTCCTTGTTATAGCATGATATTTATCCTTTATCAATGCGGCAACTATGAAGCTGATCTTGTGGTGATTCATATCAAATGGTTTCAATGAACAATTTCAGTTATAGTGTGCCTGTGACTCTTTGTGATGTCACTCATTTGCAGTTTATATTGTGCATGCACATTAGCTGGAGAGTCACGTCCTCCTTCAACAGACATTGCAATGACAGTCACACCTGATAAAACATTCCTGAGCTTGTCCTGAATGTTGCTTGGTGATCCCTCATCCAGTTTACAGTTTAGTGCACCTGCCAGTGTATGTAAGTCCAGTTGTCAGCGGAGACATCTCTGTCATGAAGAATTCAACATTTTCTCCAACATCATTTGAGGTTCAGTCACTTTCTGAAATCTGAATTTGCTGAGATGTGCTTAAATATGTAGCTTAAAAAATACCTTGCATGCATGTCAGGCTGTATCCATGATATAAGTGGAATGGACATAACCTATTTAAATTTGTTCTTTACATCAGCACAACTTTAGCCAATCTTTCATTCAAAAGTTTCCATGTCTACATGTTAGAGATGGAGGAGCTCAGCTGATGCCATTAAGGGCTTGTTTTAGGGGAAGTGTTTTTGTAGAGTGCAGTGAGGTTTTGTGTTAGAGGTCTGTATGAGGAAAACAAGCAATGAATGAAAAGGGACAATTCCATTGCAGCAAAAAAATTGCCCAATCAGTTTGTGAGTCACCATCTCTTCACATCTGTGATATTAAATGAGACCAAAGGCTGATTTCAGTGCCAACTCAGCGCTCCATCAGGCAGCATGATGTGAAATGGTGAATACCAGAATGGGATGGGGAAACATATTTTCCTCTCAGTTTTACATTTTAACTTTCATGTTTTCCATTTGTATTTATTTATTCAGTTCATGGCAAATGTCCTCAGTATTTACGTGTTTATAATTTCTAATTGAATGTCAAATCGTATATACAATATATACTGTATGTGGGACACACTACTGGAAAAACTTCACTCTAGTATGGTGTCTCTTATACAAACCATTCTTGAAACCATATACAATGAAACTAAAGGGTATTTACACTGCAGACTTTTGAAAACAACTAGAAAAAAGGCAACTGTAAATCTTGTGCTGTGAGGACACAGGCAAATAGACCTGTGCTGTATCATTCTATGTCACCTTGACTGTTTAATAATCTCATATCTTTGCATGATTATGTAGTATGTTCATAATGGCGGTATTGTAGTTAAGAGGACCTGCTATATTTGGCCATCTCCACCATTGCTCTCTGTGTCCACCAGGTGAAGGCAATCCTGGATGAGATCATGGAGAAACTTCCAGAGGAGTTCAACATCCCAGAGCTCATGAGCAAGGTGGAAGAGCGGACTCCCTACATTGTGGTGGCCTTCCAGGAGTGTGAGCGCATGAACATCCTAACCCAGGAGATAAAGCGTTCCCTCAAAGAGCTCAGCCTGGGCTTGAAGGCAAGTCACTCTGCCACAACCCTGAACAATGTGTGGAAGTGCTGGATCAGACACAGAGATTGACTTTACTTCATTATCTTGAGGCCAGAGTTATGTAAAGTGTTAAGTCAGAACAGGCAGTGAAAATTTTATCCATAATGTATTATCATTATTTTTTCACTGTTGTAACTATCGCCAATTTTGTACATCAGCAGACCTCTTTAAACATTAATGAAAAGCTTGAAAAAAGCTAACTTGACAATCAGTTGTAATTAATTTATGAAGTACTTCTTCTGTTATCAGTTGTACAAAGCAAAAGTGTTTATTTGCCCTAGATTAGGTATGGGATATATATTCTTTTAAATCATTTTTGAGGAATAAAAATAATTGAAACAGGTAGAATTTTCTTTTACTGTATATTTAGAAATGGTCTTCTCATGTTTGTTGGATAAGTCAGTTTGGTTCCAATGCAAAAAATTATTGCCTTTTTTCATTATTGGATTAATGGATTGAACATTCTTGAACATTCAATGACAGTTTCTGCATTAATATTCATGCAGAAAAAATTATAGTCATCAACATTCTTCACAGCCAGCCTCTGAGTGTAAGTCAGCTTTATTGCCTTTTCTGTAGTGTGAGCCTTTTGTGCATATAAATTCATTTTCAATAGGCTGGAAGACATGTTTGTTCAGGGCAAATGCCTTTCATGGAGCTGAACAAAAGCCTCAATCAAACAAAACAATGCATCCTATAAAACACACATGTAATTCAAAAGCCAGGCATGGTGTCTGACAAAGGAACTTGGTCTGGCGTTGTCTAATCATACCATATTATTTGAATCTCAGCATTGACAACAGGTGTTGAGTGTGCAGTAGAATCTGAATAGTGTTCTGTGATGTTAAAGGGAAGGGCACAGACCCATTTACAGATGAAGGAGGACGCAGGGCTATATCGTTATGAGCTGAGCACATTATCTTAAGCGCAGAGTTGAGGAGCATTTGGGGCAGGTCCAAATCCATTCCGTTTTTGCCTGAATCAGTTTAGTTATTACATTGCAGGAAGCTGGACCAGAACTCCCCATACAAGTATCAGAACGGTTTGAGCTTTGGTTTATTTAGATATAGGAATGTCACAGACAATAAACAAATGGGAGCATCATTTCACATTGCCTTTAATAGTTACCTGCAGTTGCACATAGAACATGACACAATTTTGCAGGGGTGAGGCATATGATAATTTAGGATAATTTTTATTATAAATTTCTTGTTCTTTATCCTTTTTGCAATTATGAAAATCTATCATGAACATATGCTATATTTGAATTTATTACCTAAATATGTTAACAGTGCAGTGACAGGCATGTGTCATAATAATATGATTTATTATTGTTTAGAATGACAGAAAGCAATGTTATAGCATTATGAGTTCTGTTACTGTGTACCAAATGTCACACAAGACAACGTGGATGCGGCAAGATACGGTAGTTTTTTGAACTGTAGCACTTCTTCACTATCTGTTGTGCTGGAAGTTTTCACTTACTGTATTTGCTGTGACACTGCAGTGAAATTGTTAGTTCAGAAATCACTGATGAAAAAACATGATGCAAAACAAGACCTATACAAGTGACGTGAAATGAGAGCGATTGGCGGTTTATTTAGCTTGTTTGCTAGCCCTGTCTCGAAAAGGTTCCAGATAATCCTGAAGTAACAGGGAAAAATAAGAGGAGATAGCATTCAGAAAGGCAGAACAAATAACCAATGACCCACTGACATTTCATTTATTGATGGTCTTGACTTGCTAAATTGAACAAAAGTTTTACAGGTAAAATATACACACCAATTCTGTAAGTTATTGGTCACGATCAAATAGGCTTGTAAGTTTGTGCTGAATCAAAACTGCTTTTTCTTAATTAAATTTGCTATTGCTTCCCATTGAACAGGGAAATAGCAACTGTGTTGTTCCGAAGCTAGCAAATCAGCTAGTCTTAAGGTTACCACCTCTTAACACTGACTGTAAGCTTGGTTTATGGCTTCATTTTCAGCTGAAATATTTGCGGGAAGAGTCGTGGATGCCTATGAGCACTCTATAACCCATAAAATAAAATGATCTTTGAAAGTGAAAATTAAAATGGAACTGAAATGCATTCAAAAAAGTGTGGGCAGTGGATGATACATCATTTGAATCAATATCAAGCAGTTCTGTTTATGTATGTTTATATACTGACGGCCAAGATTCCAAATTATTGTTGGTAATTAATGTAGAAAAAGAAGGAATATGTGACATTTCCCCAGTAGCTGTTTATTTATTTTTTTTGAAGGGCCTGATAGCCTTAGAATAGACAGCCATCTGTGAGGTCATACCGATGCATTGCCATTTTAAAGGCAGGAGAGAGCAAGGGAAAACAGGGAAAGGGTGATCTCACTTCTTTGATAATTTACTGAATAATTTTGCTGGCTTCTCTGTTTTCTTTGAAGAAAAAAATCGTTTACAATCTGTTATTTTGACTTACTTTGCACCTCCTTTACATGGAGACCCCCTCATCCTTTTTGAAGAGAACATTGAAACATCAATGCTCATTGAAATATTTGAGTGTCTCCTTGTGTTTGAGATCGACCATGTATTGTATACATGGATTTATTTATTCTTTCATTTATTTGTGTATTATAGGGAGAACTCACAATGACAAGTGATATGGAAAACCTGCAGAACTCCATTTTCCTTGATCAAGTACCTGAGTCCTGGACCAAGCGGGCATACCCATCAATGTCAGGACTGGCCGCCTGGTTCATGGACCTCCTCACCCGCATCAAGGAGCTGGAGACTTGGACAGCGGACTTCACCCTTCCCTCAGTGGTATGGCTGGCAGGCTTCTTCAACCCACAGTCTTTTCTGACGGCCATCATGCAGTCCATGGCCAGGAAGAACGAGTGGCCACTGGACAAGATGTCTCTGCAGTGTGACGTGACCAAGAAGAATCGCGAGGACTTCAGCAGCCCACCACGAGAGGGCGCCTACGTGCACGGTCTCTTCATGGAGGGTGCTCGATGGGACACACAGGTATGACTTCATTATCGACATGTTAATGTGTTTGGATCATCAGTGACCAGAGGTTTGCAGTAAATGTTTTAACAATTACTTTGGGACTAGGTTCTGTGTAGGTGTTTCCAAACTATGAGTTTTGGGTGAGTTTGTGCATTTTTGTAGGTCTGTGTTTGTATGTGCATTACCTGTATACATACATACAGTGCTTTCCTGTAAGGCCTCTATGGAGTCCTGTTTAATTACAGAATGTAAGAATATGTGCTGTCAGAATTTAATTATCAGCACTGCTGGTTTTCATATATTAAAGAAGGGCCAAGAAGTGAAAGGAAGTTTGCTTCGGTCCTAAGGGGGAAAAATGTGCCTGAGTTTACCCAACTGTAAAAGTGAATATAAGCACAAATCCATCTGGAATATCCCAGCACAGCTGTAAAAGTCAAAGATTTATGATAACAGCCCCATTTATATGAATGAGTTTTTCCAGAATTTTCAAGGGAAATTGACTTAGAAGCAAACATACTGTATTGTGTTCAATAAACATAATCCATATGATGACCAAGCACCTGCTTGGATGTGTCTTAGATTATAGTGATTTAGAGATAATGGATGAAATAAAACAATGTAGGTTTTAGTGCCACGGTATGCATGTCTAACTAACAGAAGAAGAGTTCACAGTCCTCCACAGATTACACATACATTATTGATTCTGCACCATCATTTTGGATATTTTAACAAATTCAGATCACTGTCACAGAATATCTGAATGGCTCAAAATTAAAATATAGTCAGACACACACACACACACACACACACACACACACACACACAGCAGAAATTGTTAAATTAATTTTTTTTTTTTTTGAAGATGCCATGTATAACCAAATAGCATTTTTGACAGGATGGGGGTAATAGTGAGATTTTACTGGTCCTTGGGTGTGTGTGTGTGTGTGTGTGTGTGTGTGTGTGTGTGTGTGTGTGTGTGTGTGTGTGTGTGCAGGACTCCACTGTAGTGTACAATGAAAGGTTGACCTCAGCAGAACATCTATGAACATTATTGCCATACTCAGCAGCTGCAGTGAAAGCTGTGTGCTTAATGAAGGGATAAGTAGATCAGAGTCGCTTGTCAAAGGCTAAATCCCAGCTGTGTCCTCCTGAAACAAGCCCACAATTCCAGAAGTGTTCAACAGTGTGCTTGAAACTGGACTGGTGTTAGTAGCCTACTGTCATGTCCATGGTCAACCATGAAAATGAACACAGTGGCCAGTTCTTCCCAGTGCTTGGTAGGCTAGGCACATTGCACCATATGTAGTTTGTTTGAGACTCACATGCAAGAGGGTTTCTTATGAATTTCACTGTCAGCCTGCTTTGTTGCATACTGTTAAAAGGGCCATGAATTCATTCACTCTGGCAGTATACCAAATAAGACAGAGTGAAGGAGGACTCTAGAGGACCTTAATGCAAAATGGTAAATATAAAAGCCTTTCCATGCCTTAGTCTTTGTATCTGCTGTAGTGGCTGTTTTTATTATTCATGTAGTACATGGATATTGAACAAGCTTGAAGTAGAGGCATTTGGCTGGGATAGGTGAGTTGAGCAATGAGTGTACTGTATGTTTGCCCACTCATCCATTTCTTATGCATGTTCTTTCCAAAGATCAGTGAGGCTGAAACAAAGCTATTGCATACTGACCAGATCATATTGATTGCGGTTCTCATTGAAACCATGATTTTTGCTCTCATTGTACAAGCTGGATAGAAGTAGCTACAGCAGCAGACAGTTTTACTCCAATGCAATGTACTTCAATGGCAACACAGATTAAAAAGCATATTGAAGGACCATCAGGAATAATAAGGATATGGAATAGCCAGCAAATACGTATCCAAAGTAAATGTATGAGTGTAAACATAATTATTAGTTTTTGACTGTTTTAAGAAAATGTACTTACATGTACTTAATGGTTCTCGATCGTAAGCTGACTCACTTACATTGTGACAAATTAAATACTGTATGTTGTTGTTTATGATGCATAGAAGCTTTCCAACATAAATACATTTGCCCTTGATGGAACAATGCTGCTGCATAGACCTAATCATTTGATTCAATTTTTATTCACACAGTTATGCAGTTTGGATAATTATATTCATTCAACTAGAAAAAAGTCTGAGGAAAACCTTAAATATTTTCCTAAAGATACATGGCTGACAGATTACTATTGTAATATGCAGTAAGAGTGCATTATACACATATCATGATAATGTATTCCATGCATTTTATATTGCCATTTACCATCTTGCCTATGTAAATAAAAGTAGGAATTAAGTATGTTCATCTGCAAAATAAAATAAAAACAGACAAAAAAACTACAAAAATATTAAAAATTAGTTTAATATCAGACCAGATAGTTACACTTAAATTAAAGTAAGTAAACAAAGTAATTGCACATGTCCAATTTATGAGTTTCAGAATCATCACATGAATAAAACTATATACTGTTTAAAGAGTTTTTTTTTCCAACTGAAAGCATGTGTGATGCGTATTTACACTCCTTCTGATGGCTTTACACATCACATTTTCACAGTTATCCTTGCAGAATGTTCTGGCAACAGACATTTCAGTAAATCATGTGATATCATGGTACTGATATTAGCATGAGTTAATGGATTTGATAAGGAATTCCCTTTAAGATGTACCATAACCTTACCCTCCACCTACATTTGACCCAAATAGGAGGCATGATTGATTGTTGCTAAGAGAGTGTCCACATCATCCATGTACATTCTGCCAAGAATGCCATCATTATTTTTTTCAATAATACCAAAGAAAGGCATGAGTAAAAAGTACTTCACAAATGCATTTGGGGCAAAGTATTACCATATCCCTACGGCCATCACATCCATTTCTGTCTTGGCTATGCAACCCATATGTTATGTACTACAGCTCAGCAGGAGAATACTCCAGAGAGACAAAGTAAGTTGTTAGATGTTGGAACATCTGCCAATAAGACGCATATTTAAGTTTCTCCTTGTATTGCCAGCACGTTTGAATGAATATAAAATAACAAGGTTCTGTTCATTCTATCTGAAAGAAAAATGAAAACCAATAGCTTGAACACATGTCACTGTAATGGGGATTCCAGCAAATTTAATTGTCACCTATATAATAGAGTCTCAAACTGGGCAATTAGTCATGGCAGTGTTCTCAAGAATCACTTTAAGAAAGACGGAAACTTTCTTATCCACTGAAATAACAGGCTCCCAGTGGACCCTGAGTGATTTGCATTCACTAACGAAGGAGCCAACTGACCCACTTTCTGGAATAGGCTTCAGGTAAACAGACACAACCTACTGTTAAATGGTTTGAGAAGATGAGTAATAGAGAGCTCCTATAAAAAAGAATGGTGTGCCGTGTTTGTGCTTATCTAATAATCCTGTGTAGATTATTGGGTTTAAGAATGAAACAGCACACGTTCCATGAATGAATTTGTTGGCTGTGGTCAGTGTCACAATAAAAAAAAAAACTCAAATCAATGAAAAGTACTTCATAAGTAAAAATGCCAAATGCAGCAATTATGTTGACTAGCTTTTCCTCTGTGCCAAATGCTGATAATAGTAATATTCCACTATTTCTTATTTCTTTTTCTTATTTCTGAATTAATGAAAACAATTCCGAAAGTGCCAATGTTTTAATTTAGTGTAGTCCTTTAGCTGACTTTTATTTGAGTAGGTGCATATAATTTAGATTGCAGAAATCACAAATTCCACAGAATAAAGTAGGTAACAAAACTTAATGTAGAAACACATCATCAGCTGAAATTGGAAAGTGAAAATATGTTTATATTAAAATTAGTTCAAAATAATGAAATAAATTTAAAGTAAATATTAATGCACTGAATAAATCTTGCAGCTGTTGAACAATGTGAGGAAGAGTTGCTCAGTAATCCTGCAAAGTAATTGGTGTGGCGATTGTGTGTCTGAATGACTGTCAGTGGTCTGTAACTTCAGCTGTCTGTCATCTATTATGAGGGAGAGGATTAATAACACATATGAGCTGTCCTGCTTCACTGCTTCCGAAGAGTATATAAAGCAAGAGGATTTTATTCCAAATCCATTAACTTTCATGACTTTTCTAGGATACCAAATGCTAGCAACCTATTGTCTTATGTCTTTGACTGAATCTTAAAAAACTCCTTCTTGGAGCTATCTCCTTCGTGACTGTCTGTCAAATTAAAACTCATTTAAATACGGCTTTAATAAAGTTGAACAAAATGTAATCAACCACAATACATTATTTTATAAGGCAAATGAGAAAACATTGATCCAGTG
The DNA here is from genome assembly GCA_022829145.1 of Albula goreensis. NCBI lineage: Eukaryota > Metazoa > Chordata > Actinopteri > Albuliformes > Albulidae > Albula > Albula goreensis. The sequence continues at coordinate 19,682,336 of CM040748.1, forward strand.
TGGGAGAAATTGGATTGTAAAATGTTTTATCAGATTACATTTTATGTTACTTAAGTGTGTTGGCTGAACAGCTTGACTTGAACAGCTAATAAAAGCATATGGACACCACAAGCTAGGCAGGAATGTAAGAAAGAAGATGTGATTTTAAGGGCCAGCAATGAAGTGAAATTTTTGCTATTTGTGTGACTAAATTTTTCCTAACAAACACATAAGTTCAGAAATATCCAATATTAATCCAATGGACAGTTTTTAAATATTTCTTTAAGTAACATTCAAGTGTATCTATAAAATTAAGAAAAAATATAGAATTGTTGATTGAACCCAGGCCGCATATCCCGTCTGCTAGTGCGTCTTGTCAGTCACACATCTCTCGCCTCTGTACCTGTGATAGTGATATTTTGAAATGATGCATTTGCTGCAAGAATATATAATGCTGAACAATAATTTTTGTGCCATGTATGTATTATTACATATGAATGATACATTAAAAAAGCAGGTCTGCTGTATATGAGACTTAGTCATGGAAATAAGTTTGATGCTACATGTAGAAGGTAGAAATATAAAGTGTGAGAAGTGTGACAGTTTAAGTTTTTAAAGTACACTTTTCACTGTGGTTCATAGTAACTGGATCAGACATAACATTCATTAACTCTGTGCAAGGTGCAGCCCCGGCAAGAATTTAAAGGCTGTAAAGATGAGTTAACAAAGACTGACCCTGCAAAAACATCACCTTAGTAAAACAAAGATAAATAAGGGATGTCTTTGCTGTAATATTGATGTTCAGCATGTATCAGGGAATGGCATTGTATGGTGTCTGCACAGTAAATACTAGCATTGATACTGAAATTGGTAAGATTATTATTATTCTCACCAACAGTCAGAATATTAATGTAACACTGTAAATTCATGTTATAGTTTAGCTTCTAATTTAAAAAGAGTTTTCCATTTTAAATTAAACTGAAAGTTTCCTACCAGCTCAACAATTTGCATGCTTTAAATTACAGCTGTCTGTGTTTAAAGTGAATCTCAGACTGTCCAAATGACACTGACATTGAGCAGGGAGTACATACTAATCTCCATGGTTAAAATAGTTCAAGGGAGCAAGGCTAATCTCCGATTAAAGTGAGTGGGTGCTGAGCATTTGATTGGCATGCAGCAATTACGTACACCAAATTAAAAACAAATACCGTATAAAGAAGTACATGTGGAGCACAGCATGTTTTAGCAAACCAAAGAAACTGACAGTCTTGATGGAAAATGTTAAAAGTTTGCCTGGAGCCAAATAGACAGTTTGATGTGTTGATCTGTACATGTCACTCATTTTTTGTTATTTGACATATTTATTACCTGCATATACAGCACTTTTTTGTTTTCTGAATATGTTATACAGTAAATTATTACTGAATGCAGTATTTCATTTTATGTTTACAGTAATTATTTATTTTGTTACTTTAGTGCCTCATAGCCCTGCTGCATTCTGATATGTGTGGATAATAAAGTAAACAGAGCTTGAGATTGCCTACACTGAGCCTTATAGAGGCATGACATATAACTGCAATAACTTCCCTTTGTGCACATTTCCAGGTAATTTTCACAGTCATTTAATGCACAATTGGCACAGCCAAAAGAGAGATTGTTGTCAGATTGTCCCTCTGTCCTTCCCTGGAATCTCCACACAAGTCTCTCCACAAGTCATTTCTCACACATACTTAATCCTGCAAGAATTTAAATAAAACTGGGCACATTTCATCCTCACAGTAACCCGGAACCTAATTACTTTTCAGCTCACAAAGTCTTTTGTCAAGGTCACAGAAGTATTGCAGGTTTTAGTCACACATTCCTGTGAATTTGTTGCATCCACCACTGTTCATAACATTCAAGTTTACTATCAGACATTCAGGGGTAAAGTAGATAATGCTGGAAAAACAATGCAAAAATTATTAAACCAGACAAGCTTTTATTGTGTGCATACAATTGTAACTTCACAAAACTCACAAGGTCAACCACCCAGCATAGACGATGAGTTGGAATAGTGCTTTTTTTGGTTCAAATTGTTTCAAAATGCCACTGTCTTTTCTATTGTTTAAGCTGACCAAACTCACTCTCTCACGGTCCTAATATTTAGTTAACTTAAAATGCATCTATTAGTGAAAGTTTTATGTTTGTCCAATCTGTGGATCATACTGGAAAAGATATTGTGTTTGTAGGCCGTTCTGATATTTACAGACCTGTACACTGTAAAAAGCAGCGCTGGTGAGGATAAGCTGGCTAGATGAATTCTCTGTAACCCATTCCACAAATTTTTTGTGGCACAGTACCATTTTGAAAATAAGTGTGATGGAAAGCACTACTGCAGCATGCTGTAGGTCAAAAAAGTATACTGTGATGCTCTCTCTGTAAATGTCGATATTTTTGCTCAATCTTTCTAATGCTTGGTCACTTAAAATGGAGTTTTTGTAATGTATGCTGCATGGTTATAATGTACTTATGTGTATGATTCATGAAAGCTTACACCATTTTCATTTCACTTACCCCTGTTACCTCTTTCCCATAGGCTGGAATACTAGCTGATTCCCGGCTGAAAGAGTTAACACCTCCAGTACCCGTTATTTTTATCAAAGCCATCCCTGTCGACAAGCAGGAGACTCGCAATATCTATCAATGCCCTGTGTATAAGACCAGACAGAGAGGACCCACTTATGTGTGGACCTTCAACCTGAAGACAAAGGAGAACCCATCCAAGTGGACCTTGGCAGGTGTTGCTCTGCTTCTTCAGATCTAAATGATGAACCTGAAATGGACTTTGGCAGTAGTTGTTAGAAATGACACTTGTATGCTTTAATAATGCACTTTATTAAATAAGCTTCTGTTGTATTATTTTAATCTACAATCAAATTTGTATTGCTGATTAAGTCATATATTTTCATAAACAGTGTTTCAAATTATGTTAATTGCATGCAGTTACAACATAGTCTTTCTTCTTTCTTTCTTTCTTTCTTTCTTTCTTTCTTTCTTTCTTTCTCACTTTGTAAAATGATACTTTTCAAATTAAACTTTGCATTTGAAACTAAGAAGCTTGAAGCTAGATTTATTTGCTCTGTATGATGTGGATACTTGATAGGTTCATGCGGCCTCTCCATTCTAACATTGTAGCCTTGCTTCAATTTCCCCGTGTCCAGTTTCCTATTTTCAGTGTCCACTGAGGTGCTCTGGCAGACCCCTCCCCTCTCCATGGTCTACAGGTTTTGCAAAAGCACAGGCTTTCTTCCACAAGTCCCTCCCTTTCTCTGTATGTCTCCCAGGTGTAAATGCATAGCACATAGTCAGTGTCTGCGGCATCTCCTGTAAGATTCCGCTGCATTCTGCATTTCACCTTTTCAGTTATGAAACCTCTGCAGTATTCATCCCTGAAACATGAAAAACTGTAATTGTCCCCCCATGTCTCATTCATCCAGTTATTGAAGAAACCTAATAATGCACAAAGAAACATAAGCAAGAAGACCACAGTTTAAAGGGTGTGTGTAACATAGCAATAGGTGGAGCTTAAGAGCATTACATTGATTATATCCTCAAGTAGCAGAAAAAAATATCATCACATTTTTTCCCTTTCATTTTACCATGTAACATATATATCCACACTGTAGAAAATAATCTTCCTGAGCTTTTTGAAATATGGACTTAAAGATCATTCATTTTAGAAGAAAAGTTTTTAGTTTTTTCCCCTAAATACCATTCTTTCTTAATTCTTTATTTCCTTCAGTAATGTAATTTTCCAGTTCATATAAAAATGCTATGCTGATTTAATTTTACATAAGTAAGCCAGAAAGAAAAACAGGATTGGATGACTCAGTGGTAGTTCTAAAGGATATGTGTTTGTCACATCATTGATGCTGTGACGAATAGTATCAATGGCTCATTTTTTATGCATTTCAGTATGATATCTATGTGAGAGGTGCCCTGCAGTTCATTGAAGACATCTTGTCAGTAACGTCGCCAGTGTTTCCTGGCAACTATTGATTAAGGGATGCATTCCAGACCACAGTAAGCAGGTCAGAATGTCCTTATCTATTGGCTCCCTATTCATACTGTTGGGGATGAAGACTTTTTTATGGAACTTGTATCTTCTGAGGTGCCCATTTCATGTCTTTGGTTTGACCATATTCATTTCCCATTTGACTTTCTTCCAGTTTTTTTTCCTTCAACTTACTTAAATTTGATAGCCTTAAACATGCGTGTTTGAAAATCCATACTCCCTGTTATTGGGAAATTAGGATTTAAAAAGTAACGATTTCCTGAATCCAGGGTGTTCTTATAATAAAAGCCCTCATTAAAGCTCATCCAACACTCTGAATACCAAACACAAGTGACACTACCTACTGAAACTCCTCACCTAACCAACAGGTAATACGTTGGTTTACTTAATTAATTACTATTAAGAATATCAACTATTAAATAACCACATTCGTGTATAGAAATGAACAGTCTGGTAGATCAACTTTTATCAGAAATATATACACAGTTGCAAATTATATATGTAAAACTTTTATTTGACTATTATAATACTAAACAAGGATAAACAAGGATACTCAGGATCACAGATGAATGGAGATTACCCAGACAATGCTTGTCTCTCTTGAGGAATAACAAAGGAGCTACTCCCAAACTGCAGCCAAACCAAAATGCAAAGTAAATCCAAAAGTGCAGTAGTTCCAGCAGTGAGGGTGGGTAGACTTCAGCAAGCAAAGAAACAGGAAGACTAAACAGAAGGACTAAGCAATAGGACTAAGCAATGAGGCCTGTTCCAGGCCCAACGTAAGAAGGGTCTCCCCCTCCTCCCTGGTCCTCCCATATCTAATTTTATGGTAGGGGAGTGCCTGAAGTTTTATCCAGGACTTAATCTTACATTGAAACTTTAACAACTGGAAAACACAAGGCATCCCTTCAGCATTTCTGTGACAACATTTCTGTGATCAACTCTTTACGAGCATCACAATGACACCAAACATGAACATATGCAGTTTAGGGAGGGGAGTTCACAGAGAGGAGCAGGCCATTCTGTACATGAATGGCTTTGCGGTTATACTGAGACACATATGTTGTCATGTGACTTTATTAATATTGAGAAGGTGAATATTATTGGACTATAGAAGGGGAAAAAATAAAGATGACCCAAAAGTACACAAACACACACAGGCGCAAACTCACACACACAGCCACACACACACTCCAGAAGGGGAAGGAGCCAGAGGGAGAGAGAGAGGTGATGTGGTTGAGCATGTTTGTCAAAACTTTTGGGGGCACCTTAGGGCTTGCCAAGAACAAAGAGAGTCATACCACGCACAATTCTGCTTTTAACTGGTAACCCCAAATGTAGATCCATATTGGCCATCATAAATGGTTTGTCTTAATTTCTGAATGAAAGTCTACTCCTTGCCATGCTTGAAAAGCCTGTTCCTCCTTTGATCACCGGGTTGGAGGTTTTTATGAGGGAGAGGGACCATTTGTGTCTCCCTGGCTGTGTCTGGGTGCATGGCAAGAGACCATTAAAGAAGAGAGCAGGGTAAATAACCATAAAATGTATGTAGCTCTTCCGACAATACTATTTATTGAACATATTGATGAGATTTTCATTAGAAAAAAATAATGGCTAGATGTGAATACTTGAATATTCTGTCCTTCTCCAAAATATAGATGAGGGGAATTTGGAAAAAGTTCTTCTTAAATGGGTGGTTGATATATACTGAATGTTCAACAAAGTAATGTGTTTAAAATGTACCCTTTAAACATATTGATCACACAGCAGCACTGAATAACACTCCAGAGAACTGGCTGATGTAAAGTGGTGAAACAGTGCTGATGACAGCGGGTTTCCATTCAGCATTTCCCCAACTGCAATAACCAAAATGTGTGATGGGCCCAAGGAGAAGTGGCAGCTTTAATCAGTCTATGTTATGAAGACATTCATGCTTAGCGGCAGGTTAAAGGACAGTGAAGTGTTTCAAAAGCTTGATCAATCTTTAAGATTGTATCTATTCATTTTGTTTTTTGATTATTTTTTCCAATATACTGTATATTTTTAATATTTTCAATGGAGGGGGGGGTGGCATCTACTCTCTTAAGTGTAGTTTAAAGAAATGCATGTATGCTTTATATGAGCCTCCCAGACTTTGCATTTTCAATAAAAGCTCAATGTGACCTATTAGACATGTTCTCCTCAGGAGGAAAAATAATATGAATGGCCCTAAAATGTGTTCTTCCCCTGTCTGCTCTGACTCTTTTCTACCATATTATTTCATCTTTACAAAGTGGGTCTGGGTTCTAACGGGTTAACCTTTTTATGTTTGAACTTTATCCAGATTCTAATGCCATCATAGGGGACTGCCACTATACACCCAGCTGAGCTGACATTTGTTATCTTGATATCCAACCGGATGGTGATACAGTGCACTAAAAGCTTCTTCCTCTTATGAGACATGGTAGAGGGTTTCCTCCTCCATCAATACCATCGCTATATGTTTACAATTAAAGTGTTAAAAGGCCAGCATTCATTTTTCAGGGGGTTGACTTGTGCACTGCTGGTTACGTGCAGAAGGAGCGGAGCCAGGGGCAGGAGAGAATTCACCCAAGGCTCATGCTCTGAATAAGAAAGAAGGTAACTCTCATAATTTCTGTGGACCATTGGTTGCTAGGTTACAGGTCGGTCCTAAGGAGCTGGCAGTGTGAAAGTGCCTGCATTAATGCAGCACGCATACTGTAAAAATGGCTCATATGCAAGAAAACATGCCTGCTATTTTGTGTTTTCTCAGCAGTTCTGCATGAAGACTTTGAACACATTAAAATGAAATACAATGCGCCTAACAGTGAGCTGCTGTATATGACCCTTGGGGTCTATGTACAGGATTTATTTCTTCTCTTCCTCTTGATTGTACACAAGGCTCTTTACTTTTCCTATATTTTTACAAAGTATAAATTAAATTCAGTTATCACATGTGACATGTTAGATCAAGAAATGACTGATGTATAGAAATTTGTCCTGGGAAACCTTTAAGAGCTGTACAGTAGTATCAGGCGCAGTGTGAACAAACCTTCAATCCAGACTCAATGGAGCATGCCAGGACAAGCCTAGAATCAGCTGCAGCCACTGGATTGAAAGACAGCCACTGTGTTGTAACTGCACGTGTTCTCATCATGAATTTCAGTCACAAGAGGGTTCGATAGGGGACCTAACACACTCTATTACAGTACTCGGTCCATTCTATAAATTCACCTTCTCTTTACAGACTAGTGAAGATTCAATTCAGATGGATATCAACAGGGGCCTGTCTGAAAACTGCAATATGTCACCATGTATCCATAAACTTTTCATACTCTTTGAAGTCATATCCATCTGATATTATGGTTTGGAAGATTTGCATAACTAGATCAGCAATGTTCCTGTAGGTAGTCTGATACAAATGTCATATTTGTCGTGATTCACACCAGGGATTTGGTTCCTCCTCAGAACTTTACTTTTAGATTAATTAAGGTACATTTAATTATGATATGCATAACAATAATTTTATTTTTTTTCAGGTCAATAGCGCTGTGATGGTGTTGTATAGAAATTGTGTATCTAAGATTGGTAATTCAATAGACCAGCATATCCACAAAGCCTTGAAGTCTATGAAAGAGATGAGTTCCATATGACCGGCACACAGACCAGCACCCAAAGCTGAACACAAATCAGACAGTTTGCCGCAGAGACAGTACAATGCAGTATTTGATTAGATGAGTGTCTGAAATTTCCTGAAAGTTAATGTGCCATTCTTCTTTCTGAAAGCATTGCTGTTGAACAATCCTATGCTTTTAACTTGTGTGACTGTTGATGACTATTTTATTGGAAATGCTGTTCTGAAGTCTATTTCCCCCCTCTGTGTGAGAGCTTTTGATTTGTTTAAATGTAGGTTGTTTTATTTAACTTTTTTTTATCTTCCTCTGCATCTACCCTTTAATTGCCATGTCATATTCTCATCTAAATGCAGATTGGAATGTATTTGTGTAAATTGGAAACTAAAACTCTTTTCCATCATTTTCTGTGAAGGAATGCAAATGCAGGCCTTTGTTTTCATGTTGTGAGAAATGTGTTTGCACCCCTGATCTTCAATGAATTTAAAAGAGGCCTGAAATTGCACTTCCTGGTATTAAAGCAGTAGGTATTAATCTCTATGTCAAACAAACTACTGCCTTGTTTTAATTTTTTCATTATTTTCTAGTAAATGTGTTAGATCAGTCTATCCCTGCATGCTGACAGGTGCATGCATTTGCATGTGAAATTCCTTATACTCTTTATATGCACATTATCCTTTGAGGATAAAAACATATGACAGGTATTGTTTGACATAAGTGTTGGGGTGACTCAAGAATGACAAACCTGCATACATACCCATGTATTCAAGTACCTCCATAGATACTGGATTTCAGCACAGATACATATACCCATTCTCATTACAACCATACAATTCGGAGTAATATTGACTTGAAGTCTAGAGTATATTAAAGAACCTTACACTGAAATATTGCTGAATTGTCAGCAGAATCCCACATCTTTTAAAATATTTTGAAGGTGCAGAGAAATAAGAATGGAATGCTTTAATATATATTTGACATTTTGGTGTTAACGATAACGTATCCCAATAAAATTTGCGGTCATGTCTGAATGACATGCGGCCGACTTTCAACAAATACAAACAGAAATGAAGTCAAACACATTAGTCAGTAAACGCGTTTACTAAATACAAATTCCTTTTTGGGATAAACATTAACGCTTCCATCTGCAGCATATCCCACCTACCCAATTCTTGTGTTGGCTGTGTCCCAAATTGTGTTGGCTTGTGTACTTGTTAGTACATACTTCCAAGTGCACTGACTAATATGTACTACAGTCAGCCCGCGTTATCCGCAGATATGATTCCCCCGCCGATGTTCAAAAACCGTTGATGCTCAGGAAAATTACAAAATGATGTAATTTTATCCCATACGTGTTCATCACTTGAAACCCCACCTATATGTACGACTAAGAACTGCTAAAACCCACATAAATCATACTGACAATACTATCCTTGCATGAGCTGTGTGTGGGAATTTCAAATGTTCTTTTTCGAGAATATTCTGGATTTTTTTAAAAATACATTTTCAAACAGCGGTTGGTCAAAACCTCAGATGCCAAACCCACGGATTAGGTGGGCCGACTGTATTTAGTATGCAAGTACACAGAGTGGTTAAATTTTGTTCATTTATGACGAACTCGTAGTAACATGTCAGACCTCTTCTGACCTTTGCGACAAATTCACCCAGTGATGGTGTCAGTGACTGAAATCATAGCTGACCGCTAACTAGCGATCTTTTTGCAGAAAAAAAAAAAAAAAATTTGAAAGCGTTTTGGTAGTTTTATTTATGAACTTTAAATTCTTCTTCACTGTCAGTTCTGAGAAGGGAATGGCCACTGGGAAGGAATAGTAAGCTCAGATGTATACAGTACTTCGTTTTTCGGTCCTCCCAAGTGCGTGAAGAGACTATTTATTTCCAGGTCATCTGAGCAAACATTTCCACTGCATTACCGTTAACAAATATTGCATGGTCTTTTCTCTTCTTAAACAGGCAATGCCTTGGGAGTGGAAAATATATCAATGTAACTATTGTATTTCTGATTATGGATTTTAAATATGCTTTTAAATAATGCAACATTAAACTGACTGAGTTTCAGTGAAGACTAGTTACGATTTTGCATTCTCAGGATAATGGATTATCTTTCCTGCTCCAGCAAAGCCAGAAACACGATATCATAGAATGTCATGTTTGGTTAGCTATGTTCTTGCCATACAGTTTCATGACCTGCTTTTTTTAAATCAGTCTGGGTCCCCTCCATATCAGTATAGATTTGCTACAAGACATAGGATATCATTTTATTACATTTTAAAGCTATTTTATGAATAATTGAATGGAAATTAAGTATTTAGACTTGATGCATGTTGCCTACTGGTATACCCTATGGTGCTATTCACAAAACCTTACCCTGTATTTTTGCATTTTTCATGTGTAGAAAAAACAAGTTCTAAATTTGTGATGACAGTAGCACTTTATTAAGAAGGCTCTTGGTGAAAAATGAGGAGTTAGTGATGCAAGGGTTCCATCCACCAAACACTTTCAGCTTCCTCCATCACACACCAATCTCAGTGCTGAATGCTAGTGAAATCTGTTCTGCTGAAGGCTGCAAAGCAAGGTGTGGCAATGAATCAATCTACTACAAAAGACTTGCTGTAGAGATACCCTAAACATCAATTTCAAATTTAAGGCAAGAGAACTAAAATTCAAACCAAAAGTTCTTAAAAATGGAAATATGTTTTTGAAAGTATTAGATACGTAATTGTGCATGGAAAAATGATTACTGTGGAAATGGCTTTATTTGCTTTATTTTTTAAAATCCATAAATAATTATAAATGGGTAAGTGGAAAAAGTATGTGGGATTCTAATTTTACTAATCTGATTATAGTTGTATACAGTACATACAGAATGTGCTTCATAAGTAAATCTGAACAACAAGAAAATTACAGAGAAACAGTCAAATACTGCTTGTTTAGAAGCTTATTCAATGAGTAAACCATAGTTTGTGCACAGATACAAAGGTACTTTGTCATCAATACTACCATAAACATCATATCCATAAATGGATCTAAACACAAAAATACCACCGTACCCGTTTAAGGAATTACTGCCCCAAGAAAAAAATGCAACAGTAATATGTTTTCTGCCAGTGAGCACTTACTACAAAGTGTCTAATTATGCCATAATTGAAGGTAATCAGCTATCACAAAACAAATGAGTTTAAAATTGCATCAAAATAAAATGACTCTGCAGGGTACAAAGCAACATGGTTAGCAGATAAGACCTATCGATCCCAAAAAACAGGAGACAATTTTTTTTTTGTTTCACATTAAAATGTATATTTCTATTAAAGATAGTCAATAATGCAAATCAAGTATTGAGCATTATTTAGGATTCAAAATCAGCATTGTTTTCCTAATCTTGAAAGCATCTCATAAATTTTTGTTGGCAGAAGTCTCAGAACATGCAGTATGAGATCTCCCACTATGTGTACATCTTTCTGCGGGTTTCTGAAAGCAGTGACACCGTGTGCTCAAAAATCCCATCACTGCAATATACAACATGGGAATGTTCCAGCTAGTAGGCATGAAAGCATCCGTACAGACAATAAACCCAGACAGTGCTTCAGTTTTGATACTATCAGTCTGACATATTTGATTGGAGGCTCAGCATGTGATCAGACATGGTGGTGTGCAGTCGGTAAATCCCAAAGTACAGTTTCTGTCATAGCCATGCTAGCAACATTGCACTGTAAAACATCAGATCATGGCTACATATAGCCTTTGTGCACTTTTAAGTTTTAAAATATAATACTTCCTTAAATGGCTTATGTAATTTTGTTATACAAGTTAAAAAGCATCTAAGAAAACAAATAATTTGTGCCTGTAATTTTAAACAAACGTCATCTCTCCGTCAAAAGAATTGTGTTCCGAAGCAATGAATATACACAGTGGAATGTTGACTATCCTTCCAGAGTTTGACAGAACAAAGTTTGTCCCCAAAAGGCTTCCATACACTTTTAATCATGAACCAAGTGTGTCAATCATTTCCACAGTGATTAGATAATTAAGCAGTGTTATTTGTATCTCACCAGAGACAGCCACTTCTGCCATTGAAGCTGGGGAAACTTGTGCCTGCTGAACCCTCTTCTCATTGTTCATTTTTCTGCTCATTTATACAATTCTCAGAGCTACTAGAATAGGAAGGTTTTGCAAATAAAAATGTAGGTAAAATATAATAATATAATTGCTGGTTATTAATCATGTCTCTTATTATAGCAATTACATAAGCCCTTTACTGGAAGATTTTTGACATTTAGTGATTTCCTTTTCCAGTAGAGTTGACTAGAGCCCCTTCCAGCTTCCCTCAGTGTTAAAAATGAGCAATAAAAAAATCATAAGGCAGTGTGTTATTTTACATTTCAAAAGGTGGCTCTTTACAAAACATAGAGCAGCAAAAACCCATCTTACAAAAAGATGAGCATTGCACTGACCACAAACAAAAGAGTCACTTTCTCTTATGTATTACTCATGAGGGTAAGACTGGAAAGGGAGAAGGATCTCACTAAAAGTGATTTAAAACTGAGTCTCACTTCAAAAACAATGTGCTGCAAGGGTGACTGAGAATCACGCATTCATCCATTAAATGATTTGCACTGGCTTCTACCCTGACATTTAACATCATTTCTTTTCCACTTACAAGCTTCAAATTAGGTTATTTCAATAGTTGGACTTCCCAAATTGGGAATTAATGAAAAATTAAATCCAGTGGTCAGGATTTATAACATAGTTTTGTCTCTCTGGTCCGTGTACAGAATTTGTTTAGTTCTCAGAAAACTTTCTTCAGTTCAATTCTGCCTTTCTAAAAGTGAATTTAGAATAAATATAATAAATAACTTCTAACAGTTTTCCCCATTCCATATATTCTTTTGAAACAACCTCCCTCCTCTTCAGGAAATGACAGGCTTTCCCAAAATCTGAGGTATATATCATCATTGTTATCTATCTATTGCTGGTACTCTTAACATCATCCTCTAAGAAGATTGAAACTAAAGCAAGAATACAAGGCCAGTTTCCATCAAAATTTGGAAAGATGCTGACATACTTCAACCATGATGAGAACATATTAGGTGTATTAATTGTTTGGGTTTTATGATATAAGGCATTGCTTTAATTAAAACATCTGGACATACAATTCACAGTTTTAATCCTTTCTCTGCTAGTATTAGAATTATATTTTCTCATTTGATTGTTTCAGTTACGTCAAGACATCTGTAACAATTTAACCATTACACAACAATAATTATTCCAGTTTGACATATGCAGTATTTTATATACAACACAGAGTTTTGATATGTAAAAAAGAAAGCAGCTTTCCTGGCCAAGCACAAATATAGGACATACAAGAGGATGCTATATTGAAAAATTAATGATTTTTTAAAATTATTTTAAGCTACTGCAACAAGCTTAGTATGGTTACCTGTTTTGTGAATCACTGGGACACAGTCTAAAGCCGGATATCAACAGTGGTATATAGTCGGTCAACCACATTCATTCAACTTCTCATTCTACAAACACATTTAAAAAGACACACATACATTATTGTACTCGTTTGGAAGTCACATATTTGTTAAGTGGGTTTTCTAATCTGAAATTGTGGTCAATATCTGTGACTTCACAACATAAATAGCTTCTTTAGTACAAAAGACTACCAATACAGACTCTCTCATTTACTGCTGCTAGTATAGCCTATTTACAATCATCTACGCAAAAGAATTGCCATTGTTTAACAGTAAGCTGATACGTGCTAGCCATTACCAAAATGTAAAAGAAAGGGAAAATGAATTTCTGAATTGATTGTGCTTTTTAACCCACAAAGCCACTTCATTATTGAAATGGAACATTTTGAGAGGCACCAGTAGAAGTGCTAACACCAGTTTAGTTCAAGAAGAATCTCTAAAGCTATAACTAAGACTGGAAGTACAAATAGTAGATATATGTATATATTTATAAAGTTATTACAGTTTCATTCCAATTCCACATCCTTAAGCATTTTTTTCTTTCTCACCCGTAAAAACTGAGATATCGCCCTTCATATGCCAACAAGCAAAGCCCTTAAAATTTCCGCTAATATTTGAATGTACAGCTCTCTTTGAGAGAACCTGTTTGATTAGCCTTTTAAAACCATTATCCATCAAATAACATAAATTTTATTTTTATCTGGGTCCCAAAAGTGGGTAAATTGGAAAGCTGGTGCTGAAAACAAATATCAATTTTGTTAGTTAAAAACAATCGCATCCTACTGTGGCTATTTGCTGGGACTACTCTGATTTCTAGTTGCTCCTGTAGTTGTCGGTGTTGTTGATGCTGCTCTCTGTCACCTTTGCTGCTGTTGGTTAACACTGAAACTGCCCTCTGCCTCCAGGCTAAACAGTCACCTCGGTCTTGCTTGCTGTGCGGTAGTGGTGGTGGTGTCCTGGGACGTAATGCAGCTGCTCCACAGTGTGGGTCCGTCGGGCTGCGAACGCCTGCCGCTTGGAGGCTGTTTGGTTCATACTTAAAGTGTTGTGCGCATTGTTTGAGGCACTGGGATGGGAGTGCATTTTTGTCATCTTGTAACGGTCCATGATGGGCGTTGTGGGCACAAACACATCTGTGTGGGATATGGCTCTGGACATGGACTTGTCGCGGAAGCCAGAGCGCTTTAGCGACATCATCTTGTCCGGGGACAGGAGGGGGTCCTGGGAGTGGAGGCGGTCTTGGGAATGGAGGCGCTCCTGGGAGAGGAGGCGCTCCTGCGAATGCAGGCGGTCTTGGGAGAGGAGGCGCTCCTGCGAGTGTAGGCGCTCTTGGGAGAGGAGGCGTTCGGCTGACAGGAGCTGCTCATCAGAGAGAATGCGCCCCCCATAGGACATGTCATAGGAGGACACGCCGTAGTCGTGCGCAGCGCCTCTGTCCGGGGACAGCACCCGGTCCTGGGACATGGCCCTCTGGACACGACGGGGCCGCTGCCGCTGCTGTGTGCCCTGCTGCTGCTCCTGGTTCATCTTGATCACGTGAAGGGGGAGCGTACCGCGTGCAGCCAGGTCTGGCAGGTGCCGCTTCCTTGTGTAGTACTCATCTACATCCTTATCAGCTGGAGAAGGGGGGAGGGAGACAGGATTTAGAAACAAGTGATTTTGCCTTGTGAAGCCTCTGAAGGCAAAATATCAGGTTTACAGGTTTTCTGCCTGTGTAATACAAATATATTACGCATATTCTAAAAATAAAAATGAGTGTTACAAACCCTGTTTTTAGTTTGCACAGTAATGTATTCTATGCATCCAGTATAAATATAAATATGCCTACTCTACAGTGAAATGGGTCATGTTGTGTGTGCCATAAAGAGGTTGTACATAATGTTGTACATCCTGACATAGGCAGTTTGGGAGTTTAAGAAGTGTGAAGAGTGAACCAATGCTCAATAGCTCGGTAAAGAGTGTCAGTGCAGAAGCATATGGCAATTGGCCCACGTAATAGCAATGCCACAGTAATATAATTACACACCTGCACAAGCTCCTTCAATGAAGGCAAACAGTGCAGATAAGCAAGTCATGCCTTTCAATGTCCATGGCTAACTGCCACCTTAAAATGAAATAGTCATACAGCAATATCTATAGTATTGGAAAATGTGCAGCTAGAGCTGATATCCTGAATGTTAAAAAATGTGGTGGTGCACTCTTGGGTCTGCCAATGTTTAACTTTGAGTGGCAGCAGAGAGCATTTTACACAGTGGCTTTGAGGTGTTTTCCACATGCAATTTACTGCTTTTGAACTCATTACAGCAAAAAGCACTTTGTTTGATCATAATTATTTTGATAGGTGGTAATAGGTAATTAGGGCTTTATTGATTGAATGGCAACTCAGATGTGTTTGCAGCTGTTTTGCAAGATGTGTGGGTTGAATTTCTCCAATATTTGTCTTAATACTGACACACAATGTGTTTATGACAAATATTGTCATATTCTTTAATCAATATAATTAACAGAAATACTCAGAAATAACAGGACTTATGGGTCATTCCATGCCAACTCACCCATGTGAAAACTTCTATTAAATTCATGGGACCTTTCAAAATCCTATAGCTCTACTCCAAATACTTTGTTAGTTATGAATTTTTAAGGTTTGGCCCTTGGAACTAAATTTCATCATTTTTGTATGTATATTCTGTGCCTCACCAATTGCTTATTTTTCACTGGATTGAGTGCTTAACACATACTAAATGTCCAAGAAGCCCTAAAGATAATTTGCAGTATGTATTCATGTAAATAGTTGCTGCTGAATTTTCACAGTAATCAAAATCATATAATCTTACAATCTTTAATTTTCAAAAATTAATATCTCCACTAGTTTTCACTTTCATGCAACCAAATTTTGATTCTGTGTAGTATTAATATAGTTCTATCACATCTAGAAATTATTTGGTCCTGCATAAACAATTGAGTGCCACAGATCTTGCTAAATATAGCTTTGGAGATGAAAAACACACTTTTAAGACATTTTGGCTGCATAGTTTCCCAAAAAGGATTATTTTAATTTCCTTGAAACATTTGTATAGGAAAGTGTGAATATTTATCGCAGATATATAAAAATGTAAATGTAAGGATGGCACATTATTCCTTCATCATTCAATAATTTCTGAAAATAGTTAAGTTTTCATACATTTCACTGGCTGTAAAATTAAATTCAGTGTGTTTTATTTCATAGGTAGATATTTTGTACTATGTTGACTTCAAGGTTTTCTATCTCTGTGTTAAATGTTCAAGTTACAGCTTGTAATAGTTTAGTTTGTTGCATACTATGTATATATGTATGCAATGAATATTAACACTTTCCCATAAACAGTTTCAAGGAAATTAAAATAATCCTTCTTGGGAAATATACAGTACAAATATATTAAAAAGTGGATTTTCAGCCCCCAAGCTAGATTTAACAAGATCAGTTGCACTCAAGTTTTTATGTTGGACCAAATAGCCTCTACATGTGATGTACTTTTTGTTTTATTGTAAGTAATGGTTCAGTATTTTCAAAGTTTTAACATATACACATACATTTTCATATTCCCTTGATTGTAATTAAAATGACACACACACACACACACACACACACACACACACACACACACACACAAACACACATTTTTTAATCTCCTGTGACTACTCAATCAATTATTTTTTCTGACTCTCCATTCCCTAAAATATGTACTTCATGATCCCTCCGTGCATGCCTCAAAAATTAGCATTAGAAGACCATTAACATTTGATATAATGAACGGTAATTGCACTGAAATGTATTAAAGAAACACTTAGATCATGCAACTGGAACTACAATGAAAAGCTCATCAGTGTCTTTGATGAAACTGCATGCTGGGCAGTACCCTAGTTTGAAAGGTTCTGGTAAAGCACATGAATATTCATAACTCATGAATATGAAGATTGCAGGTGAAGCCTGGGCATTGGCAGACTGTGACCAGTGACCTGCAGCAGTGGTATATAGTTGGCCTTGTACCACCAGGGATAGTGTGGGTTTATGTTGGTCAAGGTTCTTTCCATTATGACTGCATTAGTTCCTTCTAAGGCATTACTAAGCAGTGATTGCAGTCATTAGCTATGTTTCCATTAGAATGTTTGGAAAATATCCTTTGAACACTACAAAAATTGCTTTTGCATGTGTAAAACATCTGCCAAGGCAGATGTTCAAAATGGCTGTTTACTAGAAAAAGTAGTGCTGTATTTATACTTTGTTCCTCGTACCAGAAGTGGTCAATGATTATGTCAATTGTTAAGCAGATAGGTGGTACATAATGATACACAAATTATAATGGCTCATTATGTATTTTTAGCTTCTTTCATCCTCAGTTTATTATCAATGGTGGAATATGCCCTTGTATCTGAATTTCACATAGCTAGCCATTACTTGATTTCATTTTCCACACAAAAGTTTAACTTATTTCTAAATCCCAGTCAGATATTTCAGCTTTAATGGGAATATTTCAGATCCCCTTCAACTTGAATTTCATCCCTACATTACAGTTCAGTACACTTCAGGAATTTGATCATTTTTCACAGTCCATCCCAATAGGAACAGTAATGACACACACAGCTGTCCTTGAGAACTATCAATCACAAAGTGCTCTTTAGAAGGGATTTACATAAAGCTTCTTATGGAATGAAATAGCTATATATATAAAGACTTGACAGAAAAAAAATGAAATACCAGATTAAATGTTTTGAAATAAGTAATTTGTAATTAAAACACATATACACGTGTCTAATATTAATAGCATACAACATTCTTTAAAATCAACAATTATATTGGAGAGTTTCTTAGGCAATGTGTGAGATCTCACAGATTTTTAAAGGGGGAGATCAGCTGGTGATTAAATTTCAAGTGGGAAAGTCTCTCACACAGTAACATTAATGCGCCAAGGTGAATAGTGTGGAAACCATGATAGCATATACCAACCCAGTAAAAACTGAATCAGAAAAGAAGAGCAGTGGTAAAAAGGCAAAGCTTACTGATAGGGATAGCTTAACTCTTAACAGGACAATTTCAAAAAACCAATATTCTCACATTCCAGTTACCAGGAATAAATATCTCCAATATTATCCTAATAAAGAGTATATTTATAACTTAAATAGGAAAATCATCATTTTAAAGTACATCAGCTTTGGGCCAAAATTGCAATAGAAAAGTTAGGCTAAGGCTAAGCCTGTACTGTTTAGTTACCTACATGACAACATGGCTACATGACAATACAGGAATTTCCAGTTAAAAAGTTTTAAAGTTATTTAAAAAGTATTTAATTCTTACAGTTTTCATTAGATCAGCCAGAGTTAGTACTTTTTTCCCATATAATTCCCATGGCCTATATTGTCATTGGTTTAAATGTGACCGTGGAAATGGCTGGTGGTGATGGATTGGGGGCCTCTGTTAACATTTGAGCACTCACTCCACAATATGTTTATAACATAACAAATGGTAAAGATATACTTGCATAAAGGCCTTTTACAGTCATCAGAAAGAACATTCTAATATGCATGTACACAGAGTAATATTGGAGTCATGCTAATTACATTAGTAAATCTTCAGATTCAAATGTTCAAATGAGAAGGCTGTAAAGGCAAAAGGAATTGGGTATCATATCAGAAATAAGTCTACGCTGACCCCATCACCATCCCCTGCCCCAATAGCCCAAGACCCCCCACCCCACAGCACAATCCAACCAGATCCATCAAAGGAACCAAAACATAACTGGAGTTAAAGAAGAAGTGGCTAAGCCTCTTGGCTATTTGCTACAACAAATGATTCGCTTTAGAAGCAAATCTGGGCTGCTCTGATGGCAGTGCCTAAGGAGACTTTGCAAGGATCTGGTGCCAGAAATAGTTCCCCTCTCTTTGGCTGGACTCGTGCTAGCTGGTCAGCACTACGTGTGGAGGGGGCTGATGTTGAGAGGAGATCCAGACCCTTAATAGCCAGCGGCCTGCTCTGTACATGCATAAAGCCCTCACTGGGTGCACTACTTATTGCACACATGCAACAGAACCTGATGAGAATAGCAATCAAAGTCTTTTTATAATGTTGATGTTTCTGACAATGTCATAAGATATCCATCAGCACTGAAAAGAAATACTACTAAACTAAAGCACACATTTATTTCAACACAAACATTAGTATTAACCCACTTACTGAGATTTACAATGCAGTTAAATCATATTATGCAAGTATTACTTTAAATGAAAATTCTCTCTATGTGTTTGAATGTGTTTTGGGTGTTTTTCATCAAATGAGCAAATAACAAAAACAGTTCACACTTTCTAGTCAATAAAATATAAGATCAATTTTAGATACTTAAGGATCAATTTATTGAAGGATTGCATGCATAAAAATCATGTTTGTGAACCTGTCACCACATGCAAAAAAATCTGATCAACTAACAAGATCCAAAGTGGACTGTGTGCATCAAACAACTAATCAATGAGTAGTGTTAGTAAGTAGGGTTATGAGCATGTTGGTGGTCCTCACACCCATCTTACTCCTGGCATCCAATGTAACAGCTGGTAGTACACAAAGGTTGAGATCCCTTCCAAACACTGAAAATCCCTCAATCAAATTTGGCTGTATGGAGCCATTTACATCACCCACACAAGACTGAATGTGAAAATACTTTGGGTTCACACTCAAAATGACACCCATTATGGTTTTGAGCTTGCTGAAATATGTCTTTGCATTGTCAAATTTTTTCAGAGTACACTGACAACACATCACACACCATAGATGCCTGAACATTCCATAAGCAAGCAACCTTTACCAAATAAAAACAAAGGGAAGCTCTTCAAAGCATACTGTTGTCTGCACATATACCACAGTCATGCAAAACATTTTCAATTATTTAATTGAATCTGACTGTACACTGACCTAGTCATCAAAGAGTCACATAAAAAAATAAGTCAGATTTGCAAGTTTAAAACTGAAGGCTGGACTGTTCAGCTGCTGACATGTCTTTAAAAATGCCCTTTATAGACATTAACTAGCATGAGTCACAGATAAAGGCAAATTGAATACCAAATGATGTCAGTGAAAGAGATAATTTGCTGAAATTGGGGTCAATTATTACTCTTCTGAATTGAGTCACAAAATGCACGATAAAAAATAGCCGTGCTGGACCTGTTAGTTCCCCTGCAACACCCCATCGGGAATCTCTAAAGATTTACGGTGGAAATCCCATTGGACTCACAGGCATACCGCTGAATTCGAGAAAGAGCACAAAGCACCATAAGATGCAGTAATAACCTTCTCTCTGTGTGCTGGTTGTCCAGACAACATTAGGCATACAAGATCCAGCATGGTCAACATAATGAAGGTTCACCTACTTAATCTCTTGAGAGAGGAATATTTGCTTAAGTCAGCTTTGACGGCCGACTCGTAGGAGGGGGGCAGGTGGGAGAGGCTCTGGAAGGAGCGTGAGAAAGACAGGTCGTAGGGCTCTGTCTGCGAGGTAAGAATACTGTTCATCCGAGAGCCGTCTGCAGGAAAACAGAAAAGAGATAGCAGCAAACCGCAATCAGAATGCAATCAATGGCCAGGAAGAGATTACAGAGCAGTGAGGGGCCTGGGGTGTAGGGTGCAGGGTGGGGTGGGGTAGGGTGGTGCATCACTGTGCAGTCGATGGTCTTTAAGGGAAGAGTAAACAATGCCAGGGTAGCAGTAGTCCACCTTGCCTATTTCACAAAGATAGCTTTATGTCTCAGGGTGATCCAATTGCAAAAGATCTCTTCCATTTGTGTTCTGTGATTTGTGTTGAGGTGCTGTTTGTAATGTGATGCACTGCCAGTGAGGGGCACTGCGCTGCTTTTAGGCCCTGTGCAAATGGCCATCCGTCACGCCATGGCAGAGCGGAGAGAGGAGCAGCGCCAGGGCACTGATGAAGAGCAGACCTCATGGCAGGTTTAAAAATAGGGCTAGGTGACTACTGCAGCAGAAAGGATGGGGACACACAACACCAAGGACCATGTGGGACAATAGTGAGGTATAAAGTGAAGGAGAGAGAGTGAGTTATGCACCGTTGCCTGCTCCGTGTCTGACACATTCATTCTGCCCAGGAAAATAAAGTCATTCCATGCCTCACTCTGATGCCCTTGATCAATATTACTGATAGATCACAATCCGCACTAAAATGTCAAAATTCACTGGGTGGGGAAGGAGAATACACATGTACAAAGGTGTATATGTGTATTACTTACCATATCTCACTGATCTGTGGGCTAATTCAACCAAGTGAAAAAAGTATGAAGAAAAGATCAGTAACAAAATTGTACTTGATATACTGTATAGTGTATCAGAAATTATAAACATTCAGTGCCATTGTAAGTACAACCATCAATTTTTCCTCACTGTAAATGTCACACAATTCTATTAAAGTTACATGGAAGTGACGTAAGGCATCAGCAATCTCCCCATACAATGAAAGAAAGGGCCCCAACTCTATTGACTTAAATGGAAAAAATGTTTTGTACAAGAATAATAGGAATATAATTACAGATGAACTACAACAGATTAAAAACTGGCTTTTCAAATGCTCTGGCAATTTGATCAGTAATTCCATACAATGGCCCCAGCTTCAATTTCCTTTAGTATTATTTTCACAAAGAGTTACAGACCATACTCAGCATGTAACATTTTGTTCATGGTGTTATTTTGAGATATTCATCCATTTACCCTGCTCATTATCTTTAGATAGTGTTAGGTTCACAAGATGCCGTTGAAGCATGAAATACAAAGTCATTAACAATATAATACATTTGTATCAAGTCAAACCACAGAATTTCTGATTCATTGTCAGGAAAATGTGTATTTTTTATTATATTTTATTTGGCATAGACTGCCAGTAATCTGGCCAGTGGCTTTAGATTTCCGAGCCCCCTCCCTCTGACATTTAACTTCACTTATATTTTCCCTTTTGGCTGAAATGCCATAAGTGAATAGCAATGTATGATTCGGTGGTATTGAGATCTCAGAAGATTTTTTAAATCTTCTATTATGCAGGTCTGCAGTGTTAACTTTATCCTAACTTAAAAGTTTCTGAAATTCCTTAATTTTAAATGCATCTTTTGTAATCTAGACATTCTTGCCTAATGACTGACAGGTTTTGGGAAAAGTCTGATCGATGAAGCCTGGCCTATACAGTAAAGGCTGGGAAAGACAGCAAAGTGTATATAAAAATACAATACCTAGTAAAATAATTTAGCTTTATTTGAAATATTTAATTTTCACACTTCAGCAGTTAGCTCTATTAAGATGTAACAAAAAATATTGCAACAATATCACAATGCAAACCAGGAAGGAGAGTTCATAACATCATAACAACAACAATAATAATAAATAAACTGCTTTGTTCAAGAAGTATCTTGTCTGTGGCATTTTCCCTGATGACATTATTGTCTTACTGATACACAGTTCATGATTTTGTGCCATGCAGCTCTAATGCTGTTTTTGAACATGGCAAATTTGTGGATGAGTGACCAAACGGCATAAAGGATAATCTGTAATGGAACATACAGCTTGTATAAAAATAAACCTGACAACATGGTGTGATGTGATGCCAAGGCTTATAGCACAGCTATGTACTACAAAGTAGTATAACTAACAAATTGCATGTAGCTATGGTAGCATTATTATTTTTGTTGTATTAACTTGTTCACTCCTTTTTTTGCTGTTTCAGTTGTAAAAAACACCTGAATTCGAAAATGACCGTCAAAAGGGCTTACATATTTTTTCAGAACATATTAAGACAACTTTTGCTGAAACTACTTACAAGTTGTGCATTATTGTGTTCCTCTCAAACACAATGTCCATCTTAAAACAATTAACAGCCTCTCAGACAATCAGAATGAAGTATTTAAATAAGCCCTTGTGTAAATTAAAATAAATCTCAACAAGGTGGTGTAATATGGTCCTAAGGTGAAGCCAAGATTGAATTTTCAACCAAGCAGAGACAACACGGTCTGCTGATGACGGACTGAAATGTTAATGTAAATGCAATATTGTACCACATTCCAAAAGATGCAATGTAAGACATAACTTAAAAGAAACTCTGTTTTGCTAGATTGGCGACATTCACACCCTTTGTGATGTCTGTGATGTTTTTTAATTTTTTTTTTTTTTGTGCACTAGGAGACATCAGCCTCTGAGAACACTTTGTTGTTTCGGTCTCAAAGCAAAGCGGAAAGAGCTTTACTCTGAGGAAGTCTGCCCTCTGTGTTCTAATTGAATTATTTCATGATTACAGGATAGAAGCTGCTAATTGAGAAAGTTTAGTCCTTTCATATGGGGAACACAAGCTACAGTGAGGCTTATCTTCAATAGACATTCCACAGTGCCATTTCAAGCTCTATACACCACCCCCTCCCCCCAACAACACACACACTGTCAAAGTCTGAAAAGTCTGCAAGTGAGCTGAAATGCTACTAAAATGGATTTTCATGGAGAAATATGAATGGAGGGGAACCAGTGATATTCACCAGGATACACCATTCTTTGTACTTCACACATCAAAGTTCCACATTATTGTACATTCTAAAAAAGTCAGTGAATTATGTATTTTCAGGATTGAATTATTAAAGTTTTATGAAAGTTATTTGAATTTGTAAAATTTTCTCTGCATTATACAAAAACATACATACATTTACAGAAGTAACTTTTGAATGGTAAAATAATTATTATTTTAAAACACTATACAGAAATGGCACTGAAAAGACCGGGTGCACCTAAGACAGTAAATACCATCATTTCATATTTCAAAATCATGGTATGTGATTGTGTAGCCTCTGTATGTTTCTCTAATGCTTCTGATATACAGTTGAAACCTTTAGACGTTCTATCAAATATGTATAGTAAGGGTTTAGAGTCAAAATTACTTAAAATGACTTTATATAAAGCTAGAGGCCAAAGAAGGTAAATTGGTAATAAAATGACAGAATAAAACATCTGAATGTATTGAACCTGATCAAGCATGAAAATGGTGGAATGAGTCAGAAATAGTGTGACTTTTACAGAATACTAACATGCCTTCAGGGCAATTATATTTAATTAAATGCATGTAGATGGGCAGTGACAACTCCAAATTAGTCTCATGGAAAAGGGTAAGCTTTTTTGGTGTGACAATTTAATAATTACACTTAATAAAATCTTTACTTTGAATAAGGGATTATATTTGGAAACTAAACCCTAAACCAAGACCAGTAATTGTGTTTCTGTAACTGATTTGATTTCCAAGTGTGTAAGACTAATTTTTTTTAATTTCCTCAACAGAAATGTGTTTTTACGACCTCTTTGTACAGCACTACAATATCATACTATGTTGTGTTCATCTATATTTTTGGATCTGCTTGGTGGTTTCACTTTGAAACCGTGGTTCATATTTGAAGTTTGAAAAAGGCTGATTGACAGAAATGCTGAGAAATAGAAACATGGCATGATCCTTTGGAACAGAAGTAGTACATTCCCAGTTCCCAATATTGGTTGACCACTAGCAATTTAAGGCTTGTGGAAATTCAAATGAAATTGTTTCGACAGAGTAGTCACCAACATTGAATTACATTCTCACTGACCACAAACAATAACCATTGGTGCCAAAAAAAGATTTGACACAAGCTTGACTGAATGGTGAAAGCATTAGCAAACATTGTACAAATATACACAAGTTGTATATTAGGTGACCAATGAACGTTTATTAAATACTTTTTTTGGGAGGAAAAAATATTTTGATTATTAAGATTATCTTTGTTCTCAGAAACCAAATTTCATCCTTTGAACTAGGGGATTGTGTTTCATTATTTCTTAAGGAAAATAATAGCATGAAAATGAACCAGCCACAGTGCATTATAAGCATTCAAAGGCTCCAGCCAGCCCTTTAACATTGTCTGCTTTGCAATAGTAACTCCTGCAAGTAAAATTCTCCTGGATCGCGTAGATAAACACAGTTTAGAATCATCTATAAAAAGCAGCACATCAGGAGAGGGGGCTAAAATATTCCAAGCATTCAGTTTAAAATGGATACAATGTATTTCCAAAACATCACTTTTGTAGGGCATTTGTAAAATATATTTAAGTTCCAATCTCAGCACATAGATTGGAGTACGATGAGGAAGCTTTGAAAACGTGACTCTCTAGCTCACAGGGTGAATGGCCCTCACTTCTTTCCACACTACAGATGCATCATCAATTATATTCTATCTATGCTGTCGGAGGAGCATCAAGTCAGCATATAGTGGTTCACTCGCTTGCACAGACCTAGCTGACCAGGAGTGGCCACTATTGAGTGACGAAACTGACAAACCTTCTTATCCCGTCTTTCCCTGCCAAGGCTATTTCAATTGTTGACTTCTGATTATAGTCAGTAAGGGCACAACAGGGCCTTGAGTACTCATTCACAACATTTACAGCGGCAACACGAACAAGTGCCTCCCCAGCAAAAGCCATCCACAGGTCCACTAATGAGCCATGCTTATGATCACTTGCCACATTTCATTGACAAACATCTTTTTTGTAGTTTTTTGTTCAATTGCAATAAAATAGCTGAGACTGATGCATGAATGTTCTGTGTGCACTCTAAGAGTCTATCAATTCTCTCAGTAGATTTTTTACTATGCCCAGGAGAGCCTGTCCCACAGTACAAACCAGTGGAAGGACTGAACAATCATTTCTAGGCAGTTAGCTAGTCACTGCGCAACTGAAATGATGAAGTCACAAAATAGAACTATTTCAGAATTTGTACTTTATCATTGATATCACATATGATGCATTATCACTAGCGAATCTTTAGATATGAAATTGAATAATTCACAACAGTGATTACCAAGTGTGACACATGCAACACATTGAAATGTATGACATCTATGACAAATACCTATACATTCAATTTAGTGTCCTTTGATATTTGCTAAAAGTATTTTTAGTTTTGTTCTACTTTTAATAGGAACACTGTTGTGGTGTCAGACTTGGTTGTTCTGTTGAAGACATGAGTGTCTTTTTGCATCCAAGATCAAGTCCCATTGATGTTTTTTTGAGTGTGCATTTTAAATTGTGCCAGCAGCCCAAGACACTCTACTCCTGGTTTCCTTTTCTTGGATATTCTGTACCTTGCTGCAACCAGCACGTCATGGAAAGTAACACATCTGTTGTGCACAAGACTTTTTTAAAATTATTTTAAGAACTATTTAATTTTGATATATCAGTCTGTGTGTGTGTATATATGTGTGGGTGTGTGTGTGTGTGTGTATATATACACAGTTCATAATACTATTCATATATATTGTTGGTCACCATGTAAAGAATGTCAGCACCACAACTGCGGCCGCTCCAAACGAAGACCTGAGGCTGGATAAAAAGAGCCAGCTCTATTGTTTTAGGCATTCGCCTCTCATCACTGGTTCCACTAACTACTGCTCTGTTGCTATTCTCCTACAGATTCTGTGTAGATGACACTTGTGCTGAACCCAGGGTACCAGTGGCTGCCTGTTCCCTGTCACCTGCCATAATAGTGGCAGTGGAGGAAAGGTGTGTGTGTGTGTGTGTGTGTGTGTGTGTGTAGATATATATATATATATATATATATATATATATATATATATATATATATATATATATATATATATATATATATATATGTGTGTGTGTGTGTGTGTGTGTAGTTATGTTGTTATATGTAGTTATGGGTTCAGTGGTCAAAACAGCTTCATACAAACTAAGCTATTGGCTATTTTTCTTTTTATTAAAACATAACCTGAAAGGGCCTAGAAAAGAACTGCAGAATTTCTGCCTGTAAAATAGAGATAGTTTTCTTGTTAAAGGATAAAATTGTGCTACAATGGCTCTTGAAAGAGTGACTTTTTATCTTCTGTTGGATAAAGGTGGCCTCGTAGAGTTTGTTGGGATTCCTCAGTATCCTTTAAAATCTTCAGTTATTCCCTGTGACCACTCAGATATGTTAAGTTAATGTCAGTCACTGTCCTTTAAAGATTTCTATAGACCTGTAGAATCTTCAAGATTTTAAAAGTAAATAGGAAATGAAAGGGGGATTGTGAATATAAAATCTAGCCATTATCTTCCTTACCATTTTTAGGTGTACGAGTTGGGCTAGTCTGAACATGGTGGTTATAGCTGTGTTGGTGGTTACCTGTGAAAGCAGCAAGGAAAGAGTCCAAAGAGGCATTATCAATTAATCAAAAAAGAAACAAACAAATAAAAATAAATAAATAAATAAATAAATAAATAATGTTGCAAACATATATAGTTTGTGGAATTCTAACAGTCATCAGGATGATGCCCTTATAGAAAGAGTCGCAAATTGTTCCTATTGGTAAACTATGTTTCTCTCTCTCACACATTTCACACACAAAAGAAAGGAAAATGATGCAATGAATCAATGCATTTGGGACCTGAGAAACAGAATCCAGTGTTGTCTCATGATGTTCCTGTATGCAGGCCTCACATTTCCTCCTGCTGAGTATTACGTAATCACTGTCAGAACATGAGGAAAATGAAAGCCGTCCAAAAGGGTCACAGGATCTTGTAAATCACCCTCTTCTGCGTGGACATACTCCTCCCTACAAAAACACTGCTGCTCTACCAGTTATCTTCTCACTAAAAATTTTATGAGCCATCGTTGATACATACTCATTCCTATGCCTGTATTTTACATATCTCCAAGATGACATGAGCACAAAACACTACTACTAGTTGGAATAACAGAAAGGCAACAATGAACGGCAATGTTACATTTGTGCCAAAATGGCTGCACATGCAGCCCCCCACTAGGAAACAGTACACTGTCACAGAAAATGAAGAAGATAAAATCATTGGTTAACTGCAAAAGGACCATACAATTTAAAATAACTATGCATCACGGCACCTTTATGAAAAGGATCAGATCTGCCTTTGCATAAACTCCAGCCAGTGTGCTTGCCAATCCCATTTGGTGTTCTTTAATTAGATTTTTGTGTTATCATGGTGATGGTGCCTTCCAGCAAGTATGTACTTCCGTTCCATTTTATCTCTAAAGAAATATGTATGAACTTAAAGAGGTTGTGAATATTTCATGAATGTGACCCTGTAAGCCACAACATGCAACCATTTAAAACTGAACAGATCAATTAAGTATAAAATGCATACAAACTATACTAATGACACCGAGCATACATTATTTAACATAACTTGGAACATGCACACTTTTTTATTTAATCTTTAAGATTATTGACTGGATATTATTGATGGAGAAATTTACAATGCATTCCTGAAGCAAGTCAGCTGATTTAGTTT
This sequence comes from Albula goreensis, assembly GCA_022829145.1. Classification (NCBI taxonomy): domain Eukaryota; kingdom Metazoa; phylum Chordata; class Actinopteri; order Albuliformes; family Albulidae; genus Albula; species Albula goreensis. The sequence continues at coordinate 19,710,833 of CM040748.1, forward strand.
TGAATTTCTTTAGCAAGTGATAGCACATATTTCATTAAATGCATTTACTGAGTCAGTTGTGTTGTTCGCTCCCATAAGTTAATTTAGCCACAGTGTATCAATTTGCATTCCATTCATATTATTTAGTCTGCACAAAGTGAATTTGGCAGACACAGTATTTGATAGATTGTTGTGAGATAGCACTGCCAGACTGTAAAGCTTGTGAGACAGTGACGGTTGGCTTTGATATCTGTTTGTCAGAGAGCAAGAGGGCTCTTTATTACAGCCATTGTGTTTCTGAGTGGTGATGAATGGCAGCTATTCTGAGTCGGCCAGGATGTCTTCATAAGGAGATACTGATAAATGTAGAACACATAGCCAAGTGCTTTGCCATGTTAATTTTGTATCTGCAGTTGTAGCTGTTTAAAAATGCATCAGATGAACTGGTTTAACATTCTTTTGCGTCAGTCATGTACTCCTAAGGTGTGAGGACCAGCAATAACACAAGCATTTTTCATGTGTACAGTCATTTCATCAAGATTAACTCTGTTCTTTCTATGACAGCATATTTCTTAAAATCTCTTCTGAGACACAAACAGTGAGGTCAGGGAGTTTGGCTGGATTATGCTGCAATTTGACAACAGTGTGATATCTGTCCTGCAAACAAATGAATTTCTTTTTTTTTAACCACATTTTTTCTGGCAAAGTTGAAGCCATACCATTTAATTTCTGTGTTAAACATGTAAATTTGGAGATTGTAATTCCTTGTCTTACAAACCAACATGTAGATACACTGACCTATAAGATCCAAGGAACACTTAATTCATTCTGACAAACACACAGCTCAAGAGCAGCTACAACTGTGAGTCATAATTGTAATAATTGATAGGTGCTCAAAAGTAGCACAGCATGACTACAACTGAAAGAACAAAAGAGACCTTCAAAAACTGAAGTCACTGGACTTCATGTAGGGGAGAACAGGGTAAATAGAGCCACTTTTTATATTCGATGATCTTATGGCAAAGCAAATGTGACTTCATGGCAAACAACACTTATTATGTATACTTAGGTTCCTTGTCCATCCATAGAAAACATTGATTCTAACTAATGCAGTTTTAGAGGTGTGAGCCATCAAAAAAAAGTTGGTCCTTTGGCACAACTCAGGCAGGGATAAACTGAGCATTGGGGTGGGGTGAAAAGTGCCACACCTAATTAAATACATATTGAATGACATAAGGTCACCATTTTTGAGAAATAATACTTTATATAATAATATAATATGATAAATAATAATAATAATTTATTTCAACAATGAAACAAAGGTTTTCTGTGCTTGGTGATGCATATGAGTTTAGCTGTCGCATTTTGGCATATCACATCAGGCGAATTCTCTGTGTATGATGCCACTGTGAGTAAATATGTGTGTGAGAGCGTTAGTTGGTGGGTGTGTGTGTCCGAGAGAGAGAGAGAGAGAGAGAGAGAGAGAGATTTATTTTACATTGTACAAACTACGATCAAGAAAGAGAAGTATTCTAAAAAAAATATAAACATTGTTTTCCCTAACTTGGAATGGAGTGTTATGAAAAGCACATGTGTAAATGTGTGCTATGCTTGTGTGTTGCTATAAGAGAGTAGCAACTCAGGTGGAAGAATTATGATTGTGCTCTGTCTTCAGTTTTTGGCACTGTGGCTGATTCCACATTCCACTTGTCAAGTGTGACCTATGCTCAGTAAGCCAACTTTCACATCCAAACCAATGGATGAAGGATCCTTCCCAAGAAAAGATTTTGTGAAAAAAAGATGTGAAAAATGGCCAAATCTCCTCACAGGTGGTGGAACAGCAAGAGGAGAAAATCAGTTCATCTTCCCATGCAGTTTCAAAAAGTGAAATGTCCAATGAACCATTGGCTCAAATTGCCCCAAGGTTGGAGGCACATTTTACCCAACAACCTTCATTTTGGCAAAACAGTTTGACACACTTATGCTGCCTCACTTTTGGTGCTAAGTTTATGACCTCAATTTGTAGCTTATATAGTGAGGAACTAATATGAAATAATGTCCCAAACTTTTTTATTTTTGTCAGATACAATATTCATGATATTTTAGTCATAATGAATTCACTTTGCATGACAAAACTCATGTTTGGGTGCTGGTTTGCTTACCACCCTTTCCACACGCTCATCTCCATCACAACCTGGGTGGAATGAAATATTCTTCCATAATCTGTGATCACACAGTTAATTGTATGTATGGGTGCCTAGATACAGGGGGTGGCTCATTTTACCCACTGGTAGGATTTGCTCCATTCTCACCTATACAATGTTACATTTACCAGGAAGTCAGTAACTGCTAAATGGAGGAGGTTTAATTCAAAAGGCAATATTAGATGATGAACAAAATCATATATTTCAATATCAACATTTTTACATCATTGTGAAACACAAGCACACAAACACAGACACACAGACACACACAGACACACACACACACACACACACACACACACACAAACACACCTACCTTCTGCTATGGTGTAATCAATAAGGAGTATTGCCCAGTTCAATAATTCCACTTTGATCTAGGGACCAACTAGCTGGTTTTGAAAAGACTGTGTTAAGTCAATCCCTTTGGAGCTTGCCTCAATAGGGGACTGTCATGCACAAACACTCTGTCATCTTCCCTAACTGCTGGGCCAGCTCTGTAAATGGCGCTGCTTCTATCTGTGGTCTTCATGTCAGCTCAATTAGTGAAGACGGTAGAGGAAATATCCTGTATATGGGAGAGAACCTGGTACTAATGACTAAGTTACAACATTGTAGGAATAGCCAATTATCGTACTCCCAGCTTTTGTAGTAAAAGTTAAACAGAGGCGGCACACAAAGGGCTGGTTAGCTGTCAAGCTCAGTTGTTAAAGGCAGTCTCAGTGAGTATGTTAGAATCTTCTTACTACTAATATCAGAAATCCTCCCCCTTTAATCAGACAAAATAAAAACTCCACATGCCAAGTCATTATGGATAAGAAGACACTTGCTCTTCTGTAGATTTGATTGTTTTATCTTTAACTTTGTCTATTTGTATTGAACGTCTTGTGACCAGATTCTGCAATAAAAACAAGTATAAACACTTTGGGACAGATTTCCTAAACATAGTACGCAGGACATTATTTTGGAAATTACTGCGAGAAATGGCACCTGCCATGGCTTTTGTAAAAATGGCTTTACATGTCTAATTGGTGCCTTAACCTACATATTGTCTAAATATAATTAAAACAATAGTTGTGGAGTAAGCAGTTTGGATGGTAATTGACCTGCTGCAGCTAACCCATACATGTTTCTTTAATTCCAACAGCCATTTTGACCTTAGGAAACATCTACAGTGCATACTCAACCCAGTCTTGATGAAGTAATATCTTGAGATTTTCCAAACTTGATACCTAAAGATATTTCACATCCGTTTCCTCATCCTCCCCTCTGAACACTGTCAATACATCTTGACAACGACACCCATACCATTCTGCATAATCATAACCAGATGGCATCCCAATGATTCAATACTCTGACATTTACTGGGCCTCTTCATGAGTGAAACATTTTAGCAGGAATTACAAAAAGGAGTACGTGAGACAAACATGCACACCAAATGTAAAAACCATTGCATAAACCTCTACAACAGTCTAAGGAATTTCACTTCTGGGTACAGATGCAGCTCAGCATGCTTACATGAGCTGTCAGTTAAAGAATCTTTCTATCAGGTACAGCAGAGCCCTCCCCTCTGGTGAGCCTCTGTGGTCACGTCTACACCTCCTTTGTGTAAAATATCCATTAATTCATGTGTCTATTTGGTATTTTCTTGAGAAAATGAGAAGGAGAAGCAAACAAACAGGGTCATCAGTGAACATTTGCATGAACAGCTGTGTAGCCTCCGGTGTTGTGTTCTCTTACGTCACCCGCGGGGCACATGAATGTTGTTGTGAATTAGCTGCAATGCACAACTGTTCCTTTGCCTTTTCACATGGGCCAAAAAACACTGCAGTCAAGGGGGAACCAAATTAATCTCTCTGCTGTAAGAGCATTAGTCGCTGAACAGTGAAGGTCATATGCATGCATACACAAACACAAACACACACACGCACACACACACGCACGCACACACACACACACACACACACACACACACACACACACACACACACACACACACACACACACACACATCATCATCATCAGGCAAACTTAGCCAGCTAAATGAAACCTGCTTAACAAGCTGTATGAAAAAGTAGCTATACAAAATGCAAAGAGGATGAAGCTCGCTACGTAGCTACACAAATAAACTGAAGTATCATTGATAAACAAAGTTTTTCATTCAACTAAAACAAATCAGAAATCACATTTTCCATTGACAATAACAGTTGAAAGTTAACCTCTGGATCCATACCTCATGCATATAACTCATGCTTAAAAACTCAGTTTTTTAAGCAATGGCAGCTACCTACACATGTACAATAAAAAAATGTTTCTAATATAGTGCTGGATACATTATCTGATGTCTTTCTTCATTAAAAGCACAAGAGGCAAATTCTGTTTTGCTGTGGGATCAGCCAACAAATGTTCAAAAATCCCTCACTGTTGCTGGGCCTTTTAGGACACCACAGGGGCTGCGTTCCAATACTTTTTTTCTAGTCTCCTCCTTTCCTCCCCTCCTTTCCTCCCTTGGAAATATGCCGGAAATATGTGGAGGAGGGGAGGAAACGAGTGGAGGAAAGGAGGAAAGCAGGAGATGAATCGAAAATTGGAACAGCTAATCCGATTCGCCCGTCATCAAAGTCGATGTCGGCTATTGATGAAGTAATAATTTCGACTGACTCTGAACATACCAAAGCTAATCAAAATATTCCGTGGGATGGTCTTTTAACCTGACTGGTCGTAAGCACAGTGATGTCACCAAGAAATGTGAAAAGACTTCTGCGGTAGGATACATCAATGTATCCTCCGTTTGGAGGAAACGAGAAAGGAGGAGAGGAGGAGGTGAGATTTCGCTTTGGAACAGTGGAGTAAAGGAGGACACATAATCAGCTTCCGGGGCACGGAGGAAAGGAGGGGAGGAAAGGAGGACAGGAGGAGACGAATTTGAGTATTGGAACGCAGCCAGGGGCTATCACGTGCTAATTTTATACTCATGAGTGTGGTTGAGGTTCTGTATTGCCTTGACCATCTACATTAGGTGACAGGAGAACTGCTGAGATTTGTAGTTACAAATATAGAATCAGAGAAGGTGATTTCAAAATAATGTGACAATTATGTTAGTGCCCTTACAATCAATAAAGGATTCAAATGAATTAAATTAGCATATTTTCATGCACTACTCTCAAACTCCTGACCATTTCAGATTTCCAAAAGATTTCAGTTTATGGTAAGTGTATAACTCTGAGTGTCTAAGATATATGCACACACATGTCAATTCTTGTAAATTTTCACTGCAATATAATTCTTTGTAGAATAAGTTGACACTGTATACCATGCCTACAAAAGTGTGAACTGTCATGCAACATGCCTTGTAATAGAGAGCAAGTATGGAGTGTAAGTGAGGAGTACCAAGTGATGAAAATGTGCTTCAGATAATTGGGTAAACACTATCTATCTGTAGCATAGTAAGCAAATGGCATGGTTTATTTCACTGAGAAAAGTCCCAATAGTACAGTGAATGTTGCATTTATTTTGAAGTTTTACATCACAGAAAAGAATGATTTTGTTGCTTCTATTCACCAAGCTGCCTGCTCTTTCCATACATTTTAATTTCATTTATTTTTGGTAAATGCACCATCATATTAGGCCACAGTACAAAGTAAAATGGTTTTTAGAAGGTGGAAAGTGATACTCTGATTGGTTTAATGCCTAAACCACACCCATGATTGATTTTCACCAAATTATGCTGCTGTTAAAATAGCAATAGTGGCTTTGACACTCCATGAAACGTGTCTAAGACCAAGGGTTAAGTACAAGCGCTTACATTTTTCTTACTTTCAGCCTCTGGTCTTCTGCCTCAACTATTGACCTTCAACCTTTACCTATTTACATTTTGGACAGAGGTCATCATCTCTGCCATGATTTGCAATATGAAAATGTAAATAGTTAAAATGCCCTTACCTTCCACATGGACCTCCTTGTAACAATTTCATTAATCTGAATTTTTACTTTTAATTTCCATAGCTAGCTATGAGGACAAAGTGACTCATTTGCCTGTCTAGAGCAATGTCTGCTCACAATATCCTCTAAGCTATATAATGACTAAAATTAAACTGGTACTGTATATCAGAACAATGCTGAACATTCACTCCAAGCAAAGATATTCTGCATGTTACTGATCAGCTAATATTCACAGGAAAACAGTGCTAAGCTCTTGCTCACCTATTTACATATTATATGATACCACTCTCATGCACAATTCAGACAAAATAAGCCTTGTGTGGGTTACAACAATGTCACTGTAGAAAACTGTAAGTCTGTTCATATTAAGAAAAGTAGGTTGCTGAACAGCTATCAAGATGGCATGGAATACACAAGCCTGATTGCAGTCTGTAGGTGTTTGTGCAAAAATTAATGAAAAGCCTTCAGGGTTGGACCACAGCCGGCTTCAGAGATAAGCAAAGACTGAAGCAATCATGTGACGACCCAGATCCATCACAAGGTGGACCTTCCCTCTACTGTCAGTGTCCCATGCCATCACTAAAACAAGAGCCCATGCCATTTAATTATGAAAGCAATGTGTGAAACGTGGCGTGGGATTGCGTGGGCCTGCTGGTCTCATGCCGCAGTGCAGGAGGAGTCACTTACAGGATTTCATTTGTCCTACTGAGTCTGTTGACAGCGGCACACATAGAAAATACAGCTCAGCTGCCCGTCTCCACTCCCCACCCCCACCCACAGATATAGAGAAGCAGAATCATTTGGCACTGGGCATCTGTCCTGACGTTTGGCATTTAGCATCTAACAATGAAAGTCACAGTTTAATTGCCATGTTAAATGCCATAATAGCTGTCTTCAGTAAATGAGTGAAGTTCTGTTTTTGTTATGTCCTAAAACAAATACTGCACATGAGTCAGCACTGACAGGGCATTTTTCTGCTGAAAAACCCTGACCTAATTGTGGTGCTCATAATGTGTTTGAATGAGTTTTCATTTTGTTCTCTACAAATCTGGGTCATAATACCCCGTAGAGTACATTGTAGACCTGACAATTTTAATATCAAAAGCTGGTACGCTGTAGTCTTTCCACAAGCCTCCCTCTCACTTCTGGTATTATAGACAAATATTATCCATTCTTGAGCATTTAGTGTTCCCCTGACTATACAAAAGAATAGACTGTTTCCGGAAATATCCATTTCTCTTCTAGAAAACAACCTTTACAAAAGATGATTTCAGTAATGTGATCATACAAGACAATATAAAGCTTCAAAATGCATCAACCAGCAAATGGCAAAGAGGCATCTCCTCATTCTACAGAAAGCCTGAACGCATTTTTGTTCCAACACAACATTTATGACAGACTTTGAGTGATTGATTGACATACTGACTTGGGAAATCTAGCCTGCAATCATCTTCAAGGCTCTGCTCAACTAAAGAAATGGGGCACAAGTCATTCTGGCAAGAAAAAACTGCTATTTAGACAGAGAGATTTAAATTTATGATGGTGTATAATGGTCTCTGCCCCCTTTGATGAATGTTTGGTTGTGAACTGCACTGTTTCATAACTGATTCTCATAGGGATCACTGCATCTCTCAGCACTACTATGGTGCATGACTCATAAACATCTACCAGTCTAATCCTGGGTTACCTGAGAATCTAGTCCTTTCTGTTTGAAATACAGCCATTTGCATGGGTATCTGTTTATGAAAAAAAAAAGATAAAATAAATGAGGAAGTGAAGTTAGCATCCGTGTTAATCTGTATCATGGAAAACAGGATCCAATTACTGCTCCAATCGTGGATATGGGTCACATTTGCAGACTGAATACACACAGCAATACTGACACACAAAATGACAGCAAAACATTCCAGTAGTGTCTTCATTCTTTGTGTAGGCTTATCTGCCTTTGAAAGTTACTAAAATCATGTTATCTTTCTGTGTCCTGCACTGTGTTGGACACCCTTTCAGGGAGTATACCCAATAAAGTCCTAGAATAAACAATAGGACATTACTTTGACACCAGTAAAGCATATGGCAGAGTGCCCAAACTTCCTCAGTCGGTCTTTTTAAGACCTTGCTCAATATTTTACAGTGCTTTCAATAACTGTGATAGGTATATGATTACTTTTCAAGCAAATTACTGTTCAAGCAGACATTTTGATCATGGCCTACAAAAGAACTGCCTCTATGGTGAAATCAGTGCAACTCATTTTCTCTGTTAATTTTTACCCCTGTTCCTCTCCTTTCTAAGGACAGGTTCATTTGACATACTTTACCGGTCCTCTTTGTTGAATCCATGTTGGATGATCTTCTTTTATGAGGAGCTTCACTGCATTGCTAGCAAGGATAAGCACAGATTTATCTGATGTCTTCTTTAATTAACAAGAAGTAACATCATTCAAAGCTGCCTTTATCCATGCCTTAGCAGCCATCTTCCTGACCAATGATGACAATCATTGACTGGCTCCAGGAACAAACCTGGCTTCAAAACAGGAAAAACTAGGGTCCTGGGTCCAGACAATTTGGAAAGAATACATGGTCCTGCATTGCAATATGTGGGCAGGAATGACCACCCAGGATGAACAGATATGTGTTCTTGCACAAGTTATTAGGACTACACATCCAGCACAGACACAGACAGGTTCCACAGGCCTTGGGAAAGACACTCAACTACATGGAATATAAATTCCTACCATGATGGCTCTGCGCCCGCCCAGGCCACTGTTGGGTTCCTAGAAAACAGAATCAAGCAAAATGGATCGATGGGTGCGCAGGTCGTCACCAAGAAAAGCAACAGATATACTGTAAAAACGCTTTCAGATGAGAGGTGCTGTTGAGCTGTACAGTGCCAACTGCTCTTAGTGAAATCAGTTTCACTGTTTAAAATATTTTGTTAACCTTAAAAATGTAAGGCTATTGGTAGCATAGGTTTTCATAAAGCCCATAGTGGGTGGAACCACAGCCTTCTTTTAATCAAGGTAAAGTTGTGCTCACCACAGCAATAACACAATAATTGGCTCAGCTCAGTCAGGCAGTGGAACACATAGTAGTTTCACCCATTTGTGGGGTCATGAAACTTAATATTCCCAACACTAATTAAAATACCCCTTCCCTATATTACAAAATTCATAAATGAAAGCATGGCTCCGTCAGCAAAGTAACTGATGAGACATTACAACATCACATATTCAGTTTTCCATTTAAACAGTCATTCATCATTCCTTCAGCTGACAAAATGGTAGGTGGCTGTGAAATGAATGAGCACAGGATGTGGCAAAGCTAAGTACATAGCTAATATACTTCTGCAATTATCTAAATAGCAAACTGTCCTCAAAATCTGTATAACATGCAGGAATTTAAAAATATAATGTCTAAATAATATTTTACAATTAATATATACAGATAGTGTCATAATTAATCATAATGTCATAATTTATGCTAATAAAATTATAGTAATAAACCAGTAATAATTGTATACAGACACTATTTCAGAAAAAGTCACAAAAATGTTGACAAGAAAATGAAGCTATATTGGGTGTTTATCTGTTTATACCCAATGCCATCAGATTTTTTTTCCTTTTTGTAAATACATTAATACCAATACAAGGACCACATTAAAACACATTTTAAAAACTCAAACACCTTCAGCCAAGTACTGAGTGGTCATTAGTGGCAACATCACTCTGTTAGGTCATTCATTTGGGAAACTTGCCACCTTGAGAAATTAAGGAGGGGAAATTTGCCTACTCAGGGATTATAAAGAGCAAGTCAAACTGAAGCAAAGTGCACATCATTAAAGAGAATGTGTGGAGTGGGTGCAGGATCTGAAGAGATATGGGCGAGGCAGCAGAGATGAAAGGTATCTCCTGAGTAGACTACGCTCGATGCCATTACCACAGAGCTCCAGAGGTGGTGCTCTTTGATCCGTCACCATTGATTATGTATCTGTGCTTCATACCACCTCTTCTTGGTGCAAAACGTAAAAGACTGGCTGTGGGCCCATGTTATTCATCTCGCAGCAAAGTGAAGTTGAAGCATTCTCTCCTCAGATCTGACCTCATGACTCAGTCACAGGAGACCCCTGCATTTCATGCAGTAATCAGGAAAGAGTGAATATGTTTTCCTTGCAGTGAAGTTCAACATTAGCATGACTATCCCCTGATACCAGCTTTAAAGTAGCTCTAAATATCATGATACATGACATATCCAAAATGTGAAATTGAATTATTAAATGTTAAACAGCTATTTTAATGTAACTTGGCAACCTACTATTGACAGTAAAGGATAAAGATTGTAGGTCATTTATGGAGCTATCTGTTAAAGGCTGACATTATGTGTTATTATTAATCTTTTTTATTTTCAAGCACTGTCAGTCAGACTAAGTATTACTGTTTTGAAAATAAACATGTGTTTTAATTATGGATGCTTATTATTTGCTTAACATTTAAAAAAAAAAATTGTTAATCACTGCAGAACCTCTTTAAATCAACATTTGAGTTGAATGTTTAACTGTAGATTATGTATTTCACAATACCACAATATAACAAATGTTTAAAAAAACAGTCACTCTGGAATTAATCAGAGAGCAAATATAGAAGGATAAATAATAAAATATTTTGATACCGATTTTGGTAAATGTACTGGTGGACTACAAAGAAAATATGTAGTTTTTTTTTTTTTTAATTAAAATATGGAGCAGCATGAAACATGTAAATATTACAAATTATTTCATCAGAGAATATATTTCATTTAAATGGAATGAATCATCATTCCATAGACTAATCTAGGATTAATGTCCCTCAGGAATTAATGCTTTAACTGGAGGAGCCAAAAAAGTATGTTATGGATTATGGTAAATATGAACTATGTGCTTTTCTTTACTCTAACTTCTTCCAGCATTATACTTTTTTTCTGTAACGTGTAAAACATCTAAGCACAGCACTGTTTTGGCCAATATTATTCAGTTCATCACTGGGTATATAGAAGGCCCATTCACATATTCAAATCACTAAAAGTGTACCTAAAAAGAATCAGAGGTCTATTATTCATATCCAGTCATACCCATTAATGTCCGCTAATTCTGTTCATACACATGACAATGCAAAAGAAACGTTATATTCCCATTCTTCCAAGCAATAGAATCACCTACTATGAGTGAGGATGGTAAATAGACTCAGTGGAAGAGTCTATATTAATATATTAAATATATTAAATATTTAATTAAGCTTCAAATAAAAACATCTGTATGATCCCTTCTCTCAAATCCAAAATGATTTCATAACAACTAGACTAACTGGCTCTGTTTATGCAAAGATATATTATTGGTGGAAAAACTGAATTAACTAAATTGAACAAATAAAAAAGGATGTTGACCAAATTAACACATTTTACTCAAAGGATCCAAACAATCAGATTGAAGTTATTCATATTTTGCATCTCAATGCATACACAGCCAAAATACAACAATTGCAATGAAATAATCAATGACTAAGTCCATTCCATTAGTACTCCATTTGGAATGTCCAGTTGACATTGTCCACCCATCTCTGTGCTGGAGCAGCTTCCAAACATTTTGGAGGAAACAGATAAACAGACTTTCAGCCAGGTGCTGCTTTTTGTTGGGCTTGTGCAGCCATTGTGCTGTGCCTTTTACAGCAGATGCAGCCTGACCACATATGCACATTTAACCAGGCCAGCTGATAGGTGAGAATACACTCACCAAAAACTGTAACAGTGTGACCCCTTATGACTAATAGTATGGTGAGTGAAGAGTTATCCAAAAGCATGTCTGTCCACAGTTCAGCTGGTAATGGTTTTGACTGGTTGTCCATAACGTAATTGGGAAATAGGGCTTTAGCAGGATAAGCCACCCAAGTTCACACTGATAATAACAAAAACAATGACGATAATAATAATAATAATAATAATAATAATAATAATAATAATCCTGGTACAACAGATCATGTACACCTACCATAATCAGTGTTGATATACCATACGTAAATGAGTCTATAAGTTACAGTAAAAAATGGCTTTCATTTCTGGAACAAGGTTTTATAGAGTTATAATTCATTGCTCATGCTGACGTGTCCATAAATAAATTGGTCATTCGTCTGTAAACAGATACCTTCTAAATTCTAATGGACAAGTGCACATGTTATCATTTCTCCTGCTGTACTCCCCTCTACCCCCCTCTACAGCTCTTTATTGAAATGCATATGCAGTCCTGTCATGAGATGACATTGCCATGAAATATGACTCCATGGTGGCCACACTCATCAACTGACATTTTCACCTTCTCACAGTTTTACCCTCTGCTTCATACAGTGCATTGGCACAGTGACTGTAGTAGCAAAATGTATGACTAAGTAAGACTAAATGCACACACACACACACACACACACACACACACACACACACACACACACACACACATTTATGTTCAATTCAATTTTAAAATATTTTCACATATTTCAAATATGTTCTCCCTGATGCCATTGGGACATGGCATCAATGTCAAGCATTCTGGTAATTACTCAGCATAGCTCTTAACGGGACCATTGAGGGAAGCGAGTATCCGTTTATAGGCATTTCAGAGAGTGAAAGATGACTTTGCTTCTACCTCCTCCCCATTTATCTTCTCCTCTCATTTCACTCCTCACCTCTGCTGCCTTCTAAATAATCTTTTCTGAGGTGTGTAGAACAGCAAGCCACCAGAACAGAGTTCTCAAGTATCTATTATTGGCATTTCCTGCTAATCACAGTGACAAAATATTTTATTTGTCCAGGAAGGCCAGGAGATTCAATATGCTGTACAGTGGGTTTTACTGGATTTTTTTCCTGTTACTGATAGCATGATGTCATGTCCATACATTGCAGTAAATAAGACATTTGTGAAAATAGCTTCCAGAAAATGACACCGCTAAGCAAGATATCTTATGAGTGGGAACTAGCATTCAATGAAGCCCTTTTGAGAATTGAATGCAAGAACAGGAATGTAATAATGCTGCTTAAATAAGCAAGACTGAAAAAAAGAGAATATGACATATGAGAAAAGGCAGATCACACAGTACTTCAAGTACCATGTGATTCCACATGTGCAATATTTTCTTAAAAACATATTGAAATTGGTAGTATGTTGTCTGTACTAGATATAGCCTCTGTTGGAGTACTAATGGCACTGAGTCTTTTGTTGTAAGGTTGGATAAGGTTGACAGACATCTTGTGGGGGATCTGGGACAATTCCTTCACGCACAACCTTTCAATGTCTTTGATGTCCTAAGGATATACTTATGGATGCCCCTCTTTTCAAACAGGTCAATTCTGACCATAGGTATTCAATCTGGTTTAAGTCCTGAGATGAAGATGAACATTGCAAATCTACAGTTTTCAGGGATCATTGTCTTACTAGAAAGTTCACCTGCAGCTTCAGCTTTCCTGCTGAGTCAACCAGGTTTTTGCCCAAAATGATCTGGGGCTCAGTAGAGTTCATGATAATATTGACCTTTACATGGGCTCCTGGACCAGTGGCAGTACAACAGCCACATAATGTCAATGACACATTATCACATTTTAGGGAAAGTTTTTGGGAACGGGGGATTCTGATTTGGGAGCGTTCAGTGTTTTTTCTGCGGAAATAGTTACGCTGAAAAAACTCATTCACATTCTGCCCTGGCTTATGTGGCCACGAATATGATTTATCACGAATTGTAATGCTGGATATCAGACGTAAGGTCCCGCTCATATTTACAGTTTCTCATATTTAGCTGTAATCAGCCTAAAAGTCTGTTCAGTCAATGTATCCCAACATCCAATAAACAAACAGTTAGTTGTGCAGAAAGTTTATATTATAATTCATTAAATTCATTAATTTGAGTCAAACCAGGTACCCATTTCCTGTATGCCCTCTGTCATGCCGGGAACACCGAGGTCATTTTGCTTGCCGAATAGGAGTGTGGCAGTGGGGAACTTGGGTTTGATAAAGGAGACACAAATGGCAGCATAACGCCGACCACATCTCCTGACAGTCTTTAAAAAAAACAGCATGGTTACATTTTCATATGTAATACACTGTCTATCTTGTAATTTGATGTCCACCCGATGTGAATAATGTAGCTAATGTGAACAATGAATTTGCTCTAGAGTCAGTTTTACTTGACCTGATGAAAACACCTGTACTGGCATATGGTAAGTCTTGAGGACTGTGAGTAATTGTCCATGGGGTAATAGAGTTTTTATTTTTTTTATTATTTTTTTTTTTTTCAAAAAAGCACAGCACTCCAAAAGCATTAAAGAGTTATCCAAAAGTAATTTAAATCATTTCAAGAGTTATCTTACTTCATACAACACAGTAACACCTAAAAAACTTTAATATCAAAGTCTGATCGATAGGAGTGCAATACAGGGTTGTGGAGTGCGTATGATGGGTGCCCTGAAAATCCACTTAAGTCAAATTCTGAATCCACGTAGAGGGTATTTTAAGGAGAAACACCCCAATCTCTATGAATCAACACCCCAAATACGTAAGTCTCCAAAGCATGCATAAAGGTTCAAGGTCAGAATACAAACTTTCTGATCACTATGCATGATCAGAAAGAAATTGCACTGAATTGGTATAGGGGCCAAGTTTCACAAAAAATGTCACTGGGGTGATGAGAGTACCTTAAAACATAAAACCAACAAGGCCCTTTAGCTGAAGCCTTCATACAAATATGACAACAATAATTAGACTGTTTGTGTATATAGGTAGCCAAATGTAAAGAGCTAGTCTGGGAATTTGACCAGGACACTGGGGTTAACACCTCAAGCCTTTATAGAAATGTAATGGAATCCTTAATGCCCACTGAGAATCAGAACCCTGGCTGAATGCCTTGGCCAAAGAATGAAACCTTTTACAGAACAGTGCTCCATTTTGCAGTGTGCCATTGCCTTTAGGGTCACAAAATAGGAGACCTCTTAGTTACCCAGCCATCTTCTTTATTTGGCAAAAATAGCAAGAATCGTGCAAATAGCAAGAGTCATGAGGTGAACTGATATTTAAAAAGGGGTTTTTATTTAAATGTCATGCCAATACTCCCAACACATCATTCAAAGTATCGTATCTTTAACACATATATGGAATCCCAGTGATAAATTCCCATGTAAACACTGCAGTACCCATTCAGTGCACATCTCCTGTGCTTGATCTAATGTAGCCTGTTGTGACAGTCCACTACCGCATGGGTGTACACTGGGGAATAGGCAGCAACAGCAGCCCAGTGGGGGGCTAGGGCGGATTGCTGACAGTGATTGAGAGAACAGTCCATAGCACAATCAGCCGGAGAGGCCATGGGCACTATTGATTAGTTGCCTCTGCTAGTGCTTGCTTCATAATGATGTGCACTGTACTAAGTATCCAGAACAAACACTTACTGCGATAAGCACTCCAGCGCAGCTATGCTCACATTAATTAAACATCCTGCAGGTTGGCATGTGTTGAAATCTGTCTTTTGTTTGGGAGCGATGAGGCTCACTTTCATTAGCACACTAACAAATTAATTGGCATCCTATTCTCCTCACTGTACCTGTGACACAAGGCTCGGTGTGCTGTGCTCACTGCTTGTTTGACATCCTGCAGTGAGTGTTCTGTTTCCATCTCTCTGTGATTCCTGCTTGCACAGCTTTAACTGCAACGTCATTCTGCCCGTAGCACCATATCAGATCAGTTCAATATAGTGTCTATACAATTATTCAGACAACTATGCTGCAAGTTACCAATGGACATGCAATCAGGTATGCCTTGAATTTCAGTTCACTTCACCGGAAACATTATTCAACACCTGCACATTTCAAGCTATGGCTTGTCCTCTGCCAGCCAACAAGCAATAATAGTATCCCACTGTGCCACTGGTTGGGTGTGTGCATGTTCCTCAGTAGGTGGATGTGAGTGGAAATAAAAACTGTCTTTCCACGCTAATTGAGGAAAAATACTTAATTACTGGGTAACACCATAGGGCATGAAACAGCTGCATATACCAATATGGTATTCTTTATGGCCTGCTCTTCTGCAGCCAGAACCAGGTCATAGGACACCTAGCACCTGGAAGGTTAATCTGATTACTGGGCCAGTTCCCAGTAGTGATCAATTCTGGTTACAAAGAGAAACTTGCTTCAAGCTACAGGAATTATAATTTACTAATGATCGATATTTATAAATAGATTAATACATAATTTCAGTGATTAATAAATAGATAATAGGTAAGCAAGGTACTTAATAATGGTTTATAAGCATTTTTTGTAATAATTACTAATGTATTACCAGTTACTGAGAACCTTTGGTGAAAATTGCTCTCCTCTCAACCTACCATTCGGTGCTGTATAATGGGATGCTCTCCTCTGAGAACTGCTATATAAGGTCACCATATGCAGATTGCCTGCCGCTTTCAAGAGTGTCATGGCTCATGTTGGGGAATGAGCCAAAAATGATGTCATGACATCCTTACAATGTCGAGCACTCCTCCGCAGGACCTCTCAAAAATCTGTCAGCAGGTCAAAATCACATCACTTAAATGGAGATTAGATTCCCAGTTTTTAATCTCACATATGATGCTGATAAATTGTCCAAAATAGTGTTTAACTGTGGCCTACTACCACATGGAACCAGTGAAATGTTGGAAATAGTGAGACCGCATGTCCAAATTACACCTCAACAGTGATCCATTATAAATAAAAATAATTTTAGCAACTGCACCATTTTGCTGTTACTAGTTTAGCACTATACTTCTATATAACTCCAATCAGCTCCATTTGTTTTAAAATTTCCTAAATGTACTTAATTTTCTAATCAGATCTGTGATAGAAATAGTTATTGTTGTCTTCTTACACTTCATCTCCCTTTGAGTGTATACTCATAAGCATAGGGAGCCTTTTCATTAACCTGTTTTTAAAAAATCAATTTTCAGCCATTTTTTGAGATAATCAAGCCGAACAGTGTTAATCAAGAATAACTATGTTTTCTCCACAGCATGCAAATGCCAGATTTCAGCAATCAGACATGAGAGTGAGAGAGAGACAGAGAGAGAGAGTGATTATTTCTTTGCTTCAGTTTTAGCCACATGATCAAAGTGAAAAATGTAGTTTTGATTTCAGGAACTGTGGCTCATCTTCTGCAAACAAGCACATTATTGAGGAATACTGCTGCAGGAGAGAGGGAAGAGTGAAAAACACAGACGATGAAAAGGGCATTCTCAGTAGTGCTGCTCATGCCGTTCCACACTATTGGTTCATGCTGGGCCACCGCAGCTGTCCATCCTGTTGAGACTTCCCACTGCATTTCTGCAGCATAAATGGTGCAGCAGCAGCAGGGTCAGTGCTGCTTTATGTTTCTGATGGCATAAATACATGGGGCCAGTGTTTGATGGCATACATACATGGGGCCAGTGTTTGATGGCATACATACATGGGGCCAGTGTTTGATGGCATACATACATGGGGCCAGTGTTTGATGGCATACATACATGGGGCCAGTGTTTGATGGCATACATACATGGGGCCAGTGTTTGATGGCATACATACATTTACCAAGGATTGTATTCAAGTACATCCCCTGCGATCAAAAACGTATGCATATTGTTTATTGAAATACTCGCTGTGGAACAACAAAAGGACACAACATGACATCATAAATACTGTGCTAAACCAGATTTGTGCAAGCATCCTAATTTCAAATTCTAGCACTTCCAGCAACCAACATGAAAAGCTGAAACAAGAATTTTTATCTTCATTCTCAGAATCAAAGGAAAGGTACACAGGCGGTTTTTTCCATTGTGTATATCTGTAGGTGTTATTGTTGAAACTGACTTATGTATAACTGTCCAAAATAAATAATAATTATCACTTTTTTCTGAAGCAGTGACTGGAAGAAGCAAATTATGATTACATAAGATCAGGCTGTTCAATTTTCAAACACACTAAATATATACAACACTGGTCATAAAAAAATGTAATGCTATCATTTTACCTTTTTGATGCCAGTGTGGTGTACTTTACACAAACACTAAAATTATGAGCATGCAATGCCTTCAGAGCAGTGGGCTCTGAATAAGAATTCATTATGACAAAAGAGGGAATGTTGAACTAAACCTAGACTTATTCAGTGCATAGAATTTGTATAATCTCAGATGGTTCTGTCATGAATAAAGGAGAATGGACAAAAGAGCCACTGACATATTTTACTGAGTGAAGCCTGTGTCTTTTCATTCCCTGCAACCCTCTCCAGCTGAAGTGACCTCTCTATATCCAGCTGCCCCTGCACTTTTTACTTTGAGGCACTTTGTGGCTCTATTTATTTTCATGAAGCATACATTTACAAAGCAGCATTTCTCTCCCGCTTGGGAGAAAAACCTACCTGATATAATAAAAAACTGTTGTCACAACAGACATAACAATAGGAATAAAATATGTAAAAGGCAGATTATTCATTATCCATTTGTGGGCGAAATAATACTGCATTGGGACTTCCATACATGATAAAAGTATTGATGAGGTCAATGCTTTTACAAATTTGACAGCTGTTTTCTCCTAATATATTTGTATCCAATAATTGACATAAACAAACTATGAATTAGGGTTCGAAAATCACATAAATGTAAAGCATGAATTTATCTTATAGGCCTCCAGAGGGTAGTGATTCTAGGCAGGCGTAACATATCAGTCAATCCATTGAGGACAATTATGTTCAATCTTCTCCATTCTGAGAAACTGCTCAATAGTTTGATAGTGACTTATCTCTGTTACAGCCTCTCGCTTCAAGTGCTGACATTAGTCCAAACTGCATTTAGTAGCCTGTGAAGCCACCATCTTGGGGCCAGAGGACCCCAAAGGGGATTTGCACAGAGCTCTAGGTAATCAAACAAAGGTGGCAGTTCAATCTACCTCAAGACAAAACTCGAGTAAGCTCACAATGATGCTTGAGGAGACTGCTAAATTGTGATTGGCAAAGAAGGGCAACTCTTTCTAGACTTCAATAAGTGAAGAGCCAAGCTCTAAAAAGTTATCTAGGTAGAATCAGAAAAAAATAAATGAGGAAAAGGAATAAATACAACTTAACCAATTCTTGTTGTGATGTTATAAAGCACCATCCATCTGATGTGAATTTTTTTTTTTTTCAGAATTTGATCTGAACCTTTTGAACATTTACATAGTATGCAGTATATATGTAAATGAATGTATACCATGGCCATGCTTAATTAATGATTCTGATTGGCTAGTGGATGTACATATTTGTGTATATAGGCACTATTGCAGTAGTTTCAGCAAAAAGGCTCAATTACCATTCTAAAGGAATATATAAAATTCATCTCTGCTTGTTTTTGCTGAGAGCAACCATAGCATTAATCGTAGTGAGAGTAACCATTAACAGTACTGAGTAGTAAAAGCAGTAGCTAATGTTAAATCTGCTGCTGAAAAAAAAAAAACATTTGGATATTGCAAATATCTTAGTTGTAGCAACTTGCATCTGTGTTGGGGTGCAGCATTTATTCAGATTAGAATGAAAGGCTTTATGCCAGCAGATTTCTCAATGATAACAAGTGACATGTAATAAGCTCTGTTTTTAGGCTCAAGGCTCACACGCACACACACACACACAGACACACACACACAAATATTTGTACCCATTATCCATCTCCAGGTAGATGCACTTTGCATTTAGTGCTATGCCTCACAACTAACGCCATGCAGTCATTGGCATATTTGTAGATTGCATTGCCAAACCATCCTTAGATCATGATATGACAGAATAACTACTATACCACCAAACCCCAATAAATATCCCCATTGGGGAGTGACTCACACTCAAGCAGTTTTTCTCAAATGCAACAGATTTATTTTATTGTGCTTCACCTGAGCATTGTTTTTAAACACTCCCTGCCATTGAAAAGCTTTATGATGAAAGGTTAGGAGTGTCTGGAGTCTTCATCACCACTGATTACTCCAGACCTTTTTCTTCTGATTTACAAGTTTTCCTAAGTCATAACACAGGATTTGTGAGTTATTTTCAAACAGCTTCTTGCACTTAAGAGAACCACTCAATTATTTATAGAATTTTCCAGACATAAGCTATATCTTCAAGGGCTTTTTTGAGTAAAAGGCATGATGTCTAACTGGGTTGTGCTGTTCTGTTTAATAACCATTTATTGCGCTCCTTTTGCCTTTGGAAGTGCTCTTGTCTTTCCACCTTTTGGATATTACGATCAAATTTATGTGGGTTCCTGCTCATTGGGCCGTAACACAAAATTAGATTGCCCGATGTCTGGCTGAAATGGTCTGCATCTGGACGGGGCATAAAGCGCTCTGCCTCTGTGCTGAGCTGACGCAGTGGCCCTTATTAGCTTGGCTATTGTGCCTGACTTACCAATTGTCTGGATTTAGTGGCACTGGAGCTATTTGTGTGGGATTCAAAGGCTGGCTGTAGTGATTTATTACTTTTTTGATGAGATGAGGTATTTTTGACCCAAGATCATATTGCTTGCTACATTGTATGGGTTAGCATTTGATTGAGCAGTGAAATTCATGCCTTGTCCTTCCAAACAAGCATCTTCTGATTTCCTGCACTGTTTTGTGACCTACCAATAAATCCACATAAGAAATACAGAACACAGCTTCAACAATGTGATGATGCAGGGGAAAACAAAGCTTTCTGCCCTATTTTAACCCGTTTTCTATCTTTCACTCCAAGTATTGTGAAAGCTAGAATACAAAGTAAATGACTGTCTCTAGACTAGAAACAGTAATGAAAATGACAAAGGGTCAGCATTTTCTATCTGTGCACAAACACAAAGGCCAGACACCCTTGTAAAAGCCATTTCAAATGCATTCTTTTATTTAGCCCTTTATGACCACAAGTTGGAAAACCACATAAAGAATTGTTTTATTTAATAATGCTCCAATTGTCTATTCATTATTATTTTGTTAACCAAATGCAAATTTAACTGTGCCCTGTCCAATTAATTGTTATGATATTATGTATACTTTCCACTATTTTAATGTTACAGCTGAATGGCAACTAAAGCTGATCGTACATTCATCAAGTAGGTGTCACAGATGTATTCACTCACATTTAAGGGACAGACACAAGCTAAATGATCTGAGAGAGAGCCATTCAGCCCACCTAGGCTCATCAGATCCTTCCACACTGCACCTAATGCTGTTACCATGTCAAAAGGAGAAAAAATGTCTGATTTATAAAAAATTTAAACAACATAAAACTCATGAGCCAGTTTACAGGTCAGTCAAACGTTATTGCCCACAACACAAAGCACTAATGTATTTATGATGCAATATTATTTGAATGGGCTATTACTTATTTTAATAATTGCCCTCATAACACTAGAATCTC
The DNA here is from genome assembly GCA_022829145.1 of Albula goreensis. Lineage (NCBI taxonomy): Eukaryota > Metazoa > Chordata > Actinopteri > Albuliformes > Albulidae > Albula > Albula goreensis. The sequence goes on from CM040748.1 coordinate 19,732,370, forward strand.
ATTTAAACAACAGAACAAATCAATGGTTACAGCCTTTGTTACAGATAGTAGCTAGTATTATTTAATAGAGTATTAAGTCTCTATTAAAATTAACAGGTTAGACATGTGATGACAGACAATATTATTTAATCTTATATTATATTCTAATGTATTTAATATTATTTTATATTGTCTTTCTAGTGAGATGTTCTCTGAAATTTCTCTCTTCAAATCTTGGATTTGCTATTTTTTTTCCAAGTTTATTTTCCTGCAGTGATAATGACATGATGATTTGTTATATTACTAGGAAACTTTTCTTCAATCTAGGTTCCATTCTGGAGCTACATCTGTATTTGTTGGCAAAGCTAAATATATACAAATTTCATCACATGATGATTAAAGGTTTCTCTCTTTGTGAGAGTTTATAGTTCAGTGCAAAACTATTACATAAAAGCAATGACATATTCAAGGTCACACTTGAAATCATATGGTGCTTATTGTTAGGGTTGTGGTGATCTTCTTTGACAGCATCTCAGCCATCACAAAAATTACAATATTGTATGACTTTGAATATGATATGGCTTAATGACATCCACAGGAAACATTACTGAGATAATCCTGATTCCCTCAGATTTTGTCAATATTTGTACACATATATTGCAACTGATATTTTCTCCCAACAACTTCATACCAATAATAATAATAATAATACCAAACTGCATACCAAAATAATTCAACTACAGAAGCAAACTCATGGTGATGCAAACTTCCAGTAATTAAAGTCAGGTCCAGATTTTTGAATTACAAAAAGCTCAGCGTACACAAGGCTCGGCTCAAGGTTGAATGGGGGTTATACCGCACATATGGAAGCTGTTCCCATTGACCACATAAAAAGGCCACCACCAATCTCCCCATATGTGTGCTGCAGCTTTGACATTAATTAAAACTGCAGCATGATTCATTTGCAAATCCCTAAAAGACAAAATCGAAATTCACTACATACAGCAAACTGAAAAACCTTACATTTTAAATTCAGATATCAGTTTGATGATATAGCAGACTAACTTTTGATACAAAATAAATAAAAGGCAGATTCTGTTTGCACAAAGTGCAAACAACAGGCCATTGTTATTAGCAGAAAGTGCAAATAGCAATGTAAGGCTATTTACATGAAAAGAAAATTAAAATGAACATTTCTTATACATCTTTTCCAGTTCCCATATTGAAAATGCATTGCAAACACTGTCTTTCCCTGCGCAAGGGACTACCATAACTGCTAGTATCATGGAGACTTAAAGGAATCCAACAAATCTCCACTGATCCAATTAAATTATCCCTTTGCTGGGGAAAAAAACCTATGTTACATATTTCCCACAAAATACATTCTATTTGACTGAGATTTTTTTTTGTAATTGCTTTTAATAAAATTAATAACACAGTCTCTCTCCACACTTTAACAACTTTGCATGTGTGCTAATAATTTAATAAAATAAATGTATTCAATGTGCGATAATATGCATATAAACCTTACCCAAATTGGTGAAAATAGCTATTAAAATGGAATTTGTGGTGACTACATCACTTTGGGACTTATACATAGTAATCTTCCTGGTACATAGTAAAATGTGTTCATGCCTATGTACACCTGAGATGATGGCGCTAAAACAGGGTGGATATTTTGCAAATGAGGCCAATTAAGTATTCCGCCCAATTTACTGAACCATCCAGTAACTGCGACTCCCGTCTTTGCATTGGAATTTTTACAACTTCTGAAAGCAGGCAGGACTTCTGCACCGTCCAAGAATTACCATCTGTCAGTTAACATAACCGCAAATACTGACATGATACACAGGTTACACAGTCACAGGATAATCACTCTACTGGAGGAACTTGAGCCACACACCCAAAGGTCAAATTCTCTGTCGGCTGTGGTGATGCCGGATCTTTTCCGTGATTGCGTGGCTTACAGGTGCGTTGTTCCATCATACAACGAACAAGTGTTCAGAAATACAAAACAGACATACCACATGAATATGCAGGTTTATAATAACCACGAATGTTGTTGCAAGGTACCACAGTTCACGTCATGGCAGCTTTGTTCTCAGAAATACTGCTAATCTAGACAATGAGAGGGTGCAACAAGTGGAATGTGTGAGCCACACTGTAATAACCTTATTCCAATCAGTGTTTATATTCTTCCTGTTGTTAGCCCACCAGATGTACTGTTTACTCATTATTATGTTGTAGGTAAGCTCTTTGTATGCCACCTGACATCATGCCATATTTTTTACTTCCTACGCTGTTTACTTTACTAGCCCTATACATAATACATTCATTTTGAATATGATGTCATTTGAAATCTTTCTCCTCTCGGTCGGTGTTTAATTCCTATGCTGTAATACGGCATTATGAAACTTTGCTTCATTGGCCGTTATATAATTTACATGATCAGTAAATTTAAATTTCATTTTTCTTGAGGTTCCCTCACTACGTACGCTTGGTTGCTCCGTATCCATTTGGCATTGCCTTGTTATCTAGATGAGTAAGCATGTCATACCTAACCTTTTTTATGAGTGTCTCCTACCACAAAATTGTGACATGAGAGCGTTTATTTTTTTATTGTGTAATTAGACCAAGTCTTAGTAAATTGAGAGTTCATATTTCAGTTTTTGCGACTGCAAAAGTGTTGCTATATAGCAAATATTTTTGTGCTGCGACTATTCCTTAGTAAAGTTGGCCCTGAGTCTCATATCCAGACAATCTAAACAAGGCTGGTTTATTGATGCCTTGATTAAATCTCTCATCCAATGTGAAAGTAAATGGTATAAGTCACATCAGAGTACCTCTGCAGGGACTGTACCTTTTTGGCGTGTAGTAAAAGATAGGGCCTTTAGACTGAATAATTATAGCCAGAGTTGTTGCATGTATTCTTATTTTAAGGTTTGCAGCAAAGGAAGCCCATCAATAGCATGCACAATACAGAAGAAGATGCTCATGCTTTACTTATATAGAGTTACTGAAAAAAAAGTTGATGGAACTGTAGATTTCATCATTTTTACCCCCTTAATACATGCTAAGTTAAGAAATGATAAAAAAGGTAAGGAAAAACATATTACATCTTATATTTTTACTGAAGTTGCCCTTGAAGAGTTCCATTGTCTACAAACCAAGTCTGGGAGAGATGATATGTTTTTATTGTCATATTTCAAATTTCCTCTTTCTTGTTCCATGTATTAATTGACACAGTAGCTCATTTTGCCCAGAGAAAGAAAAGCACATTTTCTCCTCATTATCTAAACTTGCAAAATGAAAAATTCTGGAAATTCTATTTTACCAGCTTTTGGTATTTACAGGAAATGTTCATCCTAAATGTAACACAGAGCTTGTCTTGCTCATTTCTCATGATTATGGTCTTGCAATTTCATATCTTTGCAAGAGCATGGTATGCTCATTTTTACCCCACACATTGTCTCCAAATGCAAGTTTTAACAGAAAATAATTTAAAACCTTTCAGGCTGAAATAAAACCAATGCTTAAAACACATCTTTAATTAGGTAATACTTTCAGAAGCTGAACTCCTGCCAAAATGTCTACCCATGTTGGGGCTTATTAATGAATCCATTTGAGACCATGCAAGAGGGCTGGAATTTCTGCAAGCTTAGCAGTATGTGCTACTGAACATGAGCAATTTCTTGTAAAAATGTCAGTCAGAAATTATAATGAATCATTTGTATCAATTTGATAATATATCCAAAGCTTTATGTAAGTAGATTGATCTTGCATAAAACATTTCTGCATTATTTTGCTGCATTGTTCACCATTCATAATTATTACCAATGATTTCTGTTATTTCTGAAGTACTCTAAGTATTAAATGCTTACAAACGTACAGACAGCATTTATGTGGGAGACAACACTCCTCTCTCACATCTCTGCAGTGCTGTCTGTGCCTTTATGTTACTGATAATATGACGAGATTCAGCTTTGCATCTGAAAGCAAGAAAAACATGTTTTCAAACCAATCAGAGCTGAATAAAAACATCATAAATGGCTCACTGTGCACACAGCCAGTTTAGCAGTTGATCACGATACATGTATGCAGACTGCACCATGATGGGCTTCAATCGTACACCCCAGGCAATGCAAAAACATTCCAGTATATTTTTGTGCATTTGCACTTGTCATTTTAGGTCATAGCAGGGGCCTTCCGATGTCTCCGATGAGTCAAAATATGGAACGCTCCTTCAGAAAGACAGAAACAGTAATAAATATTGCACATTGTGCTAAAATTCACAAGCTGCTAATGAGGGAAAATAGTTGTACTGCACTCATTACCAGAATCTTTTGTGGTGCATAAAAATGCTCATAGTGAAAAAGAGAAATGTTTTCGGATATTACATGATTCTACTCATTAGTAGTGCAAGCTGAAGTTGCAGTGACACAAAACAGAACAAGCAAAATGCCATATTTGCATAGACATTGAAAATACAGTTAATACTGGAGAAACTCAAGGAACATTTATATAGAGTCATATAAGGCATATAGAATGTGATTTTATTTTTCCTTCAGAAATGGTGGGATGGTTTCTGTGTCTTCAGAGGGTGTCAATGCATGCACAAAACATATTGATACTGTACCATAGTTACCATGATTTGAGGGGCGTGCTTTAATCTCCTATGGGCAAACAGTATGGCTTTATGTGAAGCCCTATGTGAAGAATCGAGGTAAGCAATTTCAAAGATATTCATCTGTGATTGTATTTTCTTTTCTATTAATGTTGTATAGTTAATAAATCAACATACTGAAATTGTGCAGTTCATATTGTAAACTTTGTCTGACTGATGAAGAATAAAATCTGTATGAATAATGTCATTTTAGAAGTCTTGTGGATGCACGCACACAGGGTGTCTTTACCTGAAACCCATTTCATTTTTAAAGAGATGTCGCACATGCTTAACAGGGCACTGTGCTGTTGAGTATTTGTCTTGCGGTAATGATTGTGATTTGTGTTTGAAGTGCTGTGTGGCTGCCGTGGCCTTTAGAACAGATACTGGACAGCCCCCCATTCTAAATAATATCCCCAGTATTCCTTTCCTCGTACTTGACTGAAATTCCCTTGGGCTCTGTATAGCCAATGCATGAATGACTTTCCAAGTTTAATTTAATGCTTTCATGCTTCCCCAGATTGCTATATGTGCTGGATAAAATCAGCTTGGTGAAATTCAACTGCTCCTGATAGGATTTTTTTTTTTCTTTTTGCAGCCATGCACAATGAGATGGCCAGGCAAGATGCACAACATTTAACTATATTTAAATCCTGTTTTTTTATATTTTGGTCATAATATTTTTTATTTATATGATACATGATGATTACTTTCATGTGAGTTTAAAATAAAACAAGGTACAGTTTTTAGAAATGTAAGATTGGCATTTGTGAAAATCATTCAGTTGAACATTTGATGTGAACAGTTCAACAGCTTTATGGTTGAAAATATATGTGCTCTGTGTGAATTGTGCATGCCTGTGTATGTATGTGCATGCACACACACGTGTGTGTATGTGTGTGTGTGCGTGTGTGTGTGTGTTTAATATTGTGATTTGCAAATTATAGTTTCATATAGGGGCTGTATTTTATATACACAACAAGCTAAAAACACTGCAAAGCTATTTACTTTGCTGAATCTTTTTACTATATGGCTGAAAATAATCTTTGTAATATTTAAAGCTCTTATGACTGGGTTGCATTTACTCTGTGACCTTGTTGTGCCTTTCCCTGTAATGTCTACCACAAACATAAATGAACTAGATGTGATAAAGACATGCAGTAGACAGATAAGCCTCTAATTTACTACCAAAAACAAACCCAAATGATATAGTCAAACCACAAACTTCACAGCCCACTGAAGACATAGGGAGTGATATTCGGCAGATAATTCACTTGTCAGGCATTTCTAACCTGCTTTATTGGCTGTGAAAATAGAAACTATAATTTTCTCTTCAAAACTGATTTTTTGTAAAAAGAGATTATAATACATTGAAAACCATGTCTTTAATTCCACACAAGCCATGCAATGCTTGCATTTTCATTAAATTAGTGTGGTATTATGACTCATAAGTACATGTACCTCCATGAGCACTAGAACTATTATACCAGTGAGTTGAAGACCTGGTTGCTGTGTTTCACCTGCCTCCACCCACAGATTATTCCTACCCACTAACCCTCCTCCCCTTGAAGCCACTAATGGCCCTGAATCTCAATACATTATTTATTGCCATGACAAGGGGCATGCAATTATTATGCCTTGTCTGGTTGCCCTGGTTTGGTAATTGCATACCTGTAGTGTACACTGTTTTCTGTTAATAATTTAAGGTGCATTTGCAACATTAACCAGACCTGTAACTGAGTATAAGATGTGTTATGCTGTTAATATTCTCCATTCCATGAAGAGAAGAAAATTAAACAAGAAAGGTAAAAAGAAACCTGCTTGGCTCACACCATACATAATCCAATTTATTAAAACATCAAGGATGACTGGATGCAGTTATGTGAACATTAATTTGAGTACCCCACTGTTACTCAATCAGTGTGGTATGAGTGTTTTCACAAGGTGCACCATGGTCTCCCCTTGGCTTTACACTTTCAGTGAGGAAAATTTCAAACTGGGCACCAACGTGTCATCTAATGAGGCTATCATCCACAAGCTGAATCATCCAGCACTGCCGCGCCTCACTGACATACACACAAACTGACGCAGCTTGCTTTTTCAGGCACATTCCTCCACGAGCACACATTTCACCCAATAAGAAAAAATGGAATAAAGTCAGAACAAATTCATAAGTTGCATTTGTCTTCTTGTTAGCAGTTTTGAAAGTATATTATTTATTTGTTTGGCAGATATTCCAGGAGTGCCTGCATTGCTCACATTTCTAAACCACAGCGAGCCAGTTTGGAGCAGCTGAGGAGCAGAATCCTTTGGCTACAGTTCCCCACCCAGTACTGAGGACCCATGTCAGGTTCAGTAAACCAGCCTCAAACCTTTCTACTAAATTAGACACCACAAGGCATGGAAAATGAAAGCATTTTAAATACCACACATCAATGAAAAACTTCAGCTTATGGGGCTGGTTTCCAGGACATCGATTACTTCTCTGAGACTGAAAGAAAACTTCAATGAAAAAAAAAGTTTTTTGTCTAAGACTAGTCATCTATAACTGGAAATCTATATCTGGGAAACTGGTCCATGGTGTTTTTTTTCTGATCTAGATAATACATGTTATTTATATTAATCATACCATTTTACATATGAAAGATCTGACTCCATATACATTTGTTTGTGAGATGAAACAGATGTGGCTCGTCTGTAGTCTGGAAAAGACTCTCAGACTCACAAGCAGTCTCACAGACTGAGCCTGCAGCAGAACATCTCCAAACATGTTTCAACAAATACAACCCTCCCTCCCCCACCCTCTGTCATCCCACCCACTTCAATTTTTAATGTTGAGGAAATTGATTTTTGAGGGATAGAGGCTGGGAAATATTAATTATGTTCTTATGTATCGGTACTTGCATTATGTCATGCATGACATGTGCCACACATGTACTAAGTAGGTTTCAATTTCCAAACAGAATGGTAATCTCAAACCACAAAAGGCAATCATTTTGTTCACATTCTTCTGCAACAGTGGTCAGCAATGGCTTAAACAAGCAGAATGAGGGCAAAAATAGTAAAATCACATATGCCTCTGCCATTTGCTAATACATCCAAAAAAACCTTTCAAGTTTCACTGCTGCCTTTTCAGTGAACCAGTAAAATGTGCATAAGGTCAGGAAGCACATTTCAAAATGAAGTTATTGTAATGCATATCAGCTGTACCAAAATATGGATAAAAAGCTTATGCGTTTTAATTGATTTTGGTTAGCCGAAGGTCATATCAGCTGTTATATATTCACTGTTTTAATTAATGCTTTATACTGACAATAAGCTGCAGCACAATACCAATTGTGAATTTACTTTGAGAATATGCTAGGCTCATATTTTAAGATGCTTTGAAAGACGCTGACATGAAATAGTCTGGGGAAATGATTTAAACTAATAACTGTTCTCAACTGCATTGTCTACCAAGCTATTTATGCAGGAGATAGACACTAAAAATTATATACATATTTATAAATGAAATGCAAATTAATATTTCAGAACTCCTGTGGTACTCATTGTGCTTCCTCCACTTGATACAATATTAACCTGGTCTGTTCAATCCACTTTCCAATGCTTTACTTTATATGTGCACAGCACAGTCTGCAATGAAGGCTATCTGAAGGGGACTATGAGGGTTCTCCCATAAGAAAGACATTGGAAAATGGACAGGCTTCCCCTTTTTTAAATGTACAAATGTTCACTTTCATTGTATCGGTGTTTGCTATAGATCAGCACAGCTATGATCCGCCACCATCACTTCAATATGAGTCCATCCTTAAGTAATGAATCTACAATCTCCTGTGATTTTCTCCAATCCTTTTTGTAGAGAATGTGTACTGTCTCTTTTTTTCATTACATTATATCAACTTGTTAGGAAGTGATGAGAACTGTACAAGCTACCATTGTGTACTTCCTGATGTTTGTACAAGCAAGATGTAAAACTGATCTACCCTAGACATCTGCTTAAAAAATTATATTGCACCAATCATACACAATTGTTTCTTTCTGTAATGCATGAAGACGAAAGTCATCAGTGAACACCTAACCAAATGTGTTCATTTTCAAATGTTGATGATGGACATCCCAACAGTTCCAGCAAAGCTGATGACAACATTTTCATCTGCTAGTTTCGATGTGCATAAATATGACAGCTCTAAAATGATTTACAGGAGGGAACAGCTGGATTGCCATGAAAAAGGTGTGAGCAACATCATTACAGATGTGGCCTGTGTATGTTGTATATGCTAGTCAACATCACAATGATGCCAGACAAAACAAGTTTGCTCCAGTGGTTATGGAACAAGTATTGACAATGTGTAGATGTGAATGCATGTGCAAGACCTATTTCCAACCTTGTATACTAGTTTAAAATGAAAGGAGTACAATGGAAAATGGAAACACTGTTACTGTTAAGCATGGGTGCAGTTCTCTATATTAGAGGCAAAGCAACATATTGTGCATAATTACTGAAAAAAATAAGAATCTCAAGTAAAATTTGTCTTGGTATATATGCTTTGATATGTTATTATTCAAGAGAGCAAAGCTCAAAATCAATCTGCAGAAAGTGTACTGCTGGCTCATGCTCATTAGAGGTATAGCAGAATGACTGGGTAAACATGCCCTAGCCATTGAGGCAATGCAATGGTGTGATCAATCACCTCACCCAGCAGTTCCTTGTTTAAATGGGTTCAGTCCCAACAACATCAGCATCTCTCTCTCTCTCTCTCTCTCTCTCTCTCTCTCTCTCTCTCTATTTTATATATATATATATATATATATATATATATATATACACACACAGGGGGTCCTCGATTTACAAACGAGTTCCGTTCCTACAACGTGTCGTAAGCCGATTTTCGACGTAAGTCGGAATTTATACCTAAATTATACGTAAATTAACACCTTAAGTCACTCACACTGTACACACGACACATGAAGGACATATAAAATACAATAATTAAATGAAACAGTAGTAAAAAAAAGAGAGAGTTTATTACAGTTAATTCCGTACCTTTATTTCTGTGGTCGTATTTACGAACAAAACCTCTTAATTATCGAAATTATGTTTAAGTAATTTATGGGAGTGCATTGTAACCACAAAATGACATAACTCGAGACCGTCGTAACCCGAGGACCTCCTGTATATATATATATATGTGTGTGTGTGTGTGTGTGTGTGTGTGTGTGTGTGTGTGATGTTGATGCTGTTGGGACTGAAGGCATAATATACTGACAGTAGTGTCATGTGTAGTCTAAATGGTAGAGTAAATTTGTTGAGTTTTGAAAGGTGAATAGTTGAGACACTTTGAACAGAGAGGGTTAAGTGATGGTCTTAACCATTTTATGTGCTGTTGGTAAATTGCAAACTGTCATTTACTATTCAAAGTTACATTTATGTCAAATCCAAAGCATGAGGATGCTGTCAATCATTTCTGAATGGAATTTCAGACTATCTCCAGGGATCTCTGTCTGAGAGCATTAAATTGTATATTCTCTCTGTTGAAGAATATAAAATTTCATCAAAACAAACTTCATTTAACGTTTATAAATAACTATGATCACATTTTTATTTTACTGGAGATTAACTATGTGTCCTTCCATATGTGTTATTTGCATTCTAAAATAGGATATCATCTTATATCAAAATATTTTGACTGAATTACCTATGCCCTTAAAGAGTCTAAGTGTGTTTTATTTAGTTCCATCTGTTTCTCTTGATCTTTCATTCTCTCCATTGAGACTTGGTTCTCAATGAAATGGATGTATGATGTGATAATTGTGATTCCATCTTCATTAAGATCAACCCCTTTCACCCCAAAATGGGAGATCATGATGTCTAGTCTCTATAGTGCATTGCAATCAGTTTATTCATGACAAACTAATTCATAGGGTTTATGCCATGCTTTACCAGAGATTTAAAATGGAATTAATCCTGCACTTTCATTGTCACCCTTTTTCAAACGTTTTGGAGTTATGTTGTGTTATCTGCCTTTTAGAATGTGAATAAATGAGTTAACTAAGACTGTGTTCACCCCAACCCCCGCCTGTGCCTGCTCAGTGATGATTCCAGTCTAAATTTAAATCCAAAGCAATGGAGGATCATCTTTGCAGGTTTCACCTCTGCTAAAACAATCCAAAAGCTCTGGATTACATTGGATATGTGCATGAATAAATATTGGATTTGTAATGTTCAAAGAATTGTGAACCTTGACTGTACTACAGCAATGCTTAATAAAGTGAGACCTTCAACTGCACAGGCATGAATAGAGCTGTGCTCTGATGTCTGTTTTTATTTTGAAATAGCATAAGTTGACTATTTATAGTAGGCTTTACTTTGTGCTACTTTGCCTGTAGTATGCGATGTAATATGTATATGTCAATGAGGGCTGCTTTTGTTTGTAACCTCTCAATTTGTATTTATCATTTTAAAACAAATAAAAACATTGATAACAAGAAAAGTTGCAGTCAACCTCCCAAATTCTATGTAATGTATTCAGTATTCCAGAATCACTACATTTTAAGGTGAAGGGAAAGGGCCATTGGAATCCTACAACATGACTGAAAGCTAGTCCAGTTCTGTGAGAAATACGGTCAGGCACACACAATAATCATTCAATATGAGGACAGTGGAGTGTGAAATCCTCTGCCCTGACTCTTCAAAGTATATTTTCCACATATTTTTCCCATTTAGATTAAACTGTCAACACTCCTCTGATAGGTTTATGACTCTGCTGTCAATCAAGCCCTGTTAGAATAGGAAAATGCCTTGAAAGCAAGAATACTCCAATGTTCTGTAAAGAAAGATGTGTTCAGAATCAAAATCCAAAACCTTTTCATTTGAGGGAGCCGGATATGACACAAGCTGCTATAGAGCAATGTGTTTTGTGATTGGTTAGAAGCACAAGGGGGAAAAGTCATGTCTACCCGTTACCCAAAATTACCCAAAACACGAAAGAGCTGAAGATTAAGTAACCTTAAGGCAAGAGCAGGGAAACCTTAAGGCAGGAGCGACAGCAACATATGATATATCAGGCAGTTATCTTATTTATAGGACCCACCAGGGTCCACAGTCCTTATGATCTCATGTCATACCTGCTGATCCATTGCCTTGAGTTACTGAACAATCTACTGTAATGGGGAGTCTGATTAAATCTACCCTGGCCTGGGAAATGGCTTAGGCAGAATATGAAAAACTTGAGTGGAATACCAGAGCCATAGTTTTCATTTAATTATTAAGGATAATATAAACGATAAAAGATAAATCAATCACAAACCATGTTGCAGTTTTAGAATGATAGATCAGACCTGTGATTAATGAAAAACATTAACTTCTTTGTAATTGTTTTATATGTGTATCATTATGAGTAATACTTTTGGAAAATCATGAAGAATAATTATATACCACTAGTTGTGTAAAGAAAGGCAGGGGATGGGAGGGGAGTGGGCGGGGTTTGTAATATATAAATGCAGAGGCAGAGAGGCTTCAGGAAAATTGCACTTTAATCAAATTAAATTACTGAAACATCTTGGAACACTGAATGAAAAGGATGTGATATTGCACAGCCAGTCCCAAATATGTCAGGTCGGCCAACCAATTGTTATATTAAGACCATAATAAATTGAATCAGGGATACCTGTTAAAAGCCTGAATAGAAAATAATACTGCAATCTGTGCTGTAGTGCTCATAGTCTGGGACCGAACAGTCACACATCACAGATTATATCCACTTAAATTCTTACTCCTAAAAACTGCAATCTATTTATACACTATCCTTCAGCACAATAGAATAGAATCCATCACTGTTTAGAATTAAGTGAGATTCTTAAAGATTCTTAGAAAATGAAAACATGCTTTTCCTAACCTGATGTCAACCCAAAGACATTCACCATTGTTTGTATGTGCTGTGAGTTTTCTGCAACATTTATTGTTGTACTACATGTCCAAAGACAGTGCACAAATGCCAGTGATGTGCCTATGTGAATGGTCCTATCTCTATTGTGCTTATAAAATAAGAGAGCTTGCCATTCTTGAGCCGTGACCCCTTGGCAACCTCAAGTGCACTATAGCAATGAATTTCAAAGACTTCTTTTTGAAACTAGCCTGGTACACAATGTACATGTCATCCCTCTTCTTTCATCTCTTGCTGTATTCACAGGGGAGTAAGGGTCTGTGGGGGTAGATACTGGTACCCATTTCATTTTTCAGACAGTGGCATTTGGACTCGTTTTGTCAGAATCAGTCCTGGACAGTTGTAACAGTGCTCAGAATATGATGAGCCTGAAGTTGTGAAGCATTCTGCACTGGTGCATCATTCCTCTGGGCCAAATGCAGAGAGATAGAGATGGCACAACACAGCCTGCAGTATCTCCTCATGCAGGCTATTGCCTTCCATTTTTCCACACTGCACATCAACTCCAAAAAAAATTAACTTTAACCAAATGTAATAAACAATGCAGCTATTCTATTAAGATAAAAAAATAGAACAGTAAGGCTGCCCAGGTACCACTGATGTTTCACCCCTCAGTAATAATAATTAATGTAAAACTATACACATTACTCGCATTGAAAGGCAGAAAGAGCTCATACAAAAACAGCTCTTGATTATCATATAAATAGCATGTAAAGACAAGTAACAGCTGTACTGTGCAATACATGAAAGTAAACCACTTGAATATTTTATTTATTTATTTAGTTTTGAAGAATGAGCAATCAATGTCTTCTGTGACATTCTGATGACCCATTGCCTAATTGCTGACATGTTAGCATATCACATACACTTTACAGGCATCAGACAAATGTTGCTAATAGCTGTGACAGCCCTATGCTAATAAGCAGATTCCTTGAGACAGTCTGATGTCAATATTGTATGTTGCAAGTCGCAGAAGGATAATAAATAACAAGTACTAAACAGAAAATTAGCATGAAAAGCTTTTTGAGCTTCAACCAGCATATAAAGTATCCAGTCTTAATGAGCTCCAATAATCCAATAAACGTATCCACACATGCATGCAGAGGGCACCTTGATTGATGTTTCCCATTATAAAGAATTCTACCCCACAAAACAACAAAGACCTGTTCCTTCTCCCACTCCCATTTCTCTTCACTTTCTTTCAGCTTTTCAGCACCACTGGATGCTAGTTATTTTTCTGCACCACACACCTGGGTGCAAAACAAATAGCATCTTCAAGGATACTGAACAGGCAGCAAAGTGAGAACATTGATAACAGACCTGTCACAAGTATCTGCCCAGTCTCCAGACCTACAGCTTATTAAACATGACTGTAAAGACAGTTGTAATGTGTTTGAGACATTTTGTAATTTTTTGTCAAGAACAAAGCAGGTTACAGCTTCTACAATTAAAATTTTACTATGAGGACTGGCAAACAACCAGGTAAAATGAAACAGAACTTAAAACTGATAAGTATGGTGCTTATTAAAGTGTAAAACATGTAAAAATTTATGATTTTTCTTAAACCTTGGCAGGGTGACCACTTGATGTACTCCTGGTACTGGATTGGACAGCTGGACTAAAAGAGTAGGAAGATGACGGAGTTGACATTTAGCAAGTTAACTGTTTGCAGAGATAAGTGGGAGGACCGTCCTGCTTATTGTGTGCCTCTGATATCGGCAACACTCTCAATGAAGCAACACTAATAAGTTGCCAGAATGTGGTTTGTAATGAGAGCCTCTGACAAACCATCAGCCATGAGGATCTTAATCATTATCTCTGATGCCATTTCACTGTTTGCAAATCAATTTGCATCTAAGAAGAAACCCTGTCAGTTGCTGGGAGGGCGGGGTGTTTGGGTGGGGGGTGGGGGGGTTGGTGGTTCTGGTAAAGCTAGTGTCATCATGCAATGAGTCAGAGAAAAGTCAACTAGAAATCTGGTGTGGGTAGCAAGCAATGCGTCCTTTATTTCTATAGATGTGCTTGTATGCAAGTCTGATGACTGCAGTGCATTTGCCTGGATTTTATTTATATTCTACTTCAGGCTTACCTTTGATTCTTTTTAAGGCTTTTCAAATTACAAGCCATAATTTAATTTTAATAAAGGAACAATTCAGTCAGGCAGAGTGACTGTTCTGGAGAGGAACTAATTATGGGTCCTCTCTGCATTCGATGTGAGTGCTCTCTGCTTAGCATTCTGTGAACTTCGGTCAGGATTCCTTGCGTTACCTTGTTCTTATCATGCTGACAGAAGCACTTCCACAGGCGACTCGACTCTGTCCTTGCCCTCTCCCTCTAACAGATATTGACATTCAAGGAACTGCAAAGAATGCTAATCTCCCAACAGCTGGGGATTATAATTTGCTACCCCAAGGTGTTTCTCTGCTTTATCAATATTCTTTTATAACGATGGAAGTGATCACATTCTAACAGTGGGGAAGAAATAAAGCGATATCAAGAAGCCATTAGAGAGCCCAGCAGACCAGAGTGCCCATGTCACACCTCATCTCCCAGAGTGCTCTGCCTGATCCCCCAACAGTTGCAGGAAGGTGTTGAGAGAGCGCTGTCGCATTAGCTTGGGTTTCAGGAAAACTGAAGCACTAATTTGAATGGACATTCACACCTCCATGCTACACTGAGTCTGACTGATAGAGATCCTAAACAAGATACAGAATGAGTGTAGATTTGTCAGATCACAACAGCAGCATCCTGAGGGGAGCATCCTTCATTTGTTTTCCTATAACACTTGCTTTTCATGACTTCAATGCCCAGATTCTGCACTGATTCTTAAGAAAATGTAATGTTTTACTCAATGTCAGTCATTTGAAATTCCACTGCTGCTCAACGTTAGGTAATTTGCAGAAATAAATTGGTATTTACAGAAATATATTTTTCTCAATTGAAACATGAAAGCAGGCTAATCAATAAAAGGAATGGCCTTCAATGTTTCATAAAATGAATTGATGTAATATGGAATATCTATATCAGCGTAGTCAGTCAAACATATTACATTACTTCTTGGGAATTTTGAAGATGTCCTTGTCCAAAATGATTTCAACATATTGTAAACTATCAATTTAAATGACCAGGTATCTACTAAAACATTGATGAACCCCAAGGACACAATTGCAACATCCTAATGGGAACTGAGCCTGTACACTAAGGTACATCCCTCACACCCAAATCTTTAACCTTATATTAATTAGTGTTTGTTTAATCATCACACAAATTTCTGTATCTTTTAAAATGTAAGACATATGCACAGTATATTGTTTCCTAAGCCTTGTTTCAGTGCAATTGTTTCTATTGACAACTAAGAGAAGATCCATCCACAGAGGATATGCTAAATCTGTGTGATTGCTTGTGCTGGAGTATTCAAGGTCATTAACTTGTAGCTGAACTAATGAATAACATCAAGAAGGAAGAGCTTGTATGATGGGATGTTTCCATCTTGCCATGTACAGATAAGCACAGGCCGACAGGGCTTCAATGGGAGATTTCCACTCCAAGTGCTATCATAAACGTTTTCAACTTTTGAACACAGCCAGCCAGTGGTCCTTCTGCTGGAAATGATAACTATATTGAAGTCAATCAGAGCAAAGGAGTATACTGGTGGGGGGTGGGGGCATGCTCTGCCATGAAGAGCAGATTTAGTACATCACCACTGAAATTACATTCATGTGTGGCGGAGCAATCAACAGCATTTGAAAAGATAAAGCATGCTAAGAGTGAACTTTTGTTTGAAGCAATTATGTCGTCTCTGGATTTGAGAGGCAGGTCTGAATTTCACATCAACGGAAGTTGAGCCTGAATGGCAGAGAATTATGAGGGTGCATAAGCAATCAAGCCCCTTGAGTGAAAATGTGAATGTTTTTACTAGATTCAGCGCATTTGCTAGCAATATGTTAATAAAAATGAAAAATAATGTAAACCATTACTGCACCCGGTAAAACAGGAATTTATTTGCTTTCTAATGTTTAACTTATCAATCTTGTCTGAATATTTTACTGCAGGGTATCAAGGCACGCAAGGGAGATACTTTCATTTCCCACTAAATTCTCCATTGAGAAGGAGTACTTCATTTATCTTGAAAAAAGAGTTGTCCTTTGTATGCATAATATAAATTATGTCATTTAATCTAGAGGTCACAATTTCCTCTGCAATTGTACATAATCGTAAAAGAGAACATTTAAAGTTATCTGATGAGAGATATAATATATCTTTACATGCTGCCATGTAAACATATTTATATCAAGCAAAATACATCATAGAATCTCCCCCTGGAGTATCTCAGATATTTTATGACATTAAAGGCTTTTTCAGTCATTTTAAGTAGAGAATGTCTAAAACGTTTCAGGCACAAATCATGCCCTATGAAACAAACCTAGCATTGCTCCAGGGAAGAAGACAATACTGCATTGATGCTATCAATTCATTAAGTTTAATGATTACCACATGCAGAAACAGACATAGAAATAATGACAAACGATTGGATATTTCTTTCATCCATAAGCAAGTATGGTTTGATAAGTTCAGGAGACACAATTATGCATGCGCAAAATTGTCTTTGTAAAGAAAAAGAAAAAACATACTTAATTGCAATGGCTAGCTAATTTTAGGTCTAATGTTGAGGGATAAATCACTGAATCAGTGCCTAATTTTATCCTTGAGCATATTTGTAATTGCTCTCCTCTGGGCAGCACAGCACTATGACAAACTGGTAACTGGCAGCCTTTATTTCTTACATAATAACTGAATTCAACTTGGAGGGTCACAGGGGAGTAAGAGACACTGTAAACAGAAGTGTGGCTACCATAGCACAACTATGTACTGTGAGATATGCAGCTTGTTTCACTTTGAAATGGCAAAGCAGTATAGCGTGCTCATGGTGTGCCCCAGGATGGTGAGCATAATCAGCCTGTAGATGCAAGCCTTGCTTTTCTTCATTTGATCATGCTCCATCTCTAGCTCAGCACTGGAAAAAATTAAAACTCTCAACAATGTGTCATTGTGTATAAAAAAATCCCATACATTCCAAAATATTACAAATCTTGTGATTATTATTATGATACGATATAATGTAACCAAGCACTATTTTCAGTATTGATATTACTGTCAGTATTACATGGTCTCTGCTCATAAATTATACATTTCCCCATTAAATACAGGACTATATTCCTGTAAAGGTCCAAACAGAGGTTTACAGAGCTATCTGTCCCCTTTATTATAAACATATGCCCTCTTTTCTGGAATACAGAGATACTATTCATGAATTCCACAAACCAATTCCACAAACCAATATAATCTAAGGCATTTCCATAAATGTATGAATATGTATATGCATATATGCATGTTAATACAAATATTTTGTTTGATTTTACCTCCTCAGTTCTTTTTATTTTTGCTCCTCTGCAATTGTGTGATATGATTGCTGCCTTGGCTCTGTAGGAAGAGAACTAAAGAGATCTGCTGTGTAAATATAATTGTCTTATTCTAGAATATCATCAGCAATATTTTGTACAAATGGTGTTGCTCAGGGGCTTTTGGAAGGATATCTTAACAGCATTACACCAAACCTGATGATATGTGTTCCTGCCAAGACAAACAAACCTCCTGATTTTGCCTTGTGATTTTGTATTAACAAAGCCCCTGAAAGTATGATGTATTGAACGTAGCAGATTGTAGTTCAAGTGTAGTTTTTCACTTGATTGGGACTTTAAAAATCAATGTATTTATACCTTGTTGGATTTAAAGCTAAAAACAACTTCATGCCAGTGCATAATTAAATACAGATCACTCTCTCAATCTCTCTCTTCAGCACATACACACACACACACACACACACACACACACACACACACACACACACACACAAACGCACACACCCACACAGACACACACACACACTTTTTCCCAAAACACATCTTGTCATTTGAGATGTTCTACCAAAATGAACCAAAAGCAGAAACGCAAGCCAGATTGAAATTTTCACAACATGAATGTTTAACTACCAAACATATGACTCAAGTAAGAATAGTAGTTTACAGAAAATATAGTCAAACCAATATATGTTACACACGTTTATATTTGTGGTTAATTTTGAAAACTATGTGATAGCCGTCTTAGTTGTAACTTAGCATTAATTTTCCCAGGTATAGGCGTTAAATTTCAGTTATAATATTATTCACATTCATATTATTCACTTATCCATAGTGATGTCACTTGAACAATAACAGCAGCATGCATGGGTATGGGGTGTTGAAATACTTAAGGCTTAATTAATAGTAAGAAATAAAATAGTGAGTGACATTAGAAAGATAAATATTGTTAAATATATATTTACACACATAGCATGAATCCTAGAAAATATTCCTTCTTGCTTCGAGTGAAGGCATTTTACTGGTTCTGTGTTCCCTTTCTCTTTTCCAAAGCACAATTATATAAAGAAATGTGTTGCCCAGAAGGTATAATAAGAGATGAGGGAGAAGAAAACAGATTTTCGTTGATTATCTGCTGACAGTCCAATCTATCCTTGATGTGGATAGATCAAGGAGGAAAGAATAAACACAGGATTTCTTATTAAGCCACTGAATTTGTGGTAACTGACATTAGCCACATATGGGCGGTTTGAGCTGAGATGACTTACAAAACAGTCTTCAAAGAAAAACTTAAATGTGCCAGCCCAGCATTGACTGGGGTCGGACTTGACCTGTCTCTCAAGCCGTATGCTAGGAACAGATGGTCACAGGCCATTAAATTAAGCCAGTCTGTGCACAAATACGTCATGAGCCTTACTTTACCACCAGGTTAATCCAAAAATAAAACATAAAAAATATAAAAAAAAAAAACATTTCTCCATTGATTAGCCTTGCTGGAAACTAGGCATTAATTAGCTATATATTTCAAGAATCAGAGATAATCAGCTCTAAACTGTGGGAGGAAGAGAGAAACGAAATTAAAGTGTGTGCTGTGATTTTTTATTTTGTATTCATAGAAAGGATGTGTGAAGTAGAAGTAGCTACTAACGTAGCTGTTTAAAAATGCATCTGTCCAAATCTGGAGCACTAATTTCCATTCCATAACACAACAAACATAGGTTTGCATATTCAAAATGAGGAAAAGTATGATCACAGATTTTCTGTCTTTAAAGGTGTTAAGTAGAGAGCGGGGTTGACAGATGAAGAAATGAGTGAGCTCTCTACTGCAGAAGGGCAGCAGCTGGAGTGTGTAATGAATCACAATATTCTTGTATCAGCTGCATGAGATGAACATTTTGTTTTTTCTTGAAGGAACACAGACACACATGCAAACTGTACATCGTGCTTCTGAAAATGTTTTCTGTACATGAAAATATTCTGCTTTAACAGCTTAGGTAGGATAGGTTTGGGACTTAACACACATATAGAGAGTTTAAAAAAAAATGAATCTACAGGATTTTCAGCTGATGTGCTTGCCATCAGAACTATGTGTTAACGCCCCACTGTCATTGGTTGAGGACTACCATATAGCACATACATAGCACACTTTATGTTTTTATGAAAGCGGAGAAAAGGTGTGAGCTCATCTGGAGGAAGGGGAGGAGTTATGGAGAATGGTGGACAGCGGAAGACACCATCTCTCTTGTTTAAAAAATCTATTAAAATTCCCAAAATCTAAATATTTTTTGTACTGGTTTGTACTTTACATCTCTACACATAATAAATAAATAGACTGTTCTAAAATTGAAGAAAAAATCTATGGCATCAAGCCCAGTGAAATGGGCATAAGTATAGCTTCCTATGGCTGAGCTGGCTCCACCTGACAGCCCCTGCTTGCATTTTGGAAGTTGCTGTGACCTTGTTTTCATTTTTTTGTTTATACTAAACACACATTATTGTTAGACCTAGTCTCTTTGGTAGAAAGACCATTCGGGCACACACCTTGGGGACTAAGTGGTTGGTTCGTAACACTATGGTAAAGAATTGAATTTAACAACGAGATGATGACTTCTGACTGGGAGAAGCAAGCTGAGTGCAGTCATGTAGGCTATGTTCCTGCCTCAAGCTCTATTCCATATACAATGTAAGGCAGACTGGTCAGCTGTTTGCTCAGCTTTCTTATTTTCGCTTGGTAAGTAATCTCAGTAGCCAGCAGCTACCTTCCTCTCCATGTCATAGACAGAGTAGAAAAAAGCACCTTCTACAGACTGCGTTTACCATCTGTGGAGGGTAAAATGTCTTGATTGACAACTCATATTGAAATTTGAAACACACAACGACAGGACTACAGCTGACTATATAAATCCAGAGCTTTTCCTGTTGTAGCTTCACTTATTATGTTATATTTTGTTTTGTTATATTTTTATTTAAACTAAAGTTTATTTTTCAATGTCCCTGCCTACTGTAGACAATATTTATACTCAACTGGCATTATTTTTTTCCTTGAATTCCACTATTGTTTTAGTTTGCAACAATTCAGCTGAGCTTATCAATGGGATCTCAAAAAACCATTACTACAACTGAATATGCAAGCTTCATGAGGCCTTATTTGGCACCATTAAAGAACTTCTACTAAAGATATGGCACACTAACATGAGTATGAACCAGGATACATCTGAATTGAGTGCATAGACAATAAAATATGGATCTCAGGGAGCCTCACAAGGCACCACTATTGCAGTTTCCAACCAGATGGGACATTCTGCTACAGGAACAGGGAAGGCTATCTAATTTATCTGGAGTAGAAGCATCTGGAACTGAATGAATTCAGTTGCTGGTGCATAAAAGCAGAGGCACTGCAATGTATGAAGCATTCCTCTATGCAGTGATTGTGCGTTGGTATACAGTAAATTATTTCTATGTATTATTTTGTAAAATGTTATTGCTTTTTTGGAAAGAGGTTACAGTGTTCTAATTGATTGAAACATGTATACCAACAGTCATGTCTGTTGGAAGTATGGACACCAGGTCATTGAACCTAAACTATTTGTGCATAAGTGTGGTGAGAAAGCCATACGTACAAATGAGCCAAACATGCATTGTGTTAAACAAAGGAAATTAAACCTGTTTTCAATAACCAAAATTAAGAGATTAACTGAAAACAAGAGAGAACTCATGGGTAAGACTTTTCAGAATTAGGTCACAGCCCAAATGAACTTTAAAGGACTCCAAGGGACATGTAGTTTAAATAAAATGGGCTTCTGTCTTTTTAAGGGCATATGTCTTTTCAATGGAGGTCATTCCAAAGGATATGCTTGTTTGTCTCTAATATAGACAGAAAATACTTAAATAGCCCATCTTATTTTAGCTTTGTTGCACTCCAATGTCTGTCTTGACTGAGTTGCATAACTAAGTGCATTTGATTGGGATCCAGCCATGGTCTGTACCACCAGAGTTCAGTGGTGATACACTGGGCACACAAATTTAGCCTGTCTCTTCCACTGTCAGTGATTTCTCACTCCATTGGGAGAGAGCTAGTGGGTTTTATCCCATGGTACCCATTTGGTATTAGCATGCACTGCAGCTACATGGGCTCCATGTCTTCCAAATAGTATAGTTTGATATTTCTTGTCTGTCTGGGTATTGTTGTCTTGTTGAACTGGATTTTAGTTTTGAGACTGGACATACCGATTTGAGCCCCCTTAACCCTAGGTGGGGGGATGGGGGGGAGTGGTAGCAGTCTCCAGGGTGTTCATGTTCCCCTGTGAGTGTGTGCATAGTGCTTTCTCCAAGCTGCAGTATCTGCTGCCACACATGTTGAGCTCCAGGGCATTTTTGTCCTGAGATTTTCTCTCTTTTTTTCACTTTTAGTTGCAGCATCTGCAGCCTTATGAGTGTGTTGTTTTGGGACTTCCTCAGCCTGAGCCCAGGCACTGTCACATATCCCTGTGTCCTAACTTATGCCTTTGACCCTATTAAGGTGATTAAAGTTAGACATGTTGACATTAACGTCACTGCTTGGGTGTTGCACTTCATTGCAGACTGCTTGTAATTGTCTGTCTATGACAGAGTGAGAGGCAACCATACGGCCAATTGTTCAGCTCTGAACAGGAATTTGAGGAAGGATTTTAAGAACATTTCAATGTGCATTGTCTGTCCGTGTATTCCCATATTGCAAAGGCAGAGGAAATGCTCAGGGCTTCTGCTTATCAAACAATGAAAGGCACATTTTGGCATACATACAAATATTACAATTAATGCTCTGAAAATTCATGACATCTAAATTCTTCACAATGTTTTTTTTTTTCTGAGAAGATACATTTTTCCTTGTTCTGAGGCCGATCAAATAAAATATTACCAAAGATGAATGTAAAAAAAATAAAGGCTGCCAAACTGTTTTGATATAAAGATAAAAACTGAGGCAGGCATAATTGTTGTTTGGTTAGCTGCTGTATTGTTTTTGTCACTGCACAGCCCTCAGAAATATATGTATAAAACAAACAATTTTAACTAAACAATGACTATCATGCTGAGTGAATGAAGCTTGCATGTGTGGGAACAAACATCAACACGATTTTACTGCTTAGGCCATTATTGGCTTGTTGGCCCTCTCACACTGTTCTCAGTTCTGCCCATTATGATTAAACAAGCTTAAACATTGGACAATATGTGGCATAACTCCCATTACGAAGATGAAGTATCGATGTCGTGTCTGAGATGGGCTTGAGCAGGTTACTCTGGGGGCAAAACAGGACCGCCTTGCACTCTAACAGCCAGATGTGCTCTGCACAGCTTGCCTGGCTCTCACCATGACCTTACTATGATGTGCAAGTCATGTTCCCCAGGGGAGAAAGACACAAAGAAATAAAATCCCAATGTGCAATTAAGTGCCAGAACAGAATGCTAAATTATTAACTAAACACCAGAATTAAAAACTAAATAATTAATCAAAAGCAATCCTGGCATCTGCTTTGCATTTGTGTCAGTGTCCTTGCCCTGCCTCTTATAACAATCCTAATGTCAAGGTTGACAAAAGTCAAGGCAATCAAGATAACATTCTTTGAAATACTGCAGCTGAATGAAACTCAGGTCATACTCTGGGTTCACAGGTTGCTATCAAGGCTTGAACAGCTAAGAAGTCCAATCCCCAAAAATATAAAATGATACAAAAATTAATCATAAGAATTACACAGAAGTGAATACCAGGGGGGCATGGAAAAATGCATTGAGTGGAAGGGACAACATTAGTTTAAATGAATCCTAGGATAGGAAATTACATATACATCCTTTTAGGTATGCAGTACAAAATATGTACAGAATGTGCTGACTAAAATGTTGCACATTTTATAAAACACAGTGTCTGGTCTGTGAAACAATACCTTGAATCTATCAGACTAAGTAGATCATAGTTTAAGCCTGCTTGATACTTGTAAAAGCAAAATTGTGCCTGACATTCAAGTAAAATCATGCTTATGTGATACTTTATGAAGGTACATGAATATTAAGCACTTCCATTCACTTGTTCTTGTCTGACATACAGCCCTGCAGAGTCATGACACTAAGTGAGTTGTGGAATCTCAACAAATTTAGAAGGGCTCCCTATGATGCAGGAAGAATGCTGCCAGCTTGCAAATGTTTTATGGCAAGGGTAAACAAATAGAATTCTGAAAGCTAACAGATAAATCTTTATAGCTGCAAATATTGATAAATCATTTTTGTCCCACAGAGTTATTACTTTGTCTATCCAAAATTATTTATAGTAAGGCATTTGTTTGGCATTTCATAAAATAAATCTTCTGAAAGCTCAGTTTGTATTTCTATCACCCATAAAAAGGTATGTGTATTTATATCAGACGTAAAAAGGTATGTGTATTTATATCAGACATAAAAAGCAGAGAGAGTACATTTGACACCAAGGCCAAAATTTTCCATAAGCAGCATTATCTTGTACATAGAAATCATACACTTGTCAGGCTTTTGTCAAAGAGCTTCAGTATGGAAAAGTACCCTGATTGCCATGCTTGGACAGTGTTTTCTAGGATTAACTGGTCCTGGTTACAACGAGTGGTGCAAGAGAATAGGATTTCATTCTGCCATTCCATGTATTATGAAAGACGTTTGGTTCTATTTTGTGTGTTAAAACTAAAAATGTGGTTGGATAATGTGGGACTGGGGGAAATATTGAAACTCAATTAAATAATGAGTCAAAGGCCACCATTTCATGCCTCCATTTCACTTCATAGGAGGAGTTTCTTCTGTCTATTTTCCCTACTCCATCAAATGCTCTTCTTCATACTGTAATCTATACCAAGGTTAAATGTTTTAATAAAGGTCTCAAAGGTGTCAAAGCCGTTTGTTTCACAATGAAGTACCACAGCAGGAGACTGAATCAATGTCTGACAGTAGAGTGTCCATGTTCATGCAGCATAGTTCAAAGCACCGGGAAGGAAAGAGACAATGTTACATGATCGGTTGCCTGACCAATGGTTGCCTGACAAATGTCCTTATTCAAGGTTACTTGCAGTGTGTAGCAGACTGAATACATGGCTGAATTTTATTGGAGGTGGTACACTAAGCCCAAGGCTTAATGGCGATGGTGGTAATCCAAGATTTTACAATGATTTAATAACTCAACAGCCATTGTGAGAAAGTGCACATGTTCAAATGCAGAATGTAAATGTTCCACTGAACAGATTATCTACAGCTAGGACTCACATCCTACACACAGCAAAATCCTATTTCAATAATTTATAAATGAAATTGAGAATGACAGTGTTGCTGAAGGTAAGATAGCTATGGCATCTTTCATTTGGACTTGACATCACCGTCTGACCGAAAGACCCATTGTCAGACAAAAGCAATTTGGATAATATTTAAGTCAGGCACACATGGGTTCAGTTTGGACTTTTTTATTTTTCCATTCTTTTTTAACAAAATCTTTACAGAATGATATTTTTAAATCTATTTTCATGTCGAAAAAATTGCTAGCTAAGAAATAACTTGACAGGGTCTGCATTGCTTGCCTTTGAAAGAATTTTTCTGTTTTAAAACTTGTTTACCCTTGTTCACAAAAAAACAACAATCAGAAATTTGGCTGGTAATTTCTAGGTAATGTTAGTTATCAATGAGCATTTGTCTCAACTTTAGAAAGGACAAAGTACCTTGTTATTTAGCTAAACAAAAGGCTTAGTCTGCAACTGTATGTGACATTTGGTTAGTATTTCTGTGGTGGTGGTATTTCTCTGTCACATCAATACATTGGTATGTATTCAGTGTTAATAACAAATGCTAAAATTACAACATGAATACCAAATAGTACTAGGTAAGCAACTGGTTGCTAGTCTTAACTTGTCAAAGATAGTCTGACAGCTAAAGGTAGATTTTACACTGTCACACTTTCATATCCTTTACTTTTTGAAAATCAAGGTAACTGCAACACAGGCAGAGGGCATTCAGCTTAATAATGTCATTATATAGTATTTCTTCACTGGGACATGTTACACGCCATACAAAAGGGTCTAAACATTTATGAGGTTCTTAAGACATACCTGTTTTGTTCCATGGCAAGTAACTCTCCACTTTTTATCGCAAACTGTTTCAGTGATTATAAAGTGTTTCATACTCATTACAACATAATCAACTCTTTTCTATCACCGTTACCTAAAAAAAAATTTTCAAACATTGTATTGGCCCAACTAACGTATGTGCATTGCATATTAATTTGCATTGAAAATAAATTAGGATTTAAGCGTGATGAGGTTTTCCACCTTTTAATTTACTCACTATGAAGGGCATAAGTGTAAAATTAAAGACAGAAAGGGAACATGGAGGAACACAGCTCCTTAGCAATGCACTTAATTAACCATGACCCACACCTTTCCTTAGATGCCTGTGTTTCAAATTGAGCATGTTTCATTCAGCAACAAGAAAGGCAGCAAAGTACAAATTCAAGGACAGTTGAAAACAACACAGCACAAATTGTGTGCCATTCAGGAAGGAGCTAGCTCTGTTTAATGAAGGGCTGTTACAGCATAGCGAATGAAAACACACATTACCTTTAAGATGTCCGCGTCCTAATGTCACAAATCCAGAAGAGATGAAATTGTGAAGATCGTGACCTCCACTGCGGACATTCTCTTTTGAATAATGACCTCCTGAGGACAACAAAACAGAATCAGAGACAATGAAATCATTGTAATAACGATTAATCCAAGAACATATTTATGCAGAAAATAATGAACAAATAATTAATTGTTATAGAATTATAGCTAATTCCAAGATATTGTTTTTTTATTTCATTCAATAGATTAAATAAGCTTACTCTGACTACAAAGAACTTTTAAAGGCATCTTGTCAAAATTGAATTAATTACAGGCATTTTAAAATTAGGTAAACCAATAGTCTGAGAAAACAAATGAACTGAGTTAGGAGCACAAAACTCAATGATTGCTGTCAGCTTTGTTTAGATGAGCCATGAGTCAAGCAACTCATCTGGCCTGGGCTTTCTGCAATCTGACTGACGGAAGCCAGTTTCTGATGGTGGATTTTGTTATTTTAGTCAATTTAGCATTTCAAGTGCTGCGTTGTGAGAATTTGGGCACTTAGTATGTTCAATATTTTCACAAATGGCGAAAATGTGACTTCTATTAATATTCTTTTTTTGAATATGATTAATTTGCTTTATTATTACACTATATAGAAATAGTACTGGCATGTGCCACATTTTATGTAAGCTAGTTATATCATTTTATGTATCTAACCAATATGTGCAATTTTGGACTGAATTCAGACCTGAGCAATTAGGGATTAAACCTATTATCTGCATAGGTCTGTTATTAGCTATTGATAAGCATGTTCCAAATGTTGCAAAAAGCAATGACGTGGTGCAAATTCAGGTCTGGATTTGGCTGTTAATACGTCTACAAAAAAGGAGCCCCTGTAAAAAAGTAACATGAAAGTACTGAAAAAACAAAAACAAGAAAACAATCTGAATGTTACTACCTGTCCTTTCATTGTTTCAAAAACCTTTTGTTCACAAGGCTACATGTCCAGCTGTGTTGTGTTCCATCAAAACCAGACAGAGCTATTATTTTAAAGCCCTCCTGAAGAGCAAACACATTTCTGTCCTACAGATAGGTTTGTCAACTCCATAAAGGTGCATTGACACCAAGTGCATGGTAGACTACGCATTAAGAATTTATGGTCTGAAATGTGCAGCCAGAATCATGCCTGCGCCTCGAAGGTCACTCGGTGATGGAGGAGCTGGAAGTGGAGCTGCAGATTGTATAGCGTAACAGTTTTAAAATGCTAGTGTTCTGGGCTAAAAGCCACATCCAACATCTCTCATTAAAATTGTAAATGGCCAATAATATATCCTTCAGCACAGGACACTTAACACAAAGGTCAATTAGGCCTCTTAACACAGCCAAAAAGAGGTATATTATATGGTATAATGATTTTATTGCATTATTAATACACAGTGACGAGAATCGTTGACAAGGTGTCATGCCTTGACAAAGCACATCCACCGTTCTCAGATGGCCCTGTCGACTCCTGGCTCTCACTCAGCTCACCTCCCTGCCCAATCTGAAAAGAGTGTCTGACCTTCCTGTCTCTTCCCTTCATCCTCCAGGGATGCCTGCCTTCCACTACAGTTACTACAGCCTCCTGCTTTGATTTTCATTCCTCTTTGACTAAAATACAACACATCCCCCTCCCTCCCCCCTCTCCATGTGTATGATGTCAACACTGACACACTAAGATAACGGGCATTAATATAAGATTCCTGTATCGGTCACATGGAAGTTGGCTTGTCATGATAATCCTCTTACTATAAGCCGTACTGCAACACAATGAATTACCCAACTAAGGAATCATTGGGCTGTTTTCCAATTTTTAGCAATATTGACTGTACAAGATATTACACCATTTAATAAAAGCAGAACATTCTAATTCCTTTTAATATAACCAGTTGTACAATACAACTAGGTAGTGCATTTACCTCTGACTGATTCTAAGGTTATGAAAGAGAGAACTGCAGATTTTCAGAGATGCCTACACATTTTCAGATCGTGTTCAAAAGAGCAAGGTGTTGAAGCTGTATTCCTTGTGCATGATCATTTCAATTTGTCATGTCAATCACTGAAATGAAACTGCAGTTACAAAGGTAGAGTGAATCCAAGCTTGAGAAATAAGATCACAGTAAACATGTTGAAATGCAGCAGTGATGCTCAAAACTGATGCTGAAAATGTACAGTTTGACAGAACAGCCAGGAACTTGATTAGACTGCTGCGACTGCTGCCTGGCATGCACCTCACCAAAAGTTACTTTACATTGGCACAATCACCCTGACCTAACCACAAAGTCAGTCACATTTCACTTCGAATGGTCATAATGAGATGTAATACTGAGGTCAGTTAAACAAGGTCTCCATAAAACTGTGCCTTGACACAGATGAGTGCTACATAAAAATTATATTAACAAAGGCTTATGCAGCCATAACAATGAAATTTAAACATAAGGTGGTGCCTTTAAAACCCACAGGGACAAAGCAGACTGATTGCAGAGATATTTTTACCCCATGTAAAACTGGAACATATTGGCAACCAATGAAAAATGTATAGGCTGCATATTTTTAAAATGCCTAATGGCATGGCTTATTTAAATTAAACTAATTAACTCACGATTTAATAATCCAGGCAATTGTTATGCATGCAAAGCTGATCTCTTGAAGTGATAGCCTTATTTAAAATATATATCAAAATAAAATGTATTTAATTGCACTTCAGAATGGATTGGAAGCAAAACAAAGGTAATACAATATGTTATATTTACATGCCACAAATAACTAAGATGAAATAGCTTAGTTGGCTTTCTACTTGTGAGTCCACAAGCTGTAAATCTGGGACATCATGGCAGGGTGTTAAGTGGACCAGCTGATCCTCAGAAGTAGGGATTTGGAGACTGCAAAACTTACAGCACAAGAAAAAAATATCTCCAGGAAAGAGCAGATATTTTCAAGAGACCTGCTAATTTGCATCTCAATTGTAGCCACTATTTTGCTGGCTTAGGGGACTCTGCGTGAGGAAGAAGAGGATTTATTTGAAGCTCCTTCTAAATTATTCTCCCTCATGCGCAGTTTAGATAGCTGAATGATCTGAGCTTCTTTGATCTTTCCTCATCGATCAACAGATACAACAAAGTTAAGGGACTGTTGTTGTCCCCATTAGGATAGAAGCTAATGTGACGAACACTCATGAACATGGAGTCATCCTGCCGTCATGTAACCAAACAAATCAGATATGAAACATCTGCACTGCACTATAGTAATAATAATAATAATAATAATAATAATAATAATAATAATAATACACAGAAATTAGCTGTCTTAAAAAGGACATTTAATAAAAGAATATCTGCTGTACGGCTGACAGTGTGTACATCAGACCTTTTGGGTGGATATTAGATGCTAGTGCAGATGCTGGTACCCTAAATGCATGTGATCCAATTCACACAGCACAAGATTAATTAATGTTTCGCAAAATATTTAGGGCAATGCTTTAACATGATATCAGTAGTAAGTTCAAAGTAACCTGAATTAGAAAATATCACATTGAGCAGGGTGCAGTGTTTCTCTGTCCTCTGTTGAGAAAGGACGACTGGGCCATTTTTGAAAATGTTTGAGCACATTCAATCCATAAACATTTCATTAAGATATAACATAGGTGAAAGATCTGCAAAGATTCCCAAACTTGTCTGTATGTCACTCAAAACAGTACACTAGAATCAGATGCCCCACCCTGCTGCAGTTTTTGACGTTATCAACTAAGAGACTGCAACACACTGGAAATGAAGAGTTCTGCTTGCAGTTTTCTCACAGCTAGAGCCTCCTAGATATTAGGATTGACTGTATGAGAGGATTACTTCTGGGAAAGCAGTACTGCTGATGCAGTAAGATCAGAGGTTGATGCCAACTCTGACCTCCGGTGCAAACAAAGTATTGTGTAAATTGAGAGCTCATCTCTACCTTCAGACTATAAAGTCTTATGCTGTTACTATGCAAAAATATCACTGATTCACACGGCACAGTCCCACTGCCACATTGCTGTACTAGGCTGTGAAGTCCAGTCGAGTGTCACCTCATTGGTGCACTGTGCAGCTACATCATTTCCAACCCATCAGAGACAAGCACTGATGTGTCGAATGCAATGTAATTAACTCTATAAACAGTTCACTCGCACAAATCTAATGATTACTGGCTGTTAACACTGGCACTTTGGAGAAATACACAGCTGCTGGGGACCCTGGCAAGAGTACATGTGCCAGCATGTTAGAAAACTGTATCAGTGTAATGGTGTGGGACCAGAGCGGAGAGCATTGCCCATGCTGCATACAATTTGTGCTTGGCTTGTGCCAGTGTTCAGCCAATTAGAAACACTGGGAATATGTACTTATCTCCTATTTACCAGTAAAAGCAGCTTTATTTAACTGTTGGCAGAGCCAAATCAGTCTGAATGTTTTCACACACCTTCTTGTACCTTCTACAGAAAGATTAAAATGATGATGTTGCAACTGATTCCATTCATATTGCATCCGATGAAATGGATGGTTAACTGTTATAATAATAGTAATAATTAATAAATTACAAATGTATTTTGTCATTTCTTTAAAAATTGAAAATTTTTATTTTAAAAAAAGGGCCAATATCTTCAGAATGAAAAGAGGTACAACAACAGATTTGAACTATATGTACAAAGCAGCCCCAAGATACCAAATATCAAATAACTTTGTAGTTTGATTCTAGAATTAAGAACATTTAAATATTTAATTTCATGCAGCTAGGCAATCTGTCCCGCTAAATTTCAGAGGGCTAATGCTCAAAAATTAAAGACTGTATGAAGTTCAGTTTTCCAGTATTTGTATTCCTCATCATTGCCCACCACCACACAAAAAGTGAGGAAATTGAAAAGATGTTGCAGTACACTTCACCTTGAGTTGCCACAAAATAGCCTTTATACCGAACGTGTCCAAACAATATTTCCAGACATACATGTACAAACAAAACTGCGACAACTATGAGAGGGCACCTACCATGGTTTGACTTTGAAGCATGAACTGGGGTGTAGTGGTTTTTGGAAGAAGTCCGTACAGGTGTGTTCTCTTTGGGTGAACCATCCATTGCTGCAATATTTTCACGTTCATATTGAGATATTGGGATTGGTCCTTGCTGCCTCAAAATGTCTGCGAGGGCTCTGTAAAACAGACAAGTAAAATAAGGTAATTACAGCTCCATTTCATGTTTAATGAATTTGACACAAAACTAGTACACCTCCATTGTTTCCATGAAAGATTTCAAATTGAACAATTTGTTAATTAATTCTTTTCCATAAATATTTACAACAGTGTGTAATTTTCCATTTAAGTTTACTGTACAATACGTATTTTCTCACAATGCTTCTGAACAAGATTCAGCTGAATGTGAATCTCACTCATGGCTGTAAATTCATTTTTGGCTGCAAATGAAAAAGGAGCTTCCCACGCTCACTTACTCCTTGACTGACTGACAGAGTTCTTTCTGCAGAGATGACATTTTAGCTGGTTAGCTGGAGGAAGTAGAAAATTGTTCACAAAACAAAGGAGTTGTTGTTTTCATATTTTCCCCTTTTTCTCCATATTTAACGTTTTCCCAATCATATACATAAGCTCATTACGGCAACCTCTACTATCAATCCAGACAACTCAATTGAACACTCCTCAACATCTGGTGTCAATTCTTGCTTGTGCTCATTCCTGATTTCACAATTTAAGGCGTGCAAAGAATCAGAGGATGAAAAACTTTTTGTGTACAACTTGTGTAATCACATGGTGCCTACCAGTGATGTGCTTACAAAAACCCCTCCCTCCCTGGGCAATGCTCAGAGCACCAATACACCAGCCGACTGATCTCACATCTGAACAACCCCCCTTAAACACTGGCAGAAAAGGAAAATTTAGACTTGATAGCAGACCTCATCATATTGGACCAGAGCCATGGAGGATGACCACAGCACCCATTTTTATTCTTAAAAGCCATACCAGGTGCAAATAAATCTGACACATGGACTGAAATAAAAAGGGCCCATGCATCATGCAATAAAATATCTATGTATTTGTCCAACCTCTGCTTTTCAAAAGAAACCAATTTACTTTTGCATTACTCCAGTGGCCTCACAAAGCATTCCATGGGAGCAGCTGTGAGCACCACCCTTCCCATTTCCAGTGTTTAAGGGGGGGCTGTTCTCTAAAGTCTAAAGAGATGTGCTGTGCTAAGTAAAACGGTGTATTCTAAAACTAAAGCTGCCAACATCAATTGGAGACAATCTCTCCCAGGCTCAATATCATGGTAAATCATGATTTCTCCCCTCTTAGAAAAGAAAAAGAGATCAGCGCTTCTGAGACACAATACTCTATATGCATTCCCAGCACAATGAATTGTGAATAAATGTTTGCATTTTCAGCACCACTTCTTTTAGCTCATGACAGCATATTCATACAGAAATTTTTGAATTAATAATGTCATGATGTCAATTTCAAACCACCACTGGAACATTTTTGGGGAACTTAACACCTTACCCAGAATTTTACCTCTTTCCAACTGACCCTTTTAAACTGCTGTTTTGTATTGTCATATGGAATGAAAAAAAAACTACAGTGCAGTATTTTGTCAGATTATTTTGTCTCCACCCATCTGAAGAGTTGGTTTGTAACGATATTCCTTTTTGATGTGAAGAAAAGCTGAAAAGCAGTATAATGCTGGTATGGAATATGCAATGTTTATTTCAAACAACTTTTCCATAAAAATTCATTTGTAATGGGTAAATGCCACAGGTAGATCAAAAAGGTAAGAAACACTGTAATCCAGAGTATATGCTAAACTCAAACTAGACAACTGTGAAAACAAGAACAAATATATTTTTGGTGCATCAGTAATGTATTAAATGAGACCTCAACTTCAGTGGATTGGGAGTTTTGCCCCAGTTGCACCATTGCCTACTATTGTCAAAGGTCACCAATGGAGGGGCAACGACTGGCCCAGGCTCATCAACGAATGATGGGGGTTAAGCCGGCTAGTTCTGTTTTCTTCATGGCTCTCTAGCGGGAACATCTGGTCAGACAAGGCACCTGCTGATGCTCAAACCAAACTTTGTAATCCTCGATTGACACAAGCAGTATGTGATTGGTTGTGTAATAAGGGTGTGTAAGGAAGTGACTGTTGCAGCCAAGTGAATTGGAGGAGTCATGTGTTCAGCCTATAAAAGGCAGTGTTGCTGCAACTGCTTCAGTTCAGTTCAGAATGGGGAAAAAAAATGGGTAAAACAAAAAATAAAGTTGCTGCTTTCTTATCTCCATTTCCTCATGTTGTTTTGAAACTTCTGGACTCACTCTTGGAAAGCTACACCATGCTTTTATATAAACCTTGTATGTTTTTCTAAAACTTTGCCAAAATTCTTGGTTTTATAAAATAAAATAAAACCCATATGCCTCAAAGCTGTAACTTGTTGACCAAAAATGAATGCCACTGACATTTTTAAATGCATTTTTCATTTAATGAAAGACTCATCAGATACCCTTCATTACCTCCGGTAAAACAGAGGAAGGTGTACAATTCTATTTTCCATGCTTTCATTTGGTCATAAGGCATTACATTGCAAAAAATTATAAAAATGAATGAATTTTGCTTGTTAAGCTTTTTAGTGTACAGAAAAATGTAACATTCAGTTATTTATTAAAACCAGTTCCTAGCAACACGATAATGTGCAGGCCACCTAGTGTTAATAAAATTAGCACATACATGAAAATATGAGAACCAGAATGAGAATGCATTTTCTGAAGAAAAATGTTATATATTACAGTATTTTTAAATGTATGGTTATTTCAGGAGACCTTAGCCTTGACAAAAATGTCAATGCAGAGCTAATCCATGCGCTATTTTACATAGATTTTAAAACTGATAGATGAGAAGAGATGGTGTAGAATAATTTGACTCAGATCAAAATGTTTTGTGTGCATGCCTTAATGTGTGTGTCCATATCCACAAGCAACTGTGTGTGTGTGTGTGTGTGTGTGTGTGTGTGTGTGTGTGTGTGTGTGTGTGTGTGTGTGTGTGTGTGTGTGTGTGTGTGTGTGTGTGTGTGTGTGTGTGTGTGTGTGCGTGCGTGTATGTATACGTGCATGAAAAAATCTTAATAAATTCATCATAAAAATAGCATTTTTTAAAACTTGGCCTTGTATCCGATTGAATGAATAAATGTACTACAGGCTGTAAGATACCTAGAGTACTAAAGTACTAAAGTTTGTTTATCTTACTGGGTATTTCTTACTAGACCCATTCATTTCTGTCATGCTTTCAGCTGGGAGACTGTTTTAGACGTTTGTGAAATCCTTTGGTTCAATTTCGTTTGTACTTGGCATCCATCCATTATCTAAACCCACTGCACCCAATCCAGCCTCGGAGGATAACTGACACTAACTACCATTCATATGCAGACATCTAAAATAGAACCAAGACAATGTATACAGTGCACACTGGTGCATCTTTTAAATCTAAAATGCTTTTTTTTGCAATTTCTTCAAGGGTTCTACTTTAAAAATAATATATTGAGGTTGATCTTGCTTGGATGATTTTAAATTATTTAAACTTCATGTTCCAAAATTCCTCTCTTGCTCACATAGTTCAAATTAGCATCATAATTTGAACATTTCCAAATTCAGATCCAGGTAGGAATACATCGAGCTGAAAATTCACGAATAGTGGATATGGCATTGTTTATAGCAAGGCTGGAAGGCTACCAATGGAACCCCTTCTCTCCTCTCCCGTCCTTTTGTAATATTCAAAAACCATTAACACCTATACAGAGACAAAATTCACAGCCCTTTTGGCTATCACTATGACAAATATCGACTTTCTATGGAGACTCACTCATTATATGAATTCTATATTCTTCCAAAAAAATTCTTCAAATAAGATCAGGTATACAACAAGATATATGCATGTATATACATATAAATGTTTTACGTATGTGGTGAAATAGTTCCGTTGAATCTATACCCTTAAAGTCAGAAATTGTAAAAGAGGGTAAAATTACTTAAAAGACATGCTTGAAGAAAATGTTTCTTTTTTCCTGTGGTATATGTGCAGCCTGTTTTACTGCCATCCTTTGTCTACCTGATTGTCTGACTCACAGCTGGTGGACTGCAAAGTGACCATGTCTCATCTGAGGCTGCATTCAAAATTCAAACGGAACCATCCCCAGTTCTAAACTGTGACATCATGTTGCTGCAATACAAAATACAGAGGGTTCGCTGTAACACCAGATTGTAGCTGTGAAGAAAAAGAAAACGGAAACCTCAAACATTGCATCACAACAGGACTCAAAACTGCGAAAGGGAGGAGATTCAGTCCCATGTCCCACAATTTGAATCCTCTATGCATGTTATTATCCAAAGCATTCACACCTGATGGTCTGTCTATATTCCTTTGATTCATAAATATGTCTGTCATCATATTTCTTCTCTGAGCCATCTTCTGTAAGCATCATGATGTGTGTATAATCATGTGTGTGTATAATGATTGAATAAAACAATCTATTTAACAATTTGTATTCACATCTTAATGACAGAATTCTACCAGCATTGGTCTCTGCTCACAAACTCTGTCATCTTCTGGTAATGGCAGCTTCTATTATCTTAATTAGCTCCTTTCTTGCCTCTCTCTCCAATGCATCTCAATACTTAAGGCCTATTTATGTTTTGTCCACAGACACAAGTACATATCTGGTGATTTCCCAATGGTTAGTGCTTTCCTACAACCATCTTTCTCAACATAATATTACTTTGCTAATCTTTTTGTCAAAGGTTGTCAAAGTGTTTGTAAAGTAATTTAATATAAGTAAATATTTCATATACAAATTTTATAGTGCTGGCATTGAATGATCATTTCAGAAATAACAGCCAATTATGTATGAATGTAAAAGTATAATTTCAAACATTATTTTCGTGACACAAGCAATGAAAAAATATACAGAAAAACCCAAACCATGATCTTCAACTTTCTTGAGTTTTGCTTTAAAATGCTTAAAATACTGAACAGTTATTTTAGATGTGATGTATGTTCCTCTGTATTTACAACTGTAACTAACAGTTTAAATGCAGTACTCACCAAGCATCAAAGTGATAAACAGATAGCTTTCATGACTGTGGACTTGGACTCCACTCCACTTCACTTGAGACCTAAGGTGGATCCTGTGGTGCATTACCTGAGTTCTAACTTGTAACTTGAGCAAATAAATGGAATATTTTTACTGTTATTCATTTAAAATAAAATCTATACACAGGACAAGATGCCCATGTGTCTCAAGCAAGGTGTTTTTTTCTTTACTTCTTCCCTCAAGCCTTAATTTGATATTTTATTATCATCCACTTGATTTAACACTTACCCCTGGTGAATTCAGGCTTCCTCAAGTGCCTTTTGGGTGCTATGTTCATTTCAAGACAGCCACTCTTGTTAGTATATGTATACAACTGTATCAAGGGTAAAATTCTGAAAAAAATATTCTTACTATTGAACTTCAAATAAAAAATATCTTCAAAGTAAAATCCAGATCATGTAGAATAGGCTACATGTATATGCATCTCATTAAAATGGAGTTATGGAGCATGGCAATGGCAATTTGTAGTGACATGTTTATTACATGTATGACAATGTGGTCATAACATAATGGAAGAATGACTGACACTGAAAGTAAATAGAAAAGTTGAAACATGAAGAGAAAGTATTAAAAACGACTGCTTACCTGTGGACATTCATTTCCTGAGGGGGTCTGGTTGCTTTGTCATAAGCAACTTTTGCAGAAACTCCGAGGACGATTATAAAAGCTATTACCCCGCAAGTGATGTAGACTGTTGTATTAGTTTGATCCAAATTGGGATCGTAAGTGTCACCTGTTGGCACCGGGGATGGAGGCTGGGTTTTGACCCAGTCTGGTGTGTTGTAATTGGTACAGGTTCTCTGATCTAATCGATGTCCTTTAAACTGGCAGCAGAACCGCAGGAAACAACTTCCACAGCAGTAACGATGATCGGTGTTATTGCATTTAAATTCTTTATCAAACTGTCCGCTCACGTCGTAATAACCCAGGCACGTTTCATGACCGCCCGTTTCAGGTGGCGGGACCTGTGTTATCTGCCGTGGAGCTGCGGTGGGGACGGCAGTG
Organism: Albula goreensis; assembly: GCA_022829145.1. Lineage (NCBI taxonomy): Eukaryota > Metazoa > Chordata > Actinopteri > Albuliformes > Albulidae > Albula > Albula goreensis. The sequence continues at coordinate 19,770,163 of CM040748.1, forward strand.
CTGTTCACCTCTTTCGCCTTCGGCGGCCGTTTAGGAACAGTCTTGCCTTTTTTGCCTGTAGCTGCACACAAAACGTTCAGTTGGTCCAGATATATCAAAAGAAGCAAAAGGTGCTGTATACCCATGACTTGCGGCTTTTTTCTTTACTTCAGCTGCTTTAGTCCTTTTTCTCTATGTGTGTTCTTTTTTCGTGGGCAAAGACTAGAATTCAGTCCTCTCTGGTTGTCGCAGCTCCTACAACCGAGTCTTGAGCTTTCCACCATGGGTTCATAGCCGGTACCCTGCTCCAACTACACACTAGTGGTTGTATCGACAAAGCCATAAACCGAATGAGAGAAGGGCGCTTCTGACACCCATCAAGTTCAGTGGTAGAGAGATGTCACTCATCGTAAATCTTCCGACTCAGACTTGCTTTGGTGCTCATCTGGGTAGTTTTGGATGGAGCAAGCACAATACAATTCATTTCAATTCAGCTTTAAGACTGGGCGTGACTGTACCCGCCGGAGGGTTTGAAGACTGCCATTCACGGGACTCCTTTGACTAAGCAAGCTCTACATCTTGTAAATGTGGAAGTTGTCCTGAGAAGGAGGGGAATGTGCAAAACCTGAATTAGCCTTCATAAACTTGACATATATAACACATTATATCAGCGACATGATAAACAATCAAACTGCCGAATCAATTGCATTTGAATATGGAGACATGCATGCAGAGTCGATTTTATTTATTTATTTATTTAGTCGTGCTATTTATCATATTCAATGCACGTGTTAAAGGCGTATGACAAAACCTATCAAATATACCAGTTTAGCGTATATTCTAGCGGATATATTAATATATTTTTTTGATATTGCCGCTAAAATAAACATCCTTTTGGATGCACATAGCAGATTTCAGAACCATGGACAGTAGCCCATAAAGAATACAGAAAACTTTAAATGCACACACATTAACTTTACTCAAGCCATGTAAACAATATATCGAATATGTAAATAGGTATGAATGCATTTTAGTCAGCATAACTTGCCAAAAATGTATAATTTTGCTCCCATGAAGAGAACTAAAAGAAAATCCATTATTTAGCACAACGCTTCAAATGCTTTGCTAGGGGTGGGATGATGCGTCTGCGACGTGATCTTTTCATTCATGTACTCACTGTTTTCAAATAGCGGTTTTACATATATCTGTAATGACAGTCATTAATCCTACATTTAATTTCCGTAATGCATTAGCTCTATAAAGAGGTAAGAAATACCCACGAATTATGGCAGAGGAGGACACTCACCTTGCGGCTCTGACTCCAGCTGCTGAGCGGCTCGGCTCTGGCACTGAGTGAGCCGGGTGAATCTATGCTCAGCTAGAGACCCCGAACGGGTCCGCCCCCATCCTTCACTCTTGCATCACTCCGGTTCCAGCGTCACAAATACACCGGGTATCAGTTAATTACAAATCACTCTCCAACAACAGTACAACTGGTTATGCCTCTAGGTTGCACTCAATATCTGGACATCCCCTCAACTGCTTTAGCGAGAACCTTTCATTCTCACCCTTGGTTTATATCTACACCCGCATGCGGTGTTCACTCCAGGTGAAAGTTGATGTCATAATCCGTTATTACATTTATAAGCGTGCATGCAAAATATTATAGACTATTTTTTTAAAATATCCAAGTTTCGACAGTGATGGAATTTAAGTTATGGAAACATAAGTAGTAAGTATTGAATTTATATTGTCTTTGCATTTTGTATTATTCAAACGATATTAATACAGTAAAGACATACGTTCTTAGTGTGAATGTATTTCTAAAATAAAAGAGTTTGGTCAAAGAACTGCATATTGTGCTTCAAACCGTTTTACAAGAAAATAAATTGCACAACATATTGTTAAAATCTATATGTCGATAATTTCATACAATGCTTGTCTATGTAAGGGGTTTTTATAAATGTAAATTTGTTGAGTCTAATCTGTTTGGAGCTTACACTAGGGATCTCCTGAACTGTGAGATAGTCTGTTCTTAAAAGTCCGTTAAAAATACACTGGGTTGGAGATGACATTTTAGAGGAAAATTACATCGTAATTCATTGTAGAATAAACAATATTCTTTTAAACAAAATGTCCAGAAACAGGTTTTGTTTTTTTTTTTAAATGAACAACAGCTGTGTTCTATCAGTTTCATTTGCAATTTTACACATGTCCACAACCCGTGTCATTACACACACCCTAAGGGAAATGTTGGAAATGGGAAAATGTCTGGGTTTTACATGGAACACTATAACGTGCGACATATCATGCATGGTTGACTCAATCTTATCAGAAGAACACATCTCATGCAACTTTCACCCAGACAAGTGCTTTCATTAGTATAGCTAATACCAAATGTAGTTATATGACCATAGTAGTTAATCCTGCACATACAATGCACACGTTGTGAGCTAGGGTTGCACATGTTTTATTTATTTATTTTTATTTATTTTTATATGTCAAATGTTCAATTTTGTCCTCAGTGATTCATACAATTTATATTACATTCCTAAACATCTAAAATTATCAGAATCAAACTGACTTTACAAAGTGCATAAAACACATTGGGAAAAATGTACCTTGTTTTTGATCTGCAAACAGATTTTCCTCCTCCAGATTTCTGGGCTTTAAGCCATTTGGAAAGCACAGAATACGTTTACAGCACAAACATCTTTGCTGTGCTGTACAAATTGTACATTGTTGGACTTGGGAATTGGTAAACAGGCTTGCTGTCCACTTCTGTCTGTGGTAATGCAGTGTGGCTGGATGATATCTCATGGGACCACATCCTGAAACCATACCTAACTCTTCTGCATTTCAGTTTGTGGTTGTGTTAGCTATTTAGAGCCCTTAACACACTCTGCCTTTCTCACTCTACATTCCTATACTTATTCCTGCATGGCTGCAACATAAATCAGTTCTCTTTATCCCTTAATTGTTCCCCCTTAATCTAGTAAAATGCAAAAGCATAATGGCATGCTGATGGATTAGGCTAGTGACTATTGAGCACAGATGCTGAGAATAAATATTCAGTAATAAAGGGGAAACAGGCAGTTGGAGGAATCACTTTATCACATTTTCTCTAATCTATGTGAATCCATTCAGATTAATATTTAGTTCCTATTTTACTGAATTTGCAAAAGAAAACATTTCAATAGGTACATTTTGCTTTTAGAAGGGCACGCTGTGGCCTCTGTCCCTGTGAACTCATTAAACACTTAAAAAATAATAACAGGGAAACAGGAGGTAGGTGTACTGGGTGTAAATGTGTATACACATAATTACCATGGCAACATAAAAGAAAACAGAAACTCTTTTCATCTTCTGTTTCCAAGTGAGTCTTTGAAAGAATGCATTACTGCTCAGTGCCATTTTATCCAACACCAACCATTTCATCATAACTCTTGCCCTGTGCAAGTGGTTCCACATTGTAGTTTAGGACTATGAACAAAACCAGTAGATGAGGAATTTGTCTATGGTTTTATTCTCATAATTAACTTTTACCTCCACTTTCAAGGTTCTTTTAACAATACATGGTTACAATGTTCTTTGGTAAACAAGAGTAAAAGTCATTAAACAGGGGAAAAGCAAGCATAAAGATCCTTGGGCTGTTTCAGAGGGGATTTACTGCAAAAGTCATCGACATGGATATGTGCTATGTCTTTTGCGATGTCTTTTGTACATAGATAACATAGATAGGTACATTTTCAATTGCTCTATGCATGTATCTGTCCTACTCGTAATGCCTGCAATTTATTAATTTCACATCCTCAGACAAATCAGAATATGACTGAAGCATATGGAATTTTCATTTGATGACAATGTGATATTAGATGGAATATGACCCTTGTTCATTTCAAATGCCAATGAATATGGGAAGTCTGAAATCCATGCTTGTACATCTTAAAGCACTTCAAAGGTCCTAATGAAGCTAAGAGAGAAGCACCAAAATGCAAAGCTGGTGATGCTAGTCACTTGTTCTCCATGAACAAAAGGCAACTAAATAACCCAAGAGCACCCATGCAGAGATAAATACATAAATAAATACATACTTAAGTGACATCATATCATCTAGGCTTTATTAGAATTACTACTTGAACTTTAACTCTGTTTGGATATTTCTATTGGGCTGAGTGTTGGAATGCATTGTTTGTGACGATGGCATTTTGCATAAACATATAGTGTGGTAGTATACATGCATTATATTTTTATAATTACTCTGGTTGTTTTAATTATGTTACATTTATTTCTTACACAAGAAAGCCTTTCTTTTTATTTTTATGTATAGGAAAAAATTGAATACATTTCTTTTATAATCCTCTGATTTTAAAGGCTGGGAGCAGTTGCTAAGTAACAACTTCTACTGACGCTATTCGCACTTGTGATAAAATATTTAAGCTCACTTGTGAAATGTCCCTTTGGACCTTCAACAATACCTTGAGCCTAGAATGATTCATTCAGTCAAAATTCATTACTAAAGTATTTTGCTTAAATGTAAATGGAAAAGGTGATCTGTACGTGTTCTGGGGCTTTCTAGAATACCAAGAGGAAATACGTGGTAAGGAAACTCAATGTTGAGAAACAGTGTTACACAGCACAGCTGAATTCTACAATGATCTGCCAAAGTTTCCCAAACCTAAATTGAAAATGTGCGCAATCTGTTTAGCTTCTCCAAGCGCTTGTTTTCTTATTGTGAAGAAAAATAGGACAATGTATTTTCACATCGTTCTCTCATTTTTACACAAAACAAAATATTCACAGTTCCCTTCGGTTAAAGGCAAGGTTTTCTCTGGCTTAACCATGATGGAAAAGTAGTATTAGGGAGTAACTACATAACTGTTGTCTCTTCATAATTTTCCTGAGGATTTCCATAAATCCCTATTGTCTTGGTGAGAAAACCAATTCAGGTGTTTTTCCTTTCCATTTTTCCCTTTATCTCCTTCCTGCATATGCAGTTGACATAGAAAGTGCTACAGAGGCCACAAAAATGCATGTGCTTTCATCCCTCAGAGAAAAGGAGAGTGCAGCATATGAAAGAAAGCATCATGAGACTGCAACCACAGGAAAAAAAACAGTAAACAACATGTATTTTTTATTGTACACAATAACTGGAGATTTCATAACGAGTGGTGCAATAAACTGGTAAAATCAGCTGCATACCATTGCCAAGGCTTCAATACTTTTATTATGCACATCAAAAATGTAATATCAGTAAAGCATTTCACAACATTAGCAATTACGAAGTGTGTCATTGAGCTCTTAGCCCCACATACAGCACCCAAGAAAAAAGAATGTCAGGTACTAACCTACCATAAGAATGCATCTATGCACTTAGTCAGTGTTTTAAAATATTTCTGTTTGGCAAGAGTTTGAGGCTGACTCCTAAATACACAATAAATAATGAATTTGGTTTTAGGGCCTGTCAGTTTTGAGCAGGTTTTAAACAACTCCAATTAGCATGGTTCCATATGGCATTCACAACACCTTGAGTTATTACCTTCCCAGGACAACAACCAGGGAATAACTGTATACTTTAACATGGAGTAAAATTAGGTGTTATAAGGTGCTCCGTCTACTGGACAAACTGGAGGTTCATTGAAAAAACATGATAATAAAATGGGAAATTCAATCATAAAATTGGCACACAAAGTAACAGGAAGAATATAAAAATATATTAACTATGAAATATTCTCAAAATATTAAATAAATAAAAAATTGTGAGTTAAAGAGTGCTTTGCATGAAGGCACATGAATGAATTAAAAGGAAAATGGCTATGAAAATCTGTTTCTCTCAGGTCTGAATACTGGATAGTGCTTCTTGGTCTACATTCAAAAATGGGCAGCCTCTGAAAAGCTTGAACAGCTGCTTGTGACCCCGGCATACCACTGTAGCTAATATAACACACACACAAGAAAGAGTAGAAAGAGTGCCTCTTACATTCATTCATTTTTCCTCACAATGTTATAGATGGCAGCATTTGCAGATGAGCCTCCTCACTCTGTCAGTCAAAATGTATCTGACTGAAAAGTATAAAGGGAAGAGGAATTGTCCATTAGAATTGAACTGCTCATGGCAGACAAAACCAGCCTCAGCAAAAGCATGGGCAGGCAACCAGCAGAGCCATGTGCAGTTCAGAAATAAAAAGGCCTGCTTTCTTTTGGCTTGGACCAAATATGATTGACTGTATGTGTACATGATGATTGCATAAATGTTTACGTTTAAGCATAATCAACTTTTTTTTTTCATAAAGACCCATGTAAAATATAAAAATTTACTTGCAGGGGCAATAACTATTGCATTCCCATGCTTCGCTTCCACAAAAAAAAATTGGCTAGCCGGTGAGAGATGGGCGATATGTAAAATATTATTTTGATATTTGCAGGTGAAATGACAATGTATGCTTTATTTAAGGTCATAACAACATACAAAATCACACAAAGAAGCAGTTATCACACAAGACTGAACCACCTTTAACAATATGACCACAATGTACCAACAAAATTCACAATGAAGTCATACACACAGGCAACGAGTTTTACATCCTTTACAGTTCATTTGTGCATCACACGTTCTGGAAGATTCTGATGGGAACATATCTCCTGGTCCACTAGCACCATATATTTAGACAAAACCTAAGGTAATTGTGTTTTACATCAACAGCAACTAGATTGTTATTGACTTCAATTAATACTATAGTTCCACACAGTGGTGACAGTAATTGAGGCCTAACACCAAAATTCTTCAATTGGTTTAAATTAGAGATAATTATTCCATATTACAAGTACAACAACATCGATAGTGCAATCATGTCACCTTCTTTTGTTTTTGTCGACCAACACAATGTAATAACAGCCAATACAAATCATGTTCATACATGCCTTGCACAAAATAAACAATTGTTAAAACTAATGTTTTGTGCACTTTTCAGTTTGTCTGCAGTTCACACACACATACAATCCTGCACAGAAGCTACATTGACACAAGCATTGGTTTAGACAACAATATTCCCATCCCAATCATTTTGGAATAACAAACACAAGTAGGAAGGCAGGGTCTAAAGCACGCATTCACACTACCACAAACTACCAATGCAACATTTGTGAAGACTAAGCATGATTACTTGAATTTAACAAGTGGAATTGCTGCATATTGTCATTAAGTATACACTTGATTTTTCATCAATTTTTTTTATTATTTACTCATTAAAGTGCCATTATCCACAGGTTTGTCACTGGCAAGATAAATGTAATTACAAAGAGAAAAATATCTTGCAGGTGACCAAAGTGAGAGCTGATTTGAGGCAAGTTTAATATAGCCCTGAATTGAAGTCAAATTTACTTGAGAATTATGTATGACAAACTTTTTTGATATTGGTTTTTACTTTTACACTGTTCTGTCCCTACTGCTGTCTCTCTTCTGGAGCTGCAAGCCACCTCTCAGATGATGTGCACATGGACAGAGGAGGTGGAAGGGAAGGAGAGGGGCTATTAGCCATTCTGCATACTGATCTGATCTTATCTGAGTTAGGCGAAGTACAAGAAGGCTTTAATTAAGTGTAAGATTCCTCTGAAATGAATTGATGGAAAAGGCTGAGTATGGGTGAAGACTCTGGCAGAAATTCCAATTTCACTGCAATTATCTCTGCAGTCCAAGTACATCTGGTTACAAGGCTGCACATGTGTCCTGATAGAAAAGCAATTGAACGTTTGGGTGGTTGCACTGAATATAATAGATTAACAGTGTCTTTCTAGATAAAGTACAGAAAAGCACACTTAGGTTTTCCTAGCTTTGGGGGTGACTGGAGGTCTTGGGTTGAACCTGTACCACTCCCTGAACAGCAATGACCACATCTGACTGGAAAAAAGCCAAAGGAGCAAGGTTTTTTTCACCTCTCCTGCACCATAAACAATACAGTTAAATAAATGTGTGGAGCTTCTGTTCATAATAGCTTGTTCTCTGTGTGATTTTAACATAGCAATGTGATCAGTTGTCTTTATAATTAATTTATCTGTTCAGCACCAAAAGCATTACAAAAGACATACAAATAAATTGAGACAGAAGAATAATAATAAATGATTAATTCTGCATTTAATTGACTTTACTTTCATTGACATCAGAAATAAGCTCTCTTTTAGTTACATTTTACAGTGTTTATTCATCATAGAGACTGTTCTTCAAATGTTCTTATCATGGATATTCATGAGGCCCCCTCACTTGTCATCAGCACCTGCTGTATTCCCACTGTAAGGAACCCAGAATAATAATCAGCAGCTTTGCAGGCCTTCTTTCAGTGTGAAATAAGAAATCATATTAGACAGGACACTCTTTACATTCTGCCATACACATGAATATTCAAAGGTATTTGCCCTTTTTTGTATCATAATGAACAATTCTTCAAAAAGACAGCCAATTTCATAAATATGTATGCAGTTTCTCTGTGAAGTGAATCTGAGGGGGTTGGATGTTGTTGATCAATGAACATGACTGATATTAAGTTCGATTTTCAGGTTTCATTTTCATACATGCCAATTCCTATGCCTTCATCAAATAAATAAATAAATTTGAAAAATAAAACCATTGATTGTAGCCTGTTACCATTTTAATTTTCTTAAATGTGTCAGAGTTTGTGCTCTGGGGGCAGAATCTCATTGAAATGTGTTAGCAGCACACAGAGCTCAATCTGTATAATGCAGGCTATTATTTCACTTGAATATGACATATTTCTTAGGGATTGTGTCTAAGTAATACTCTACTGCATTCAGGCCACATGCAGGGTAGGTCACTCAAGCAGCTAATATGAAAGGTAATGCTGGAGAACTCTGCCGCAAGCTGCAATAAAACTGAGGGCCACTAAAGTAGAAAACTATGCCTCTTCAGGTCTCTGCTGCTTGTTTTTAACAGCTTGGTGACTGAACACATTTTTGATGCAGTCCTTGTGAGAGGCAAATAACAAGCAAATGGGTTTTATACACCCCAATTGTTATAGCAAATGAAGTAGATTTTCAGGATAACCCATCCTGACTCGGTTCATATCAGCATCATTTAGTTTGACAAACTTGCAACATATTTCACCCTGTCCGAATATACCTGTCACTTCAGCAGCAGTGCCTCAGAGTCAAAGAATGGACTGACAAATGAAATGACAATTATGATGCCCCCATGTTAGCTCAAGATACCAAAGAAAGCACAGATAGAAGAGAAGATAGCTTCCACTGAGTGCAGATAGACATTCAGGCTCCATCCTGCCTTTTTCTCTGGAAGCATGACTTATCCAAGAACCACAGCAATACTCAGCTATATCTGATGGGAATTGTACTTCTTTAATTGTCAGAGTTTTCATTTCAGTGGCTTAATTTGGCTTTAAATAAAACCGAACAAGGCTTAAAGATAAGATATAGCCTCCACCAGTTTTTGATGAAAATCAAGCTTCAGAAAAATGCAAGTCAGTTAAATAATAAAATTTAAGTTTGCAGCATTCATTTTACTCAGCATTATGCTTATTAAAGTTCAACACCCAGTGAATGATGTGGCATGAAATTAAAGCAGCCTAGGCGAGAGTGAGCCTTTTTCAAGAAAATCTGTTATCTCTATTATAATTGTCTATTACAATGGTTCTTTTTCATCCTTCAGCAACTAAAACAATACACAAGAAAGACAGTCTAATGGGATGCATTGAGAATGAAAATATCACATCAAGTATTATAACAATATAATGTTTAATATGTGTATCCTCTTTTTCCCTCTGTAATGTAGGGTTGTCGTGCCAGAAACATCTAAGATACGCTTTGTAGGTATAGCCCATAAGTAGCCTTAATGTCAGAAATGGAATCCCGGTGTAGATAATTATGAATTAATGAATAAGGAAGCTCTTCCATTTGATAATACTTTCCTAAAGTGTTCTAATTTGATAGATTTTTTTCTCATTTTTCAGAGATTGTGGGGTTGAAATGTTTTCTTTATTGCATGACTATTACAAAAAAGGAAACAGTTTTTTAAAGTCATACACTTTTTTTTCCCATAGCTCAGTTCCTGGGTAAAGTAGCAGGCAGCCAATGCCGTAATTGCTATGATGGCAATGAGATGTATAGATCATGTTATTTCTGAAGAAAACTGCATGTGAAAAAATTGCAAGTGTATCATGAACTCTATACTAATTACATTTCAGATGGTCATTAAGACTGAGTTATAATGACTGCTAGCAATGATAGATTGGTAGATCCACAATGGTAGATTTTATAGATAGTATCATTCCCATGATTTCTGCAACAGTGCCATTTTATTTTCTAGAATGTTGTCTTATTTATTATGGTAGACTAACTGGATGTTGTGTGAAAAATGTATACATTTTGTTGACTGAGGTGTTAAGATTATGTCAAAACTGAGTCTTCCTGGCTCTGTTTTAGTAGGTCTGTCTGATTAATCACATCTCCCTGCAGAAACACTGAGACATAAATTGTTTTTAAGCCACTGAGTAACACACTTTGTTTCCTGATTCTCAATATTGAATGTAATGGGTCTGTATGCTCAACCTTACAAGCTATAATAAGAGGAATCCAACCTGACCCCTGGCAGCCATTATCAGTAATTGCATGCCACAATGTTCCTGCAGTGTGAACACACAGAGCTTCTGCATGTGCTGCAAGGGAAATGGCACGCAGCTGCATTGACAAGTTCTCCGTAAGTGTGTTCATGAGAGCAAGGAAGAGGAAGCTAATGGAGGTCCTTGATAACCCAACCACAATGTTACCATATCTGTGACAATGGAGTGGCTATGTGTTTTGCCAGTGATGGGACAGGAATCATAAAGGATGTGGCCTCATGTGGGGTTAATGTGAGGCTCATGCTGGCTGTTGTTATTCTGTATTTTATTATGCTCAGATACAATCAGGAATTCTACATCAGAAGCTACCTCACAGTGGAAAATTTTTCAAATTTTTCCCCTTTATTTTTTCCCCTCAATTTAATATGCATTTGCACACCATGACACTACAGCTGAAGTACATGCGTTCCTCTGATACATTCCCCAGAGAGATAGGGTTTATTTTATATCATACCGTATATTCAGTGCTATAGCAAAGAGGCAGTGCTTTTCAGAAAAGAGGCATAAGACTACTTTTCTCTGATAACAACTGGTAGCCTTCCATTACCTGCTGTGCAGTTGGTAGGACCTACTCTAACAGCAATCCAAGGAACCCATGCTGAACTGAGTCTTCCCCTGGCAGTACACAATTCTCATCAACTTTTTTCATTTCAAAAAGAGAGCAGGCATGTGTGTTTTCAACGGGTGATCGATGGAATTGTAGTCTGCTTCAGTAAACTGGGCATTATATGGATGATACACAATGTGGCATTATTAAGCTTACCATTTTAACTGCTCATCTCTTCAAAAAATAAATAATCTGACTGGACACTGCAACACATGGGAAGAATGTTTATAAAATGAAGTTATACAATGTATAAACCTTGAACAATTATGCAGTTTAGAATGACAAAGTTTCCAAGAGTGTACAATACGGTTTTATTCCCTCTGTATTCTCTGTATAAATTATTAATATGCATCAAGTTTTTACCAGTGAAGCGTCAATGAAGAGGTTCATAATGCACCACAGAATCAAGGCTAATGTAATGACTATCTGACTAAACGAATGAAACAGATATCCTAATATGTCTCTACTGATTTTACAAATGGAATCCTCAAATTTACTTCATTGGTAAATGCATCAGGCAGCTTTTCAAAATGTTTATTATCACTTTATTATCAAACATTCAGGTAAGCCTCACAATCAAATTTGGGGACAAAAATTCAAAAGAAACAGCCCAGCAGTCTGTCACTTATGTAACACTGCATAGTCCCATGTGTCCTAGCAGTCTATTAATCCATCCACCCATCTATGGATGAGGCTACAGAACCCAGAGCAAACTGACATGAACACTGGATAAACATGAAAACATCAAAATCAGCATAGAAGGGGCCTGGCTATGGTGGATAAATATACTAGTGTCATATAAAAGCTGCCTTTCTGGTGTATGTTCAAACTGTGCAAACATCAGCTACTGCTACAGCTGAATAGGAGAGAGAAATGCAAATCAGAGAATAAATATGGTTAGTTTATTAAAACGAAGCCCAGTTGTAATGTAACAAATGGAGCAGATTTCAAAGCTCTGGATTTTCCAGTGGTGACAGGAAGTCAGCCCTTATCACAGACTTCACACTTAAGTTGTGTTAATTCAGTGCCTCTCTGTGAAAAAATCATATAAAATAAAATTTCTTTTGCTGTAGGGGGCATTAAGTAACAATGTTATAAATCATGTATCATACAAGCAGTCGTCTAAACACCATGTGTTACAAACATCCAACATTTAAGCTTCCAATACCGTGAGAATTATTACTCATAAGTCATCACACTTAAAGACATGCTGTTAATTATTACTATTCTTTCCCTTGCGTAAAAGTATCATGTTTCACTTTGGTTAATGGCTGCCTTGAAAGCATAGCAGGACAAAGAGTCTACCTGAAACATGACTCGTCTAATTTCCCATAGACAATCAATACAGGATTCACCTCCTTGGTAATAATGTTCTGATTGTTTGCAGAGAAAAGGCCAGTAAGTAAAGATGAATATTGAAAGGTGCTGATGACCAAAGGGTTACATGGCTGAAAGGACTGGAAGAGTTTCTCTCCAGGTTTTAAAGGCAGCTACCTCGCACTGACATGTAAAAAACATAAATAGGCACCTGATTTGTATTTCAACTTGCATGGTATCAGATTTTTAGTGCAAAATGTACTTCCCATTTTCTGTGGTCAGGAATCTATTTGCGTGATTGATACTGAAATGTAACTAACGGTGTATGAAGTATAGGAGGAGACCCGAGGCTATATACTCTATATTAGTATATACTATAGTATATACTAATACCGCCCTGGGATTCCTCCTATACTTCACATACCATTTGTTACATTTCAGTATCAATCATGCAGTATCAATAAATCAATATACATACATACATATATAGGATGTTCTTACTATATATAGAACTACAACATGTAGAACTGGATGCATGCAAAGTGTAAATATTTTCTTACTCAAGATAAAATATTTATGTTGAACTAACTCCCACACAAGCACATTGAAAGTCACATACCCTGACAAACAAATTTGAAGTTCATAAGTCACATGTTATCCCATCAGATAGAACCTGGGTATGCAGCCCTTTAAAATCATGTCAGAGGAATCTAAGTACAATGTAGCTTTAATCAATCAAATACATTAAAACAGAATGGTGCCAATCAAACATATATTACAAGACATCCCATATATATATATATATATATATATATATATATATATATATATATATATATATATAAGCATTCAACATTTACCTGATATGGATACAGTATCCCTTGGAACATGCTTTAAAACCGAGGGAGATTAAATGATCGGTTCTCCAGGGAGTTCTACTGCTGTAACTGAGAGCTGTCCTCTAATGGTATTCTCTGAAATGTTTTCTCTGTTCTGGGCTTTGCAGTCATAGCACTGACATGCCGAGGAGGCAGGTCTGTGATCATCTTCATTGTTCCTGACTCCCTGTGCTTTTTTGCAGGGTGAAATCCTTTACACATGTCACATCCTTTTGCCACTGGCATGACCTAATTTCTTTTAAAACTGATGCTTCAAAATTACTGTATTAGACTGTGCTGGGACCAGCCTTTTAAGAGAACTGTTCCCTTGTGTTCAAATATGCATGCAGTGTGTCTCCTGGAAAAAAGCACCCTGTCAAATACTCCAGACTAAAGAAGCTAGGCCTACAGGTATAAGACAAGTATGATATGGAGGGGAGTGTAATACAGGTCAGCCAAGTGCATAAGCATACATTGCAGAGCGAGAAAGAAAGAGATCAAAACACTTAATCGACCTGCTTGGGACTTTTCCATACAGTCCCTATTGCTAGATGATGAAGAATATTCTTTGGAAAACTACTGTGTGAGTGATGAGTGGTGCTAGTGGCAACTGACATTTCAACTGAACCTGAAGTAGTAGGAACTTTGTATTTTGATTGCATTATTATTGCATCCAAATATCTGTGAATTCCCATTCATTTTAGGCATTTTTTTAGAATTCTGGAACCGTTTCCCCTAAAGCAATTTGATATGTCATTAATATATTATACACACAACTGGGGGTGTTGTTAAGTATTACATGAACTTGAGAGAGGCAGCACACTTCCAGCAATATCACTATCCATGGTATAATATGTTTAAGTGCTTTTGTTAAAGTTATGTATGTACAAATTTAAAAATACATTTTGAAAAGTAAGAAAAGATAGGGTAACAAACAAACAAAAAATATATATATGTATGTGTGTTGTGTCTGTGTGTGCATGTTGTTTGTTAATATAGAGTATGAATATGAGAATATAAGTATGCATGTTTTTGTGTAGCAATAGCCTATGGAAGAGGAAGTATTTTAACTGTCAAGGTACTTAACGTTAGCTATAGTTTGTGCTTGCTAGCTAACAAATTTAACATACCTTTAGTTGAACTCATAACTGGCTATGCTAATGTGACAGCTTACCTTAACTATAATTTCTGATTAAAAGTCATTATTGTCCAGAGATGTACAACCATTTTTAATTAATCATGGGTATATAGCTTGTATGTTTTATATAAGATGATATTTCCAGCTTGACACTGTATGTCTGGCTATGGCCCAATGTACACGGCCAGCTGCTGAAGGCTGTCGCTTGTTGGGCTCGGCTTTCATGTCAAGCTATTTTCTTTTTACATGTTTCATCCTGTGCAGAACATGCAACGTCAAATTAACCACCAACATATCTTTTTCCCCAGCACAGATAGTTATTTACACAACTAAATAATATATGTTGTTTGGACTGTAACTCCGTGCACGTAGACATATACATATTTTGTTAGTTCATATCTCTCTACACCTACAGTACATATACACATGGTTTTATGAAGTTATTGATAAATGAAGTATAGAACTGAGACTGACAAAAAGAACTGCCAAGCTGCTCAAATAATACAATTTATACTGGCGATTGCTAGATATAGCCAATGTGTTAGATATATTACCTTAGCAAAACATAAACTTTCAAATGTGCCAGCTGTATGTAGGTAATTACCACATGCACAACATGTTCGGGATTTTGCTCAAAAAGACAGATAGAAAATTTTCTGAAAAGTCAGGCCTCCAAAATGCTTACATGGAATATTACATTTCAATATTAATTACAAATTATGCACATTAAAACTCCAGTCATGTTTCGCAAAAATCTGACATCTTCATCATGCTCCATAGAATATCTAGGACACTGATGAATACCAATAAACAGCCTTATGCTGTTACAGCTATGTAGGCTATACTTTTTGTTGTGTAAAGGAAATGTTTTCTGCAAAAAAGATACATAACATTTAAATCATGTTTGCCATTTTAATTTGACTGAGTGCCTGTACCTTCTCCTAGTTGTGAAAAAAACTTAATTAAAATTTTCACATATAAGGCAGTTAGTTTTCTTTTGCAGTCTAACAAATTTGTTTTGGCATCCTAACTCAATAATCATTCCTGACATTTTAAAATTGACAAGACAAAGATGCAAAAAAAAGAACAGAGACGTTTCAAAGCAGTGAGTTATGTTTATATAGTTATCATGCAACAAGAAGCATTATCCATCTTTGTCAATTATAATAACCTTTACGTAAATCAGCATTGCATCAAGGGAAATGGAAGAACTGAATTAAGATGCATGCTGCTACAGGGCCAGCAGCCACGTGTCATTGGTCTTTTGCCATGATTCCGCATGAATCTTGATGAAGGCACTCTTTTTTTAATCTGGCAGAGTGCAGTTTAGCTCCTTCTCAGAAGAACACTTTGTAATTGTCACAGAGAGTTCACAGGCTGTATGTAAGTATGTAAATGCTCTCAATAAAACGACTGCTAACCTGATTAAGTGATTGTAAGTTAAGGTGAAGCTCTGTATTATTATTGTGAGGTCATTAAGCACACACCTTTAAGCAGGATAACTTATAATTTGCAAGGCATTAATTAAAATAAAAATGATAAGCTTGAAATTCTAAACAGTTCAGGTCAAATATAGCCAAGAAACAATATCCTTTCTTGGAAGATGTATAATGTTTGTTTATGTATATGGAGAGTGTGAGCACTTTGGGAATATGAAACATGATAATCCCAAACACCTCTTGCACATATTTTCCTGTTTTTATGTTTCACTCTATCTAAGACTTGTTTAGTATCCCCTATTAACAGCAGTAGTGCTCCCCACTACTGCTGTTAAAAAGCTGTCCCTTGTCTAAGGCTCACACTTATGCTCAAGCACCCTCTCACAGGGTTTCAGCTAATGTGATCACACACATGCAAGAAAATCTGTACAGTGTACTGGATGCCCACAGTGCCATACAATGGTTGCCCTCAGCATGGATAGCTCCATTGCTCATTCATGGGCATGGAGAGAAGATTCATCTGGAATGCCTATCAGCCTGGCATACATGTGTGCTATGGCCATGTCAGAATGTGACCATATGGGAGACTGCTTACATTATGCTGTTGGGAGGATGTGAATAGCATATTTCTGCTGAAGCACGCGCTAAGTAGAAATGGTCTATAGTGTTTTGCACATTTAATCAAATATTTCCCACTGTAGATCCCAAAATACGTCAACCATACCATCGTAACATTACGGCTGATGTTTTTTTTTTATATTTGTTTGTACTCTATGTCAAAGTAAAGTGATATTTTGGTTTTAGGTCAGTTGTTTTAAATATTAATACACAAATGGAGTATGTTCAAAAAGGATGATTTTTCTTAAACCTTGCAGAGAGCAAAATGATTTTTACTTCATGATTCCGGAAAACAGAGAGAGTCAACAATGAAAATTCATTGCCTTCATTTCCCCCAAATGGAAATTCTCAAGGGTAACAGTGGACGGGCAGACAACAGGCTATGGCTGCCTCTCAGGAGAAGATGGAGAGATGCCTATTTTATCGACAAATTAAAGCATCTTTCAATGAAATGGCATGGGTGAGTCCCATAGTCACAAAAAGGGCAAGAAATTACAGGTGCTTTGGCAGCCGATTTATCCTTTTTTAGTGCTGACCCAGGGTAACGGTACCTTTTTCCCAAACCATCCAGTGGAGAGACTATCTAAATTTGGTTAGTATGTGATGAGGCCATAAAACGTTTATGATGTCTGATGCTCCAGGGAAGAGCAGTCTGATATTACTTTTGCTCTTGGCAAGATGGTTAATTCGCATATTTGTAGTGACACTCAATGTTCTCATACACTACACACTGCCCTAGAGATAACTGCTCTAGCTTCAATCTGTTAGTAATTCAGAATTGTATTAAATTTAATGATTTCAAACCCAGCGGGTGAAGGCTTTATTAATGTGTAACACTATTTCTACCAATCAAGCATCTGCCCAAAAGAGAGACAATTGCATAAATGGTGCATGTCAGTCCTGTCTGAACATCATCAAGCAATGTATGCATTGCATTGTGGGCATTGCACTGCAGAAATATTATTCTAAGGTTGTCTAGTTTCACACAACAAAGTAATGGCTGAATATGGTGCAGATTATGGTCCCGGCTAGTTGAAAGAAGTTTTGAAAGATTTGATAAATAATTAAATAAATAAATGGCACACGTTCTGCGATACAGATACATTACTAAAATGCAAACTCACCTTACAGAAATATGATGGAAACCTCAGCCAGGTTTTGTAGTACTGTGATATGTCTTAATTAGGCAAGCTCAGCACAGTACAAAGATAGTTGTCTTTATGCAAGGTGTTTGTTCACTCCACCAGGGGTCATTAATGCAGTTTGAGAGAAGCTTTTCCTTGGGGCAGCAAAATAGTGAGAGATTGAGGGTCAGCAGTTGGACAGATAGGTTTGGAATTATTCTGGAGCAGGATGATTGAAAAGTGATGTCAAAACCAGGGTTTTGGATGCAAAATCGTGGATCCATTTTGTAACTGTAACAAGTGGTAGGTCTGAAAACAGCAGTACAACAGAGCTGGCTGATCTAGATGGACCGTATGGTAGTGTCAGGGAGGTCAGCCCAGAGGTAGCTGGAAATACTCCAACAGCAGAAATAGACAGCAGCTGAATGGAGTAATTGGTGAGGACTGAGCAGATCCTTTGGAAGCTGGACAGGAAATATAGGCAGGTGTGGATCAGTTATGCAGTGTTGCGCTTCTGGAGGTCAGCAGCACATAAGCAAAGGGACGACAAGAACAAGGCAAGGAATTTTCAAGGGAAATTCTCAAATTTGGGATCTGCACTTTGCTGTGGCTCTTTGTTTTCCCAGCTTTGCCTTACCCGTACCTTGAGGCAAAATATCTCTTTGATGAAAATAAAACTTGCTGTTGAAATCAAAATGAAAACTCCTGCTATTTTTTCTCAGTTACTGAAATGATCAGTTACATAAAAACAAATTTTTTTAGCACAGACATGGCTTCTGCAATAATAACTGTTTGCTTTTTGATATAGAAGTAGAAACATATAGGGGCAGCCTGTAGTGTAGTGGCTAAGGTACATGACTGGGACCTTTGAGGTTGGCAGTTCAAGCACCAGTAAAGCCACACCAAGAACATCATTGCTGTTGGGCCCTTGAGCAAGGCCCCTGACCCTACATTGTTCTTAGGGGGGGA
The DNA here is from genome assembly GCA_022829145.1 of Albula goreensis. Classification (NCBI taxonomy): domain Eukaryota; kingdom Metazoa; phylum Chordata; class Actinopteri; order Albuliformes; family Albulidae; genus Albula; species Albula goreensis. Next base: position 19,788,875 of record CM040748.1, read on the forward strand.
ACAATGTAGGCTCAGCACAATCAACTGTAAGTCACCTTGGATGAAAGCATCAGCTAAATGACTCTAATGTAATAGAGATTAGCCTCTGATATTGATTTTAGTTGCTATATAAATGCATTTTATAACATGCAGAATATCATATTTTATTCCATGTTTCACATGGCAGACAATAATTTGTTGATCCAATCTTAACAGGAAGAAGACAGATTAGAACTAAGAAAAAAACAGAAAAGCATAAGGTGTTACAGAAGCAAAATGCATATAAATTAAAAAGAAGGAACAGTCCTGGTCATTGGATGTAGCTCTGAGCAAAACAAAAAACATTCACCATCAGAAGTGATATCCATCCATGTGCCTTTCAAGCACATACATAGACTGGAAATTCAAAAGCCATAATGACATGAGACACTATAAATCGCTAATGAAAGAAAATGTAGTTTACACAGAAAGGAGTGAATTAGCAGGGAGAGTAAATTGCCCTCATAGCTGTGAATAAGGGAAGCTTCATTTTGAGCTAATTGATTTGGGTATAATGACACTGAGGGATTAGGTTAGGTTATCAGCCACTGTAAAGAAATTAATTTTCAGCATTGCCGCAGCAACTACTGTTACGTAATATGCAGATAAGAAGCCTGGGTAAGAAGGTTGAGATGACTCCCAAGCAATACACAACTTTTTAAGAGTTTTTCATTTACAGGTGTTATAAATCATGTCCTATTAAAGAGAGGACAAGATTTGGAAAAAACCTTAAACTAAAATATTATGCTTTCATTAAAAGTACACACCTGTTATGTGTATGAATGTCATATCTAGGGTTTACATTTGTCTTATAAATTCAATAAATCACCACCTTTTTTTAGAAAGCACAATGAGAAGTTTACCTTTAAGTTTTTATGGGTATGTTTATCCTATATTGTCATCATATACCCATATGAGGTTAATGATATTATACCTCTGGATTTTTGCAGAAGTAATTAAGATGAATAACCTACCACAAGGAGCCAATGGCTTGGATTCAAACTTTACACTTTCTTATAACTGCAATTTTCCCTGTTAAAACCACTTCACCACTCTGCCACCTGGGTGTGGAAGAAGATGGATTTGAGAGAGTATCTTAGGTTAATGTGTGCTGTGAGACTGAACATCCCCACTACAAGTGTTACCACTGGGCATGACATTAATATACAGCTCTTGGGGTTTAGAGGATTTTTTGGTGTAAAAAGGAAGGAGTAAAAGTCGCTGACAGGGGGCTAGTAGGCCACACACCAGCAGATGGAAGCTGGGCTAAATCGAAACCTGTTGCTGTTGTGCACTCTTATGTATGATGCAATAATGTACCTTTAGTTTAGACATGAACACACCCCCAGGGAGGTAATGTTAGGGCGATTTCTCTGCAGTTCTCTTCAGTTCCGCAAGTTTGCCAGCAGTAATCAAAATGAAGAGGAAGGAACAGAGTTTATCAGTCGCCATATGCAGTGTGTGAGACCTGTTAATAGAATAAAAATTCAAACTGAAGTTCAAAGGAACATTAACAAGAAAAAGCACCTCTCTTTCTACATTAACATGGTGATTTTTTGCTCACATGGATCAAGGGAAAGCAGACACAGGTAGGGCAAGCTGTTCTGTTATTTTCCTGATGTTTTATTTTATGTACAAGCAGTTAGATTAATGTTTACTGACACTCCCTGCAACTGGAAACCTGAAAATATCTATGGACACAAAAGATCACTACTACACAGAGAATTTTTGTGGACCATATGAAGGTAAGACTGGTTTATTAATAAGCTTTGCTGTGTGTGTGTGTGTGTGTGTGTGTGTGTGTGTGTGTGTGTGTGTGTGTGTGTGTGTGTGTGTGTGTGTGTGTGTGTGTGTGTGTGTGTGTGTGTGCATGTGCAGTTCTATCAATCCTGTCATTGAAATGATGGTCTTGTTTTTTTATTGCACATTTCAGCTTTGCATCATCACATGTCAAAGTACATATGTGTAAGTGGAAACATTGAAGGGATGTGTGCTGTAGCAGATATGAGGAAAGTTACAAGCCACAAAAAATGATGTCTAGGCATCCCTCAGGAATAGTCTTCCAGCTGCCACTGTTTCCCTCACTCCTGATGCAGTTCTGGTATGAACATATGAAGTGGGTCACAGCTGCGAAAAAAATGCACTAAGCACATATTCAATTTTCTGAGCAGGAGCTTTCTTAGGGCTGGGGGGAAAATGAACAGGCTCGTTAACCTTCTCTTCTCCACCACCCCCTGTCCCAACCCCCTCATCCTCATGAAGACATCCAGCTCAAGAGGCAGTCTGATAAATCATTCACTTTTAGAATGGGAAATGACGTGGTCTATCTTTCTGTGCTGGTGCTTGAGTGTAGTGTATGCCATTGAAACTCATCCCTCAGACATATGGGTAAAACACAGAAGGGAGGTCATCACCAAGCAGCGCCAAAGTCTTACCATCTTCCATGTAATATATTTTATGTGACACATGACACAGCTTTCATCTTTCATCACATGGTGATGCTTTTCTCAACTGTTCTAACCTGGCACACCCAGTTTTATCAGTGACATGCGCATTTTCATTGTGGTTGTTGTTTTTTTCCCCTTCAGCTCTTGCGTAAAATTCAGGTGACACTGTCTCCCTGGAACTATGAGCAGGTATAATGTTGGATTCCTGCACTTGACATGGCCCCAATGCAGTGCTAAGGGGGGGTCTCTCTATTAGTCTTCATTGATACTTCCAACATCTGGTTATTTCATACATTACATGATGGAGTGTGAAGAGCTCCAAAAAGTTCCATGAACTCTATTACCTCTGTGAAGCTCAGGTTCACTGTACAGTCAAGGTTTGATTGCCATTGCCTTGAGTTAGCTTTTGTGTGCATACAGCAGACTGCTCTTTATAACATGTAAGACAGTTATTGTTTTGTTTTGACTTGTTGACATGAATGATAGGTAGATTTAATTTCAAGTTGAACCTTTTGTGAAACATGTCTTTGAAAAGGACATGCACATTTACAGCGGGCCTTAAGCAGGGTCTCTATATGAACAATATCAAAGTATGAATTTGGAGTGGATAAATCAAAGAGATAGGTTGACTACTTAAATATGCTAATAACAAATGTTTTACCTGAAGATATAAAATTATTGCCAGTAGAGCACCAGTTTTGAGTGAACAATCATCACACACACAAACCTGGTCTAATCACTCATGAGAAGAGTTATTTTGGCTTATGATACAGTTGAGTATTATACTGTTTTAGTCACTTTTATAGAATTGGGGAGTAGGGGGGTGTTGGAGGGCACAATACTTATCAAACATAGCTTATCCAACAACCCAACAGAATAAGCCCTTCAGTTCCAGGATGTTTGGATTGGCTGTTTGGAGACAGCTGGCTGTGGTGGAGAGAGGCTGAAATGGCTCTGCTACATAGCTGGAATCCCTCACAATGGGAAACGGATCAAAGGTGCTCGCCAAGGGCAAGCCCAGAGAATGACCTCTTCTGCATGATGAGACATTTTCATTTTCACCACACAGCTGTGCCAAGCAATAAATGGATGTGTCTATTCTGTGGTAGAAACCTGTGCTACACTCCAGAGGCACATGCCCACAGTTTGACCTTCATGGCTGCCTACACAATCTTTAAATCATTCATAAACACTTTTCAGTCGGTAATCAGTGAAATAGTTCAGTTACATTGTTGACACATTAACAGTGCTAATTATTCTGGCAGCAAGACTCCAGCCTATGAGTGAAATGCCTGTGAACTGCTTCAGATTTACCATTTTTGCCTCAGATAATTTAAAACACATATGCAAAATGTATGCAAAAGAGATGGAGTAGAGAATGAGCAGGCACATTTACTTCATGCACCAGTGGTAAGAACTTTATAGAAATACAGAAATCAGCAGTTTATCAGTCTTAAGTGTTTCTCTTCCCATCTTTCTTTAGATGATTGAGCTGTATGCATAATCAGAATTGGTTGGTTCTCATTTGTGGAGCTGAGAGCAGCTCCCTGCCAGGCAATGGAACTCACTACCCTGTATGTAATGGCATCCCCTGAGGGCTGGGTAAATGCAGAAATCTGCTTTGATTTAACACTGAAATATTCACCCAGCCAAGTCAAACGTCACACTGTCTGTGAGCACTGGGATACAATCTCAGCCACGTCGTACACTGATTAATGGCAAATCACATAGAAGCCTAGGCACACTGAAGCCTTCAGCTAGATAAAGCTGAGAACTAAAGACGAAATGTGTCCTTAGGAGGAAATTGTTCATGTTTCACAATTTTATATCTATAAAATCCCATCAGGGTGCAATATGACCGACAATGTAATAACTTCTTGATTGTCATGCATTATGTGATATCTGGCACACTACAAAGTCCTGTAGCATATTCAGTCTACAAATAGCGAAGTGTCTGATCTATGGACTCAAGCTCAATTAAAATGTATGTGATCATGCAATTCATATCAGTATCATATCCATGGCACCATTTGCCCCGCTAATGTTTGACTATGGTACATTTATCATTAAATACCATGCTCATAATTTTGTGCCATATTTATTTACATAGTAGTTCTGAGAAATAAATGCATAATAGCTACCATCAACTCTTAATGCTTAATTATGTAAGCCCTACACATGTTCTGGTGAGGACAAACAGACAATCTGTGGAGTCACCAGGGAATTAGAGTAATCAGCCTGTGCCATCTAACCTCTGGTGCTGGGAGTCTCTACTGTCCTTTCAGTCACTTAATTCAGCTATTTGCTATTTTGACCTGAACAAGTTAGCTTGCACCCCAAGATTTTCACAAAAACATAAACCTCCTGGATTAAGTCCATCCAGTGTTACAGGCCAGTTATGGTACAGAATTGGTAAAAATGTGGAACATTACCTTTTGTATTAAATTTGTTACATTTGATGTGAGATGTCCCTTGTATATCTTTATGTACAGCATGGACTTAGTCCAACACTTTACATAGAGGAGCCATAGGAAGTCACAACTGCTAGTTACCATTATGATAAAGTATATTTGCTCTTGGCAAATACAAAGATCAGCTGCTGTCTGGGATCCTGTATTTTTTATTTTCTTTGGTACATTCTTTCTGATTATAAATGCCAAACACTATTTGTAAGCTTATTCCATGACTCCACTCACAGTGGGAGAGTGCACATGCTCTCTCATGCCTTCCAGCATGCCTTTTGGCACTGCTGACTCTTCTCTGCACTTAGCAGGCGACCCACTGAGCTGCATGGCTGTGGCATTACAGGCCTGTTCTGCACTTACAGCTGGCACAGACAGACAGCAGCAGAGTCACCACCTGAGTGGTTATGTGGGGGAACCCTACTTTCTGGGACTCATCCATTTCATCCATTAGAAACTTCAGGATTCAATGTCAGACAACAGCTGTATACATGTGACAAAGGCCATATAGCAAAGTATATTTATTGAAATATCTGCACCAGATTTCTTATCTGCTTGTGAAACATTCCATTAAGAATACTGAGGTCAGTCATGAGTAATAAATTCATCAAAGTGCTGTCAAAAACACTTAACCAGGATTTACATCGGTATACTTCATTTTTATTAAGGTAAAATGAGTTTTTATTAATGGACAATGTGCTCAGCGCACACACACAGACATACAGACAGACACACACACACGCACACATCAGAGTATGTGAAAGGTGCAGAATGGGAGTGGAGTGGGGATCAGAGCAGTGCATTTAGCCTGAAGTAAGGAGCGGCTTTCTAAAAACAGTAGGAGCGTTTTTGTTCTCCCTTGCTCCTTGCTCACTCAAAAATCACTCCATCCCACAAGCCCAACAAATGATGATGGGCTATAATACAATTGAATGTGTAAACACTATGTATATCAATAAGCTATCTTGGAGAAACAAAGATGGAATTCAAGAACTATTTTATTCATAAAGACAATGAAAATGATGGAGATTGTGAACATGAGTCCAGCGAGGTGATAAATACAACAAAATATGTAATGGAATCTAAAAAGACAAATGTCTCGAAAACAGTTGTGAGGTACAGTTCTCCATGCACAACTGGGGAAAATGAGAAAGGTGGGTAGCATAATGTAACCTATGTTTCCCTCTACCATCTCAATAATGAGCAGGCCTATATTTAAATGCATAGCCCTTACAAATACATGTAAATATACATTTAAAATAGATTGATAATGTTATTCAAACAACCCAATAGCACACATGCTTTATTTCCATCCATAGAATGACAAAAGACAAAAGACAATAGACAATGTTCTCATTTTATGTCTCGGTTTTACACATATTTTTTGTTTATTAACCCTTTAATTTATTTCATTTAGGGTATAATGCCCTGCATGGATGTTAAAAATATATAAAATATATGCAAAGCTTACTGTAAGCACAAAGTTTGCTGTGGAGCCAACCAGGAGCAGGTTTACACTCATGTATGAGCAGGGAGCAAGAGATGAATGAAAAATGAAAACCTGAAGCGGAATAGGAACGGAGTGTTTCAGAAAGCTTTGAGCAGGGAGCAGAAATTGCTTCCGCTCCACTCCGCTCACATCCTCTGACACACGTTGAAAGTGTCCATACCTCCCCACTGGCTTGTTAAATGTATCTAGTAAATGTTAAAACAGTACCAAAGAGTTTAAACATTTGCCATAGTGTCTTCTCATGACACAATTGTTAAAGTTTTCATTAGTATAATTAACACTTTGTTATTGTGTTTTTCACTCAATATCAATATTGTCATATTGGTTTTCTTTCATGCTTACTTTAGTTACACTTCCTTCATCTTCATAAAGCAATGATGGTATACATACAAAAACGCATCACTATCATGATTGAAAGTTACTTGGTTTGAGAATTTAAGTGTGCTATAATTAGCCATTAATTACCCCTGGAAAATTCAACACACTGCACTTGAGGTGCTCTAAAGTGTAGTGTGAAAAGGTAAAAAAAAGGTGAAAAAGGTTTAAAAGCATTAGTAAAATAATGGTATTAGAAATAAAGCAAAGCTTTATGTTTCACAGATATGCAGAATATGCTCACAAAACAACAACGATTTTTTGAGAGGGAGATATAGGTGGTTGTATTTGAGTGTGAGAGTGTGAGAGGGATTGAGATCAGTGCACATCATGTGAATAACAGTTAATAAAAGTGCTAGTTATAAAAAGAGACATCTAACATGACTTGATAGTTAAAGACTCGGCCATCTTCCACCTCATGGCAAATTGTCAGTAGAGGCAACGTTAGCTGTTATTGCTCTGATATATTTTCCCTTCCAAACAGAGGCAACTCCAAAGAGTGTTCACTTCAGCCTGTACTTCACCTGACTCCCTTTTCTCTTCAGTAAAAGCCAAACCTTTCTTTTATTTTGGCTTAGTCCACCTCCATTTTTGATTTTTTCTGAAGACACGTTTGATCATATGAGTTTCCACAAGATCCCACCATGCAATCACGTAGTATATGTGTGGTCCTGCATCTTGACTGAATCATCTGGTATGTTCTTTGTTACGATTAAAATATTAAAAATTGTCTTTATGGCTCTGGTCTCCCACATTTTTAAAATCATGATGATTATGATTTGAAAGTCCTCAAGTGTGCACCAGGCATTAGATGTGTGGAGTCAGATCCACACACTGATATTGCAAAGCACCATTTTTGCCATCATTATGCTTGCACCCATTATGAACCTTATTATGAGTATTAAAAATGTATGTGTGATGAATTATTGGTTTATTCAAATGTCTTTTCTGTGACCTGCAGCACATTGAGAGGACCTTTGTCTGATACATGTAGGAAATGGTATTTATATGAGAGGTGTCTGTACCCACAGTCACAGCAGCCAAACTAGAGAAAGTGTATTAGGCAAGAATATATGCCATATACCATGGAATTCAGAACTAATAGTCAATCTCTCTGTTTCATCTACCAATGCATGACAACTTAATTGTCTTGCTGTTTGGGTTCTGAAACCTTAGGATCAGCTAAGAAACTTAAAACTGCATGTACAGTGACAGTAAATCCAGAAGAAAATATGTTTTTCAAAAGCATTACGTTCCCCACATTACCTCGTACTGACCCCTGATCCAGATGGTGCTGATCAGCCTCACAGGGAGACACCTACCACCAATTACTTCAAACAGCTGCACCTGGTCTGGCTGTGTATGCAAACAGAGAGAGCAAGTGAGGTTTTAGCCCTCAAAATGTGTGAATCAGAGGTACAAAAACAGCCGTATATCTACTGAAGAGACATTTGCTTTGATTTGAGGTCAGTACATCTGGATTTATATTGGTTACACGTTTTTCTGGTCTAGCTGGTCTCCTGCTGGGGGGTTATCCTTTGTCCTGCATAGAACTTCTGAACTTGCAATTCTACAGTTCAAAAGGGCTTGGAGTGGCTTCTCCCAAGGCCTAAGAATGTTTTCATGGACAGAAAAGTGGGATATAGCAGAAAGAGCAGGAGAACAGAAGAGAGCAGAAGAGAGGGCTTATTATTATTATTATTATTTATACAGGCCTTCGTTTTAATATGTATGCTTTAATTTCACAAATAGGTTGAAGTATAATGGTCAAAATGATTTAATTATGATACAATATAATCTCATATATAATGAGATTATAGTATCAGGATTGATTGGTTAAAAATGTGTAACATATAACCTCACCACAAAGATTAATCAACAATTAATGTTTTGCTTCTAATGGCAGTTATCAACTACTACGATTTTCTTTTCAAAGTTCAGACTTAAGAGTCTGTCTAACAATTGTGTTTAAGAAACCCTGACCATATTTTAGACCAATCCATTTTTTATGTGAATGCACACCCAACCACATTAAGACAACCTGAGTTGACCTTCATGACACCAATTAAGCTTGATCAGTAATTTTTGATTTGGTCAAGTCAGAATATAGTGGGTAGCTGGAACTAAGATGAATGTGCATCGTTGTTTTCCCCTGATGTCAGTTTCCTGAGGAAGGTTAGCAATCAATGATCCCAGCTTTGGACAGGAGGAATAATGTTTGAATTAAGTTGTTTACTTTCCTTTTGAAAGTAAGTGGGCAGTATAATGGAAGTCAGCCTCTTTTTTATTATTTTTTTCAAATTAATTGACAACCTATGTTCAGTTCCATTTTTGTTGTAACAAACATCCAGGCACATTTCTGACTTACTGCATTTGACTGTGGCATAACCTGTACTCTAAGACTGAGCAATCTATGCTGTTAATGCTGTGGGGGTTTGAAAGAGGTGGTGAAACATTTGGAAAGGGTGGGGAGTTTGAGTATTGAGTCATTTGGTTAATTCAGAATTAAGCACACAAGATAACATTATCATGTGTGGCAGTCTACAACACACATGAACAACACCAGCACTTTTCCCATTGGCCTTTAAGCATTACAGTTGCCTTAAGTTTGGCGGTGACTGTCCTCTTCTTTCAGTTTCCTGCTTTTCCCTAGCTTTTCAATAGACATTCCCTCTCAGCATTGTATTCAAAAAATAAGGGGCAAAATAATGACACACTCACTAGTGAAGGTAGTGTTGAGTAAGTAGAAATAATTAATTCCAACAGCTGCTCGCATATTTTATTTCAAGCACAAACTGGGGCAATGCTGCAGTGCTACAGTTCAGCAGTGACAGCTTGATAGCTGTGGAGAAGAAACAGCCTCCCACAAAGAGCAGGGGGCATTTGATGTTAATTATCACAACTACTCTGAGCCATCAGTTTATCCACTGCTTTGACATGCTCTGCTAGTGCACAAGTGGCCAAAGCAAATGCCTTACTGATAGAAACCCTGTTTCATGGCTACAAATAAGTACCTCCAATTTTCTTTGTTCAAATTCCAATATAAAATGATTATGCGTCAAAGATGTGCTCTGCTGAAAAAGACAACAATCCCCATTCCTTGGTAATTAATTACCTTTAAAAATACTGATAAATGTGCCATGCTATCTCGCACATAACCTTGTAATCTGTACCTACAGGCTCCCTCAAATTATGTATGTTTCCTGGAGATAAACTCCACACAGGAATCTCAGAAGGGAAAGGGAGCTTTCTGCATTTTTAGAGATTTGTAAATGTTTTGTGGTAGCTCTGATTCCTGCATGAATTGCCCTGCTAACTCTTTAGGCAAACTCTAAATCATCCAATGCACAGTTCGTTTTTTTTTCTTCATAAGTTATAATAAAATAGACGTTTTGGAAAATGAAGCATGTCGTTCAGTTACACTGGCACATCATTCCCCAACCATAACATCTCCTTCTTTACAGCTGGGTTTTGATAATATCATTCCTGCTGAAAAATCTTCCACTCAGATAGGACACCAAGGGTCCCATTGAACACCCAGCACTAGACAATGGTAGCTCTAATGAAACTTGCTTTGCTAGTTTCAGAACAACACGGTTGTCAGCAGTTAGACCATAGTGCCACCACAATTAAGGGCAGGTAAAAACTATATTTTTCATTCTCTCTATCACCTCTACAACAGAAAAGCCCAGTTAGAGACAGAACAACTCAAAAGAGACTTCAACACCTTGCTGCACCTGCATTGTTTTCTATGACTCAAACACAGGGAGGATATCATGTCATATCACTCAACGCAAACGCAAGTTTGGAGCTTCAAAACTGCTTATGCATATAAAACCTAAGGCTTCCACTGCACAGCAAACATGTATGTTTATTTGATATAAATTGTGTAGTTTTAAATTGGATACATGACCAGGAAATTATGTATAAACATTACTCTAAACTATACAATGCCACACCCCAAAATTCATCATTATTTTCTGTTTTTTTTTTCTCACATCTAGTCTTGCCTGAAGTTGCACAGACACTTTAAGGAAAAATAGCAGTCCGTCTAGCTGCAGGTGCCATTTAAAGGGAATGGGAGATTAAACTCTAAGTCATTTATTGTGCATTACACCCAGAACGAATCTATTGATAACACCATGGAGTCCAACTCTTTTGATACTTGCACCTGTAGATTTGTACCAATTAACTGCCATGTAATAAGAACAAATGGATTTGGATTCTCCCTCAATACACTTGCACTATGCACCATTAACCATGCAGTAAGATAATAAAAATAGAGCCCCAACAATAGTTACCAGCTTTGAAAGTATAACATTTATAAAGGTAAGTTATTGAGAGATACTGTGATAAGAGAGTGCATCAACTTTGCTCTGTATCCTGACTTTGTGTCTGGACTTTAGAAGTACCTTGAAAAAAAATGTCTTCCCCTTAATGATTTTCTGCATTTTTCATCACATTTCCTCAGAGATAGATGACAGATGGAGAAATAAGTTTGGTGCCTCTTTCATTAGTTTGGTGTACAAGGTTAGGTGTGGATTTGGGTTTCCCTGCCCAGTGTAATTCTACGTATCTTAGCTGGCTCTTACAGTCAGTGTGGCAGTGTCAGCACATGTGAAACTTTTGAACAATGCTTTCCCTAAGGACAGTGGGGTTTCTTTAGATGTTGAAATAATGTGTCCATAGACTCTGATTGTAGGGCCTGAGTTAGTCAAATTTGATAAAAAATACATTTGGCATGATATTATGTTTAAATTAAGCAGGGAGGGTTGTTTATTTTCAGGAGGCTTTATTTTCAACAGGTTAGATCATGCCATCAGCTGTATTAAATTACCTTAATGATTAATGAGATAATGTGCTTCTGTAACAGTCAAAGTAAATAGATCACAATCAAACGCCATTAAAACTAAATTAATCAAATTGACTCTAGAACATTTAATCTATGTAGTTTATTTTCCCAGAAGTATATTGAAGAGAGAGGGTTTTTAGTCTTAGTTAATTAACCTTTTGATGACAAAATAATCATCTTAGATAGCCACAGAGCGATATCCTGTAGCACTCTGTATACTGATCAGTAACGTAATATGCAGCACTGATCCTGCAACAGAACACATGCACATATTATTGAAAATGCACTGGTTTATGTGGCATGGTAAGGGAAAATAATTTAATAATAAAATGAGGTTATAAACAAAACCAAGGCAATATAAGCTGCTATGATATCTGCTATGATATGATAAGCGCCATAGCAGCCATACTTGCAATAATGTCTGGAAAAGTACATCTTTGATTTAACCAGCTTGCTGAAGTTAGTATCAGCAATATATTCCATTGTACAATATGTCACATTGAACTTGATTGATACAGTTATGGGTAACTAACCTGGTTATTTCAGTAGAAGTACAGTGTATATTAAGTAGAGTATATAAGATATATAAATCATGTCTGAAGACCATTCTAGTAAGATAAAATAAGATGCAGTGCATGCTGAAAGCTGATCTTTCTAGGATATGGGACATTCATTTTACCACTGGAGATTATCATTACACCATCAGTGCTATGAAATGTAATTAAAGGATACAGACTGTAGACTTGGAACTAATACAGAGAAAGGAGGATGCATTGGTCCACATAACACTTGTCAGTTCAATTCTCAAAGCTAGTCATGAAACCAGGGAAATGAATATGTATATATGTATCACAAAAACACTTAATGAAAATATAATTCACAAACAAATACATCAGAAATGCTGGTCAAACCAGAGAAACAAGTGAGTCTCAATGAGGAGAGAAAGCCTTTAAAAAAAACAGAGGCGTGCCATTGTAGTATAACGATTGCATAATTAGTCTTGTAACTCAAAGGTTGCAAGTTCAGCTCCCAGATAAAGCACTGTCTTTGTACTTTTAAGCAATGCTCTTCACCTAAATTGTGTCAGGAAATATCCAGCTACATAATTGGATTGTGTGTAGTAAAGTTGCTCTTCTCCCCAGCTAAATGTAAGTCTTCTTGACAAACAGCTGAATCTTTTCACACCATTTATACCGGAGAAAAACAAACATGTTGAGGAATCAAGCTCAGTTGCAGAGATTTGATATGTCACTGTTAACATTTTAGAAAAACCATAGTATATACAGCAGTTAAAGCATTATTTCAGCACAAGATCAAAGTCCTTTTTATGTATGATTCACAAAGGCCAAAGCCTGTAGGTATTATTTATGGCAATTATGTATAATTATGAGTGAACACAAAATGTGTAACGTCATTTTTGAATTGATCCGGTGATGGGGGATAGATAGAGTCACAGAACTAAACAATATTTCTGGATGATTCATTCTTAGCAGTAGATTAAGACTTTCTCTTTCTGAACAGAAATAATTTGAATCATGAAATATGTATGAGCTTCAAAGTGAATGTGAATTACTATGCAATATTTTTAGAAGTGTATTACGTTTTGTTCATTAATGACCATTTGAATTGAAATTTTAACTATTATTTGGGAGAGGCTGGCTTCATCTATCTTTGGTTTTTCCTAATGAATATTTTAGAGTTTGGTGGACATATATTTTTTTTAAAAAAGTCTGCATTGTTCTTCATGTATGTATGTGGATGGAAAACAAATAAAATCAAATCAAATCAGAACGTTTTAGAGTAATGTCCTACCACACCTTTTCAAAGTGAAAACTGTTGTCTGTCCATAAACTATTAGTGGTAATCATGACAGACCGGTCATGATTTACACAGAAAATGCAATTTATATATATATATGTATATATATATATATATATATATATAGAGAGAGAGAGAGAGAGAGAGAGAAAGAGAGAGAGAGACAGGTGGTTTATATTCTTATTCTAAGGTACATAAATTGGTATGAAGTTAACTTCACAGCTTTACAGCCCTGATTGAGCCACTGCTGACAGGAATCCTCTAGCAAAGTCTGGCTGAGGGTAAATGTATCTTAGAAGACAAGGGGAGAGACAGGTGCACTGGAGCTGAGCTTTGACTTGAATTTGACCAATATTGGTGGAGGTTTGTGAGACTTGTTTGTGAGGTTGTTCCTTAAAATGAAATAAGCACTTTGCAGAATGCCCTTGAGATACTCTTCTCTTGACAATCAGGATCTATCTATTATATATGAAATGTAGTAAAAACATCTATTGTGCAAAACACCATTTTAAGTACATGACAAATAAGTAACTGATGTTCAGAAATAGTGTCAGCCAGCTCTACTATTCAAGTAATCCTTTGTTTTTATTTTATTTTCTTCAACATCACAATGTACAGTCCATCACATATCAGAGAACCTTACATGGACAACTGGATAGCCTAGGAAATCAGATGGTATCAAAATCAGATATACATACCATTTACCATTTATCTGTAGGTAGCAAAGTATCTAGACAACTAACCATGCAAATGCTCCCACAAACTTATCATTGTTTTTGCATGTAAGTAATACGCTATTGATATTGTACCAATGGACCATTGTACCACTGTGCCAATGATTGTAGTCTACTTTAGCTAGAGGTCATTCTGCTGAGGGAGACTAAATCCTGTGCCGCTGACCCCTCATTGCTAGAATGCTCTTCATATGCATTCAGTGATAGATGGCCGGTGCTAAGGCGTCTCAATATGATTGTTGTAGCAGCAGTTTTATATTATAACAAGCTGTATGACACAATCGTTTGTTCAGTTTGTGGACTGCAAAGCCCCTACACTAGTTGTCCAATAGAAAAATGGAAAGCGTTATAAGCTGTGTTATCTATCTCAGAAATCACAAAACTTACCAGAGAAAGACGGTAAGAAACAAACAAATTCAAAAACAGAATTAGAAACCAAGATTTACTGTTCTATTTGTGGAAAAAAATGAGTGTGAATGCTCCTATTTTCAGAGGTTGGTGACCAAAAGTCATTAAATGGATGAAGACAGCAGAAATTTCTCAATACCTCTCACAGCTATGCCTAAGGTTCTGAATTGGTATCAGCAACCAGTGTGTAAGCAGGAGGCACAGTGACTTTTAAAAAAGGAACAATATAAATAAGGACACTGTTGTGAAGGTGCCCTTTGAAGGCAAGAAAAAAATCTTGAGTATGAATCTAGATTGTACATTGTACAGTTATAAACTTCTCAGCATTTTTCATTCAGGCACTTGTCTAACAGCCAGCTCTCCATAGTCTCTGATCTTTGCAAATAATTGGCTGTTCCTGAAGATAAAAGAACCATGTACAGTTCATGGGTACTTTGCTAACATTTTTTCACTCTTTTTGAGTCACACACTGCCTGCTCATTCATCAACATACTTTATGCCCTCATTGAACCAGCAATGTATAATTGTATGCGCGTATGCATATGCGTATGCGTGTGCGTATGCGTATGCGTATGCGTGTGTGAGTGTGCGTGCGTGCGTGCGTGCGTGCATGCGTATGTGCGTGCATGCATGCGTACATGTGTGTGTGTGTGTGTGTGTTTGTGTGCATGTGTGTGCTAGGGGCTATTTAAATGAGATTATCAAAGTACACCCAGAGAACAGAATTGGTCAGTTGATTGAGAGATCTGCTTTAGGCAACAACAGTGTGGCAGCTTCAAACAAAGATGGATATAAGCATCTTGCAGTGCTTTTTATGTGAGGGCAAAGTACACAATCTCGGTTTTATGATGAAGGACAACTCTGCTCCTTTCGTCATGTTTGCACATTTCAGAATGCCAGCTCGACAGTAAGATGGCTACTGACAGAGGAGGGAACGGGGCTATGGCTGAACCCTCGTCTTCGCCTGCCTCATGAGTACCATAAAGCTATTCCTGGAGATCACAGTCCGAGCCCAAGCACAAAGTACACAGATGTAACAAGCTACATCAGCAATACAAAAGCCATGACAGTGAAAAGGGCCTGAGCAGTTGCAAGTGCTTTCTCAAGCAAAACCTTTGTGCTAAAGTTGCTGTAGATAGGGGGATCAGATGGGGTTGGTGTGATTGTAAAATACATCCTACAGTATAATGAGAGGAAATAGAAAAAGAACGCCATCCTCTGAGTCCACTTATTTAGTGCACAACTGGATGAGTCTCTGAGTCCCTGAGAAATTCACGCATGTCTCAGCTGTCAATTTCAATCGCCAAATAATTGCTTTGCAGCACCAGCTCTCCGGGCCTTCAGCTTGATACTGACATTGCCATTAGCTGATTGTGGAACTTTCATTAATGTAAAACCCCAAAAAGTATAGATGCAGCACAGTGTTTAATTTCTGCAAATTGTCGAAGTGCCTAAGCTTCTGCAGTGTTCCAGGCTTGAAAGAAATCCTTAATGAGTCTTAAGCCAGGCACTGAAGCAAACAATTTATAATTGTGTCTTTCTGACTGCTTTAAACACAAGTTATGTTAGGGAGTACTTGCAGAGGTAAATATGGAGCAATTTTAATTTACTGTTTGGAGGCAAAGGTGGTTGATCTACCTATATTTGCCATAGCAAATTATTATATGTTTTTGCCTCATCTCCATAAAGAATAATAAATCTTGTTTCATTATTTTTTGTTTGTTTTTACTAGCTTCCAGTGCCCCATGTAATGAAAGTACAGAACCTTGTGTACACACTGTGTGTGTGTGTGTGTGTGTGTGTGTGTGTGTGTGTGTGTGTGTGTGTGTGTGTGTGTGTGTGTGTGTGTGTGTGTGTGTGTGTGTGTGTGTGTGTGTGTGTGTGTGTGGTGTGTGTGTGTGTGTGTCCAATGATGAATTGAAACTGATTCAGTGTAAGCATCATATCATTTGCAAGAGGAAATGTGACATCATGGTCTCGCATATGGCTGAACAGTATACAATATACACTGCTACATCAGTGTACAGACCTTTTGTGGGGGAGTGGATGGAGTTCTGGAAGTTATTGCAAGTACATACTTTCCCCATCAAGTAATCACATACTGTACATTGCAACATAAATGTATGCTGATTTATGCTGACACTCAGTCACAAGCTCTAGGTTAAAGATGTCCAACTGCAGGGCCCATAGAAATGGAAATGTTTCGTAACCTTTACTTCTCTCCTCTCAGTTCTATGAGACTACAATTACAATAGTCTCTACTCAAGCCTCTTGGTAAGCCAACTAAATATACAGTTTGAGCTACCCCTTGCATATAAAAATATATAAACCTCACAATCAATTAGCTATAACTAAAATAAATAAATTATTCCTAATAAAATGTACACTTTACTGGCTTAAAACTAACAAATGCATTGCTATTATCTACTTTCAATTCCTTTCCATCACAGAGTCTCTCCTGGGACATTCCTAATTCTTTAATTAAGGACAGATTACTGAATACACATACTGTACATCACTGGCTAGCTGGCTATCCTGCCAGTGCAGTATGTGCAGCCACCTTCAGAACATTACAGATTTGAAATAATCTCACCAGACATTACAGGACAAGATAAATATGAATCCTTTCCCATCATGCTCAGCAGTTATCAAAAAGCATTGTTCTCTGATTTCACTGGATGTTTAATTTAAAATCACTGAAACAGACAGCACTACTAATAAAACATCCTATCATCAGAAGGTAGTTGCTCAAAGGAGGGCAACTGGGGCAGGGCAACTTCAGATATGCCCTGCACATTACCACACTACAATTAAGCATGGATCACAACAAAAAAAAAAAAAATCGCAAAAGCAATATAAGTGGATTTCCAGAATTTCAAATTCTGATAGATGAAGTGGAGATGTGGTTCTTTCAAAGCTGTTGAATCAGCAGATATTCAGAGAGCTATGTGACCCCTACCATCACCACGTAATACCTGATGTGTTATGGTGAGACAGTAGAATGAGTCTTTGTTTTCCATAAGCATCTGTGAGAGCTGGCAAGCATGGTTTATTAGACACTCTCTGCTGATTCCATCTGCATGCATGTTGAAATAGCGGAGGAACAATTCAAAGTTAACCAAGAAATGACTGTCACACAAACATGAAGTCAACAATGTGTGTGTGTGTGTGTGTGTGTGTGTGTGTGTGTGTGTGTGTGTGTGTGTGTGTGTGTGTGTGTGTGTGTGTGTGTGTGTGTGTGTGTGTGTGTGTGTGTGTGTGTGTGTGTGCATGTGGATGAGATATTTTTCTGAAGGGAAAATAGCTTCAGATGGAAAGACATATAGTCTTTAATAATATTTATGATTAATGACTGATTTAGAATTTTAATACTTTAAATGTAAAAAAATATTGTATATTCTAAATTATGTTGTTAACATTGTATTACCATATTATTTATAATATAATTAGTTGTAGTAGTAGTAGTGGTGGTTGCGTTGTAGTAGCTGTAGTTATTCCATTGATGGAGTTATCAGAGAAGGGGCATTTAACATTTAGGAATGTAGCATTTTCTGTTAACGGGTATACATTACAGAGGAATATGTTCCTCTCTGTAGTCAGGTTTTTTCAATAGCTACCATGCTACCTAGTAATTAGGCAGTAGTCAAGCTAGGGAAGAAGGTTAGTAGTCAAGCAGGCATAAGCTTACCAGATCCAAGGCCACACGTATGCCGGTGGAGTGTGGAGCTCAAAGACTGGGTGACAGAATGGATACAATTAATGACAGAAGAGGGAGACAATAATTCTTCTTTCTTGGAAATGTAAAATTAGGAAGGCTGGTGTATTAAATATTAGTTATTTATTCACTGACCCTAGATTAATGCATTAGTTGTGCATTGTGTGATGTAGGCACCCAGATCTTGAGCTGCACACACCTCAGCTACAATAACTGCCACAATTTGCATGAATCATGTCACCAAACATTCATGGATTACTAGTATGCGGAAATACCCCCCCTTTTATGTGACTGACCGTAAAAGAATATTTATTTTCTTTGGCAACATAGGCCCAGAGCCAGTATAACTAAAAAGTGCATTGTCTTGCTTTGACAAAACAGTAACTGGCCTTCTTTTTTAACTTGGTTTTAAATTAATGATCTCCACAAAGGGAAAGTTAATATTTACCTACTTTCATTTATCTGTGCTAATATAATATAACATAATAACACTCAAAAGATGGACCATAATAACAGTCAAAAGAAACACTCAGCTGCAAACGTTTGAAGTACTGTAAATACAGGCTTTTCCTGAACTGCAAGCACCAAAATATCACCTGTGTCTGTGAGTGTAGGCAGAGTTAATACTTGACAAAGCAACAGAATGCTGGTGAATGAATCTGTATGAATAGCATCTGTGGCTATTTGCAGATAGACAGGCTGATTATTCATAGACCAGTCTTCTTTATAAAATCCAGCACCATGTAGCAAATCTATTTTCATCAACATTAATAATATCTGCAGTAGC